>CM035124.1:126597029-127829002 GCA_020205555.1 Panax stipuleanatus
CTGTTCCATATCAGGCTGGTAGTCCTCTTTATTACTCCTCTCTAATTCCTTGATTCGAATCCTTGGGAGTTGTCCTTCTGCATCGATGCTCTCAAAATAGCAACGTTCGGATGTCAGTCTTCAGATTAAACCTTTTCCAATGCTTCAATCTTTAGATGTCAGAACTCTACGATTCTGATGCAGATGTTCTTGGACCTTGATCGTAGTGTGCCATATTGAATGTTGCTTTGACTGGCAGAGACAACACTACGATTCTGATGAGTGTTCTTGGATCTTCAATGTAGAACATCTCTTCCTTCATTTGTGCAGTGTTTCAACACTTCTGCTTGCCTTGACTGATTCCTGATATTTTGACTTGTCATTTTGACCTCTTCTGAATAACAAGACACTTCAGATTTGTGGCATACCCAGCTCCTTTCTCCTGGTGATCTCCCGTTCACCTATCTTCAATGGTCTGACCCATGCTTAATCACTTCTGTCTTGTTCTTCATAAATTGGCCGGTATCTCTGTAGATTGTATGAGTTCCTTCTTTACTTTGGCAAACACTATAATCTTGAGTGATTCTCAAGATCGTTGTCTTCTGTTCTCTTGACAGCTACTGCACTTGCTGACTTTCTCTAGTCGGTTACTTTGCATGAAGTCTTCTTCTGATTAGCTTGTGGAAGACTTCATCTCAAATGGCCTCACAACTCAGTCTGCATGTTGATAGAGTTGATGCTTAGATCTTCTGTTAGCTTGCATGCCATTCGGTGAGTGCTCTCTGGTACTCTTCATGTAGGATGTATCTTTGTAGCTCAGACCAGAGGCTTCATGCTTTGGATATATTGGGAGTACCCATTTGATGAGAATCGTGTTGACACTACGATTCTTCCCTTAGCGTTGTTGAGCAACCCTTGTGGAAGCTTTAGTTCTGCAGACTACGATTTAGCTTAGTTGCTGCAGACACTACGATTTCAAGATCAAACCTTGATAGACTACGATTCTACCTTCATGCTTGCTGCCTTCGTCTGATCTTCCCCGACTACGATCTCTACCTCTGATGATCATTAGACTCCACTACTTTCAGTGTGATCTACAATTCTTGACTTGGTTCTGGCAGTTTCTCGGTCGGCTCATAGACAGACTGTCTCTTCGATTCTGAACATGACTTCCTCAGTAGACTAAGGCTCCGAGAAAATTCTTCTCAACACACTACGATTCTTCCTCGTTTCTCCTGGCAGACTACGAACTCCGAGATCTACTATCCTGCAGACTACGATTCTGCCTTGATAGCTCTCGAGTCTTCTTTGTCTCTTATGGCAGACTACGATTCTGATGCAGTGCTTCGATAATCAGACAGGCCTATTTATTATATTATAAGATCAACCTAACAAGCTTGATCTTTCTATCTTTATAGTCCTTGTACATCATTTTTTTAAGGACTTTACAAAGCTGTTTTGCTTATGTAGGATCAACCTAACATATTTGATCATTTTAGTCTAAGTCCTTGTACATATATTCCTATTATCTATCAAGGGACTTTACAGCTTTTATCAATGCAAGCATACTTGCATATTCATTTATTTATATCATAATCAAATCATATATAAATAGGAATAACATTCTTATGTATATTCCTAACAAAAATCATAAAATTGAGTCAAGTGAATGCTGTGAACACAATGTGTTTGCAAGCGATGTTTAGTCTTGTCATGTAATGAATTGTATGACCTAGACATAATGGAATGGAGGTTAATGTTATGTTCACGTAAGGTATCACTAGAATGAGTGGTTAAAACCTTAAGTAAAAGTTGAATAAATGTTTAACAGACAGATAATGTAAACGCAAAGTACGTAAATGACATCCGTGAATAGTATTCGCGTTTAAGGAACGTTCTAATTATACATTGGTTTTATAATTAGACGTTGATGAGTGTTAGTAAAGTATGATATTGAGTTATCATTAAACTATAACGAATGGTGATGGGATTAACGAATGGTCCGAAATTGAATCAGATAACGAACATAAAAAGAGAAGTAAACATAAAACACTTAAACCAACATAAAGGTATTGAGTGTATGCATAATTAAACTTGCTTAGCATACATGCCGTGTATGGTTTGAATGTAAGAGAGTGAAGAGTAATGAATAACGTGTAAACGTTGAAAAGTCGAGTTAATGATAATAACTTGAATAACGTTCTGAGTTAAATATATCAGACGTTGTAAGATATGGAATGATAATTAACTTAACGAACTTTATAGTTTTAATAGTTCGGCTAAGTTAAGTTTAAGTTGGGGTAAAATCGTAGTCTGTAATGGTTAATGTATAGTACCTCGGCTAAACGCATCCTTCAAAGAGCGGAGGTATATACGAACTAGCAACAAATCTAACTTGTTGTGAAAGACAGTGTAGACGAGACGGGAAACTAGTTTGTTGGTTGTTTGTGGGAAACCACTCAGTGTACTGTATTGAATACTGTTAGGGACTCGATGTGTGCTAGATGTAAAGTTGGTCGCATAGACTTAGTTTACAAGAACGTGAACCATAAGAAGTAAAGTTAAGTTTAAACCAATGCGTAAATCAATTATACGACTAATTGTTACATGCTATTCCTTATGTGATATATAGGGATTGCGATGAATAGTTTAGCGTAAACTGTAAGTTGTAGCTGTGCGTAAGACAAGTTTCCTAACTTCATTTATTTTTATATGAATGTTAGCAGAGGCGGAAGGAGGGGGCGAGGGGGGTCATCTGACCCTGGTATCTCCGGTCCTCCGGCGTTGTTAGCAGTCGACAGTCTCTCCATGACCCTCCAAGGATCCGAGCTTTAGAAAAGAAGATCTCAGTTCCGCCTCTGGTTCGACTGTCAGCAGAACTCAGTTCAAACAAAGAAGATAAGCTTTTTTTTCTCTTTTTTTAAACTTACTAAATTAAACGATGTCATTTCATTTAGTAAGTTTAAAAAAACAATCTAAATTGCAATTTGTTTTCATATAGAACTATAGCAGTCCAGCAGAACACTTAGGTTGTGTTTGATAAATCTGGCGATTAAGATCTGAATGATTATGATGTCTTAATAAATTAGATCATCTGAATGGTTATGAGGTCTAAATCTAAAAAACTGTTTGATAACTAAAAAGTAAGTTGTCTCTTAATGACGTTGTTTTACTATTTTAAAGGGTAAATTTTTATTTAATAATTTTAAATATTCAATTTAATAAAAATGAGTGAATAATATTGTTGAATATATTTATATAAAAAAAATTATCAAAAAAATTTCATTAAGAGGTACCTCTTAATTATTAAGATTTCATTTTCTGTCTTACCGATTAAGAGGCATTCAGAGGTAATAAAAAAAACAGCATCATGCCTCTTAGCGAATAAGAGGCAGTCCATTAAGAGGCAATCAGATGTAAACAAACAGCACTTTAGTCTTCAAGTTCTTTTATATTTCCCCGCCGCCTCTGCCCTCTGCTCAGCCTCTACCGACTGGTGACTGGAAAGTGCCACCCACGGCCCACTAGCAGCTCCTCCGCTCCTCGCCAACGATCTCCTCTCCTCTCCTTCGCCGCCTTGCTTCGATAACGGTAAGCACTTGTTAATTTAAATATTTAATTGAATATTTGATTTAGGGTTTTAAAAAATTAGAGATTTGTGATTATTGTTACCATTAGTTAAAATTGATACAAATAAGGAATTTTGTGCTTAATGTTGCCATTAAATTAGAGATTTGGAGTTTGTTATGCCATAAATTAGAGATTATGTGTTATTATCATTGAATTGATATTGTATTTTTATAGTATAATAATGTTATATTTATGATTTGGTAAATGGTAATTGATTAGCAATTGATATTTTTATTTATTCAAGATTATGGATAAATACTTGATTAGGCGACCAAGAACTGTTGATTCTTCTAATAGTCAATTACCAGGTTCCGAAGCAAGTGGTGGTATAAAAAACTCACGTGTGGAGTTCAATTCGAATGATATTGTTAGTGTTCTGGGGTTACGTAAATCAATTGAAGACTTTGATATTGTGATTAGAGATCAAGTTCGAAGAGAGTATTTGACTAGAGGTCCATGTCAACCAATTACCCATAATTATCCCCAAAAATTCTTTTCTAATGTGAAGAGAAGCTTTCGACCCCCCTCAAATATTGTCCTGGTTCCGCCACTGAATGTTAGTTTCCTAAACTTTCACAGATGTTGAACTTGGATAGTTTTACCTATGTACAAGTGTGTGATATTTGTACATGGTGGTAGAATGTATGAGGCCTTATGCCACAATTTTAACACTTCGGTGTTTCTGTGAGATGAAAAGTTCTGTGATTGAACTGTTCAATGTGAAAAAGTTTAATTTATTTATGAACTATTCTTGTTAAGTCTGTGCTAATGATTCTAGCCAGACAGAATGTGTATGAAAAAGGTAGAAGGATGAAAGTATTTCAAAGTGAATGTGACTAATGTTTTAAAATGATAGGAGTCAGATTTATTCCTATTATTCGAGCTGCTTCATAACCTTTGTTCGGTTATTGAAGTCTTAAAAGAAGTTTGATTCTTGCTTTAGTTGTTATTCAACTGCTATGATTTGCTGAGCAATTGAATACTCACTCTTGCTTTAAATAAAAATATTTTCAGCGAACGATGTTAGAAGGAACTTAAGGATCCCGTAAAGATCAAGCTGACTAGTATCCTGACGAAGTGCCATTCATGATATGAATGAGCGCGAAGACTCAAGCCAAGTCTTGTAATGTAGATTAGTTTATTAAACTATAATTAGTTTAATGAACTATTATGAATCCTTTGTGGCGGATAAAAGTCACTCTTGTAACAAGTAAATAATAATGTAATTATCATTATTTGAATGAATGAAGGTTTTACAGTAATAGAACCTGAGAATTGAATAGATATGTCATTATTCTTTATGATATAGTGATGTATGTCTCGTAATGTACGGAATCCGGGTGTGAAGATAGACCGAATTTCGGGGCGTCACATTAAAGATAATCTCGAAATGTGAAAAGTGTGGTTAATTGATGTGTGGTAGATGTTGATTAAGTTTTGACTATAAATAGGGGGTTTAGCATAAGAAGTTTCATAAATTTCTAACTTATCATTCTTTTCACTCTCTAAAATTTTTTTAGTGCAAGTGTCTCTCTGAGTGTGATAAGACAATCTTAAGCATTGGTGAATATTAGTAAAAGTGCAAGAATTGTTCGTGTGAATTTTTTTATAAAAATTGCACAAGCACCCTCCCACACATCACACAGTGTTTACAACTCTTTTTTTAGAAGATTCATTTTGAAAAGCTTTATCTGGAGATTGTTTTGAAATATTAATTTATTTCTTCAAAAACTATTTTGAAATTTATTCTATTCTATTTTGTACACTACACAAATTTATACTATCAAGCCATTTTTGACGATTTCATAATATGACTTAGTGTATACTGTGACGCCCCCAAAATAGGTCCACACAACCTATTCTGAGTCGCCAAATACATGGTACAGAATTCAAATACAAATCTTTTTTTATCAAACTGTCGTGCAAAATACGACCACACAAACTGTGAGCTTCAATACAGATATTATGTCGTATATAATACGAAAATATCAACGCTCAAATTAAGTCCTCATTACAATTATTATCACACTATTTTACAAAATAGTGAGGACTACTATAGCACTATCTCGGACCATCACTCCATTCTCCGGCTACTCCCAACTATATTCTCATTTCCCGAAGAGAACAATAAAAGAAAAGGGTGAGCTCAACTAGCCCAGTAAAGAATATTATGACTAAAATAATAAATAATAAATTATATTTAGCCTTTAATAATAACAAATCAGATAAAATACAATGGACAACAAGTTTTATATCAATAACTGCAACGAAAATAGCAATACATTAGAAGAATTAAGTAGAGAATGATGTTTACTATATTCTATGATTTAAAAGTCCATCATCAATATTTTATCCCTGTAACATCAATTAATAAATATTTCAACTCAATAATTTATCTTTACACTACGGGCCAAAGATATTCATTTGTATCACCAATGGTCATGATCATGCCAAACACCTGTCCATCTTTGCACTACGGGCCAAATATATTTATCAATCAACGGTTCATCTTTGCACTACGGGCCAAAGATATTTATCAATCAACAGTTCATCTTTGCACTATGAGCCAAAGATATTCATCAATCAACAGTTCATCTTTGTACTACGGACCAAAGATAACTTTCATCACAATTTAAAACTAAAGATGATGAAAAATAATACTACCTCCGTTCCTTAAAGAGTGCAGTTTTAGCAACAAAAAAAAAATTCCTTAAAGAATGCAGTTTTAGGAACCAAAAGCCTTCTTTTTCCAAATATGCCCTTGTTTTAATTAATGCACTAAATGGGGAAGTTAATGCACTAAAGGAAAAGAAAGGCTAACTTTGTCATTTTATCCCACTTATTGGTTTATGTGCTTTTTGCTAAAACTGCACTCTTTAAGGAACGGAGGTAGTATAAAGAACGAATCAAGTGAGATCAAGGATAAATATTAGGGATTTGTAATTTAATTTATCCAAGTTCAAGAATGTTCAAATTGTCAACATAATAATCAATTGTGGAGCAAAATTTAAGAACGATATTCATCTATCAAAAATAATTTGGACAGAAAAGAAACTAATTTTTATCATGAATAGTACCCCGTATGAATAGTACCCCGATATAAAAATATTAAAATTTGATAAGAAAGTTCAGAACATTATTCCAGTGAAATGATATTTGATGAGATTCAAACCTTAAGGAATTCCTAATCATTTCAGGAATTATAGAAGCAATACTTACTATAGTAAGTTTAAATTAAGGAATATGAAATGAAATAATATCACTTTCATAATATGGAGTATGAAAGAAAATAATATCACTTACGAGTAATGAAATAAAATAATATCCTTTACGAATATTAAAAAAAATAACATCCTTTATGAATATTGAAAAAAAAAATAACATCATTTATGAATATTGAAAAAAATAACATCCTTTACGAATATTGAAAAAAATAACATCCTTTATCTTAGTAGAAAACTAAATTTGACTGTTATACCGGATATTATTCTGAGAAAATCTTGCACTATAAACTACACTCAAAGTATCCTTATACTCAAAAGAAATACTCACAATATTGCAGTAGGAACACTGTATATTTTGGTGTGTTTTGGATGAAGGTTACCTCCCTTTTTATAGTGCAGCACGGAGGAAAAAATAAATTTTTCTGCCTAACTTTTCTCTGCCTAATTATCCTTCTTCTTGCCTAACTTTCAAATCTTATTGGTTGAGGGCCCTCTAATTGGAAAATGAATTGCAGGAGCAATTCTCAACCAATCAAATTGGAAAAAAAGGACAAGGGCTATACTGCTTTGAAAACAAGCATAAATATACAATTTGCTCACCTCCGTCCCTTTTATCACATGCTTATATAAATATATATATTTATATAAAATTTTACTAATTAAACAATTAAAATATACTATTATATCATCACATTATATTATTATATTAAAATATTATAATAATATATTTGAATGAATATTTTATGAGAGAAGATAATTATAATTCCACAGAAAAATATGTCAAACTTTCAACAAATATCGCATTCTAATTTCCTCCATTTGTAACAAAAATTGGACAAATACCCACCACATAAAAATTATTCACATTTAATATTATAATCTCACAATATTGACAACCAAATCGTTCCCAGAAAAGAAGGGGACTTTCTGATAAGGATTTATCCTTATTGGCGCGCAATTATATAACTTAACCTCTTTCCTTGACAGAACTTTCTAGACATTGCCAATAATCCTACCTAATAATCACTACAAAAAAAGGTCATTGCCGACAGGCAATGCAGTCGCCAATGACTACACTGTCGTTGGCTATGAGGTCATTGGCGACGGCATTGACCGTCGCCACTTCCATCGCTCCACAGGTCGTTGCCCCTGGTTCCCGTCGGTCGCCGTCGGCAACATGGTCATAGGCGACGAGGACATTGGCGACGGCTACCCGTCGGCCAATACTCATTGATGACGACAATGATGACGGACTTCCCGTCACCAATCACATCCAGAATTTTTTTATATGAATGTCATTGGCGACGGCATCGCCGTCGGTAATGCTTTTAGTACCCGTCGGCAATGACTTATAATAATATTATTTAAGGAATCAATTGCCTATCACCAAAACCGTCGCTATATGTCATTGGCGACAAGGGTTGACGTCGCCAATACCCCCGTCGACAATGACAATGTTTTTATGATTTTTTTTATAATTTCAAAATTCCCCTGTTTATTTATAAATATATACATATAACCTGTTATAAACTAATAAAAACCATTAAATAACAATCAAATATCATACGATATTATCATAACAATCAAATAGTAATCCAAATCAAATATATAGATACAAAATTGGCCGTCTATACAACTCAAAAACTGTATAAGTACACACATGAAACTCAAAATATATGTCATAAACTAACTTGTTGGGAATTGCATATTCATATTTGATTTTGAAAGTAAATATAAATGCTTAAGTGTACAGTCCTTAAGAGAATCAATGTATAAGGACTTAGATGATATATCAAAAATATAAGGTTGATCTGAGCTTTAATGTTTATCATTTATGTAAATAAATATATAGAAGAAAAGATCAAATTTGTTAGGTTGATCTATTTGAGTTGTAAAAGTTAAAGCCTTGACAGAATCGTAGTCTATCAAAGGTAGCATTCAGAAGACAAGGCAGAATCGTGGAGTTTAAACGAAGATGTTCAGAATCGTAGTCTGCTAAGAGAATTAAGTCTGCAGAAGACAAAGCAGAATCGTGGAACTTAAGTGAAAGTATCAGAATCGTAGTCTGCTCTTGAAAGCCACACTGAGAATCGTAGAAAAGATCAGAGCGCCTGCTGAGCTAAGTCAAGAAATGCAGTGTGCTCTCAGAAACGTGGAGTCTGCAAGACGAAGCAACAAGGAATCGTAGTATGCCGAAGAGCTTAAGAGAAATCGTAGTGTTCTCTACGATCAAGTCTGAGTCAGGCTTGTGCAAGACAACACATAACGATTATGATACAATGGCCATAATCGTAGTGCTCCTCCAGTCAGCATCAAAGTTCGTAGTTCTGATGAAGGACGGAAGAGCAACAAATGAAGAAAGGCTTATGTCCGTTGACAATTTGATGGTCCCAATGATTCCATATTCATCCTTAGTTCAAATCGAAGAAGCGTATTGGAGAAGCTAAGGAAAGGACTAAACCGCCTGCAGAAAATACCTTTTCAGGTGTTAGGTGAAATTGCAGCCTGCTGTATCAGTGGGCCAGTCGGCAATGTAGCAGGAAAGCAGGATGTCAACATCAACTGCACAGAAAAGTCTGAAGCATTAAATGCTATAACGGGAGCATTCAAACAGATATATTTTGGATGGCTCTTTTATAAGGAAATCAAACAAGGATTCAAATAGAGCAAGAAAGGCGTGAAAAAAAAAAAGAATACATTGAGAAAAGCTCAAGAACACTCAACGATCAACTCTACGATCCTGAAAGAGGAAAGCTTGCTGCGCTACTCAGTTCTTCAGAACTGATGCTTAATTGCAACTTAGTAGCACTCCTCAACCAACTACTGCCAATCCAAGTGAGGAACCAAGTCAGAGGACTTGAAGAGTTCAAAAGTGAACTAAGAGAAGATCCAAGTCAGAGGACTTGAAGAGTTCAAGAGTGAACTAAGAGAAGTACAAAGTCAGAGGACTTGAAGAGTTCTAAATGAACTAAGAAAAGTTCCAGGGCTGTTGGCCTTGAAGGAATCTAAGTGATTCAGTTGTAAGAGACATCCTTAGTGGATTTCCTACTCGTGGAGTAGAAGAGTGGACTAGGAGCCTTGTGTGCTCTGAACCACTTAAAACCTTGTTTTTCATTATCTCTCATTAACTGTTATAACTGTTATATCTGCTATAACTGCCATAACTGCTTATCAAACCATAATTACAATATCTTGAAGGGGAACAAAACATATATTCCGCTGCTGTCAGTATAATCAATACTGACAAAGTATTTTAAACAAAGAAATTTTAAAATATCTATTCAACCCCCCTTCAAGATAACTAACGTGCCTTTGGGAACTAACAATTGGTATCAGAGCAGGTTCTCTCAACTAAGCATACAAGCTTGAGTAGATCCAATGGCACAACTGATAAGCGAGACCAAGACAGGTGGAGGAAGCAAGCCACCAATGTGCAACAAAGATAAATTTGCCAACTGAAAAGTTCGGATGCTGGCTTAAATGGATTCAATAGATGATGATCTATTTGAAACTGTTCTGAATGGGCCCTATGTTCCAACAAGGCTTGCACCAACTACAGAAGAACCAAACAGAGTTGTGATTAAATTTAAATCTGAATGGACTGAAAATGAGAAGAGAGATGTTCAGCTTGACAAGAAGGCTAAGAATATCTTATTCCAGTCTTTAGAAGACAATATGTTTGAAAACGTGGTCAACTGCAAAACTGCAAAAGAAGTCTGGGAAGCATTGCTCATCATGCATGAAGGAACTGAAGAAGTCAGAGAAAACAAGCAATCTCTACTGACTCAATAATATGAGATGTTTGCTCATGTTCCAGGAAAAAACGTTACTTCCACTTATGAGAGATTCACTACATTGCTCAACTCTCTCAGAGCTTATGGAAAGACCTATCCAAACAAAGTTCTAGTCATCAAGTTCATGAGGTCCTTACCAAGCAGATGGGATGCCAAGACCACTGCAATCAGAAAGTCAAAGAATCTGCATGTGATGACAGTTCAACAACTCTATGAAAACCTTCTTACCTACGAGCTAGAACTGACTCAACAAGCAAAAACTCTGTCAGAAGGAAGAAAGAAAGATAAAGGAGTTGCTCTTAAAGCAAAAGAAGAGATCTCCAGAGCACATGTTGAAGATGAATCTGACTCTGAGGAAGATGATGATGATGATAATGATGATGATGATGAAGCAGCAATGCTGGCCAGAAGATTTAGAATGCTCATACTCAAAGGAAGAAGCAACAAACCTAAAAGATTCAACAACAGCAGTCAGGAGCAGATCAGTGACCTATGCTATAACTGCAAAAAGCCTGGTCATTTCATTGCCAACTGCAACAAGCCTATCAGAGAAGAGCTGAAAAGAAAGTCAAATCCAAAGAAGGAGCTCAAAGGCTACAAAAAGAATAAGAAGAAAGACAAAGGGCTTGTAGCTAGAAGCTCTTGGAGCGATTCAGACAACGACACCAATGTTGAGTCTGAAGATGATGAAGCACCTCAAAAAGTCAACATATGCCTGATGGCCAAAGATGCACTTAGTAGGAAAAGTGCTGAAGCAATCATAGATGAGGTATTTGATTTTAACTCTCCTGATATAGACATTGATTATTTAAGAAATGGCATTCATGACATGTCAACTGATCTATATCAAAACATGAGATGGTTAAGAGTTCTATCTAAAGATTATACTGATCTTCAAAAGGAGAAAGAGAAAGTTCAGAAAGAGCTGGAAGCAACTCTACTAAGTTCTGACTCTCTCTCTCTAAGCTTAAAGCTGAGAATAAAATCTTGAGAGAAAAAATTGAACTGAGCATGCAAAGAGAGTTAAATCTAACCTCTAAAATTAAGGAGTTAGAAAAGACTATCTCTACATGGAACAGATCTTCTTCATCCATGGACTCCCTGATAAATCACAGAAGTGTCTCTGATAGAACAGGCTTAGGGTTTGAGGAATCTACCTCAGAACCCAGTGTGAAAAAGACAAAGGAAACTAACATAAGTATTGCTTCTAACTTAAATAGAAGTATTACATTTGTAAAGTCCATACAAAAAGATGAACCAGTGCAACCTTGCTCTTCTCATCCAAGATATATTCCTGAACACTGTGGATCTTATGCTGGCCTAGGATTAAGAAAGATGAAGAGTGACTCAGTCACCACTGCCCAACCTCGACGAATCGTAGAGTCAAGTAAAACTGGCTTCACGAATCAACCTGGAAGGAATCGTGGTGTTGAGGTTTACTTAGCACACAAAACGTGAATCTTAAAGCTTCATGGAAAAAGAAGATTCAATACAAGGGTAAGGCCAACAAATATCCACACGAGTCCAAATGGAGAAAGAATCCACACACTAACATGAATTATATTAGATGTTTTGCATGTGGAAGATTTAGTCATAAAGCTGCATTATGCTTTCATAACACTTTGCATGGGAGACCCAAAGTCAAGCAGATTTGGGTTCCTAAGGGTACTAATATTGCAGGACCCATGCAAGTCTGGGTACCAACATGAACGCTGAAATTGCATGCAGGAAGTGAGCACCACGATTACACCATGGAATCTGGATAGTGGTTGCTCAAGGCACATGATCGGGAACAAATCCCTCCTGTCATCCTACACAGAGAAGGAGGGACCAACAATTATCTTTGGAGATAACAGCTCTGGCAAGACAAGAGGCTATGGATCAGT
This sequence comes from Panax stipuleanatus, assembly GCA_020205555.1. Lineage (NCBI taxonomy): Eukaryota > Viridiplantae > Streptophyta > Magnoliopsida > Apiales > Araliaceae > Panax > Panax stipuleanatus. The sequence goes on from CM035124.1 coordinate 126,609,543, forward strand.
TGGGAATGGTGAGGTGTCCTTCAGCAAAGTGGCTTATGTTGATGGTCTAAAGCACAATCTTCTTAGCATCAGCCAGCTCTGCGATAAAGGTCATCAAGTTACCTTTCTCAACAATCAGTGTCAAGTCAGAGATCTGGAGACATCCTCTATCAAGTTGACAGGAACAAGAGAAGGAAATGTATACATTGTCAACCTTGCTCAGCTCAGTTCTGATGAGACAGTATGCTTCCTTGCTAAAGCCACTGAAGAAATAAGTTGGTTTTGGCACAGAAGGTTATCTCATCTCAACTTCAAGAGTATGTCAAAGCTGGCCTCCAAAGATCTGGTAGCAGGTTTACCTAAGTTCAGCTTCATCAAAGAAAGACCATGTAATGCATGCCAGATTGGAAAGCAAACAAGGAGCTCATTCAAAGGCAAAGCAGTCAAGTCAATTGACAGGCCCCTTCAATTACTACATATGGATCTCTTTGGGTCAATTCTAACTGTGAGCCTAGGAGGAAAGAGATACTCACTAGTCGTAGTGGATGACTACACCAGATACACATGGGTGTTCTTTCTTAACTCAAAAGATGAGACAAGCTCCCAACTGATAAAGATGTCCAAGCTGGTGATGAATGAAAAAGGAGAGACTATCAAGGCAATAAGGAGTGATCATGGCAGAGAGTTCGACTTCTTAGAAATGGATCAGTTCTGTGCAGACAATGGCATCAGCCACAACTTCTCAGCACCACAAACTCCTCAGCAAAATGGAGTGGCTGAAAGGAAGAACAGAACACTTATAAAAGCTGAAAGAACTCTACTAGCAGTAACTCATTTTCCTGAATAGTTCTGGGCAAAAGCCATCAATACTGCGTGCTACACACAGAATAGATCTCTTGTACACTCTACGTTGAAGAAGACTCCCTACGACCTGTGGAAAGGAAGAAAGCCAAATGTCAGTTACTTCAATGTGTTCGGTTGTTCATGCTACATTCTCAACAATGGAAAGCAATATCTGACTAAGTTCCAACCCAAGTCAGATGAAGGAATCTTCCTTGGATATACCACAGACAGCAAAGCTTATAGAGTGTTAAATAAGAAGACATTAAGTGTTGAAGTCTCGATCCATATCATCTTTGATGAAACAAACTCGGATAAGTCTGCATCACAAGACACTACGATTGACGATACCGACACTACGAATGAAATGGTCAAGCCTAACACTACGACCGTAGTTCCTGAAGAAAGAATCATAGTGTTCGAGGAAGAAATCGTAGAGAGAGCTGAACCAGACGACGATTCTGGTCAACAAGAGCCAGAAGTCAATTTTGAAGAGTTCAGACAAGAAGGCACCAGAACTGATGTTCCAACAGGGAACAGATGGGCAAGGGATCACACTCAAGGTCTGATCATTGGTGATCCAACTGCCAGAATCTAAACAAGATCTGCAACTCAGAATGAATGCTTCTATTTGAGTTTTCTGTCTCAAATTGAGCCCAAGAAGATTGAAGATGCAAGCTGGATTGAAGCCATGCAAGAGGAGCTAAATCAATTCGAAAGAAGCAAAGTCTGGAGACTAGTTCAAAGACCAAAGAATCACCCAGTCATTGGCACCAAATGGGTCTTCAGAAACAAGATGGATGAAGATGGGGTGATCACAAGAAATAAAGCAAGACTGGTGGCTAAAGATTATTCTCAAGAAGAAGACATAGACTACGATGAAACCTTTGCACCAGTTGCCAGACTTGAAGCAATCAGAATATTTCTTGCATTTGCTGCCCACGTGAAGTTCAAAGTATTCCAGATGGATGTCAAGAGTACATTCCTAAATGGTGAACTTCAAGAAGAAGTATATGTGGAACAACCCCCAGGTTTTGTCGATCCAACCCTCTCTAATTATGTCTATAGATTAGATAAAGCCTTATATGGACTTAAACAAGCACCTAGAGCATGGTATGAAACACTAACTTTCTTACTGAAAAAGGATTCACTAGAGGTAGAGTAGACACTACACTATTTCTTAGGAAACACAAAGATAAAGTTTTACTAATTCAAATATATGTAGATGATATTATCTTTGGTTCTACTGATGAAAATCTGTGCAAGAGATTTGCCAAGCTTATGCAGAGCAAGTTCAAAATGAGCATGATGGGTGAGCTGAATTTCTTCCTTGGACTGCAAGTGAAGCAAACTGATGAAGGTATCTTTATTAACCAAGCCAAGTACATCAAAGACTTACTTAAGAAGTATGGCATGGAATCAGCCTCTCCCATAAAAACACCAATTGCTCCAGCAACTAAGCTTGACAAAGATGAGAAAGGTAAAAGTGTTGATATTACTCAATACAGAGGTATGATAGGGTCCCTTCTCTACTTAACTGCCAGTAGACCAGGTATAATGTTTGCAACATGTATATGTGCTAGATTTCAAGCTAATCCTAAGGAATCACACTTAACTGCTATAAAAAGGATTTTTAGGTATCTTAAAGGTACACCCTACTTGGGTCTATGGTATCACAAGGAGTCCTCATTTGAACTGACAGGATATTCAGATGCTGACTTTGCAGGATGTAAAATAGATAGAAAAATTACCAGTGGCACTTGTCAACTTATAGAGAATAGACTAGTGCCATGGTTCAGCAAGAAGCAAAACTCAGTATCAACTTCAACAGCAGAAGCTGAATATTGCTGCAGGCAGCTGCTATGCTCAAATCCTATGGATGAAGAACCAGCTAGCAGATTATGAGTTTGATTTCAAATCTATACCCATACACTGTGATAACACAAGTGCCATAGCAATAACAAATAATCCTGCCATGCATTCTAGGACCAAGCATATAGAAATAAGATATCATTTTATTAGGGATCATGTTTAAAATGGAACAATATCTTTGCAATACATCCTTACTGAAAATTAACTTGCTGATGTGTTTACAAAACCTTTAGATGAATCCAGATTTAATAAACTGATAAGTGAGTTAGGTATGTTAAGTTTGCAACTATGAACTCTATGCTCTAGATGGTGCTAACCTTGCAGATATAAAGGCTAAGTCAAAATCGTAGAGATGATAAAGAGAAACCACAATCGTGGAGTGATCCAGTCAAGGCAGAAAAGTTCATTGTGATAGTAACTTCATCAAGCCAAGCAACCCTTCTGATAAGTGTCTCAGGGACAAACCTGATCCTTAGTGTCAAACTAAGAGGTTGGCCCTTCCTGAGCAACCTTAAACCAGAAGGGATGTCATTTCAGAATGCATCACAGAAAATCGTAGAGTCGACGGTCAAGAAGAAATCAAGGGATCTAAACTCAACAATCGTGGAGTGGTTCTCAGAAATCGTAGTCCTCCTACAAGGACTCACTAGCTCTGGGGGAGCTAAGGGCAGAAAGGAACCTTCCACATGGATTAAAAACGTGGAGTACTGCAGAACTTGACAAGTGTCCCACGATGCAAAACATTGAGGGAAGTTTATAAATTAATTTTAAACTGCCATGTGTCAGTTCATATTTGAATTTCAAAAGACTATTTTTTCTCTCTCAAACAAACAAAACCCTAAGTTTCAGAAAGTTAAGCCATATCCATTCACTACAGAAAAATCAAACAAACAGATGGTTGCTTCAAATGTTGTTTCCGGCTATCAACTATGCTTTGACGGATTCGAGAAGGCTGGACCTGAAATTCACAGAATCCTTTCACTCCTGAAGAAAACAGGTCTTAAGAATGCTCTGAGCACCAGCACATTGATATATCCAAAGCTGGTGAAGGAGTTTTATTGTAATGGAGGTGTTGATAAAGACTCTATTCTCGCCAAAGTCAAAGATGTGCAAATCCAACTGAACGCTGAAGGCATAAACCTACCTCTAGGTTTCAAAAGTGAAAGTTTGTCATCCATGGAGGCTATTGACTTCCATAAGGGTCTGAAGAAGATGAACTATACAAAAACTGAAGGGAAGAGTGGCTACAAGAAGGAAGAATTTCCTCAAGAATATGAGTTCCTAGCTGACATTGTTGGAAAATGCATATGTTGCAAGGGCTTCGATCACGATTTTGTCAACGAGAAGCAACTGAAGCTCATGACAACCATCCGCTTCAGAGTCCAACTCAACTATGGAGCCTTGCTGATGGATTGGTTCAGAAAATGGATGCAAAGTCCGAAGAAGACCAAGAGCACTGCTAAAATGCTCTATGGGAGGTTTATCAGCATTATTATTCAGGATGCACTGGGTGATAAAATTGGGGAAAATGAAGGCATTTCAATCAATCCCAATAGGAAGATGACCCAGCAGCTGTTCCAGAACTGGAAAAGGAATCCTGCAGAAAATGTAAGGATGATGTCTGCAACCTCATCTGCTGCAAGGGAAGCCAGAGAGGAAGAAGAAGAGGTTAACCAAGAAAAAGCTGTAGTTCTGACCAAAAAGAGTAAAGGGAAGAAGAAAATTTATGAATTCAAGCAACTGAGGAGCTTCAAAGCTCAATCACTGATGCACTCCAAGAGGGTTCTGGTACTGATATGGAGTTCATAAGCCTTACTTCCAACAGAGTCATCACCCCTAACTCATCAGAGGGGGTTCTGAAGGAAAAAAATAAGAAGAAGAAGAAGAAGAAGAAGAAGAAGAGGGAGATGAGTGAAGATAAGGCTGAAGGTAGTTTTGAACCTCAGAAAAAGAAGAAACGGAGCCACAAAATGGGGAAGTCTACACTCACTACGATTATGGAGTCATCACCAATCGTAGAGTCCAGACTAGCTGCCACTGCAGAAGGAGAAGCTGCAACAACCTCTTAGCCTGAGCAAACTCAAAAGACTGAAGCTGAAGAAGATGCAAAGGCTGTGCCTAAGCCAAAAAGAAGAGGGTGAAGAAGTTGGCTAAGAAGTATGCTCTTACCAATGAAGAAATATTGGAAAAAGATGATAAAAGAAGGGCTGCAGAAAAGGCTAAACAGCCCACTAAGCCACAAGCATCTGATCCAACTCCACAAGAGACCAGAATTGTTGAAGATGTGATAAGCCTTGATGAAGTTCTTGCTGACACTACTGAGGAGGTACAATATGAAGGAGTAATTTTCTCTGAAGAGGTTCTGGTAGAAGATGTAACTCATCCTGAAGGTGAAGTACCAGAAGCTGCTCTTGAAATAGACTCTACTAATGTTGAAAAAGGGACTCTAGAAGCTCCTGTTCAAGAAGATGTTGCAATTGAGGGGGAGCAGTTAGAAACGACAGAGATAGAGAATGCTAAAGCTGAGGGGGAGCTACAAATAGATAATAATGAAGTCCCCTCAGTAAATGAAGAAGTCGTAGAGTCTGCTGCTGCAGAAATGGTGAATATTGCAGATGATGATGAGATGATTGATGTAGTGCAAGTTTATGATGCAGAGAGTGATGAAGAAGAATATGATGATCTTGAGGTCATATATGTGGGACAAGATGGTGAACGAACAACAAACTATAATCAGCTATTCAATTATTTGCTTATGATGCCATATCATAGAGCTATGATTCTCAACTCCTGGGATCACATATTCTGGACTTCCAAGGCATATCCAGCAATCTCAGTGCTTGCCCATGGATTCCCAAGAGAAAGGAAGTTTGCTCAGAAACTGATCAAGAATGCTTCAACCTTAGAGCCTGAGCATGAGGTATATTCCACTCATCTCTCGTTTATTATCGACCACACTCCATCATAACACTTCAATCAGTTCTATGAAGTGCCTAAATGGTTGGAAGTGGTCCTGCATCCACTCAATTAATTTTCAGTTACAGAGTCCCAAAACTCTGTATCTGATGAACCAAATAACCAACTCGTTCTCGTAGAGCAAACCATTAATGATCCAATGATGATTGAGCACATCACAAGAGTTGTCGAAGAAATGCGTGCAAGCTCAACCATTAAAACACCAACCCTAGACGACACACTACGATTCTTGCATATTGATCAATCTGATGCAGAAATCGTAGAGTCTCCAGAACAGCTCAACAAAATTGAAACACATACATCTGTGCCAAACACTACGCCTATACAGCAAACACAAAACCCTTTTACCCAAGCAGACATCCCCTCCTCTTCCAACTACGAATATTTTAATATGACTCTTGCCCTCGCAAGCATATCAAGGAGAGTTGAACACACTACGACTACTCCTCCTCCTCCTGAGACACAATGAATTCTCAATCAACTGTCTCTCATGCCAATAAAGGAGGAGTTGAATGAAGCATTAAACCAAATAGGGTCAGAATCTGGAGAGATTCTTGAAGCACACTCCATAGCGCTTCACATGAGATTCAACCATATTATCAAATCAGTCAAGCCTCTACTAGGAAAGTTGGCAACTGAACTGTCAAAGAAGCTACGGGAGATTGTCAAGGAAATGGTCGACAGTCTAAGTCAAAGGGATGCTATTCACTTTGCTGCCACGAAGAAGCATAAGGAAGTTATGGAGATCATGTAGAAGAATCAGCAATCACAGAATGAGCTGTTGACCAACCAAATTTTAGAACTACGCGCCTCACTTCAATACTTCCAAGAATCCAGTATAACTCAAATCAATCAGAATTACAATGCAATGGAACGGATTCAACAACAACAAAGACACACTGAGGCTAAAGTTGCTGAAAATCGTAGTGATACTTCTCAAAACCACTCACAGATGCATGAGCTGGTTGAAGGAGTCAAGTGCCTCTCTGAAGATGTTCGAACCCTTGATGCTGACATAAAGGGGGAGAATAACGAGGAAGAAGATAGAAACAGAAGCAGAAAAGGAAATAGAAGGCAACCGCAGCAGAGGCAAAGACAAACACACACTGGTCAATCGTCGGGTGGCAATCTCAGAAGTCCTAGCTCTCAGCCTCCACGAGTTGATCAAAGTCTGAAAAGTTCTCTCATGGCTGAACCCACTCAAAGGAGACAAGGTCAAGCCTCTAGCTCACAAGGTATAACCTCCACTAGTTTTAGTATGCCAGTTGGAGATCATGCCTTCATGAACAGACATGATCATTCGGAACCACTGACCCGAGATGTGCTAGAGGACATTGTAAGAAGAGATGAAGCCTCAAGGAGAAGAAGAATCGCAGAGCATGGCAATCCTCTAAAACCAAAAAGGTAAAGAAGATAGAGATAAGTCTAAGCTTAACTGTATAATGATGTTTCTATGCTAGATTGTAATATCTTTTTAAACATCAATAAATTCATGCTTATTCTCTAGAAATTTCAGTTGTTCACTGAAACACTAAGCCATATTTACTTTCTAGCACTCTGCATTTAGAAAATGATGCTATGATCTAAATCTTCTTGATTATGTCAACATCAAATAGGGGAGATTGTTGGGAATTGCTTATTCATATTTGATATTAAAAGTAAATATAAATGCTTACGTGTACAGTCCTTAAGAAAATCAATGTACAATAACTTAGATGATAGATCAAAAATGTAAGGTTGATCTGAACTTTAATGTTTATCATTTATGTAAATAAATGTATAGAAGAAAAGATTAAATTTATTAGGTTGATCTATTTGAGCTGTAAAAGTTAAAGCCTTGAAAGAATCGTAGTCTGTCAAAGGTAGCATTCAGAAGAAAAGGCAAAATCGTGGAGCTTAAACGAAGATGTTTAGAATCGTAGTCTGCTAAGAGAATCAAGTCTGCAGAAGACAAGGTAGAATCGTGAAGCTTAAGTGAAAGTATCAGAATCATAGTCTGCTCTTGAAAGCCACACTGAGAATCATAGAAAAGATCCGAGCGCCTGCTGAGCTAAGTTAAGAAACGCAGTGTGCTCTCGAAAACGTGGTGTAAGACCCCAAATTTTATGAATAAGATTTAATTTTCTTTATATATTATTTTGAAATAGTAAGGTGTTGATTTAATAAATGTGATAAGTTATGGGTGAAATGTGCAAAGTTTACAAAGTAAGCAAGTGGTTATAAAATATTCGTTGTGTCGGAAAATATTCGTTTGGTCGAGTAATATTCTTTTTGTCGGAGAATATTCGTACGACGGTGCAGTCATTGGTGGACCCCACAACGGAATGAATGTCAGATATAGAAAACGACAGAAGTAACCTTTTTATAAAAATAACGGCAAAACTGTTACCGTTAGTACTGTTGAAATACCCGGTGATTAAAATACAGTAATACGTGGGGTTGCACAGTAGCACACGGTATTGCACAGTATTTTGAATTATTGATTCTTACGTAAGAAGGCACTTACTCAATTATTGTTACAGTAATTACTGTTTAATATTTTATATTATTGATTCAATAATTGTATAATATTTTATTGGTTCAATATTTGCTACGTTGATATTTTATATCAATAAGTGCTACTTTGCTATTTTATATTATTGATTCAATAATTGTCATTGCACATTATTTCAAATTATCAAATCAATAATTCATATTATTTGAATAATATTATTAGATAGCATTATTGGCAATGTATAAGGAAGTTCTGTCTAGGATGCAAACAATGATGTCATCGGAGCGATGAGGTAAGCAAGGATGTCATCGGAGCGATGAGGTAAGCAATGATGTCATAGGATCAATGATATAAGCGATGATGTCATAAATTATGATGAAAAGACTATTTTACCCTTACTCTGCCGAGCCTATAAATAGAAGCTCATTTCTTCATTATTTCTCACCAATTCACTAAAGTTATAGAGAGAGAAAGTATAGAGAGAATAAGAGAGAAAAAAGAAGAGTATTCTGCTATTACACTAGTGCAGTCTCCAAATTTTTAAGGTAAGGGGTATTATTTCTTTCGTATTCATGAATAGAGTTATTTTCTTTCAATATGCGTAAGAGTTGTTATTATATTCTTTATTATTCTGTTGGAATAACCTGTCTACGCTGACTACTGCATGCATGGTGAAATTCTGTTGTTATTCCATTCTTTATTATTCTGTTGGAATAACCTGTCTACGCTGACTACCTCATGCCTGGTGAATAACCCTTTGTATTCAGTTGTTATTAAATTGTGAAAATAATTTATCTAAGCCGACTACCGCCAGACGAGTGAAAATCCAATTGCAGTTTCGTATATTGTTTCATTTAAGATTCCTAACTCTAAACTTACTACGGTAAGTATTGCTTCTAGAATTCCTAAAATGATCAGAAATTCCTTGAGTTTTGCGCTTCATCTAATATTATTTTACTGGAATATTGGTCTAATCTTTCTTATGAAATTTTTATCTTTTCATGTCGAGTTACTATTCACGGGGTACTATTTACGATAAAAAAAAATTCCTTTCCAAATCATCTTTGATTGGATCCAGGTTTGATCTTCATTCTTGAACTCTGGATAAATTCTCTAATATTTGTCCTTTATCTCACTGGATTCGTTATTTGTATTGTTTTCATCATCCTCAGTCCTAAATGGTGATATAACTGAATATCTTTGGCTTGTAGTGCAAAGATGAATGATTACTTGATGAATATCTTTGGCCTGTAGTGCAAAGATAAATGATTACCTGATGAATATCTTTGGCCCGTAGTGCAAAGATGGACATGTGTTGAGATGAACATGACCAACTGGTGATACAAATGAATATCTTTGGCCGTAGTGCAAAAGATGAATATTTGATTCGAGATGAATATTGATTGATATTACAGGGATAAAATATTGATGATGGACTTTTAAATTATAGAAGATAGTAGACATCATTCCCTACTTAACTCTTCTAATGAATTGTCATTTTCGTTGCAGTTGTTGATCTAAACTGGTTGTCCATAATATTTTATCTGATTTGTTGAAGACTAACGATAATTTATTCTTCATTATCTTAGTCACAATATTTTTTACTGGGCTAGTTGAGCTCACCCTTTTCTTCCATTGTTCTCTTTAGGAAATGAGAATATCGCGGGTACTAGTCGGGGAATGGAGTGATGGTCTGAGTTAAAGCTGTAGAAGTCCTCACTATTTTTTTTTTTGAAATAGTGTGTTAATAAATGTAATAAGGACTTAGTTTGAATGTTAATATTTTTTACATGTCTGTATTGACACTCACAGTTGTGTGGTCGTATTTTGCACGACCGTTTGATATGAAAGATTGTATTTGGATTCTGTACCATATATTTGGCGACTCAGAATGGGTTGAGTATTGAACCTATTTTGGGGGCGTCACAGTTGGTATCAGAGCTTAGGGATATGATCTCTGGCGGAGATCTGGGAATAGAACTAGGAGGGGAGAGAATAGTAAAACCTTCGCTAGTGTGTCCTACCTAAGCTTAATTGTTATTTAATTGGTCGGTTGGAATATAGGGTTAATATGTGATATGTTAATTTGTTTGATTAACCCTTGTTTGTGGCAATATTTGAGAATGACAGCTCTAAATAATGGAGTGAATGAGACCGTTGAGACACCTTTAATCACCAACGAGGATAACGTGCAACATGAAGGCTATATTTTTCTTGTAAACAACCCTACCGAAGAAATGATAAATGACGGGATGTTTAGAAGCTTTTTGCAGTTCATGCAAAACTAGACGAGGGAGACTCGTGTTCATAATACAGGTGAAAATAACAACTCGCGGCTTGTCACTACCAATCAGTTTAAAGAGTTGGGACCACCAGAGTTTCAGGAAAAGCCAGATCCAATCAAGGCGGAAAATTGGATTAAGCAAATTACCAAGATATTTGATGTCTTGGGATGCATGGAGGAACAGAAGGTTCCATTTGCCACCTTTATATTTCGTGGAGAGGCAGATTACTGGTGGGAATCTGTGAAGCGTACCCAGCCTGCTGCACTCAAGATGTCTTGGGGGGCGTTCCAAAAACTGTTCAATGACAAGTACTTTCCAGAAAGTATTCGTCAATGAAAAAAGTAGAGTTTATCAGACTGGAACAAAACAACATGACTGTGTCCCAATACGAGGCTAAATTCGCGGAGTTATCCCGGTTTGCACCTCATTTGGTGGAGAATGAGGAACGTATAACGCGGATGTTTCTGAGAGGTTTGAAACCCGAGATTCGTCAATACCTCATTTCTCATAAATTTTCTCTATATTCGGATGTAGTGAACAGGGCCCAGTTATTAAACGAGATAATGATTATGTTCAACCAAGGGACAACAACCAAGGTCATACTGGTGGCAGCAGTCATCAAAACAATGACAACCAGCAGGGAGGAAAGTATCATGCCAGAAGCAGTAACCACTCCGGTGGTAATCGTGGCCATGATAATAGAAGAAGTGAGTCGGGGGAAGATTTCAAGAAGAGAAGGTACAACAATGAGAATGTGAAAGCATCGACAGCAGCACCAACATCAACTGTTTCTAGGGGAGGAGAACGACCGCCGGTCGTATGCTATAAATGCGGGCAAGAGGGACACATCAGCCCCAACTGCACACAACAATCCAAGGTGTGTTATAACTGTGGAAAGGAAGGGCACATAGCTCGAGTGTGTCCTGTAGCAAAACCAAGTCCAGCAGGGATGGTGACTCCAAAGGCTATCCCTGACAAGTCAAAGTCAGTGGTTCCTGGAAGAGCTTTTGTCGTGACTGCCCAACAAGCAAGGAACCCGAACGAGGTTATTACGGGTAAGATGATAATAAACTCTTGCGAAGTTTACACTTTATTAGATACTGGTGCTACCCATTCTTTTATTTCACCTGCTTGTGCTCAACGTTTGAACTTGACACCTGAGAAATTAGACTTTGACTTATCTGTTGAAACTCCGTTGGGAGAAACCTTCGTTACATCTACAATTTACAAATCTTGCTCGATTCAAATTGGTACCCACACCCTACCTGTTGATCTTATATCGTTGAAAATACTTGCATTTGATGTGATTTTAGAAATTGACTGGTTGAACACTTATTATGCCAAAATTGATTGTGTTTATAAAGTTGTTAGTTTTCATATTCCTAACTAACCTATTGTGCGAATTCAAACAACCAAACCACTAAAATCAATCAATGTTATTTCAAGTCATAAAGCTATTCGTTTATTGAAAAATGGATGTCAAGCTTTCTTAGCCCATGTCACTGATCTAAACCAGAATACGTCAGGTTTGAATGATATTTCTGTTGTTAATGAGTTTCCTAATGTATTTCCCGAAGAACTTCCCGGTCTACCTCCGGAACGTGAAGTTGAATTCTTTATTGACCTTGAACTCGGTACAAAACCCATTTCTAAAACCCCATATCGAATGGCTCCTATAGAACTTTAGGAGTTAAAGGTCCAACTACATGAGTTGTTAGACATCGGTTTTATACGTCCTAGTACATCTCCTTGGGGTGCTCCTGTTTTATTCGTAAAGAAGAAAGACAGGAGTATGCGACTTTGTATTGACTACCGGGAGTTGAACCATATCACCATCAAGAATAGGTATCCGTTACCTCGTATTGATGACCTATTCGACCAGTTGCAAGGTGCACAATTCTTTTCAAAGATCGATCTTCGTTCTGGATATCATCAGCTGAAGATTAAAATTGAGGATATTCCGAAAACTTCTTTCAGAACTCGATACGGGCATTATGAATTCTTAGTCATGTCTTTTGGATTGACTAATTGTAATACCCAAAATAAATAAATAAATAAATGGCATTTTAAATTTTTGTTTAAATATTTTAATTGGACTTTTCTTGTGTTTGGGTCAAATTATATTTAAGTATGTGGACTACATTAATTGGGCCTTAAAACTTTTTGGGTCTAAATTATATTTATGTAATATTAAAATTCTATTAAAACTTGGAGAGTTAATAAGATAATAAATAACTAAAACCTAATTTACTAACAACATTACGTCTGATACGAGTTTGGGAAAAGAAAGGGGAGGCGGCAACATAAGAACATAAAGAGAAGACGAAGAAACGAGCATGAGATTTTTATTTCAGTGCTAATTAGCTTCCGGTGAGTAATTGATATAATTGTAAAGCATACAAGATGGTTGGGTATACATATGAGAATGATGATGCATTCCTTAGTAATAAATTTTGTGTACAGGAGAATATATAAAAGAAAAAAGTACTTGCATGATTATTATTATTTTTGTTTTGTTTTGTGATTGTTCATTCTTCCAGCATGTGATGGAACTTTAGTGGTTAAAATATTAATAATATATATACTAGAATAATAAGAATAGTAGACGTAGATAATAGTAAATTAAGCATGATGTTAAGAAAATTATAAAATTTTAAGATTATTGAATTTTAAGATTTAAAACTTTTCTAAAGGGTTAAATTATTTATTAAATTATTCTTTTTGATTAGTTCGGACGGAAGGAGTCTAAACAAGTCAAGTTTGGAATATAATTTTGGGTATTATATTACTTAATCCAGGTACGGATTCCGTACTCTTTCAGCGATACTTTTGTTAAATTTGATTTGTTCGTTTTGTTCCTTGTTTCGAATTTCGCTATTATTTCACATAAATAAATTCTTGTGAAATTCATATAATAGTTTTGTTTTGGGGCTAATTCATATGACTTGAATTTGTACTCTTTGAATTAGATTATCATGTTATTATTTATTTTGATAATTGTAGAGCGGTACATGTTGTTACTTTCTTTTGAGACATTGTGATTATATTTCAATTTGGTTCAACATGTACATATAGAACCCTCTCTATTAATATTGTGTCGCATGTGTTGTGATATGATATTATTATTAGAATATACCGTAGGGTATACCTGAGCTATAACCACCTGTGGGGGTACCACAGGCATGTCGTCTTGGCACGAGAGGCATGACACCTTCCGTGGCGGTGTGATCAGTCCACGGCGTCTCCGTTTTGCGCTCCGGTGGGAGTTGGCCATTTGGTGTTTTGTTGTGGGAGGCGTATGGGTCGACCCTAGTTTTCTGTTCTGTTCTGTTCTGCGGAGTGGCGATGTTTGTGCCAAACACGCCTTCCGATTTTGCATGCGTTGGATTCGCGGTCCAATGTGTGTGACTTGCCTGTGTGGCATTATTTGACCTTGCCTGTGTGGCAAGGTATATTTCTGTTTTATTTTGAGCTCGGTATGAAATAACCCCAGCCGTTTGATTCAGCCTATTATTTCATTGTGTTAGTTTTGTTCGTTTCAGTTCAGTTCATTAATTGAGTTAGTTTTTTTCGGTTCTCTGTTTTTTTTTTTTGTATTCTATATCCGTACTGGGCATTTGGCTCATGCTGTGTTTTTCTTCCGGCAGATAATCAGGGGGATCAAGGGCATGTGTGATGAGAGCTCCATTCGATCCAATGATTTAGATATTCTGTTTAGGCTTGATAGATTGATTTTATTTCTGAGTTGTAATAAATACTCTAGATTTGAGTTTGAGTTTGTTGGTATTTATTTTGGTTTGACCTTTTGATATTTATTGGTGAAATATTATTTTTTCGTGGCATAGAGGTTTCGTTAGGTTTTGTTGTGGTTTGAGTAACCTCCCTTTCTATTTCGGGAAGGGGGTGTTACAGAGTTGGTATCAGAGCTTAGGTTCTTTCTTGTAGAAAACCTATTTAGGTTTGACCTGTGAGTTATGGGTAGAATTCTGGGTTAGGTTTTGTTCAGTTTGATTTTCTGTTCAGCTATATTCAAATCTGTCTCTAATCTGTTTTGCGTATATTCGTTGATCTTTTCTTAGATGGCTCGTCGATCCGCTAGAGTTGCTGGGAGGAGAGGTAACAATAGGGGAAGAGATGATGGTCAGACCAATGAGCAACCCAATGACCAGATTAATGCTCAGTTGGCTGCCTTAGTGAATCAGGCGATTAATCAGGCTTTATCGCAGTTGGTGGCACAGGTGGTACAGGCAATGCAACAGCCGCCAGAAATTCCTGAGCAGGGGAACTCGGGAAATAATGGTCCACAAGCAAACGAAGAGGAAGGGAATGTGGATGGTCTTGATCAGCAGATGGTTCCAATGTACGTATGGTTGGAGAGGTTTCAGAAGCAGAAGCCACAGTCTTTCAGTTCGGCTCCAACTCCAATTGATGCGGAGAATTGGATTGCACACCTAGAGAAGATTTTTGATGTGTTGGGGTGCTCAGATAATCAGAGAGTTTTACTTGCTGCTTACAAGCTAGAAGGGGATGCACAGAGGTGGTGGAAAGCGCTGAAAACAACAAAGGGTGATGGGTACGTGAACACACTTCGATGGGCAGAGTTTTGTGAGGTCTTTTATCAGCAGTACTTTTCGGCTGCTGATAAAGAGGCCTATGCTAGAGAGTATCTGTCTATTCGACAGAAGGATGATGAGTCCATCACAGATTTTATGACGAGGTTTACCAGGTTGGCAGGTTTTGCGGGAACCTCTGCAGGGACTGCAGCGGAACAGGCAGAGAAGTTCAAGTGGCGGATTCATTATAGGTATCGCCAACATCTCATTAACACCAAGTTTGCGGATGTATCAGCTGTGGCTAATGCGGCCAAGAACATTGAGATGGAACGACAGGACTTTCGGTCTTCTAAACCGGAAGGGAGTCGAAAGAGAGACAGAGATGACCAGCAGAGTCAAGCTTCGAGTCAGCATGGGCAGAATCAAGGTCGATATCTGGGACCAGCTTGTGGGGGTAACTCAAATCTTATTCCGATAGTCCCTTGTGCTACTTGTGGAGCTAATCATCCAGGGAGACAGTGTTATAGAGTTACCGGTGCATGCTTCTTGTGTGGACGGATGGGTCACGTAGCTAGAGATTGTACCGGGCCACGTGAAAATGGTGGAGGTGGTGATAATGGTGACAATGGGGGTCAGCGTCAAAGTGGTCGAGTGTTTGCCTTGACACATAATCAGGCGGCAGGTGCGCCAGGTACTGTTTCTGGCACTATTTTAGTTGGCAGTCGTGATACTTCTGTTTTATTTGATAATTAGGTTCGTTCTTTTCTTTTGATTCCGGGGACGGAATCCTTTTTAAGGGGTAAGTGATGTAATACCCAAAATAAATAAATAAATAAATGGCATTTTAAATTTTTGTTTAAATATTTTAATTGGACTTTTCTTGTGTTTGGGTCAAATTATATTTAAGTATGTGGACTACATTAATTGGGCCTTAAAACTTTTTGGGTCTAAATTATATTTATGTAATATTAAAATTCTATTAAAACTTGGAGAGTTAATAAGATAATAAATAACTAAAACCTAATTTACTAACAACATTACGTCTGATACGAGTTTGGGAAAAGAAAGGGGAGGCGGCAACATAAGAACATAAAGAGAAGACGAAGAAACGAGCATGAGATTTTTATTTCAGTGCTAATTAGCTTCCGGTGAGTAATTGATATAATTGTAAAGCATACAAGATGGTTGGGTATACATATGAGAATGATGATGCATTCCTTAGTAATAAATTTTGTGTACAGGAGAATATATAAAAGAAAAAAGTACTTGCATGATTATTATTATTTTTGTTTTGTTTTGTGATTGTTCATTCTTCCAGCATGTGATGGAACTTTAGTGGTTAAAATATTAATAATATATATACTAGAATAATAAGAATAGTAGACGTAGATAATAGTAAATTAAGCATGATGTTAAGAAAATTATAAAATTTAAAGATTATTGAATTTTAAGATTTAAAACTTTTCTAAAGGGTTAAATTATTTATTAAATTATTCTTTTTGATTAGTTCGGACGGAAGGAGTCTAAACAAGTCAAGTTTGGAATATAATTTTGGGTATTATATTACTTAATCCAGGTACGGATTCCGTACTCTTTCAGCGATACTTTTGTTAAATTTGATTTGTTCGTTTTGTTCCTTGTTTCGAATTTCGCTATTATTTCACATAAATAAATTCTTGTGAAATTCATATAATAGTTTTGTTTTGGGGCTAATTCATATGACTTGAATTTGTACTCTTTGAATTAGATTATCATGTTATTATTTATTTTGATAATTGTAGAGCGGTACATGTTGTTACTTTCTTTTGAGACATTGTGATTATATTTCAATTTGGTTCAACATGTACATATAGAACCCTCTCTATTAATATTGTGTCGCATGTGTTGTGATATGATATTATTATTAGAATATACCGTAGGGTATACCTGAGCTATAACCACCTGTGGGGGTACCACAGGCATGTCGTCTTGGCACGAGAGGCATGACACCTTCCGTGGCGGTGTGATCAGTCCACGGTATCTCCGTTTTGTGCTCCGGTGGGAGTTGGCCATTTGGTGTTTTGTTGTGGGAGGCGTATGGGTCGACCCTAGTTTTCTGTTCTGTTCTGTTCTGCGGAGTGGCGATGTTTGTGCCAAACACGCCTTCCGATTTTGCATGCGTTGGATTCGCGGTCCAATGTGTGTGACTTGCCTGTGTGGCATTATTTGACCTTGCCTGTGTGGCAAGGTATATTTCTGTTTTATTTTGAGCTCGGTATGAAATAACCCCAGCCGTTTGATTCAGCCTATTATTTCATTGTGTTAGTTTTGTTCGTTTCAGTTCAGTTCATTAATTGAGTTAGTTTTTTTCGGTTCTCTGTTTTTTTTTTTGTATTCTATATCCGTACTGGGCATTTGGCTCATGCTGTGTTTTTCTTCCGGCAGGTAATCAGGGGGATCAAGGGCATGTGTGATGAGAGCTCCATTCGATCCAATGATTTAGATATTCTGTTTAGGCTTGATAGATTGATTTTATTTCTGAGTTGTAATAAATACTCTAGATTTGAGTTTGAGTTTGTTGGTATTTATTTTGGTTTGACCTTTTGATATTTATTGGTGAAATATTATTCTTTCGTGGCATAGAGGTTTCGTTCGGTTTTGTTGTGGTTTGAGTAACCTCCCTTTCTATTTCGGGAAGGGGGTGTTACACTAATGCTCCTGCTACTTTTATGGATATGATGAACTGTGTATCCAAGGAATATTTGGATCAGTTCGTGGTTGTCTTTATTGATGACATCCTCATCTATTCCAAAAGCCGTGAAGATCATGAGCACCACTTGAAGCTGGTACTTCAAAGGCTTCGTGAAAACAAGCTATATGCCAAGCTGAAGAAATGCGAGTTCTAGCTTAAGGAGGTAGCATTCCTTAGGCACGTAGTATCAAAACGTGGAGCATCTGTGGACCCGGCGAAGATTGAAGCAATATAAAGTTGGGAGCAACCGAAGTCGGTGACCGAAGTACGTAGATTTCTGGGCTTAGATGGTTATTATCGGAGATTCATGGAAGAATTTTCTCGAATCGCTACTCCATTAACTCAGCTGACTCGGAAAGATACAAAATTCGTATGGAACGAGGAATGCGAGAAGAGCTTTCAAGAGCTCAAGAGGAGACTCATTTCGGCACCTGTTCTGACGATACCATCTGGTTCGGATGGATTTGTCATTTACAGCGATGCTTCGGGCAAAGGGTTAGGATGTGTTCTCATGCAACATGGGAAAGTCATAGCCTATGCCTCGCGACAACTCAAGGAATATGAGAGGAATTATCCTACTCATGATCTAGAGTTGGCAGCAGTCGTTTTTGCGTTGAAGATCTGGAGACACTACCTGTGTGGGGAGAAAGTGGAGATCTATACGGATCATAAGAGCCTCAAGTATTTCTTCACCCAGAAGGAACTTAACATGCGGCAACGACGTTGGCTTGAGCTGTTGAAAGATTACGACCATACCATCCAATACCATCCTGGTAAAGCGAACGTGGTAGCTGACGCGTTGAGTAGAAGATCATATGCGGGAACGAATGCGATATTTTCAAGGCCTATTTTGTGTGATTTACAAAAGATGGAGATAGAGTTCAAGACTTCGGGGACCCATGCGATGATGTCAAGTATACGCGTAGAACCAGCTTTGATTGATAAAGTTAAAGCTGCTCAAGCTACAGACCCGGAGCTGATGAATATGAGGAAGAAGGTGCAAGAAGGTGCTATTCCAGAAGCAAGGATTGATGAAGAAGGAATACTTCGAGTCAACTCTAGACTTTGTGTTCCTGACGATTCTGATTTGAAGTATAGAATCATAATGGAGGCACACCACACACCGTTTGCAATCCATCCTGGGAGTACCAAAATGTATCGTGATCTTCGACATACATTTTGGTGGAGCAATATGAAGAGATAGATCGCGGAGTTTATCTCGAGGTGTTTAATGTGTCAACGTGTCAAAGCGGAGCATCAAGTGCCAAAGGGTCCATTGCAACCACTTGAGATTCCAAAGTGGAAGTAGGAACACATTACCATGGATTTCGTTACGGGTCTTCCCAAGGTTTCTCAAGGCATAGATGCGATTTGGGTTATTATTGATAGATTAACCAAGTCTACTCGTTTCTTGCCAATACGAGAGACTTATTCCCTTGAACGTCTTGCTCGTATGTACATGAATGAGATTGTGAGATTGCATGGCATGCCAGTATCCATAGTTTTGGATCGTGACCCAAGATTCACTTCACGATTTTAGGTCAGCTTGTAGAAAGCTATGGGCACGGATTTACGATTTAGTTCAGCATATCATCCACAAACGGACGGGCAATCGGAAAGGACTATCCAAACTCTTGAAGATCTATTGAGACTCTGTGTTCTAGACTTCAAAGGGAGTTGGAATAAGTACCTACCATTGGTGGAATTCTCCTACAACAACAGTTATCAGGCAAGTATAGGCATGGCTCCATTCGAGGCGTTGTATGGACGAAAATGTTGTTCTCCAGTATGCTGGGACGAGGTGGGTGAAGCAACATTGTTGGGTCCGGAGTTAGTACGTATGACTACGAAAAAGATTCAAATGATCCGATAACGTATACAAACTGCACAAGATCGACAAAAGAGTTATGCTGATCTTCATCGAAGGGACGTGGAGTTTAATGTCGGAGATCATGTATTATTACGTGTTGCTCCATGAAAAGGAGTTACGAGATTCAAAAAGAGAGGAAAACTCAACCCACGATTTATTGGTCCATTTGAAATCCTTGACCGAGTAGGAAATATGGCCTATAGACTCGCCTTACCTCCAAGCATGTCCCGTGTTCATAACGTTTTTCACATATCTGTGCTTCGTAAATATGTGAAAGATCCAACCACATTATTGAGTTAGAACCAAACGAGATAGCCGAAGATTTAAAATACGAGGAGGTACCTGTTAAGATCTTGGATAGGAAGGAACATGTCCTACGCTCAAAGGTTATACCTCAAGTTAAAGTTTTGTGGAGGAACCATGATATCGAGGAAATGACCTGGGAGTTAAAATCGGAAATGAAAACGAGGTATCCTCACCTTTTCGACATACCAGGTACGTACGTCAATTTCGAGGACGAAATTTCATAAGGAGGGGAGGTTGTAAGACCCCAAATTTTATGAATAAGATTTAATTTTCTTTATATATTATTTTGAAATAGTAAGGTGTTGATTTGATAAATGTGATAAGTTATGGGTGAAATGTGCAAAGTTTACAAAGTAAGCAAGTGATTATAAAATATTCGTTGTGTCGGAAAATATTCGTTTGGTCGAGGAATATTCTTTTTGTCGAAGAATATTCGTATGACAGCGCAGTCATTGATGGACCCCACAACGAAATGAATGTCAGATATAGAAAGCGACAGAAGTAACCTTTTTATAAAAATAACGGTAAAACTGTTACCATTAGTACTGTTGAAATACCCGATGGTTAAAATACAGTAATACGTGGTGTTGCACAGTAGCACACAGTATTGCACAGTATTTCAAATTATTGATTCTTGCGTAGGAAGGCACTTACTCAATTATTGTTACAATAATTACTGTTTAATATTTTATATTATTGATTCAATAATTGTATAATATTTTATTGGTTCAATATTTGCTACGTTGATATTTTATATCAATAAGTGCTTCTTTGCTATTTTATATTATTGATTCAATAATTGTCATTGCACATTATTTCAAATTATCAAATCAATAATTCATATTATTTGAATAATATTATTAGATAGTATTATTGGCAATGTCTAAGGAAGTTTTGTCTAGGAAAGGGGTTGATTAATTGCGCGCCAGTAAGGAGAAATCCTTATCGGAAAGCTCTCTCTTTCCTAGGAACGACCTGGTTGTCAATATTGTAGTTCTATAATATTATTTGTGAATAATTAATTTTTGATATATATGATAAGGAAATATTTATTCAATGTAGATTTAAACGGAGGAATTTTTAACATGTAACATTTGTTGAAAGTTGGTATTTTATCTTGTCCGATAAAATAATTCATTCAAATATATTATTATAATATTACATTATAGTAGTATGATGTGATTATATAATAGTATAATTTTTATAATTTGAATGGTAACATTATTATAATAAATTCATGGTATAAAAGTTAAACGAGGTGGAAGAGTTCAAATTGAATTTGAACTCTTATGATGTAAACAATGATGTCATCAGAGCGATGAGGTAAGCAATGATGTCATCGGAGCGATGAGATAAGCAATGATGTCATAGGATCAATGATGTAAGCGATGATGTCATAAATTATGGCAAAAAGA
Source organism: Panax stipuleanatus (assembly GCA_020205555.1). Taxonomy (NCBI): domain Eukaryota; kingdom Viridiplantae; phylum Streptophyta; class Magnoliopsida; order Apiales; family Araliaceae; genus Panax; species Panax stipuleanatus. The sequence goes on from CM035124.1 coordinate 126,630,864, forward strand.
CTATTTTACCCTTACTCTACCGAGCTTATAAATAGAAGCTCATTTCTTCATTATTTTTCATCAATTCACTAAAGCTATAGAGAGAATAAGAGAAAAAAAAGAAGAGTATTCTGCTATTACACTAGTGCAGTCTCCAAATTTTTAAGGTAAGGGGTATTATTTTTTTCGTATTCATGAAGAGAGTTATTTTCTTTTAATATTCGTAAGGGTTGTTATTCCATTCTTTATTATTCTGTTAGAATAACCTGTCTACGCGGACTACCGCATGCATGGTGAAATCCTGTTGTTATTCTATTCTTTATTTTTCTGTGAGAATAACCTGTCTACGCGGACTACCGCATGCCTGGTGAATAATCCTTCGTATTCAGTTGTTATTAAATTGTGAAAATAATCTGTCTGAGCGGACTACCGCCAGACGGGTGAAAATTTAATTGCAGTTTCGTATATTGTTTCATTTCAGATTCTTAACTCTAAACTTACTACGGTAAGTATTGCTTCTAGAATTCCTGAAATGATCAGAAATTCCTTGAGTTTTGCGCTTCATCTAATATTATTTCACTGGAATATTGGTCAGAACTTTCTTGTGAAATTTTTATCTTTTTATTCACGAGTTACTATTCACGGGGTACTATTCACTGTAAAAAAAATTCCTTTCCAAATCATCTTTGATTGGATCCAGGTTTTGATCTTCATTCTTGAACTCTGGATAAATTCTCTAATATTTATTCTTTATCTCACTAGATTCGTTATTCGTATTGTTTTCATCATCCTCAGTCTTAAATAGTGATATAACTGAATATCTTTGGCCTGTAGTGCAAAGATGAATGATTACTTGATGAATATCTTTGGCCTGTAGTGCAAAGATGAATGATTACCTGATGAATATCTTTGGCCCGTAGTGCAAAGATGGACATGTGTTGAGATGAACATAACCAACTAGTGATACAAATGAATATCTTTGGCCGTAGTGCAAAAGATGAATATTTGATTCGAGATGAATATTGATTGATATTACAGGGATAAAATATTGATGATGGACTTTTAAATTATAGAAGATAGTAGACATCATTCTCTACTTAAGTTTTCTAATGAATTGTCATTTCCGCTGCAGTTGTTGATCTAAAATTGGTTGTCCATAATATTTTATCTGATTTGTTGAAGACTAACGATAATTTATTCTTCATTATCTTAGTCATAATATTCTTTACTAGGCTAGTTGAGCTCACCCTTTTCTTCCATTGTTCTCTTCAAGAAATGAGAATATCGCGGGTACTAGTCGAGGAATGGAGTGATGGTCCGAGTTAGAGCTGTAAAAATCCTCACTATTTTTTTTTTAAAATAGTGTGATAATAAATGTAATAAGGACTTAGTTTGAATTTTAATATTTTCTACATGTCTGTATTGACACTCACAGTTGTGTGGTCGTATTTTACACGACCGTTTGATATGAAAGATTGTATTTGGATTCTGTACCATATATTTGGCGACTCAGAATGGGTTGAGTATTAAACCTATTTTGGGGGCGTCACACGTGGAGTCTGCAAGACGAAGCAAGAAGGAATCGTAGTATGCCAAAGAGCTTAAGAGAAATCGTAGTGTTCTCTACGATCAAGTCTGAGTCAAGCCTGTGCAAGCCAACACACAACGATTATGATACAATGACCATAATCGTAGTGATCCTCCAGTCAGCATCAAAGTTCGTAGTTCTGATGAAGGGAGGAAGAGCAACAAATGAAGAAAGGCTTATGTCCGTTGACAATTTGATGGTCCCAATGATTCCATATTCATCCTTAGTTTAAATTAAAGAAGCGTATTGGAGAAGCTAAGGAAAGGACTAAACCGCCTGCAGAAAACACCTTTTCAGGTGTTAGGTGAAGTTGCAGTCTGCTGTGTCAGTGGGCCAGTCGGCAGTGCAGCAAGAAAGCAGGATGTCAACATCAACTGCGCAAAAACGTCTGAAGCATTAAATGCTATAACGGGAGCATTCAAACGGATATATTTTGGATGGCTCTTTTATAAGAAAATCAGACAAGGATTCAAATAGAGCAAGCAAGACATGAAAAGAAAGAATACATTGAGAAAAGCTCAAGAACACTCAACAATCAACTTTACGATCCTGAAATAGGAAAGCTTGCTTCGCTACTCAGTTCTTCAGAACTGATGCTTAATTGTAACTAAGTAGCACTCCTCAACCAACTACTGTCAATCCAAGTGAGGAACCAGGACTTAAAGAGTTCAAAAGTGAACTAAGAGAAGATCCGAGTCAGAGGACTTGAAGAGTTCAAGAGTGAACTAAGAGAAGTACCAAGTCAGAGGGCTTGAAGAGTTCTAAGTGGACTAAGAGAAGTTCCAGGGCTGCTGGCCTTGAAGGAATCTAAGTGATTCAGTTGTAAGAGACATCCTTAGTGGATTTCCTACTCGTGGAGTAGAGGAGTGGACTAGGAGCCTTGTGTGCTCTGAACCACTTAAAACATTGTGTCTCATTGTCTCTCATTAACTACTATATGTGCTATAACTGCTATAAATGTTTATCAAACCATAACTACAATATCTTGAAGGGGAAAAAAACATATATTCTGCTACTGTCAGTATAATAAATACTGACAAAGTATTTTAAACAAAGAAATTTTAAAATATCTATTCAACCCCCCTTCTAGATAACTAACGTGCCTTTGGGAACTAACATAACTACAACCCAAACCAGGAGTGCCAGTATCATCACCGCCAGTCCCATCGCCAGTCCCACCGCCAGTCCCACCGCCGGTCCCACCCTGTACTAGAGTCTGCTCGTCATCAACTCGGCGGTCATCTCCATCACACACACGGTCATCGTATGTGCCTCCACCTCCACCTCCATGAGTCTCGTCAACAAGACCATACAAAATTAAAATATTAATAACAAAGTCAAAATGAAAATATATTTACATTATTTTAGTTTGTGTTCTTTAAGTTATAACAAAGTAGGCAGACGGGCTGATAACTATACCTCCGTATATCGAAATTGAGTCCCGTCAGTTGTAACGCGTGCCTAATACCTATGTGGTGCTATGTCTGTGTTTGCGAGTCGTTTCGACGCCCGAGGCGGGTTTTGGTCTCTTTTTTGACTATTGTTCTAAGTTTGCGTAAGTTAGGCAAACGGGATGATAACTCGGGCTCCGTATATCGAAATCAAGTCCCGTCAGTTGTAACGCGTGCCTAATACCTATACGGTACTATGTATGTGTTTGCGTGTTGTTTCGACCCCCGAGGCAAGTTTTGGACTCTTTTTTAACTATTATTCTAAGTTTGCGTAAGTTAGGTAGACGTGATGATAACTCGAACTCCGTATATCAAAATTGAGTCCCGTTAGCTGTAACGCGTGCCTAATACCTATGCGGTACTATGTATGTGTTTGTGTGTCATTTTGACCCCCGAGACGGGTTTTGGACTCTTTTTTGATAATTATTCTAAGTTTGCATAGTTAGGCAGACGGGTTGATAACTCGGGCTCTGTATATCAGAATCGAATCCCGTCAATTTTAACGCGTGCCTAATACCTATGTGGTGCTATATCTGTGTTTGCGTGTCGTTTCGATGCCCGAGGCGAGTTTTGATATTTTTTTCGACTATTGTTCTAAGGGTGCGTAAGTTAGGCAGACGGGCTGATAACTCGGGCTTCGTATATCGGAATTGAGTCCCGTCAGTTATAATGCGTGCCTAATACCTATGCGGTACTATATATGTGTTTGCGTGTCGTTTCGACCTCCGAGGTGGATTTTGGACTTTTTTTGACTATTATTCTAAGTTTGCGTAAGTTAGGCAGACGTGATGATAACTCGGGCTCCGTATATCAAAATCGATTTTCGTCAGTTGTGACGCGTGCCTAATACCTATGCGGTGCTATGTATGTGTTTGCTTGTCTTTTCGACCCCCGAGGCGGGTTTTGGACTCTTTTTCGACTATTATTCTAAGTTTATGTAAGTTAGGCATACATGATGATAACTCGGGCTCTGTATATCGGAATTGAGTCCCGTCAGTTGTAACACGTGCCTAATACCTATGATGTGCTATGTATGTGTTTGCGTGTCGTTTCCACCTCCGAGGCGGGTTTTGGACTCTTTTTTTACTATTATTCTAAGTTTGCGTAAGTTAGGCAGACGGGCTGATTACTCGGGCTCCGTATATCGAAATCGAGTCCCGTCAATTGTAATTCTTGCCTAATATATATGCGGTGCTATGTATATGTTTGTGTGTTGTTTTGACCCCCGGGGCGCGTTTTGGACCCTTTTTTACTATTGTTCTAAGTTTACGTGAGTTAGGCAAACGTGATGATAACTCGGGCTCCGCGTATCAGAATCGAGTCCCGTCAGTTGTAACGCGTGCCTAATACTTATGCGGTGCTATGTATGTGTTTGCGTATCGTTTCGACCCCCGATACGGGTTTTGGACTCTTTTTCGACTATTGTTCTAAGTTTACGTAAATTAGGCAGACGGGCGGATAACTCAGGCTCTGTATATCGGAATCGAGTCCCGTCAGTTGTAACGCATGCCTAATACCTATGCGGTGCTATGTCTGTATTTGCGCGTTGTTTCGAGCCCCGAGGCGGGTTTCGAACTCTTTTTTGACTATTGTTCTAATTTTGCGTAAGTTAGGCAAACGTAATGATAATTCGGTCTCTGTATATCAGAATCGAGTCCTGTCAGTTATAACTGGTGCCTAATACCTATGCGGTGCTATGTATGTATTTGTGTGTCGTTTTGACCCCCGATGCGGGTTTTGGACTCTTTTTCGACTATTGTTCTAAGTTTGTTATGTATGTGTTAACTATTTGTTTGAAAGTTTATATAAGCAATATAATTACAAATAAGGAAATACATCAATAATTGCTTTTACCTGTCGAATATGTGGAAAAAAGATGTTGGCCAAGACAACCGCACATACAAGGATGGCCTCTTCCCAGACTACACCCATGAGGTCGTCAGCGACAGCTGTAGGATCTATGGAGCCGTGGACAACCTCCTGAGCAAGCTAGTAGATTCGCTCGCGTGATGGTGCGCCTGACTGCACAACACTGCTCGTCATGCACCCCTCTATGATCCGCCTAAAGAAATCGTCAGATAATAAAGGGCCGGCTCCCGATCCACTCGCACCACTACCTCTGATGGGTAAGCGACTTCGAGATCTCGCAGAAGGGACTAAAGTGTAGGCTGGGACCCATGGAATGCCCACAACTCTACCCTTCTTCGGCCCCCCTGTAGCCTACAGCCAGTCCTCCATCTCCTCATCCGCACGCGTAGAATCATCTACTGGAGTGTCACCTCTCTGGCTGCTCTGGACCACAGCAAGGTCCTCGAACTGTCGCTGAAAAAAACACATAAATAGATCAAAAACAAAGTATAGAACAAAAAAAATAAAAATAAAATTCAAGATTTTAAATGCATACTAAATAAAAGAATTAAATTACTTACAGCAATGCGCTCTGCCTTAGGTGAGATATAACCACCTTCACCTTTCTTCTGGTGAGCGCACGTGCCACCAAAACTCTAAGCGGGAAGGTGGTTGCTTTAGACTCACCTCGAGTCTCTTCCTATAGAGGTCGTACGACTGAGACCCAGTGCAGTGTGGGAGACGACTCTGCTGTCAGGCAGCTGTACGTTGTGCCGACATCTTCTTGAACGCCTAGCCCTCCCAAATACTGCACATCTGGTCCCACACCGCAGCACCAATGAAATCTGGACGGACATCTTTAAGTGTCTGTCCATCAGCCATCTTGGTCTGGGCCTTCTTCTTCCAGTTGTAGACCCACTTGTGCCAATTCATCTCGAGATACTTCTGGAGAACAGTCATGCCATGGGCTTCCTGCCCGTCCTCAAAGCAGTAATATCTCTGCAGTAGACAACATATTATTATAATAATACATTTGAATGAATATTTTATCGGAGAAGATAATTATAATTCCACAGAAAAATATGTCAAACTTTCAACAAATATCTCATTCTAAATTCCTCCATTTGTAACAAAAATTGAACAAATATCCACCACATAATAATTATTCACAATTAATATTATAATCTCACAATATTGACAACTAGATCATTCCCAAGAAAAAGGGGACTTTTCGATAAGGATTTATCCTTATTGGCGCGCAATTATATAACCTAATCCCCCTTTTTTGACAGAATTTTCTAGACATTACCAATAATCCTATCTAATAATATCATTAAAAAAAATGAGTTACTGTGTTGTGACAATTATTGATTTGATAGTATAAAATATTATGCAATTATCACTGTAGCAATTATTGAATGAAATACTGAGTGACTTCTTACGTAAACATCAATAATCAAAAATACTGTGCAATACCGTGTGCTACTGTGCAACAACCCGTATTACTGTACTTTTATCACCAGATATTTCAACAGTTAACGGTAAAAGTTTCGCCGTCAATTTTTAGAAAGTTAATTTTTGTCGTTTTCTTCATACGACAGCTATTCTGTTATGGGGGTCATCAATGATTGCGTCGTCGTACGAATATTTCCCGACAAAAAGAATATTTTTCGACCAAACGAATATTTTATAACAACTTGCTTACTTTGTAAAATTTGCACATATCACCCATAACTATCACATTTATCAAATCCATACCTTACTATTTAAAATAATATATAGAGGAAATTAAATCTTATTCATAAAAAGTTAGGGTCTTACATATACCATGAAACTTACATGTGGTAGTTACTAATTAAATTATAAATATACATATCATTTGATCAACTACATAGAAAACAGTATATAATCACGTGTTAAGGTAAGGGATATCATTTTCTTTCATACTCCTATATTTATGGTAAAAAATTATTATTCGATTTTACAGTCTTATTATTAAACAGTGAAAATTTCTGAAACGATTAGAATTTCCTTAATAGTTGGTGCTTCATCTAATATATTTTAACTTGAACATTTCTATTGAATTTTAACAGTTATATTTGAATTGTGAACCTTATATATTATTCTTGAACTCGATTCGATATTCTAGATGTCATGTTAATAATTTGAATATTATTGAATTATGTCCAAATTAAATTGCAAATCTCTAATGTTTATTCTTTATCTTATTATTCTTATTATCTTTATACATCATTTATATCATTGTTATAATTATCAGGACTAAAGTTGTGGTGAAAGCTCTCTTTAGTCTGGGTGCAAAAAGGAACTTTTGATTGACATGATCATGATCATTGGTGTTACAGTTGAATATATTTGGTTTGAGTGAAAAAACAATATGATTGTTGAGTGTCTTTAGTCTGTGTGGCAATAACACGTGGTGAAAGTTTTCTTTAGTTTGGGTGCAAAGAGAAAATGTTGATTGACTTGATCATGACCATTTGATGTTACAGTTAATGAACTCTTAATGGTGATTTTTTTTAAATTGGAGAAGATAGTAGACATTATGATCTATTTGACTTTTATGATGGATTGCTCATTTCGTTGCAGTTGTTTGTTGAAAACTTATATTGTGTATCATTTTCTAAATTTTCGATTTATCACTGTTGAAGATAAGGATAACTTATTCTTCGTTATCTTAGTCATGATATTTTTTACTGAGATATTTGAGCTCACCATTTTATTTCATAATTTCTTTCAAAAAAATGAGAAGGTAGTTGGAGCTAGCGGAAAAAAACAGAGGAATGGAGTGATAGTCCGAATTAGTAGCTATAAAATGAGCTAAAAATTATAGTAGAATAGGCCTTTTTGATATAAAAAAACTCAAAATTTCTTTTGTTTTACAACATGACTTTTCCTTTTTCTTTTTTTTTATCTAACATGAAAGATGCAACGATTTAGGCACTTTTTGTTTAGCCCTTAATAGATCTGAATGCTCCTGAATCTGAATCGGTAAGCTATTAAGCCTGTTTGATGAAATATTAGATGACACTGAATGGTTATTCATGCTTCTAATTCGGTAAGCCTCAAAAACCAAGCTGATTCGGTCAGTCCAATTTCTGAATGATAATTACCCTTTGTATTCTTTATTCCAAAATACTTCACACACTCTTTACTTCAATCGAATCCAATTCTTCTTCAATAATTTCTGTCTATTTCTATTTATGGGCTGGAAATCGATATTTTAATTTTTTTGCATTTTTTTTCGTGTTAGAAAAATTTATGTTGTGTTTGGTCATAAGTATTACATTAAATGGAGTAATACTTGTTGAATGAGATATAAGAAATAATTAAATATTAAAAAAATCATCATTATACTCGATTAGTTAAACTAAAAAACTACTGTAAAAAACAAATAATCATTGAACAAAGAAAGAATAATATAAATACGTAAGTCAAATTTATTATGTAGTAATTCGTAAAATAAGAAGATAATTGTATAGCGTACAAAGTCCATAGAGAGCAAAGAAGTAAAAATTGAGATCCAATGTGAAGTAAAATTGTAGTAAAGCAACAAATGGTAGATATCCATCCTCCAAGAGATGTGCCTCCTTGGACTACGGCTTTTGAGGAGTGACCCAAAAGATATCGCACGCACCCGCACGTGGAATACTATCTCCAGCAGATGAATTATTTTATGGATTATTTGGTGTTGCATCTTAATGTATCTTAAGAGCTTATCTCTTAATGTATTTTAACAGCTCATATTTTTATATTAAGAGGTCATCTGAATAGTTTAGACTTATATTTATATCTTAACTATTCAGAGGATCTCTTAATACAAATATGTAGGCTCTTAAGAGGTATTAAGAGGTGGACTATTAAGATGCAATCAAACACCACGGACTATACCTCAGACTATCCCCTGGACTATAATATAAAAAAATTAAAATAATCAATAAATTCAAAAAAAAAAACTCATTTTTAATTTTTTTGAATTATTCAATACTTTGTTTGATAATTTGTTTCAATCATTCCAGCAGATAGACTATACTGCAGACTATCTCCTGGACTATAATATAAAAAGATTAAAATAATCAATAAATTCAAAAAAAAACTCATTTTTAATTTTTTGAATTATTCAATACTTTGTTTGATAATTTGTTTCAACTATTTATTTTTATATGTTGTACAATGAATATTGTATTTAATTTTTTTAGTACGTCCAGACAAAATTATATACTTGTTCATCATAGTTTAGAGGAATAAAATAGTAAAAGACAGTTATTCAGATGTTTCAAATGTATAAATTATCAAACAATTTTTTTCATTCAGATTCAGATTCATTCAGTTTTTATCAAACAGCCCCTTAGTTGCACTAGTAATTATATCTGCCAAAAAAACTCTGTATTTTTTTTCAAAAAAAATAAAATAGGAAATAAATTAATTCTTATATATTTATCTATTTTCCAAAATAAATGTATCCAGTCTTGTCAAAAAAAAACACAACCAAAATTGCAATATAAAATGGAGGAGTTTTAGAAAGAAAGAGACAAAAAAGCATGAGATGAGAAACGCAATTGAGGTTAGCCATTATGTCAGGCTTTTAGAATAAACTACTATCATCCAAATTACTAGTAAACGCATAACTACTATCAATAGTCAACGCATAACTTGAACTTACCAAGAAGCAGCCCCAAGCTGTGCTTGGACTCATTCCCTTAACAACTTCCTCTTTCTTGACAGCTTCCTTCTATTCCTTCCCCTTGTTTCACTAATATATATATATAATTTTTAATCTTTGATGCTAGTGAAATTTTTTATAATGGTTGTATCAATACTTAGATGCTCTATAAAATAATAAAAACATAATAGCATATTAATAATAACTTGTCACTTTATAATTTTAAATTAAAATATATCGCTTGAAGATTTTTTTAAAAAAGTATATCTCTAAAAAGGTAATATATTTATCGTAGACACATACTTAAAGGAGAGTAAGAACCGAATTCGCAACTGAAACTGCACGTAAAATCGCAAAAACAGCATCAAAGAACCAGACCAATGGTTCCGATGGCATATTGTGATTTTTTTTAGTAGAAATCGTATCCCTTACAATTGCGGTTGTAATTTTAGTATATAGAAACCACACCTCTTAAAGAACTGCACCTGTTTAGAGTTCTAAGTCTTTTAATATTTTTCATATTTCTGTATACGTTTTAGAGTTTTTAAGTACTATATAATTTTAAATTTAATTTTGAAATATGTAATTTTGAATGGTTTAATACTTTAAGTTTGAAACAATGGTTATACTTTAGTAGTGCATGCATCTTTCAAATTGAAGAATTAGAAGTTCTGAAAATTGAAGAATTAGAAGTTCTGAATTAATTCGTGATTGGTTTTCAAAAATTTAACTTGTTGTAGTTGGATATTTTATTTGTAGTAACAAGCTAGCAATGTTTGGGATTTATTTGAAATTTGAAAACTATGATATGTTTATTATTATATTTTCAATTTGTTTTTGAGCCAAAATCGCATCATTTGGAACCACATCGCATTCTTAGAAACCACATCGCATCGATCCAAATAGTTTAAGCGGTTTCTTATTTAATCATTTGCATCGATGTGATTTTATGTGCGATTTTTGTTTAAAACCGCATCAAAACGCACCATACTTACCCCTATGCATACTCACTTTTCTAGTATATATTGTATTTAATGGAGATCTATGTTATTATATAGAATTATTATTTTCACAAGTAAAAATTGGCATTTTTACAAATTTTTGTCACATAAAGCGTGAGACCCATTTATTATTCACGTCAGAACGTCCTTGTAAAATTATCATTTTTGCTCACAAAAATATTAATTTTTATCTATTTATTTTAAAGAATTGATATTTTTACAAGTTTCAAAAAATATCTCTCACATAAATAGTAAATAATTCTCATATTTATGTAAAAGAGACAAACAAAAATATTAATTTTTAATTATGAAAATAATAATTTCTTTATTTTATACCAGGTTAGTATTTGAGAATTAGTTTACATTAAATAATGGAGTGAGAAGGTGAAAGAGAATCATCCAGTTGGGTTGCGTGGATCCCAGTGTTAAGTCAGACTCAGTCATTAAGTAATTCGTTTCTCTAGTATTATTAGAGTTTTTGTTTGGCTAAAAATGGTACTATAATACAAGCTGAATTGACCCTAAAAATGAACGGTGTTGATTAATGGGTTTATCAGCAACAGAAACACTTGATCAATCATGGCCCCAGTCATGACATGGACTAGTAGCTTCCTTGCTACCAGAGATGTTGATATACCCATATATATGTACACTTTCAGTTTAGTTTTATTTTTTCTTTTTCTATTTCTCCATCTTTGATTTGTTCATCAAAAACCCAACTCAAATCTGAAAAAAGCTGCAATCTTAAATCTGGTGAGTCCCAATTTCTTTTTCTTTTAAGTTGCTGTAATTTTTTTTTAGGGTTCTTGACAAATATTGAAGCTAGATTTTCTGCTGCAATTTCAATATTTTTGTTTGTTAGTTCTGGGCTTTATTTCTTTCTTTTGATATCTTGGAATGAAATATGGGTACTACTTTTTTGTGTAATTTTAGTGTAAAGATTTTGTTGGGATATACTTTGGATGATATTTGGTGGGAGGATCTTGGTCAAGTTGATTCAGATTGAAGGAAGATTAGATTTTTAGGTTGATGTGAAATTCAAAAGTAGTTTTTTCTCTCAATGAAGAAAAGATTGATTGATTTGGGGGTATTCAACTTTGTGCTTAAAGTTGTTTAAATCAGATGAACTACTAATGAATTTACTGTATAATATATATATATATATATATATATATATATATATATATATTTATACCTACATATGTGCATATTTGGCTGAGGAAGTTTATATATATATATATATATATTTCTGTTTGTCTATGTATGTGTTTCTCTTAGTCTCCCCCTTTTGTTTTTGTGCTTGACAACAAAGGGCTTGTTTTGTTTTGTTTTTTAATCTTTTTAATTAATTAATTAATTTTTTAATTTTCTTCAGAGCACAATATGAATCTGTTTTTTTTAATTGTTCTTTTTCCTTCCATTTTTTACAAGCTGATTGGTTGAAATATATATATATATATATATATGGTTTATGCTGATATATATTATAATCTTTGCATATGATTATTTTTTTCATACCTCTTTCTCTTTGACTCTGCTTAGGGATTTTAGTTAATCATTGTTTCTTCATTTTCTTTCTATTTTACAGATTTTGGAATTCTTGCTATTTAAAACTTAAATCTAGAAATGGATCTTCAGAAGAGGATATGTGCAGAAACATGGTCTTCTTCCGCCCAAATCGAATTACAAAAAAAGGTCCCTCCTGACCAGACACCTTTCATCAATTTCAATTCTCAGCAAAATCAGCAAAAATGGGAAGATCCTTCACTTATAGATTACACCATGAGGATCGACCAACAATTTCCGGAATTCAACCAACCTCCTGAAACCCCGTGTTCATATACTTGCAACAACGATAACCAAATCAAAATCCTTGGTCAACTAGATGGTCAGATGAATGGGATTCGCGATGCAATTAGGAATTGTGATTGGGATCCGAGAGTAATGCTAACCAATCTCTCTATCCTCGAACAAAAAATCCATCAGCTTCAAGATTTGGTGCATTTGATTGTTGGTCGGAGAGCTGAAGTCGTTGGTGGATCCGAAGAACTTGTAGCTCAGCAGCAACAATTAATCAACGCGGATCTCACTTCCATTATAGTTCAGTTGATCTCAACTGCTGGTAGTCTTCTTCCATCAGCTAAGCATACTTTTTCTTCTGGCAATCCTCCGGGAAGCCAGTTAGGGCAGCCTAGTGGAATTTTGTTTCCGTCTAGAGCTGGAAATAGTAATGTAAGCAAGGTGGAGGATCAATCCAATCCGATTGATCTAACGGGGAATATTGTTGAAGACCATGATCTGAAGGACGAAGAAGAAGCTGATGAAGGAGAACATTTACCTCCAGGGTCGTACGAAATTTTGCAACTCGAGAAAGAAGAAATCCTTGCGCCTCACACTCATTTCTGTCTGATATGTGGAAAGGGATTCAAGAGGGATGCTAATTTGCGGATGCACATGAGAGGTCACGGGGATGAATACAAAACTCCAGCAGCACTTGCAAAGCCCCACAAGGAAATGAGCTCCGAGCCAGTGCTTGTTAAGAGGTATTCTTGCCCTTTTAATGGCTGCAAGCGAAATAAGGATCATAAAAAGTTTCAGCCTTTGAAAACAATCTTATGCGTGAAAAATCATTACAAGAGAACCCATTGCGACAAAAGCTACACTTGTAGTCGATGCAATACCAAGAGATTCTCGGTGATTGCAGATCTTAAAACACATGAGAAGCATTGTGGCAGAGATAAATGGCTATGTTCTTGTGGAACAACCTTTTCGAGAAAAGACAAGCTTTTCGGACACATTGCTCTTTTCCAAGGCCACACGCCTGCCATTCCTCTCGAAGAAAACAAAGGATTGGTCGAGTCGTCTGATCATGATCATGGGGAGTGCGATGAAGCGCCAAGTAAGGTTGCTAGAACCGAGTTCAATTTCAGTTCAAACGCGTTTGAAAATGTTATGGATGTGAAAGGGATTGCTGATGCTGATACTAGTATTTTCTCGCCTTTGAACTTTGACACGAATAGTTTTAGTGGATTTCAGGAGTTCCCTCGACCTCCATTTGAAGACTCGGAAAGTTCTTTATCTTTCCTAATTTCGGGTGCGTGTAATTACCCTCGGAAAACTGGAGGAGATTCAGGTGCTAACAATTTAGAATGATATTAAATTCATTGTAGAAGACTTCAATTATGGTTTGTTGTAGTAGGGGTCCATTGACATTGCTTTTCCAAGGCAAAATGACTCCATGTACTTGTATTTTATTGGCCTTTAATAAATGTTTCTTCCTTAAGCACTGGTTCTTGCATATAGTGATTCTATGTTATCCTCAGTTTGTAGCCATATATTTTTTTTATACTTCATTACCAGCTCATCAAGGGTTAATGGGAATTTCTTATTCTTATTTTCACATCCACAGTAGTGCCAAAGTTTGAACAACTGCTAGTTTGCTAGATGGGACATAGAGGCTCAGTTTGTGGCTTCGAGCTCTTTGGTCCAAATGCACTGCAACATTTTTGATGCGCAGTTGTACAAAAATTTACTAAATTTACTATCTTTGGCTTCAAAAATTTACAACTTAAAATTAAAATTAAATTTACATCTTAAAATTAAAATAGAAAAACTCATTTAAGAAAACACTAATCATCTCCCATTTCGTGAAAATTCAAACAAGCTTAAAATTTTATGCAATAACCACCACATTTATCAGGTGGAGTGGGCTTAGCACTAGTGGCACTTTAGCTGCAGTACTTGGTTACATAGAACTCATAAAAGCTTGATCTACATTCTTGAATGCCCCATGTTCAAAACAAGAAAATAAAAAAAGAGATGTAAAACCAAACAAAAGCAACCTTTCTGTGGTGAAAACAGACCCCTTTAGCTACTCGAATGAGAACTCATTTCCAATTTATGTATCAAACGAGAGTTTGTAACATTGTGAGTGGTGACATTGCATTTCTTTCATTTCAGCTCTCAAGTATTTAGTTGATTGAACTGATCTTCCTGTATTGAGAGTTATGGAGCAATATGAGCTTCAAACCTTTCAACCCTTCTCCTGATTTTAATGGCTTCAAGCTGTGGCAGTATTTCTCCCTCAGAACAATGTCATCTGCACAAGACCAAGTAAGTCCTCTTGGGGAGCTTTTGGCCCACAAAAACTTCTTGGAGAATGGATTCACCAGGCTCTCTCGGAATTCTTCTGCTACCTCACAGATCATTCCCTGGGGGAAAAAAATACTCAGCAAGTTTTCATTTTGATTCATATTTGAATGCGCAAATGCAGAAAAACACAAACACACATAAATCTTACTTCTGCCATGGCTTTTATCTTCAGACAGACATTATCACTAAGAAGGACAAGCTGTTCATCATGTTTCATTTTCTTGAAAAGCAGAGCACATTCAAGGATATGGTCACCCGATGTTGGTGAAACGATTTCCAGTATATTCGCAGAAGCAGAATGTGGGGCTGAGCAGAAAGGGAAATCTCGACTTTCCTCTTTGAGTGTAGACAGAGGAGAAGCCGGAGGGGTTGGTGCAAGGTGCCTTCCCTCCTCCACGGAGCTCTGAACATGAATCCACCAATTTGTGTTCAACATACAATCTTCTATCCATTGTAATGCTGAAGAAACCTCTGTTGTTTTTCTAAACAAAAAGCCTCTTCGCTTCATGCAATCCAGCTCCCTTATGACTGATATTAGCATTACAACTATTGGTCAGAAAATATAGGATTTTGAAACAAGTTCATTTGACAATTTTTTTTATAAGGGATACAATAAAATTACTGTACCAATTCTTGGAATGATCAGCCGAGTCCCTTTGAGGCCTTGCAACAGCTGCAATGCCTTCCTGGACTCTTTGTTGAGAAGACAATTAGTATCTGCTACCATGATCCACCTCTTACTATATCCTACAACAGCGTTCTGCAGATGGACATATACACACACAGAGAAAGGCATATCAAAATACTGAGAAATCTATTAAGCATACATCCTTAAACCAAACAGGAGTTAATTTTATCTTAATATAACACGAGGTGTAATCGACCTTTTCTACGGTTTGAGCATTATTGAAAGAGTTTCTGCTTCTAGTAGGGTCAGGGACTCTAGATTTGGAACTGTTGCTCTTGCTGGTAGAGTCGGCGAGCAGAGATTGAAAAGGAACCCTGTCTACTCTACTCTCTATTGCCTGTACTTCAGGTTCCAACCTTGCATTACTTTTGGAGGCAGTTCTCACTAATTTCTGTTCTTGGAGGACTTTTGGAGTATGATTCTCTTTATCTGAAGAGGCAAAAATATCTTCTTCTGGATCAATGTTACGACCAAAAGAATTCTTTAAAGGGGATAATCTGAGAGTCATTGATTGCTTAATTTCTTCTACTTTGTTAGTCTTCTTCATGGACCATAGTAGAAGAGAATTTGGAATAAAATTCTCTTTATCTGGAGTGAAAATTTCTCCTTCATCCCCGTCTACACTAGAGAAAAGTGCCTTTGAATTTGATTCATTTTCCATATTCTCCTTATACAGTAGTTCAACCTCAGTATCAGTGATAACCCCACTGTTATCCCCTTTCTTTTTATCAGTTAGAATTTGAACACTAGTAGATTTTCCCCTTCTGGACCAAATGCTGGACACACCAGATCTTTGCTCGGATGTTATTGAAGGGCTGTCTGTATCTTTTGTTTGGGACACATTGGTGTCAAAGGTTTGCAGCTTATTGTTTCCCCCGTCAAGTTGTTCAACGCCAATTTCTGTCAGAATATTATCACCAGGCAAAGAGAAGTTAACAGAGTCCATCCTAGGAGCCCCAGACCAGAGGCCTGAGATATCCTTTTGCTTGTAGTCACTTTTTAAGGAACTCTGGTTATCGTCAACCTCTGATTTGTCACCAACTAAACAGCCACCTTCATCAGACAATGAATGATTCAAGTTTACTGGCAAGTTGAGCTCTTGCTCTGATTTGCTCGGGGTATTCTCCGACGTTTTGATTACAGAAACTCCAGTACCTAAGAAATGTTGCAGGTGGTTGTTTTGTTTGTCCAAATATAACTGATCTTTGCTTCCCAATATAGCAATGCTGCAAGGTGTAGATGAGTCCAGAGACCCTGTGGCACTCGGGTGGCAACCAATGCCTGATATCTCCTCCTGTTTATGGTCCATTTTTAATGAGCAAATGTTCTCCACCTCTTCATCGGAAAATGAAGAGTTGAAGAATTCTAGCAAGTTCCTAGTTTGTTCCCAGTTTCTAGTGGGGCTCTCTTCATTTTCTTTTTCAGATAGAACTCCTAAAAAACCAGGTTGTGGGTTCTCATTTTCTTTATTAGATTGCCGACTTTCAGTCTCTGCAGCAACTGACTCCTTCGGAAGTGGTCCAGAAGAAATGCCAGAGATTACATTCTGTTTGTGCTCTTCCCTTGACAGGTTCACGTTTTCTGCTGCTTCTTCATAGTATGAAGCTCTCAAGAATTCTGGCATTGGAGGGGCCGAAGGGCTCACTTTATTCTCAGATGATTTCAGCTCCTCTATGGAGGAGACTAATAAACTCAAGTCTTCCAAATCATTGCACGCTGACTGAATTTGATTTTTCTCAACACTAGAGCAATTCTCATCCTACAGAACAGAAACCAAAGAGTCACAAAATTAGCTCAAAAAAAATTTCAACAATCATGTTGGCAACTCTATATTTGCCTGTGACCTTTGAGTCTTGGAAACTCACCTGATTCATTTCTTCTTCTCTTTCTTTCACAGGCATTAACACATCCGTTGGCAGCACAAAAGGGTCATCCAAATCATAAGCACAGCTTAATGGAACCCAATGCAGCCTGTAGAGTCTACTTGAACCACCGAGCCGCACTGTATCTCCCTCATTCAGCTCGACTCTAACACCTGGGTTGATCTTCTTCCCCGAAACCCAAGTACCATGAACTAAAACAATAACATTATTACGAGTCAAGAACCTAATTAACACTCAAAACACCTACTCCATGGTTTACATAAATTGTTGAATTATTATACTAGTCTATGAGAAACATGTAAACCATGAACAATTAACCACTCAAAAAGAAACCTTAGGGGAAAAAATAACAAAGGAAAAAAACAATAAAATCAGTGCAACCACATAAAGATGACAAGCAAATTTTTATGAAAAGAATTGTCGCCAGGTGACCGTTGTGTTTGCCAAATTGTTAGCTATGGGTATTGAGCATAGGGCTAACACATGTTAGAAGTAAGTTCGTAAGATTTTCCCAGCTGATTCTGAGAATGAATTCTGTTATTGTCAGTAGACTATTTCGAGTTACCCCCATTCCATTTTCATTGTGAGCCTATATATGAGGAAGATGTCTATGTAATGGATATGCTGAGATATATCACACAAACTTTCATTTTACCATTTTCAATTTTCATTTTTCTGAGGCCATAATAGCTAAGATTCTTACATTGGTTAACCAAAATCCCCATTTTACTGTCTAAACTGAGACCTATGATCAGAAGCCAAGATTCAATGCAAATTCAAACATATGCACAAAAACCATTTACCCACTTACACGTAATCATATATATACAGAATCAAGAAGTTAATTAAATCCAAGTAAAAAATATTGTTCTTAAAAAACTGTTCAATAAAGAAAAACCTAGAGATAAGATTCTTCATTTCAGTTTGATAAACGGGTATAAACCTAAATTACAAAATTTACTGTCTAAATTGAGACATATGATCAGGAGCCAAGAATCAATGCAAATTCAAACATATGCTGAAGAACTATATACCCCATATACCCGAAAAAGAAAAAGAAAAAAAAGAAGAATATCAAGAACCCATCAAATTTCAAATATCACATAAACATTACTCGAAAATATACATATATGTGTATTATATGTTCAATCAAGAAAATTTTCAAGTGCCAAAAAAGTATGAAACTAAAACAACAAAATTACTCCCATACAACAAACCCTCGAAAAAAATGAGAGAGACCATGAACCCATCAATTCTCAAATCAAATTACACATTATCCGAAAACATATATAAATGTATATGTATATATATTTACCAGAGGATAAATCGAAGACAGAGAGCTTAAGAGAAGAGGGTTTGGAGTATAGACGGAGATGGAATCTGCTGATGCTGGGATGATCCAAGGTGATGCTACAATCCGGGTGTCGCCCAATCAAAATCATTTCCTCCGATTCTTCTTCTTCTTGATTTGAAATCGACGGTGGGGGGCCATTTAGGAGAAAGATGTTCTTCAAAATTGCGTTGTTTTTCAGAACAGTGAACACAGGAATTTTCTTCTCACATGATTCACCCTTTGCTGATTTGGGGTCTACTTCCTTTTCGGCCATTTTAGAGAGAGAGAGGATATTGAAGAAAATGGAAAGGGTTTTTGAGTTGAAATTATGGGAGGGAATTGAGGGGGTTTTGTTTTTGAATGAATTTGGGGATTAGGAAGTGAACGTTCTAAAACAACTATTCATAGCTAAAGGTATCAAAATAAAAAGAAGAGGAAGTGAACGTTAGGTTTTGTAATCTTATAAAACGGCTATTTTTTTTCATTGCAATAGTGACAAAATTAATGATTGTTAAAGTAATTACTTACATTTTTAAAATAAAAACATCTTTTTTTTAGAGTTCTTCTACACAGACAGAAATATTGAACAGAAATATTGGACAGAAGGTTTATTGAACTTTAATTTATTTGTATTTTTATCTCATTGAGGGTCAAAACATAAATAATTAAAAGTCCAATACACTTCTGTCCAATATTCATGTCTTATATTCCTGTCTGCTTAGATTTTTTGTTCTTTTTAAGCCCAATTTTAAGGAATACAAAGTATTGCCATAATTACTTCAAAAAAGAAAAGAAAAAGTGTTGTCATAATTAAAATTGTACCCATGAATTTGGTCGGTTTCGGCTCGATTAAGGGTTTGTTCGTTTGCAGTAGTAATAACAGTTGCAGCGATAACAATATTTTGTAAATGCAGTTGAAAGTGCATTTGCAGTTATAGCAACGTTTAAAAAGTTATGATCTTATTCGTTTATCAATTTATGTTGTTGAAATTATTATTCTTGTTCATTTAAAATTTGCGTCTGAAATGGTGTAAAATGATCAAAAAGATATAAATTATTACATCGTATAGATATATAATAATAAATTAATTATGTACTCATACAAAAATAATAGTTTGTGAAAATAAAAAGATTAGTATAATATGTATATCATTTTTCATTTGGTATTCTATTTTAAATAGCTATTATTTTAAAACTTTTTAGTTTTTTTTTTAAAAAATTAATTGGTAAAATTGGAGTCCGGGTCAAACTGGGTTGAATTGGGTCAAAATTTGGTCAAAATGAGTCGCATTGGTGTCAATTCTGATAAAAGAAATGTAAACGCCAAAAAATATAATTTTAAGGATCTAATTGGTGAAAAATGAATTTTAAGGACAACTTTAAAAATGAGTAGCAACTTTGAGGGACAGAAGTGTCATTCAACTTTTATCATATTATAATAGTAATTATAATTAATTTATTAATATAATTAATTTAATAGTAATAATAATATACTCCCTCCGTCCCATAATAAATGATGTTTTAGATGATTTCATTTGTCCCAAATTATTTAATATTTTAGAAAATTTAGGAATATTAATTATAATATTTTTAAAATTACCCTTCATTACTCCTATTTCAATACTGACATGTTTTTAACTCTCTCTCTCCTTTTATTAATACAAAGAGTATTATAAATAAATAATATTATATTTAATACTATACAATTATTTTTTAATTGTACCCAACTCTAAAAGATCACTTATTATGGGATGCTGGTGAGTACTTTATTTTTCCTAAAGTTTACACCAAAAAGAGCAGTCAATACAATCGTGGAGAGACAGAGAGATGGAAAGGGTAGAGGAAGAAGATAGACCCTACTGCTCCAATTGTCCAAATACTGCTCACCAAATCTTATTAGATTGAAAACCCACTTCTCTAATCATTCACTCTTCAATACCCAGATCTTAATTATGATCAAATCCTTCTCCCCA
The DNA here is from genome assembly GCA_020205555.1 of Panax stipuleanatus. Lineage (NCBI taxonomy): Eukaryota > Viridiplantae > Streptophyta > Magnoliopsida > Apiales > Araliaceae > Panax > Panax stipuleanatus. The sequence continues at coordinate 126,651,441 of CM035124.1, forward strand.
AATCTTTGAATCTGGTTTTCCCATAATTCTATTTGATCTTCCCCAATTGAATTTCAGTTTCAATTCAAATATTTTCGTGAGCTCTTTGGAACCCAATTTTTTCGATTTGCTGTTTGCTGCGATGAGATACATATGAGGGTTTTGTCAATCGACAGGGGCAAAGAGATGGCAGATCTGCGTTTTGTCAATCAAAACGTAACCACACGAATTTCTTGCGTTGCGTTTCACCTGTCAAACGCAGTGACCAACTCTGGGCTTCTGCCTGCTTTGGGCTGCCCGCGTTTGACATGTCGAATAAGATTTGGCTGCGTTTTCAACCCAGTCGCAAAATTTGTGGAGTAACCGAACATACACTCAGGTTATGAATGGATGTGAATGAAAGTAGAAGCGCTGAATATAAAATGAAATAATATGTTTGATTAAGTGTTTGTCTAAAATGTTTATTTAAAATTTTTGAATACGTGTATTTTTTTTATTTTAATCTTCTGCATTATTATAAATAAATTTATTATATAATTATAAATAAAAAATTACTATCTAAGAAAAATTAAATATAAACTTGTAAATAATTTTTGATGGAATATACTATTAGTAATATAATTTTAAAAATAAATACTAATTTTTTTAATAATATTCTATTAGTTCATAAAATCAAAACAAAAAATTACAATAACATTTATTAAATTGATTATTGACCAATTTGTAAAAGAAAAGAAAATCAAAAAAAAAAATTTGTAAACAACAAAATTTGTTTATAATGGTAAAAAAAGATGGATATTAAATGTACATTTTAATTATCTATGATGGTAGGTAGGTAAAAATATCATTCAACACTAATTCTTATTGATTCAGCCACAATTTTTTGAATGAATCGTTCAAACATATTAAGAGTTTAAAAATTATAAAACAAATGGTTTGAATGACTTAATCGATCAAATTCAGACTCGTTTAGATGTAAACAAACAACCTCTAAGACTAACTCACCCAATTCGAGCTTTTTAATAAGCTCAATTCGAAAAAATTCCTGTGCCCAGTTAGTTAAATGAACAGACTTCGAACATAGGATGCCTGACTTGAGCCCAACTCATTAAACATTTAATTATTTTTTCTTATTTATATAATAAAAAATATAAACTAGCCGGATTTAAACTAGATTAGGGTTAAACTCGACTCGTGCTCGAGCTTAATAATAAAAATCACAGCTCGACTCAATTTATTTACAACTCTAGTCATAATCAAGTACATAATCATTAGTATAATATTAATAATAAATCAAAGTCTCATATAAAGGAAGAAATACACATCATACCTAGATTAGAAAAATAAACTAACACATGATCTCTGTTTGATAAAATAGGATGATATATAACACCTCAATCCCACATCGAAAGATAGAAAAAATATTTGTCTATACTTGAGTAATTAAGTTACTACCAATTGTACCTTCAAGTCATGACATTTTGGGTGAGCCTGTGGTGGGCTAAAATGACACAAGAAGATACTATTGAGCCAGTAGTTTAAGACTTATTTGGATGAATTTGATTCGATTCGGACTTGAGATTTGATCCGGGTTGTTTCATATGGTATTAGAACAAACTCTCCAAAGCCCGGGTCGGGTCATCCGATCGGGTTGCCGGATGTGGGGACACGAAGGTTTGTGGTATTATCTCACAATGGATAGAAGGAGATCCGGAGGTGGGGACACGAAGTCAGCAACACTACCTTTTAGGTGAGTCTGTGGTGGGCTAAGATGACCCAAGAAGATACTATTAGGCCAGTGATTTAAGCCTTTATTTGGATGAATTTGATTCGATTCGAACATGAGTTTTGACCCGAAATTTATTCTGGACTTGAGATTTGACCCGGGTTGTTTTTTGATGTGTTATCAATTTTGGCCAGAAAAACTCCACTTAACCAAATGACATTTTAAAAGTAAATATATAAAAATTATTTTATTCTTAAACTATGTTATCTAACTAATGTAAAATTTTTCTAGTTTGAATTATTATAGGTATACATTAATTATAGTAGCATATTAATATTAGGTAAGATAATCTAACGACTTAATGACAAAAAACCCTTTAAACTTAACATTTTTTTTGTGAATTTAACCAATGAGCTAAATTTTTTTCACAAAAAATCTTGCAACTCTAAAAATTGGGCAAAACGTACCCTTGAAATCAACCAGAGGTCAACCAACATTGAACTGACAGACATGTGTCATATGAGGTGGATAAAAAAATATTTTAATAATAATTTTTTATCTGATGTCATATTATATTTTAAAAAAAATTTATTTAGACAATATATATATATATATATATATACTGGTCAACGTATTCACAATATCTGTGACGGCCCCAGAATAGGTCTAGTCAGCCCAACCCATTCTGAGTCGCCAAATACATGGTACAGAATTCAAATACAATCTTTTATATCACACGGTCGTGCAAAATACGACCACACAACTGTGATTGTCAATACAACTATATAGAAAATATTAACATGCAAACTAAGTCCTCATTACAATTATTATCACACTATTTCTTAGAAATAGTGAGGACTACTACTGCTCTAACTCGGACCATTACTCTGTCCCCCCGACTAGTTCCTGCGACATTCTCATTTCCTGAAGAGGACAATAGATGAAAAGGGTGAGCTCAACTAGCCCGGTAAAGAATATTATGACTAAGATAATAAAGAACAATTTATCGTTAGTCTTCAACAAATCAGATAAAATATTATGGACCACAAGATTTTGATCAACAACTGCAGCGGAAATAACAATGCATCAGAAGAATTAAGTAGAAAATAATGTCTACTATCTTCTATGATTTGAAAGTCCATAATCAATATTTTATTCCTGTAATATCAATCAATATATATCCTGAATCAAATATTTATCTTTGCACTACAGGCCAAAGGTATTCATTTATATCACCTGTGGTCAGGTTCATCTCAACACCTGTTCATCTTTGCACTACGGGCTAAAGATATTCATTAGGTAATCAATCATCTTTGCACTACAGGCCAAAGATATTTATCAAATAATTATTCATCTTTGCACTGCAGGCCAAAGATATTTAATTATATCACCATTTAGGACTGAAGATGATGAAAAATATTTTAAAGAACGAATCCAGTGAGATAAAGGACAAAGATTAAGGATTCGTATTTTAGTTTATCCAAGTTTAAAAATACTCCATAATAATACTTTGTGGAGCAAAATTCAAGAATAGAGCTCAAAACTTGGATCCAATCAAATATAGGAACCTTAGCACGCAACTTGGACAAATAGAAGAAAAATAAATTTTTCTATGAATAGTGCCGTATACGTGAATAGTGCCGTCTACGTGAATAGTAAGCCCGACATGAAAAAGATAGAATTTTTATAAGAAAAATCATACTTCGTGAATAGTACTCGTGAATAGTATCGTATACGTGAATAGTGCCGTATACATGAATAATAACTCTGACAAGTAAAAATTTTATAATAAAATTTATATTAATATTTCGATGAAATTATATCGAAAGCAATAACATCATTTATGAAAGAAAATAACATCCCTTACGGAAAAAAATATCCTTTACCTCAAAAGAACAGTACTTCTGACTGGAATTTTAGGTATAATGCTGAAGAAAACTTGCACTGAATAGCAACACTCAAAGTATCTAAATAATCACAAAAAACGCTCGATATTATAGAGAGAGAAAACTTCTGATTCTGATGTTATTTTCAATTCTAAACTAAGCATCCTATTTATAGGAGAATGGAAGGGTACTATTTGAATAAAAATCACGGATTGCACAGTGAAAAATTTCGGACGAATTCACGGGCGCGCACCGGCGAAAAAATTTGATTTTACTATTCATTACTGTGCAATAAAATATTCTAATAAAATAAAAATTTTAAATATAATATATATATATATATATATATATATATATATATATTACCTACCGTATAAGGTACGTAATTATAATATATATATAATAATAATAATACTCCCTCCCCCATACGTTTCCTCCCCTCCACACCATTTTCATTTTCATCCCACATGTGGGCCCCACCCCACATGTCACTTTCCCACACATATATAATATATATATATACTGAATAATTTTATACCGATTATTTTAAAAAATGAATAAGTGGGTGTACATATAATAAGCCAAATTTACAACAAATACTTCAATAAAAATTCCTCTATTTATCTCAATTCCTCTATTTATCTCAATTCACTTGGCTTCACAAAACGCATTTTTAATAACATTTATTTTTCATCATTAATATTATAATTCACAATGTTAACATCCAATACTGATAAAAATACCTCAGCCCTAATTCCTTCTTTTATATCCACAAAAATAATTATTTTCTTATCATATAAATCAATAATTAATCATTCACAAATAATATTACAAAACTACAATATTGACAACCAGGTCGTTCCCAGGAAAGAGGGGGCCTTCCGAAAAGGATTTCTCTTTACTGGCGCGCAATTAAATAACCCCTCGTAGACAGAACTTCCTTAGACATTGCCAATAATGCTATCTAATAATATTATTCAAATAATATGAGTTATTGATTTGATAATTTGAAATACTGTGCAATGACAATTATTGAATCAATAAAATATTATGCAATTATCAATGTAGCAATTATTGAATCAATAATATAAAATATTGAACAGTAATTACTGTAACAATTATTGAGTAATGACTTCTTACGTAAGAATCAATAATTAGAATTACTATGCAATACCGTGTGCTACTGTGCAACACCGCGTATTACTGTATTTTAACCACCGGGTATTTCAACAGTTTTAACGGTAACAACCCCGACGTTATTTTAAAAAAAACTTATTCTTGTTATTTTCTTCATCCGACAGTTATTCTATTGTGGGGCCCACAAATGATTGCGCTGTCGTACGAATATTCCCCGACAACAAGAATATTCCACGACAAAACGAATATTTTCCGACAACAATGAGTATTTTATTATCACTTGCTAACTTTGAAAAATTTGCACATATTTCCCATAACTCACCACATTTATCAAAACAACACCTTACTATTTAAAAACAATATATAAAGAAAATTAAATTTTTATTCATAAAATCTGGGGTCTTACAACCTCCCCTCCTTATGAAATTTCGTCATCGAAATTGACGTACGTACTTGATATGTCGAAAAGGTGAGGATACCTCGTTTTTATTTTTGATTTTAACTCCCAGGTCATTTCTTCAATTCCAACTATGACTCTCACGGTGCTTCAACCATAGTACCTCACAATGATACTTATCAGCTTGCCACCGCACAAAAACGTAATCCCCTACTGAGACTCTGGCTTCGGTGCACCCCACGCAAGAAGTCACCAGCGAGAGGCTCAGGACTCTTCACACCTTATGGCTCTTGATGCTTCGCCTCGACACGTTGACACGTTTAACACCTCGAGATAAACTCCGCGATCTCTCTCTTCATATTGCTCCACCAAAATGTATGTCAAAGATCACAATACATTTTGGTACTATTGCGAACGGTGTGTTGTGTGCTTCTATCATGATTTTATACTTTAAATCAGCATCGTTAGGAACACATAGTCTGGAGTTGACTCGAAGTATTGATTATTCATCGATTCTTGTTTTGGGAATAACATCTTCTTCTTCAGGTCTGTAGCTTGAGTAGCTTTAACTTTATCAATTAAAGCTGGTTTTACTCGCATATTTGACATCATCACGTGGGTCCCCGGAGTCTTAAACTTTATCTCCATTCTTTGTAAGTCACACAAAATGGGTCTTTGTGTTGACAGCATCACATACGATCTTCCACTCAACGCGTCAGCTACCACGTTCTCTTTTCCAGGATGGTATTGAATGGTATGATCGTAATCTTTCAACAGCTCTAACCAACGTCGTTGTCGCATGTTGAGTTCGTTCTAAATAAAGAAATATTAGGATGTCATCAATAATGACAATCACAAAATGATCCAAATATTTCTCAAATATTTGGTTCATCATATCCATGAACGTAGCATGGACATTGGTCAATCCGAAAGATATAACTTGTGACGCCCCCCAGAATAGGTCCAGTCAACCCAACCCATTCTGAGTCGCCAAATACATGGTACAGAATTCAAATACAAACCTTATATCATACGGTTGTGCAAAATACGACCACACAACTGTGAGTGTCAATACAAATATGTAGAAAATATTAATATTCAAACTAAGTCCTCATTACAATTATTATCACACTATTTATCAGAAATAGTGAGGACTACTACTGCTCTAACTCGGACCATCACTCTGTCCCCCGATTAGTCCCTGCGACATTCTCATTTCCTGAAGAGGACAACAGATAAAAAGGGTGAGCTCAACTAGCTCAGTAAAGAATATTATGACTAAGATAATGAAAAATAAATTATCGTTAGTCTTCAACAAATTAGATAAAATATAATGGACAACCAACTTTAGATCAATATTCGCAGCGGAAATAACAATTCATTAGAAGAGTTAAGCAGAGAATGAAGTCTACTATCTTCTATGATTTAAAAGTCCATCATCAATATTTTATCCCTGTAACATCAATCAATATACATCTCGAATCAAATATTCATCTTTACACTACAGGCCAAAGATATTCATTTGTATCATCAGTGGTCATGTTCATCTCAACACCTGTCATCTTTGCACTACGACCAAAGATATTCATCAGGTAATCATTCATCTTTGCTCTACAGGCCAAAGATATTCAGTTATATCACCACTTAGGACTGAGGATGATGAAAAATCATATAAATAACGAATCCAGTGAAATAAAGGATAAGATTAAAGATTCGTATTTTAGTTTATTCAAGTTCAAAAATACTCCATAATAATACTTTGTAGAGAAAAATTCAAGAATAGAGCTCAAAACTTGGATACAATCAAATATAGTAACTATAACAGACAATTTGGACAAACAGAAGAAATTTTAATTTTTTCGTGAATAGTGCCGTATACGTGAATAGTAATCCCGACGAAAAAGTAAGAATTTCATAATAAAATCCATGACAATATTTCGGTATAATGATATTGAAAAGAATAACATCATTTACGAAAGAAATAACATCCCTTACCTCAAAAGAATAGTACCTCTGACTGGAATATCGGATATAATACCGAAGGAAACTTGCACTGAATACTAATACTCAAAGTATTGAAATACTCACGAAAATACGCTCGATATTATAGAGAGAGAAAACTTCTGATTCTGGTGTGATTTTCAATTCTAACCTAAGCACCCTATTTATAGGAAAAGCTTAGGATGCCAAAGGAGACTAAAATAATAAAATAATATTATTATTTTTTAAAAAAAATCTCCAGCCGTCGGCTGCTCCCAAAAATCATATTTTCAACAAAAGTGGGGCCCACCCATTAAAAAAATATTTATTTTTCAAAACTTCAATAATTCATAATAAATAGCCCCTTTGTCAGAAAAATACAAATTCTATGTCTTTTCATAGGAAATTTAATTCTCTACAACTTTGTAGAAGGAAGTTTTTCCAAATTCCAAACATAAATTATCCAAAATTCATAAACAGATGATTTTTCATACCAAAATATTGATAAAAACTCATCAGCGCTAATTCCTTCTTTAATATCCACAAAATAAATATCTCCTTATCATATAAATCAATAATTAATTATTCACAAATAATATTACAAAACAACAATATTGACAACCGGGTCGTTCCCAGGAAAGAGGGGGCCTTCCAATAAGGACTTCTCCTTACTGGCGCGCAATTAAATAACCCCTCCTAGACAGAACTTCCTTAGACATTGTCAATAATGCTATCTAATAATATTATTCAAATAATATGAATTATTGAGTTGATAATGTGAAATACTGTGCAATGACAATTATTGAATCAATAATACAAACTATCAACTGTAGCCATTATTGAATCAATCATATAAAATAGCAACGTAGCAATTATTGAGTCAATAAAATATCAATGTAACAATTATTGATTCAATAATATAAAATATCAACGTAGCAATTATTGAGTCAATAATATAAAATATTGAACAGTAATTACTGTAACAATAATTGAATAAATGCCTTCTCACGTAAGACTCAATAATTTGAAATACTGTGCAATACCGTGTGCTACTGTGCAACACCGCGTATCACTGTATTTTAACCACCGGGTATTTCAATAGTACTAACGGTAACAACTACGCCGTTATTTTGTAAAAAAGTTATTTCTGTCGCTTTCTATATTCGACAGTTATTTCGTTGTGGGGCCCACAAATAGCTGCGCCGTCGTACGAATATTCCCCGACAACAAGAATATTCCACCACCAAACGAATATTCCCCAACAACCAGAATATTTTATAACCACTTGCTCATTTTAAAATATTTGCATATTTCACCCATAACTTTCACATTTATCAATCAACACCATACTATTTCGAAATAATATATAAAGAAAATTAAATCTTTATTCATAAAAGTTGGGGTCTTACATAACTAGAAATTCGTAATGCACGTATCGATTTCTAAAGACAGTCTTTGGAATGTCATCAGTTCTATTCTTTAACTAATGATATCCAGAACGAAGATCGATCTTTGAGAAGAATTGCGCACCTTGCAACTGGTCGAACAGGTCATCAATGCGAGGTAGCAGATACCTATTCTTGATGGTGACATGGTTTAACTCCCGATAGTCAATATAAAGTCGCATACTACCGTCTTTCTTCCTTATGAATAAAACAGGAGCACCCCAAGGAGACGTACTAGGACGTATAAAACCAATGTCTAGCAACTCCTGTAGTTGAACCTTTAACTCCTGAAGTTCAATAGGAGCCATTTGATATGGGATTTTAAAAATGGATTTTGTACCGGGTTCAAGGTCAATAAAGAATTAAACTTCACGTTCTGGGGGTAGACCGGAAAGTTCTTCGAAAAATACATCAGGAAACTCATTAACAACAAAAATATTATTCAAATCTGACGTATTTTGGTTTAGATCAGTGACATGAGCTAAAAAAGCTTGACATTCGTTTTTTAATAAACGAATAGCTTTGTGACTTGAAATGACATTGACTGATTTTAGTGGTTTGGTTGTTTGGATTAGCACAACAGGTTGGTTAGGAATATAAAAACTAACAACCTTATGAAAACAACCAATTTTGGTATGGTAAGTGGTTAATCAGTCAATTCCTAAAATCACGTCAAATGCAAGTATTTTCAAAGATATAAGATCAACAGGTAGGGTAAGGGTACCAATTTGAATCAACCAAGATTTGTAAACTGTGAATGTAATGAAGGTTTCACCCAACAGAGTTTCAACATATAAGTCAACGTCTAATTTCTCAGGAGTCAAGTTTAAACGTTGAGCACAAGTAGGTGAAATAACAGAATGAGTAGAACCGGTATCTAATAAGGTATAGACTTCACAAAAATTTATGATTAAATAACCCGTGATAAATTCATTCGGGTTCCTCGAGTTTTGAGCAGTCTTGACAAACGCTATTCCAGGAACCACCGACTTTGATTTGTCTGGGACAGTCTTTGGTGTCACTATCTCAGCTGGTCTTGACTTTGCTATAAAGCTCATTCCACCCTTAACTGTTTTGTCGCACTCCTGATCTATGATTTGAATCATTACTCTACGAGCCATATCGAATGGGGTTGACCTTTATGCACAGGGTAATTCCAAATTCGATGTTGGATTCTTCCAATTGCTGTCCAAAAAGTGAAATCCATATCGTCTATTTTGGCCTTCTTAGATCGGACGTCTCTTTCTAAAATATCAACGCGTCGTGCGACTTTTACCCATGCATCTTCAATTCTCACTCGTTCCGTTGCTTCTTCTTTCAGTTGATCGTTGACATTTGCATTTTTAGATTCCAGCTCTAATATCATATGCTCTGCCAGAGAGAGCTTCTGTTCAAGACTCGCATATCGAGTAGCAAAATCTTGAATTTCTGTATCTCTTTCTTGAATTGTTGTATCCCTTTGTTCCACGGCTATTTGTCGTTCTTCACGCTGCTCTTCTAACTCATGAATACGATCTTGCAGTTCTACATTTCGATCATAAAATTCTCCTAACAAATTCTCCTCCTCAGGTTCATCTTCTTCCTCACTCTCAGCTGCTACCTCTGCGACTAGCTCGGGTGTAACTATTAATTATTCACTCACCACATGGATATTTCTAATTTCTTCTTCTCCCGACATCACATTATCCTGATTGGTGATTAGAGGTGCCTCTACGGTCTTATTCACTCCATTGTTTAGATTTTCAGCTGTCATTCTTAAATACTGCCACAAAACAAGGGTTAATCAAACAAATTAACATATCACATATTAACCCTATATTCCAAACGATCAATTAAATAACAAATAAGCTTAGGTAGGACACACTAGCGAAGGATTTATTCGTCTCTCCCCTCCTAGTTCTATTCCCCGATCTCCGCCAGAGATCATATCCCTAAGCTCTGATACCAACTGTGACGGCCCCAGAATAGGTCCAGTCAACCCAACCCATTCTGAGTCGCCAAATACATGGTACATAATTCAAATACAATCTTTTATATCACACGGTCGTGCAAAATACGACCAAACAACTGTGGTTGTCAATACAACTATATAGAAAATATTAACATTCAAACTAAGTCCTCATTACAATTATTATCACACTATTTCTTAGAAATAGTGAGGACTACTACTGCTCTAACTCGGACCATTACTCTGTCCCCCCCGACTAGTTCCTGCGACATTCTCATTTCCTGAAGAGGACAATAGATGAAAAGGGTGAGCTCAACTAGCCCAGTAAAGAATATTATGACTAAGATAATAAAGAACAATTTATCGTTAGTCTTCAACAAATCAGATAAAATATTATGGACCACAAGATTTTGATCAACAACTGCAGCGGAAATAACAATGCATCAGAAGAATTAAGTAGGAAATAATGTCTATTATCTTCTATGATTTGAAAGTCCATAATCAATATTTTATCCCTGTAACATCAATCAATATATATCCTGAATCAAATATTCATCTTTGCACTACAGGCCAAAGGTATTCATTTATATCACCTATGGTCAGGTTCATCTCAACACCTGTTCATCTTTGCACTACGGGCCAAAAATATTCATTAGATAATCAATCATCTTTGCACTACAGGCCAAAGATATTTATCAAATAATCATTCATCTTTGCACTGCAGGCCAAAGATATTTAATTATATCACCATTTAGGACTGAAGATGATGAAAAATATTTTAAAGAACGAATCCAGTGAGATAAAGGACAAAGATTAAGGATTCGTATTTTAGTTTATTCAAGTTCAAAAATATTCCATAATAATACTTTGTGGAGCAAAATTCAAGAATAAAGCTCAAAACTTGGATCCAATCAAATATAGGAACCTTAGCATGTAACTTGGACAAATAGAAAAAAAATAAATTTTTCTGTGAATAGTGCCGTATACGTGAATAGTGCCGTATACGTGAATAGTAAGCCCGACATGAAAAAGATAGAATTTTCATAAGAAAAATCATACTTCGTGAATAGTACTCGTGAATAGTATCGTAATCGTGAATAGTGTCGTATACGTGAATAGTGCCGTATACATGAATAATAACTCTGACAAGTAAAAATTTTATAATAAAATTTATACTAATATTTCGATGAAATTATATTGAAAGCAATAACATCATTTACGAAAGAAAATAACATCCCTTACGAAAAAATAATAATATCCTTTACCTCAAAAGAACAGTACTTCTGACTGGAATTTTAGGTATAATGCTGAAGGAAACTTGCACTGAATAGTAACACTCAAAATATCTAAATACTCACAAAAATACGCTCGATATTATAGAGAGAAAACTTCTGATTCAGATATGATTTTCAATTATAAACTAAGCATCCTATTTATAAGAGAATGGAAGGGTACTATTTGAATAAAAATCACGGACTGCACAGTGAAAAATTTTGGACGAATTCACGGGCGCGCACCTGCGAAAAAATTTAATTTTACTATTCATTACTATGCAACAAAATATTCTAATAAAATAAAATTTTTAAATAATATATATAATAATAATAATAATAATAATAATAATAATAATACTTATATATATATATATATATATATATATTACCTACCGTATAAGGTAGGTAATTATAATATATAATAATAATAATAATAATAATAATAATACTCCCTCCCCCCTCCCCCCCCGCCCCATTTTCATCCCACATGTGGGACCCACCCCACATGTCACTTTCCCACTCATATATAATATATATATATATATATATACTGAATAATTTTATACCGATTATTTTAAAAAATGAATAAGTGGGGGTACATATAATAAGCCAAATTTACAACAAATACTTCAACAAAAATCCCTCTATTTATCTCAATTCACTTGGCTTCACAAAACACATTTTTAATAACATTTTTTTTTCATCATTAATATTATAATTCACAATGTTAACATCCAATACTAATAAAAATACCTCAGCCCTAATTCCTTCTTTTATATCCACAAAAATAATTATTTTCTTATCATATAAATCAATAATTAATCATTCACAAATAATATTACAGAACTACAATATTGACAACCAGGTCGTTCCCAAGAAAGAGGGGGCCTTCCGAAAAGGATTTCTCTTTACTGGCGCGCAATTAAATAACCCCTCGTAGACAGAACTTCCTTAGACATTGCCAATAATGCTATCTAATAATATTATTCAAATAATATGAGTTATTGATTTGATAATTTAAAATACTGTGCAATGACAATTATTGAATCAATAAAATATTATGCAATTATCAATGTAGCAATTATTGAATCAATAATATAAAATATTGAACAGTAATTACTGTAACAATTATTGAGTAATGACTTCTTACGTAAGAATCAATAATTAGAATTACTATGCAATACCGTGTGCTACTGTGCAACACCGCGTATTACTGTATTTTAACCACCGGGTATTTCAACAGTTTTAACGGTAACAACCCCGCCGTTATTTTTTAAAAAAACTTATTCTTGTCATTTTCTTCATCCGACAGTTATTCTGTTGTGGGGCCCACAAATGATTGCGCTGTCGTACGAATATTCCCCGACAACAAGAATATTCCACGACCAAACGAATATTTTCCGTCAACAATGAGTATTTTATTACCACTTGCTAACTTTGAAAAATTTGCACATATTTTCCATAACTCACCACATTTATCAAAACAACACCTTACTGTTTAAAAACAATATATAAAGAAGATTAAATTTTTATTCATAAAATCTGGGGTCTTACAATATCTCATTACTATCATCAATTAAGCTAGGGTTTAATCATAAGGTATGTATTAAGGTGATGTTTAATAAAATTGAATGAAAAATTATAAATATATAAGAGAATTGAATGAACTGAATGAAATAGAAACTCTAAATATATAGAATGAAATGATATATGTGTTTTATAATTGTCTGTCTAAAACATCTGAATACATGTATTTCCTTATTTTAACCTTCTGGAATATTATGAATAAATTTATTATATAATTACAAATACAAATGCTATTTATGAAAAATTAAATATAAACTTGTGAACAATTTTTGATGGAATATACTATTATTAATATAATTTTAGGAATAAACTATAATTTTTTTAATAACATTCTATTAGTCCATAAAACCTAAACAAAAAATTACAGCAATATTCATTAAATTGATTATTGACCAATTTGTTAAAAGAAAAAATTAAAAAATTAATTTGTAAACAACAAAATTTGTTTACAATTATAATAAAAAAGATATTACATGTAATTTTTAATTGTTTATGATGGTAATTAGGTAAAAATATCATTCAACACTACTTCTTAATGATTTAACCATAATTTTTTGGATGAATCGTTCAGACACATTCAGAAAATTTAAAAAATATAAAACAAACAATTGACTTAATCGGTCAGATTCAAACGATCAATCATTTAGATATAAACAAATAGACCCCAAGTCTCCTTCCTCCAATTCTCGTAGAAGAAATATAGGTTATTAGATTCAGATCAGTTAAATATTATACTTAAGCACTACTATTAGCTATTATTATTGTTAATTTTTTTTATGGAAATCGAAGGAGATAAATGTTGGGGCCACTTTTAATGTGTATAATATTATATTATTGTCGATTTCTTTATTGTCTATTGTAAGTTTAAAGTGATCCTCTAATTTCTATTCTTGTATTATTTTATAATATCCTTTTGTATTATTTGTGTTACCCATGCAGAATGAATCATGCTTGCCTTAAAATCCGTCATGATGGAGCATTTGTTAGTGAACCCATATTTTGTGTTGTGTGATATTGTGAAACTGATTACGCAAAAAGGTAAGCAAGATGTACTTCAGAACTAACGGAAGAAGCTTGAAAAATGGAAGAGTTTTAATATGCAGTAATATAGAGGTTATGGAGATGCTACAGCATACTTATTTTGGGAAAGGTTTACACAGAGCATGAAGGAGATTATGTGGTTGGTGAGAGGACAACAGCGGTGTAGTAGGTGATGTTACTAATAACAAAATTTGATTTGTACGTGGTTGAAAGTTTTACCGTTTTGGAAAACTAATAGACCTCTATTCACGGGGAGAGTTTTTCTGTCTTGTTAAACTAATAAGGTGATATAGTGAAATTTAGTATTTTGTTTATAAAAGGAGTTGTTCTCAGAGTTGTAGTGATATACAAAAGGCATCCATAGTCTCTCTCCATCTTTTGGACGAAACGGATTTACATACTTTCATTACTATTTAACATATACTGCTGTCAGAGCCGATGCTGGGTTTTCTAAGGCCCAGATCAAATTTTCTCAAGTGTTCCCTTTTATGTAGCATAAATTTTTTTTTGTTCTTCATAACCTTAACATGATAAAGTGCTCAACTCCAGTCAATAAATATTTAGATAAAATAGGTACATAATTTTCGCACCAAAAAAAGAAGAAGAAAACATAATACAAAATAATAATAATAATAATAATAATAAATTATTATTAAAAAACAATGAGGAACACAACAAAGTGCTCATAATAATAATAATAATATTTAAGTGCAAGCATATATATTTTCACAAAATCATGCAATCTGCTATGTTTTTTGAGTTTTTGGACAGAAATAAAAGAAGAAGAAAAGAATGCACACCCAAATAATAAATATTGTGCACTATTTATTTGAATACATTGCTGTTAATATACATACATGAATTATGTATAACATCACAATATATAATGTGTGCAACAACAACTATTATATGTATGTGTTGGATATTGGGTATCCAAATAGGTCACCCATGGAGGGTCCGACCCAATGGATTTGTTAACTGACCTCCCTCACGACTTAACGTGGTGAGATCGTGAGGACATGGGGAAGTGGTTCAGCCACTCCCGTAAGTATTAAATATCCATATTCGATCAATCAATTAATATACGATTCATTAATTCAGTTGGCCAATACAGAGCGCTCCCATACAGAGATCAAACCCATAATTGTTACGAACGGTGAGATAGTATTCCGTTCTCGAACGTAGTTCAGAGACGTCGTTGGGTTAAAGGAATAGCAGGAGGTTTTCCGCATCAAAGGTTAATCACGCTCCAAGGGTATGTCTTTGATCCTCCTATTATGTGTAAATATATGAAATAGCATGCGAATAAAATACTTCATTGGTATCAGAGCAGAGTTTAACGATCTCATGTTTGCTATATAAGTTATATTTACACCCTATGCCATGATTGCATGTTTAAAAAGCTTGAAAACATCATTAATGGCAAAATTAGATACACTAAATATTAGGGGCTAATATTTCAGTATATTGTAGCCTAAACACAGTGTATGTAAAATGCATATTTTGGGTTTAATTGAATTTGTATTTTAAAATTAATTTTAAACCCTAGTTTACGAACAGATTTCTTTGAATAGCCATAACTTTTTCTGTGATTGTCCGTTTTGAATGATTTTGTTATGTATGCGTAGTACTAGTTGTAAGCTTTCCAACGATATATTATAAGCCTAAATCGGAGTTATATGGACTGAGATATGGCTTCTCAAAGTTTTGGATCGCAAAATGACATTTTTGTAAATTATTGTTGCTGGAGGTTGAGGATGAAGGCGACCCGCGCACCTGACCTGACCTGACCTGACCCGCGGTTCTGACTCGGTTTGACAGATTTTTCATATTTAATTTCTAGAAAATAATTTCTTAATTGTTTTAATCAAGGAAATTAATTAATAAATAGTAATTTTGATTAATAAATTCTGAAAAATTAACATAAATTAATTAGTAGCATGTAATTGCTGTTTCCATGAAATTTTGAATTATTGAATGTTTTTAATAATTTTGGTTAATTTTTTATCTATTGATTAATGGTTTATTAATTATGAAAATTAGCAAACTTATCATAAAAATTTCAGGAAAATTACAGTGGCTATTTTGTGATATTAGGTTCCTGTTGTGATTTTTCAGATGAAAAATGACTGATTTTATATTTTTGGTTAATTTCCAATTAATTATGCAATAGTTTATTAATTATGATAATTAGAATGATTATCAGAAAAATTCCAGAAAATTACAGTAACATTTTTATGATGATAAGCTACTGTTACAAAATGTTTTTCGAAGAAATTAAAAGATTTGGATATCTTTGGGGAATTTCCATCTATTTATGCATGATTAATTAATTGTGATAATTAGCAAAATTATCAAAATAAATTTCAGAAAATTACAGTGATATTTTGTGATGTTAATATACTGTTGAATTTTTTTTGGATACATTTTAATGTTTTTATAGCATACTTGATTTATTAATTGAGTATTAATGTCTATTATTTAATTCTTTTTGTTAATATTGTTGAAATATTAATATGTGATGCTTGGAATTAAATTACTATGCTATAATTACAAGTATAACCCTATTCTTAGTGAGAGTGATTTAGATTTTAGTAATTTAATTTAATTATTCCCTAAATTACACATCTTGTGCGCTGAAAAATTAAATTTAAATAATTAGACATTTATACGGATTGTGATTCCTAAGCCTGACGAAGTCTCCCTTCCATATTTATGTTTCATTATTTTTATGTTAATTTGGTTCATGCGGCAAAGATATCTTATATACTGTGGGTGAACATTGAATATCTCTAATAAATTCTCATATTTAAATCAAAGCAGAAAATGGCTTCAAAACACATTATCGCAGATCTTAACCAAGAAAACAAACTGGATGGAGATAACTATGACGTGTGGCACCAGAAAGTCAGGATGGTCTTGGCCTACTGTCCAAGATGACAAAGTCGGAGGGTGAAGATGCAAAAGATCCGGTCAAGGTTGCAGCCTTCGAAAGTTGGCGCAAAAAGGACCGTATCTCTCGCATAACGTTGCTGAGTTGCATGAACAATGACTTTCTGTTTGAGTATGAACAATACTCCACTGCACACGACATGTGGGAGGCTCTCAAAACTAAGTTTGGTGGCACTTCGTTGACAAGACTGAGGGAATTAGCCATAAGGTTCGATGGTTACAAAAAGAAAGACAACCACACTATGAAACAACACCTTCGAATCATGGCTAATATGATCCGGGAATTGAAAACCGGTGGTACTCAATTGTCAGACGAACAACAGATTTTAGCAGTGGTTCGATCCCTTCCCGATAATTGGGAACATATGCGGGTCAACATGACTCATAACGAGAATATCAAGAATTTTGATGATATTCGTCGTCACTTAGAGCTCGAGGCTGAGCGACTTGATGTTGTCAAGACCTCCAGGGCATATGTGGTTGAATTAAACTCTCGTAAAGGGTTCAAGCCTAGGAAGGGGAAGGAATCTGCTCATCCTACTGCGCCTAGAGTGGATCTCTCTCCTCCTCAACCAACACGAAACCATAACCCTAGCAAAGTACGATTTTCTTGCCCACAAATATTTTATTAATATTGTCGATTTCTTTATTGTCTATTGTAAGTTTAAAGTGATCCTCTAATTTCTATTCTTGTATTATTTTATAATATCCTTTTGTACTATTTGTGTTACCCATGCAGAATGAATCATGCTTGCCTTAAAATCCATCATGATGGAGCATTTGTTAGTGAACCCATATTTTGTGTTGTGTGATATTGTGAAACTGATTACGCAAAAAGGTAAGCAAAATGTACTTCAGAACTAACGGAAGAAGTTTGAAAAATGGAAGAGTTTTAATATGCAGTGATATAGAGGTTATGGAGATGCTACAGCATACTTATTTTGGGAAAGGTTTACATTGAGCATGAAGAAGGAGATTATGTGGTTGGTGAGAGGACAACAGCGGTGTAGTAGGTGATGTTACTAATAACAAAATTTGATTTGTACGTGGTTGAAAGTTTTACCGTTTTGGAAAACTAATAGACCTCTATTCACGGGGAGAGTTTTTCCGTCTTGTTAAACTAATAAGGTGATATAGTGAAACTTAGTATTTTGTTTATAAAAGGGGTTGTTCTCAGAGTTGTAGTGATATACAAAAGGCATCCATAGTCTCTCTCCATCTTGGACGAAACGGATTTACATACTTTCATTACTATTTAACATATACTGCTGTCAGACCCGATCCTGGATTTTCTAAGGCCCAGATTAAATTTTCTCAAGTGTTCCTTTTTATGTAGCATAAATTTTTTTTTGTCCTTCATAACCTTAACATGATAAAGTGCTCAGCTCTACTCAATAAATATTTAGACAAAATAGATACATAATTTTCGCACCAAAAGAAGAAGAAAACATAATACAAAATAATAATAATAATAAATTATTATTAAAAAACAATGAGGAACACAACAAAGTGCTTATAATAATAATAATAATATTTAAGTGCAAGCATATATATTTTCACAAAATCATGCAATCTGCTATGTTTTTTGAGTTTTTGGACAGAAATAAAAGAAGAAGAAAAGAATGCACACCCAAATAATAAATATTGTGCACTATTTATTTGAATACATTGCTGTTAATATACATACATGAATTATGTATAACATCACAATATATAATGTGTGCAACAACAACTATTATATGTATGTATAATATAATAGTTCACATTTTTTTAGTTCGTTCCAAAATTAGATATACATTTATATTTTACAATTATAAAGTGACATAATATTCATAATTTGTCATTATATTTTACTATTGTTTTCAATATTAAACAACCACGGTTGAATTCTTAACTAATATCAAGGTTATATGATGTCTAGATGACTTGTTAAATGAAGGGTAACTATATGTTGTGAAACTCAGTATAAAATATTAAAATTGAAATCTTTCTTGTCTCTAAATTCTTCTATTTCTCCCTCGATATTTCTAATCAATAACAAATGACGATGGAATTTTCTGCTTATGTGACTGCATGGACAGAACAATTCGTTGCAGCTAAGAAACAAATTGATCCCAAACCAGAATTAGAGTATCAATTTTGTAGTACTATATGCTTGAAAATTGCAAGATGTTTTTAATGGACAAACAGAGTAAAGTAATCCATTAACTTAACTCTAGCTATTAATTTAATATAACACTAATATATTATTATTATTATTATTATTATTATTATAAAACATTGAGGGACACAACGAAGTGCTAATAATAATAATAATAGATTAATTTAATATATACACATATATACACAATTTTTTGTTTTATTTTTTATTTTTTTATACACATATATACATAAACTTATAAATTTTTTTGCCCCCCCTCAACTGTGGGCCCTGAGCGGTTGCCCTGGTGGCCCTTCCTTAAGGCCAGCTCTGACTGCTGTCCATTTATTCATATACGTACATATAGACTTCCAGATTTCTATTATCATAGATATATATTACCAAATTATACAGTGGCGAATCGAGAAAAAAAATTCTGTAGGGTCAAATTACTAAAGTATACTCATAAAAAATCTATTACTATTTATATATATATATACGGAAAGGATCAAAGGCATACCTTGATCTTATATACTTTGCTCACCATCTTTAGCGACGGACTGGACGACGGTTCGGTCCATCACATAAATCAGAGAACCGTCGTCTTAACTTTTAGCGATGCATTGAACCGTCGCCATAACATATAAACCGTTTATCTGTTCTGTAGCGACGGACCGAACCGTCGCCCGGTCCGTCGCTAAAGGTGGTGAGCATGGTATGTAAAATAAAGGGGCAAGCTCTTGAAATGGACAAATTCATAAAATTCAATGAGGTCAAATTACTAAATTACACCCACAAAAATCTATTGCCTCATACGTATAAAATAAATAAATTCAGTGAGGTCAATTGACCCCACAGTAATACACGTAGTTTTGCCCCTGATTATATATATAAACCGTGATTTGCATACAAATTTTATTATATATACAAAATTTAATTTTTTGAGTACGAATAAGGAAAATTCAAAGATGTTCTTGAGTCATCCTATTATTTCGAGTGCTGATTAGTTAGGTGAAGATCGAGCCGTTAAATTCTGGAGTAGTATTTCGTCATTGACCTTAACACCGAAAAAAGTTATCCGATGGACAAAATTTCTACTTAAAGACAGTGCACCCTCTGCTCAACATAATTTGCTATAAATTGATAAGTCCAACTTCTGCCTATCTTTATTTTATAGTTGAATCCTGTATTTTTATTCGTGTTTTCCAACATTCTTAAGTAGAAATTAGGGATTATGCTATGTTTACCACCACTAAATTCGTCCTTGATTTGACCAAAGTTGAGCCTTTTAATGGATCCAATTTTAAACGATGACAAACCAAATTACTTTTGATTATGGACATTGTTATAGTTGATCATGTTTTAACCAAACCAAAACCAGTTAAACCCCCTAATGATGCTACTGATGAACAAAAGAAAGAATATGAATCTTCTATTAGTACTTGGTCTTCTGCTGATAAAATTTGTAATGCTATCATTAATCTCAACTCATTGCCGAATGAACTTTTTGATATCTATTGTCTATATAAAAATGCTGCTGAAATTTGGGATGCATTAGTTTTGAAATATATTGTGGAAGATGCTAGTGTCAAGAAGTATGCGATTGTAACTTTCTTAATTTTTACATGATCGATGATAAAGATGTATCTTCCCAAATTCAAGCTTTTCATCTAGTCATAGCCGAACTTAATAATGAAGGCATGAATTTACTTTCTCCTTTTATTGTTGGCTCCCTTATAGAGAAATTGTCTGATTCTTGGAAAGATTACAAGAACACCATGAAACATAAAAGGAAAGACATGATCGTAGAGGAGTTAATTGTTCATATTCGTATTGAGGAAAAGAACAGAAATTTAGATAAAACTGCCAAAGCCAATGAGATGTCTTTCAAGGCAAATTTGTTGACGACCGCAAACCTCGTAACCCATCCAATCAACATCCTAAACAGGGGCAAAACATATAAAATTGGCCCAAAGACAAAACCAAATCAGTTGAAACACAAAACCCCAAAACCTAAAGGTGATTGTTTCGTGTGTGGAAAGCCAGGTCACCATTATGCCCAATGCAAGTTCAAAAAGGGAAACAACCAGTCTGCTCCTCCGAGAGCTAACTTAGCTGAGACAGACAATACTATTGTAACGATTGTCTCCGAGATAAACATGCATGGTAGTTGACAAAGAGGCATGAATAGTATATTCTGGTGCTACCAAACACATTTGTGCGAATTGTGGTGCATTCATCTCTTACATTCCTCTTGAGGAAAAAGATGAACATGTGTACATAGGCGACTCGAGGCCTGCACCAGTGATGGGTAAAGGGAAAAGTAAATCTAAATCTGACTTTTGGAAAGATTCACTACAAGAAATAGAGCTATTTTCGACGGAATTAAGGTCGACCGAATAGATTCGCTCAGGAATTAGTGTATTCCTGACGGAATATTCAGTCGGGCATACATCCCTTCGAGAATAAGACAAACTCGACGGAATTCTATCGAAATAAAACCAAGGTTGGGGCGCGAACCTTTCCTGCCAGCGCGAATTACAACCTCGACGGAATAGCTATTAATATCGACGGAGTGTCCGTCGAGGTTACCCTATGGTCGACCGAATTAAACTTGATTGAATTCCGTCGAAAATATCAATTAAAACCTATTTGACAGCCCGCCTCACTTTTCTCAGCTCACTCTCTATCTTTCTCTCAGCCCACTCTCTCTCAGCCCACTCTCTCTCTCGTCTGTCCCTCTGCTCTCTCTCTCTCTCTCTCTCTCTTTCTCGTCCCTCTCTTTGCCGGCAGCCGCACCTCCAGCCGTTCCCCGCTCCTCCGACAGCT
The DNA here is from genome assembly GCA_020205555.1 of Panax stipuleanatus. Classification (NCBI taxonomy): domain Eukaryota; kingdom Viridiplantae; phylum Streptophyta; class Magnoliopsida; order Apiales; family Araliaceae; genus Panax; species Panax stipuleanatus. The sequence goes on from CM035124.1 coordinate 126,673,762, forward strand.
TCTCTTCCTGCAGTCTCTCCCTCCTGCCTCCTCCCTCCTCCTGCCTCCTCCCTCCGGCCGGTAGCCTCTCCCTCTTCCTTCCGACAGCTCCTACCTCTGGAAGCCCCCTCCCTCCGGCAGCTCATTCATCCGGCAGAAAGGTCCTTACCTAATTAATTTTGCCCAATTCCCCCCCCCTAATTTGATACTTTTATTCATTGTTACATGTGGCTAGAATTGTTGCAGCTATAATTGTATATTTGATTTTGTTACAATTAATTTTGCCCAATTTTGTTAATTTTGCCCAATTTTTTGGCCCTAATTTGATACTTAGAATTGTTGCAGCTAGAATTGATTAGTTAAAATTGTTACATTTTACGGATTTTGTGATACTGTATATTTGATTTTGTGATACTGTAAACATATTTTGGTTTGTTATAATTTTTAGACTGATATATTCTGCAGATTGGGTATATACACATTTTAAGTGTTTGATTTATGTTATTTGTGTTTGATTTATTAAGTATATTTGCCTTATTACATGTTGCTAATATATTGTATATACTGATTTTTTTCATATATATTTGCTATTTCTGACAGAATTCTCGACGGAATTCTGTCATAATTATTCAATTTCAAAATCTAGGTCCCACATGTATTTATGATTTATTATTAAATTAGTATAATATTAGAATAAACTAATTAAATATATTATTATATATAAATAAAAAAATTGAAAATAGAATAAAATAAAATAGTAATAAAATATAATAAAATAAAATAAAATAAAATAAATTAATATAAATTAAAATAAAATAAAATAAATTAAATTAAATTTAATGAAATGAAATGGAATTAAATTAATTTAATTTAATTTAATTTAAATTAATTTGATTTAAAATAAAATAAAATAAATAAAATAAATAAATAAAATAAAATAAAAAATATTAAAAAATAAAAAATTTAATAAATTCAATAAATTAAATTAAATTAAATTAAATTAAATTAATTTAATTTAAAATAAAATATAATAAAAAATATGATTTAATTTAATTTAAGATAATACAATTAAAGTAAATTATATTATATTAAATTATATAATATAATATAATATATTACAAATTAAAGTAATACAAAATTTAATAAAAAATTGACTTAATTTAATTTAAGATAATATAATACAAAATAAATAAACTAATAAACTGAGTAGCACTTACTTAGTTAAATAAAATCAAAATAAATAAATAAATAAACTAAAAAACTGAGTAGCACTTACTTAGTTAATTAAACTGAAAATAAAAATAATTGAGTAGCATAAACTGAGTAGCACTTACTCAGTTTATATCATTGGAAAAATAACCTGAGTGGCATTTGCTTAGTTTTTCACAATCACAATAAATTGCACACACACACACACACACACACACACACACACACACATATATATATATATATATATATATATATATATATATAGATACACACACACACACATGTTATGTCTCTCACTTAGGTCGGTGCCAATGCACATGGTGCGTTTTTATAAATTTTGAGGAACTTTCAGCTAGTGTCTCTACATGTTCTCCGAGTGCATACTTAGACTAAGTTTTCTTGGTCTATTTCGTGTACTTGGAGACCATGGGGAGGTGCTGCTGAAATTTTTTGAAAATAGTAGAAACGTGCTTAAGATTGGCACTAATGAGGAGACGCATACATGAACGGGATAGAAGCCTAATCCCTGTAGAGTGGAGATATATACTAGGTAAACTAAATTCATGCTTGGACCACATTCATGATTATTCTTGATCTAATTGGGTATTTTCTTCAATTAAAGATGGATGTCGACCGGAGTTGGATGTACCGTAGGATAAAGATTGATGGGAGGGAATTAGTTGATGCGTACCGTGATGGGGTGTCCAATTTTATGAACAAAGCAATAGAACATGCTGATGATTCGAACGGAAAGATGAGATGCCCGTGTCTCAAGTGTAAAAACATGATATGGAAGACTGCCGATGAAGTGAAATTTGACTTATATTCACGTGAATTTGTGGATGGGTATTCGGTATGGATTCATCACGGGGAATCAGCTGAGTTTAGAGAAATGACAGACAGTACTGTAGACCAATCAGATAACTATGATGTCGTGGAGATGTTGGTAGATGCGTATGGCCATACGAATATTGACTGGGCTGAAAATGAGCCTGCGTCAAGCAATGCTAATCAACAAAAGCCAAATGATTCAGCAGCTGCCTTCTACAAGATGCTATCTGAATCAGGGACCCCATTGTATCCTTAACACGAGAAGCACACCAGGCTTTCTGCAGTGACGAAGCTTTTACACTACAAGAATGAGCATGACTGCAGTGAGAGAGGATTCAATGATTTGCTTGCTATTATCGGGGAGTTCTTACCTAAGGATAATAACCTGCCCGCGAGTTACTATGAAGTGAAGAAGATGGTTAAGGGGTTGAATCTCGGGTATGAGAAGATCGATGCTTGTGAGCAGGACTGTATGTTATACTATGGGGAGGACAAAGATAAGGTGCAGTGTGATATATGCAATTTGCCTCGGTACAAAATTACAAAACGTGGGGGGAAGGAGAAACATGTTCCCAAGAAGATATTACGGTACTTTCCTCTTGCGCCGAGGTTGCAGCGGCTATTCATATCTTCGCATACTGCACCCAGTATGCGTTGGCATAGGACAAAGGACGTCGTCCCTGGGCAGCTTACTCACCCAGCAGATGGAGATGAGTGGAAGAATTTTGATGTCAATTTTTCACAATTTGCCAACGAAGTTAGGAATGTCAGGCTTGGCATGGCTACAGATGGATTTTGTCCGTTTAATAATTTTAGTCAGCCATACTCTGTTTGGCCAGTGATTATAGTAGCTTACAATCTTCCACCGTCAATGTGCATGAGGGATCCGTATCTTTTCTTGACTTTACTAATACCGGGGGATAAGAGTCCTACAAAAGACATCAACGTGTACCTTAGACCGTTACTCGATGAACTTAAGATGTTGTGGGAAATAGGGGTTCAGACTTTTGATAAATTGTCTGGCAGAATTTTTTGATGAAGGCAGCCTTGTTTAGTTTAGTTTAATATTAAACTGCAACTATAGTAAATTAAGGTGATATTATTTAATGTATATGATTTAGGCCATGCGGAGTAGCGTGGGCCGACCTCCTACTATGGTGGAGTTTTGGGATAGAGTCCATACGCCGAAGGGATCTACTTCGGGGTCGACGATATCTCCAGCAGCACTAGCTATACGGGTAATACATTTACTATAATAAATATTATTTAGGATAATATTACGTAATTTATATGATGATACCAAGATAACTCACATGTACATATATCAAATTATAGGAGCGATTTGAGAAGCTCCGCAGCCAGTGTATAGCGGAGATGCAGGCTGCTAGGGGTGATGCTGAGACGTTAGATTCCACCGTCCCTCTGCCTGAGATTAGTTTATCTCAGGACGAGGAGACGGCTCTTTGGGTAGCGTCTCAGGATACTCCCACTAGTACTACCGGCCGGTATCGAGTGCTGGGATTACTGAGGATACCAGCCTATACACTGCCAGGAGGTATAATATTTTAGTTTATTTATTGTTTATGAATAAATTAAACTTATAATATTATTCATGTTATATTTATTTTTGTAGGCTCTAGCCAGCGTCTGCGTCCGAGAGCCCCTGTGGAACCATCATATACGGGTGCTGGCTTAGACGATGCTTTGTTCCAGCGTGTTATGGCTGCGGTGTCGGAGAGGTTTGAGACCGATCCGCTGTTCCATCGTCAGGACCTGCCCAGCCGTTCTCGCCTCCATCAGTTTGCGCAGGACGTTGCAGCTGGTGCCGCCGCCGAGAGTACGGGTATTCCTCCGGAGCAATGGGCTGCGATACGCGACGAGATTGTTCGGATGGTGGTCACCTTAGTCGAGGACGCGTTTGGGCCGATGTTGAGTCAACGCTCGACTGCTCAGGTATACTATTCGTTTTAAATTCAAATATATATTATGCATGTTATTTAATTTTCATTTAGTTATCTTAACTGAATCATATATATGGACTAATGAGTTACATTATATTGTATTAATAGGGTGACGAGCGGACTGACGAGCGGGATGACGATGATGGCGATTTTCATACTCCAGAGCAGCGTCGACGCCCGCCCGATGATCCTCCTCACACCGGGGGCTCTACTAGCTTGACTTAGTTTACATTCTTTTGTAGTTTACATTATTTTTGACGTATTGTAGTTTAAAACTTGTCATTACTTTAGTTTGAAATATCTCTTTACTTTAGTTTTGTTGCGGTTTGACATTTAGTTTAATTTAGCTTAATGGGATGTTTGATATAGTTTAGTTTAGATTAATGGGATGTTTTTGACATTTTTACTTCTCATTTAGTTGGTTTTTGACATATTGTTGGCCTTGGTAATTGTAATTCATGTTATTGGGCCTTATTAAGTTAATTGTAATTCATCTCATTTAGTTACTTCTTATTTTTACTTTAGTTTTGTTTATGTTTAGTTTAAATTAATGGGATTCATGTTGGCCATATATTGTTAGCTTGTGTATGTATTGTTGGAAAAAAATGAACAGGTACAGGTACAGGTACAAAAGATGTGGGTTAAATCCCTAGATATTGCAAAAACAAATAAAACATTTAAAAAAAAATTACACTATTCTCGACGAAATTCCGTCGGAAATAAGTTCTTATTATTTTGTTTATGTTCCACGTGGCACACATATTCTCGACGGAACAATGATACTCTCGACAGAATTCTGTCGATTTTAAGGCTTTCTCCATTTTTCCTGGACCGCCACGTGGCATGATTATCCTCGACAGAATATCCCCGACGATCTATATTCCGTCGGAATTAGATTAAAACCGACTGAATATTTAGTCAAAGATAGTTCCGTCGATGTTAAGTATGCCCGACCGAAAGAACGACGGATTTAATTTCGACCTGTTTATATACGATCGAATTTTCGACTGAATATTCCGTCGGAAATAAGGTTATCCTCGACGGAATATCCTTAATACCGACGGAATATTCCGTCAAAAATAAGCTTTTTTGTTGTAGTGATCTTACCGATGCGTTCTCTTTATTTCAGAGATTCGCTACATGTGACAACCCGAATTTTTCCAGATATTATTTTAATTAAAATAAGAATTTAGTAAATAAAATTCTTATTATCAGATGTGTCGGGTTTGAATAAATTAATATATGTGTCATATATATTTTTTAGAATTATGTGGTGAATTTATATATTCAAGAGGGAAATATATACAAGTATGTGAAAGTAGGATTTAAAGTAAGATTTAATAGTTGATTAAAATATTAAATTAGTTAGCTTGAGTTAACTATGAAAAGAAATATGGAAGTAAAGAAAGTCAATTAATATTAATTAATTGAGATTAAGTCAAAATTATATTATGAATAATATAATTTGAATAATAAGCCTTGAATGACAATAAAGTTCTTATGAATTAAAATTCATAAATGAAGAGATTAAATATCTTTGTTTTAATAAACATGAAGAAGTTAATTAAATTTATTATTTTAATATATATTACATATAAACATGATATATTTATGTAATGGTGTAGTATATTATATCACGCCAAACGAATATAAATTAGATATGAACTGACATAAGTAGTGACTATTTGAAGATTTGTGAATTAAATATTTGTGTCGATTAATTGAATAAAGAAAGTTATTTTCTTTTAATTAGCTAGTAGGAGAATCATGTTACTATAATGTAACATATAATGGTATAATATTCCATATTTTACTAAATGAACGTGAAGTCAAAATATGAGGTGAGAAACCGATATATATGAATATTGGTGTTAAATTAGTAAATTAGATAAATATTTAATTGGAGATAAAATGAATAGGTTAAATGAAATGGTTAATGTGATAATTAAATAATGAATTATTTAATTATATGAGGAAGTGAATTATATCATGATGGCAAGATTAAGTATGCCAAGTAAATGTAAATCAAATTAATTACTTGATTAATGGATAAATATATGTAATATATATATATATATATATATATATTAAATAAATTGTTTAAAAACAATTTATGGGAGGACGTAAGAAAATTTTAATTATAAAGTTTAAGTGAGCTATTTAAATAGCTAATGGAATAAAAAGTAGTTATTCCAAATTAATTGATTTGTTACACAAAAAGTGTTAAATTAATTATGAATTAATTCCATAATTAGTTGGATGATTTTTGTACATAATTATAAATGTATAATCATCCAATTTTGATTAATAATTGGAATGCATATTACTATAATGTGTAAATTGAATTGTATGGAATATAAGGTTCTAAGGTAATATATATCTATTTAATGGCTTAATATATAATATTATTCCAAATTGATATAACTAAGGATCAAATAAGGTTCAATATATAAAACATCTATATTGGAACTAAATTAGTAAATTAAATTCATATTTGAATAATGAATAAATGTATTAAAAATATATAGTTAATACATAAATAAATTGTTGGATAACAATTTAAGGTAGGAAGGAATAAATTTAATTTAATTATACAATATTAATTGTATAAATTAAATGAGTTATTTAAAATAATTAATGAATCATATATTATTTATTTGAAGTAATGATTCGTTACACTAAAAGTATTTTTTTTAATTATGAACTTAATTTCATAATTAGTGAAGAAATCTTTATATATATTATAAATGTATAATTACCCAAATTTGATTAATAAATTATTGGGGTACATATAATTATAATACATGAATTAATGTGTGTAGCTTAAATTATAGAACCAAGTGGGCTAGAGAATGGGATACTTCGGCTGCTCCAGAGGACAGCTGGAGTGTAGGTTTCGACTGGCCTAAAGGGGCAAGTAGGAAGTGATTGTGTAGGGGTTGTGTAGAGGCAAAGTAGGAAGTGATTGTTTAGGGGTCGTGTAGGGGCAAGATAGCTGGTGGATAGGGAAGAGTTGTGCTTCTATAATACCCACAATTATTGAATCAATAATATGAGATATTATGTATTAACTATTGTGACAATTATTAAATAAAATATTAAGTGACTTTTATTTAAGAATTAATAATTAAAGATATTATGTAATATCGTGTACTATTGTGCAATAACGCGTACGTACTACTATACTTTTATCACCGGGTATTTCAACAGTTTAATAGTAAAAGTTGTGCCGTCAATTCTTAAAAAGGTTATTTCTGTCGTTTTTTATATCCGATAGTTATTCTATTGTGGGGGTCAACCAATGATTGGTATTTCGACGCCGCCGTACTTTACCGAATATAATATTCACCGACGGAACAAATATTCTCCGACAAAACGAATATTTTCTGACACGCTATTTATTTTTCATAATTTGCATATATCACCCTTAACTATAATATTTTATCAATTAAACACTTTACTTGAAAAAAAATAATCATAAAGAAAATAAACTTTTATTTTATAAGAGTCGGGGTCTTACATAATGTCTAATTTGTCAACACGATATCTAGAATATCGATTCGAGTTAAAGAATAATATTTAAGGTTCACAGTTCAAGTATAACGGTTAAAATTCAATAGGAAGGTTCATGTCAAAATATATTAGATGAAGCACCAACTATTAAGAAATATATTCTAATCATTTCAAGAATTTTCACCGTTTAATGTTAAGGAGTGTAGAAACGAACAATAATTTCTTACCATAGTAAGTTTAGATTTAGGAGTATGAAAGAAAATGATATCCCTATAAGTATGAAAGAAAATGATACCCCTTACCTTAGCACGTGAATTGATACTGCTTTTTTCTGTAGTTGATCAACCTGAACAATTCTTGCACTCTGTACTGATATTCATCAATACTTAAAATAACCTTAGTACACTCAGAGAGACACTTACACTAAAATTTTTTTAGAGAGTGGAAGGAAGGATAAACAAGAAAGTTATAAAACTCCTTATGCTAAACCCCTTATTTATAGCTAAAACTTAACCAATATCTATCACACATCAATTAATCCAAACTTTTTACATATCAAGATTATCTTTAATCTGTACCATCCCTCAATTATCCACACTTTTCACATTTTAAGATTATTTTTAATCTACACCATTCATCAATTATCCATACTTTTCACATTTCAAGATTATCTTTAATCTACCACATATTAATTATTCATATTTTCACATTTCAAGATTAATTTTAATCCATCACATATTAATTATCCACATTTTTCTTATTTCAAAATTAACTTTAATCTACCACATATTAGTTATCCATATTTTTCACATTTTAAAATTACTATTTTTTTTACTATTCACAATTATTATTATATTATCCATCCACCGCATTAGTAACTTAATGTATAAATATCACATATATTTAATTATACGATATTCTTCAAATAATAAGTCTGTTTAACTATTTAATACCCGTGACTTTTAATTACGTAACTTTCCAATACTACTATTGCTACATTGATAATTATTGGTTCAATAATGTGAAATACTGTGCATTTGCTAATGTGACAATTATTGGTTCAATAATATGAAATATTATGCATTTGCTAGCTAATGTGATAATTATTGGTTTAATAATAAAAAATACTGTGAATTTGCTATTATAGTTCAATAATATGAAATATCGTTGAATACTGCGTGTTACTGTTGAATACCGTGTGCTATTATGGAATATTGTATGCTACTATTTTTTTATCACCGGGTATTTTACAGTTAAAGGTAACAGTTCCACCGACAATTATTTTTATTATTTATGTCATTTTCTATATCTGATAATTATTTCGTTGTGGGATCCAACAATGATTGGTTGTTTCGGCTTTGTCATACTTTATCAAATATTCTCCGACATTCGATTTTTATTTCTTATAATTTGCACATATCATCCTTAATTTTAACGTTTTTATCAATTTAACACATTATTGTTTAGAATAATATTTATAAAGTAAATTAAGTTTTATTTATTAAAAATTGGGGCGAAAATTATGTAGAAGGTGAAAATGGGGCTGCTGCTGTGCATGAAGTAGATGGTGATAATGGGGATGCTGCTATGAATGAAGTAGAAAGTGATAATTGGGCTACTACTGTGAATAAAGTAAAGGTAATAATGGGGCTGCTGCTGTTGGGAACGAAGATGAATTAAGCTGAATATGCTAAGAGGAAGAAATTAAAAATCACATTTAGGTGATGCATCCATTTATGGTCCTGATGTTGATTTTAAGGGTTATGAAAGTGAGTATTATGATACGGATGATGAAAATAAGATTATTGAGGAGGCAGAGGATGAACATAATAATGATCTTGCAATTAAAAAATATGAACCAGTGAAGTATCCCACTTATGATTCAAAAACAGAAATGAAACATATAGAGTTTGTGAAGAGCATGAAATTTGTAAGTTGTGAGGAGCTGAAGTACGATCTAATGAGTTATTCTGTTTATAACTTGGAGATAATCCTAAATGAAAATTGAATGAGTTTCAAAGTGATGTCAAAGAGAAATATATATGGCTTGAATGTGACCCTAATGCAGTGCTATAGAACAAAGAAGACGGCACTAAGTGAAGTTGAGGTGGCTATAATGCAGTGCAAGGTTGTTTGACCATATAGAGGAGATAGAGAAGAGTCATCCTGGGAGCCAAGTGGTGATTGACATTATACCTCATATCCCTGTGAGGATTGTTGGTCGTGCTTCAAAATATTGAGTTTTGGCAAAGTTCTACACCGTCTATTTTTAAAACTTTTCTTATGTATATTAGTACATCATGGTTAAAACTTAGTAACTTAGTTGAGAAAATAGAGATGGGCTTGCGCATATGAGGACGGTTAAGAAATTGTGCTGGGCGACATCTAGTCAGAAATCTTTAGTGCGGCGCAATACTCATTGTTTTGCTAAAATCCCTACTTTATTATTTTCTTAACATAGCCTTTTAATTTCCCAACGTTAAACCTTATTAAATTCCCAACGTTTCACTGCATTTATCCTCAACATTAACGTTATATTTTCTGTAGTATATATATAGACCAATTGTTCTTCAGAACTTAGAACGAACAAGCAGAAATCGTCTAGCTCTCTCTATATATACTGAACAGAAATCGTCTATCTCTCTCTATATATACTGTTCTTATATTTTCCTGGGCAATCCACAAACAGTCAAATCCAAAGTCTCCATCTGTGAGTCCACACAATTGGAGGCTTCACCGTTGAATTCTGGAGGGTGATCACCGGCAGCCCGTTTGTACCTGAGGTTATTACCAGTGGGGGCGAAATCATTTTTTAGGACAATAGCCTTGCTACGCTTTGGTTTTTCCAGATAAGTTGTTCCAATTTTCGTTCTGTCCGTCTTGTTAATTTTGCTCAATATTCCAACAAGAATATTTAAGAGGTTCTACATGATATTTGATGGATTAAAGAGGGGATGTATTGATAATTATAAACATGTAATAGGATTAGATGGGGGCATTTCTTAAGGGATTTTGCAATGGAGAACTTTTTATTACAGTTGGAAGAGATGAGAATATTAATCAGATGTTTCCTATAACTTGGGCTGTTATGGAGTTCGAAAATAGAGATTCTTGGTCTTGGTTTCTAAGGCAGTTGTTGAGGGATCTTGGCTTGTTTGGTGTTCATGATGGGCATTGTTTGATTATAATGATAGACCAACAAAAAGTAATATGAACTGATCATATTTTAATTATAATTTTGAGTGTGATTTGAAATCACTTTTTACAGGGTTTAATACCAGTTATTCAGGAGTTTTTTCCACAAGCTGTGCACATAAATTGTGCTCGTCACATTTATGCCAATTTTAGAAAAAGGCACAGTGGATAAAAGCTTAGGAAACTATTCTGGTAGGCTTCAAAATGCAACACATGAGAGGAATTTGCAAGGACCATGCAACAAATCAAAGGTAGCTGATAGTACTTGTTAATTTTTTATGAATCATATTTTTACTAGTGATTTCTGTAGTCATATAATTATCATTTTTTATGATGATAGGTGTTTCTAACGATGCTTTCACATGCATAATGAACCAAGGCCCGCACCTGTGGTCTAGGGCTTTCTTTGATACACAAACCAATTGTGTTAATGTTGAAAATACTATGAGTGAAGCCTAAGTTAGGAAAACTGAATGCACAGATGGTGTGTGTGTATATATATATATATATAAACTTATCTAAAGTGAATCAAGTTGCAAAAAAATAAATATGTCAAGGCTAGTACTATGTACTATGTCCTTAAGACAATTATGCCCTTCTTATTGGTGCTTAGAGTTAGCGGCACTTGTCTCCCAAGATATAATGACAACGTGTGTTATAGCAGCACTACAAATAATACACAACGAACTAAAGAATGCTCTGAACTCTCTCTCTAAAAGGACTATGAAGGACTTATGAACTGAAGACTCAAATTACTTAAAAATGTTTGATTGCTTGGTTTGAATGATCCAAATGATTGCCCCTAGCCTATTTATAGGAGGGTTTAGTGACCCATCAGATGAGACACAACTCCTTTAAAAGGCATGGGATGCATTCGTTCAGCCAAAAACGACATAGTTTTGGGCATGACAGAATGGACGTGTCGGTTAGGGCAAAAAGCGACGCAGTTTTGGGCATAGCAGAATGGGCGCGTCAATTCGTGGAAAAAAATGCCGTCGTTTTTGTAATAAATAGTGCTTCTCAAAACGACACAATCTTGATAATATAACTAAATAAAACAAAATTTAAATAAATTTTGCCCAAAAAATATATACAATGACCTAAACTTACAACCCACGAGCTCGATCTAGTCGATGGTAACACGCATGTGTGGTTTAAACCAAGCTTTGGCTAGGTCCTTTGCCTTCCACAAAAGTGGGATGCCCCTTGGGGCCTAAACCTAAGAGCTAACTAATTGTATAAAAACTCAATTTATTTTTAGTTCTTAACCGATGTAGGACTTAGCTTCCCACAAGTATTTATTATCATTCCCAAGGGCGATCTTTGAGAGTTAATATCTTATTCATTGCCCCAATAATTTGAGCTTTTAAATATTTGATTTTAATCTACTCATGGAGTAGAACAAATTGATATATATGTAGATTCGTTTCAAATGATTAATGAAACCCACTTCAAATTTGGCTCAAATTCTAACAATCTCCCACATAAATGAAATTGACTGCCAGCCTTATTCAAATGTTATGCAGACTCTGAGAGAGAGACAAAATTGGAAATCAACTATATAGAGAGAGGTGACTTTTGGCTTTGAACATTCCCTTGTGATAGACTATTGGGTTTACTGGTTGTCCAGTGAACGTGATGTCTTGAATTGTCCAACCGTTTGTGTATATCGAGACAATAGAAATTCACACAGAATCTTTCTTGACATTGTTTGATTCTCATGATTTTGTTCATTTTGGCACCGAACATTCCCGAATTTATGAGTTCTCTAGAGAAGTATAGTCTTATCATTCTCATAGAATTGACCCAAATCACACTCATATAGGTGATTATTAATAAGAGTATCCTTCCATATCCAACTTGTTTATCAAGATTTAAGAATCATTAAAAGTGTAGCTTATCCTAAAATCGCTGCAGGTATGACTATCTCGTACCATAAGAATGAGCAGAAGAAATTAATTTCTTCATAGTGATTTGGTTGAATCGTTCACAATTTAGTTGTTCCCTTTGAACCTAGATCTTGGGATCTCCAGTCAACTAGGTTGGGTTTCCATCATGACGATCCTTATTTATAGGCTTTAAACCCATTCTCCTCGATGTTATTTTTACTTGTTCTCTAGTCAAACCTTTATTCAACGGATTCGCTATATTTTTTTGACTTTATGTACTAAATAGGCATAATTAATTCCATTAGAGAGCAATTGTTTTATGGTATTGTGTCTACGACGTAGTTTTAGCTCCAAAACGACACTTGATAATAAATGGCGCTTCTCAAAATGACAAAATTTTGATAATAGAACTAAATAAAACAAATAAATAAATTTTGCCCAAAAAATATTTACAACGAGCCCGATCGGCAGCGCACGTGTGGTTCAAACCAAGCCTTGGCTAAATTCTCTCCCCTCTACAAAAGTGAGGCGCCCCTTGGGGTCCAAACCCAAGAGCTAACTAATTGCATATAAACTCAATTTTTTTAGTTCTTAACCGATGTGGGACTTAGCTTCACACACGTATTTATTATCATTTCCAAGGGTGATCTTTGGGAGTTAATTTCTCATTCATTACCCCATGTATTTGAGTTTCCAAATACTTGATTTTAATCTACTCATGGAGTAGAACATATTGATATGTGGATTTGTTTCAAATGATTAATGAAACTCACTTCAAATTTGGATCAAATTCTAACAGCCTTTAATGCTTTTATCCTTGAAGCAAGAGGAAACTGATTATTAACTTTTTGGAAGACATTAGACTTGCATTGATGATGAGGGTTAGTAAGAAGATTAAGGATATAAGTAAGGATCCTCATGACCCTATATGCCCAAAAGTGAGATAAAAGTTGGAAGAAAACAAGAAAAACTATAAGTTTTGGACTTGCAGCCACAATAAAGATAGGAATTTTGAGGTTAAACATGGGGAAATAGGTTATGTAGTAGATATGATGAGACTCACATGCTCTTGTCGAATGTGGCAGTTGTTTGGGATTCCATGTGAGCGTGCAATTAATGCCATTTACTTTCTAAATGACTATTTCAGACAAGTATGTTGCACATTGATTTTATAAACACTACAAGAAAATGGCTCATTAGCGACCAAGAGTATATGCGACCGCATTATTCGGTCGCTAATGCTAGAAATAACGAGCACTCTTATAACTAGTCGCTATTTACATTAGCGATCGTCCTATGGTCGCTGATCGGCCACTGATTTAAATTTGCCGCCATTAATTTGGCGCAAATGTTGGCGGGGGAGGCTTATTGCGACCAATCCATAACAGCGACCGTAAAGAGGTCGATCGCTAATACATCCACGTCAATTAAAATCAGCGACCGCATGCGGTCGCAGACAGCGGTCGCTGATCTTTTTAAACTCCTTCAACAGCCAGACCGTCTGCCAGAAGACGAAGAAAGAAAAAGACGAAGAAAGAAAAGAGAAAGAGAAGAGGGAGAAAAAGGAGCGACACCTGACTGTCCCACGCTGCTTGCCGCCCCACGCCGTCGGTCTGCATACAGGTATCAGAAAAATTTAATGATATTTTCCTTTACCTCCATTTAAACTAATTTGAACAGTGACAGATCTAGGTCTTGATCTTATCCCCAAAATATTTGTATATAACCTTAATATTTGTATAACCTTCCATCTATAATTTTCAATTTGGGTTTGATTTGAATTATATTGCATTCTTTATATTTGAATTTGACGTGACAATTTAGTTTGAATTTGGGTTAGATTTATGCAATGGCAGCTAGCATGTTGATTATATAATCACAGTGTGATATTTAGTTTCAATTTGGGTTAGATTTGTGCAATTTGACTTTATTATATTAGTGATGAATCTTAGAATTGCTTCAATTGGGGTTTAATTTGTGCAATTTCAGCGCATGTTCATAATTTGATATTGAGGCTTATGTTAGTGTATTGAATCAGATAATTGTTTCAATATTTTTTGGGCTTAAATTTGAATACATTATACACCGTGTGTATAATTTTTTTTTAAAGTAGTAGAAATTTAAGTTTTTTTTGCCCCTCTAAATTAACTTTTTTATAAATCTCCTTTTTATTAAATTTTATTTTTGCTCCTCTCATTATACCTATAAATTTTTTTGAGCATAGTCAGTGCCCTATTTACCCTCCACGTAGATCCGCTAGTAATTACATCGCATCTGATATTTTGGTCGGCGGGGAAGGGGAATATATATATATATATATATATATATATATATATATATATATATATATATATATATATATATATATATATATGCCAACCACGTGATTAGAATTTATTTTTTTACATGGATTTAATAAAAATTATTCTCCAACGTGTTATTTGCAAGATGCCTCAACCTAAAAATACAATCTTCAAGTGTTGCTATATATGACGATAAATTTATTTTAATATTGACATATATAGATACATAAAATAGCAAATAATAAAATATTAATAAATTCACACATTATTATGCAATCGCTTAGGGTTTCACGTTAGTTATAATTCAAATTCATCATAAAATTAGTGAACACAAATCAATTTTTTTTGTATATTTTAAGTACATAGTTTAAACTTTAACGAATCAGTTGTAATTCCTGATCAAGCTCTTGAATGCATCGTATAGTTTAAATTTACTTGTTCATTGTTGCTGGTAAAGTCTTAGGAATCTAATGGATGTACCAGTACGTGTAGGTACTTTTGATGCGTATATATGTGAGAATCGAATTTATATTGGTAACACAAGGCCATAGAGATCAACGTGAGAGCTCTTAGTTAGGTATACCAGAACAATATATAGGAATAATTTATGGGTTTTGATGTAACCATGAAGTCTAAGATTCATTATTTCGGTCTCTATCACTTACTTTCCACAACAAAACCATACTTTGATTTATTCTCACACTAAAGTCTAAAAAAATAATCAAGTGGTGTGTTATAAGTCATTCAAAGTGCATGCATGTAGCATGTCTTTTTTTAAAATTTATTTTATATTTATGATATATAGGATTACAATTCAATATTAGGTATATGTAAACCTAAAAAATAGGTCACGACTCATGAGCAATATATTCGAACTTGTTACTTTGCAGAGTAAAAGAATACCATTAGGCTATCATCTTTAATTTTTGAATACTATTGAAAAATGTATCGAACAAACAATTCTCGATTCAATATCCAATATCATTAATTGTCGATTTGTCAAGTTTGTATTACATTGGTTATTAATAAAATTTCTTTTTTGCTGATAAAAAAATACTAACAAAAAGCTATATATATATTCCTTGAAAAAATTACTAAAAATAAGAACCAATAAAATAATTAATGAACAATGGGAAACACTATTTACACGTGTTTTTGATATTTCCACATTGTTCATTCTCAAATGAAAATGTGACTCATTGTATGCTAATATGAGAGAAAATCATATAAAAATATCAAAAATACACGTAAAAATATCAGTTCCCCTAAAACTATATATGTATGTCTCTGTGTGTTGTACAAATTATATGATACATAACTATTGAACTTGTTAAAGTATCTTGATGCAAATTATTAATTTCTTTTTATTTATTGCATTACATATCGGTACTGGTATCAGCCAATACTTTAAACCATAGTCCCATATTATGTATTGCTGTAAGGTAGTTATATCTATTTACAAAATTAATCATAAATTAGTAAATATATAATTTGTGGGAAAAATATGTAATAAGATAAGGGATGAAAAAAAGAATTTGAAAATTAGGGTTGGCGGAGAAAACTTAGACCATTATTTGCAAGAATTAATAAGAAAAATACATACAATCTACAAAACACAGTTTCGGAAAAGATTGTGTTATCTTTTTGTTGATTTTTTCTTTTATTTTAGAATACTATAATTGAATAAAACACCCTTAAACATTTTTTTCCCAAGACATTTTCCTAATACTGAAATTCAAAGATTTAAAAAGTTAGGATAATGTTTCATTGAGAGTTAAGAGGGTCTTATTAGAACTTGATATATATTGATCTATAATATGAATAATGCTGTAAATTATAAGATAATTCTAGTTGAAAGATTTGATCAACAGAACAGAAGAATATAAATGTTAGAAGAATAATTAATACATGCATATATAAAATATCATACACAATGCCATGCAGAAGCTGTTAGCAAGCACCTATCTTGCCACCCCAAAGAAATAGCTGTGCTCTCATCTCTTTCAGAAACCCTAAACCCTCCATTCTCCCCTATCACATTGAACTGGACAATAATGGCTCCTAATTTTCAACAGAAGTTTAGCTTGCATAATAGACCTTGAACTTATTTTAACTCCTTCAAATCCATGCCCTTCCATTCTCCCTTTCCATGTGTCCATCCTCTCATATTTAGGGCAATTTTCGTCGTCCTTTTCGTAGTTCATAAACCTTTTGATCTCCCTACCAAGATGATTCTTCTCGATTCCCAATCTCTCCGTGCTATCAAGTGGAAGGCAATCGTCTAATGAGTCAAACATGGCAGCAAAATAATGCAAAGATTCCATAAATCGCGATAAGAATTTTCTAGGGCTTTTAGAACCTTCTTGTTCCACCAAGATTACAATGGCAGGCTTCAACAAATTTACATATTTCAATGTCTCAGAGATTTTGGAAAAACTAGTCAAGGTATTTAGATGAAAGACTAAATTTACTGCCACCGTTTCGTTCTTCTTTTTCTTTATGTTTACTAGATTTGAACCTCTCAAAAACCCTTGAAATTCAAACCCTAAGTTTCTGAAACCCTTTGCAAAACTCACGAGTCTTGTCTCAGTTTCTTGCAATTCTTCGGAGCTTCTTCCAAAGGCCGTTATACGAAGAGATATTTTATCGCTATTGGTGGCCTTATCGGAGAGAGATTGTATAAGAGAAGGCCATTGGAATCCATATGACACATCAAAATCAATTACATGCAATGCCTTGTTGTTGTACTCTTCTTCCTTCTCATAGGTCTCAATAATCGCTTGGTTGGCTGTGAAATGAGCGAATTGATAATAGGGAGAAACCTTATAGAGCTCAGTGAATGCAAAGAATTCCTCTTCTGCCGTTGGTTCCTTCATTATCATGTTGTAAAAAGGCGATTTTCGTGTCAGAAGCCTTGCCACTAGACCATCAGCAAAATATGCTGCAACCCTTTGGACTGAGTCTCCGGTTAAAGAGACATTTTGGAACAACTCACTAAGACTCTCAACAGCTGAATCGGGCTTGTTTTCATCGACAGATGTGGCTGAAATAAGCAGCAAATGGATCAAATGAAGCCCTTTTCCGTCTTCGGAAAATACCCCTTTTCTCTTTTGGTCTAGTTTTAACATTTGTTCCCTTAGTTGAAGGAGGCTAAATATTTTACCTTCACAATCTTCATGATTTGAGTTTAAAGGCCTCATAAACCCTTCTCTTCTCTTTCTTTTTCTCTTCTTTTCGCAACTGGACTCCGTAACAATTGCAAGTGTCAAACTCAAAAACTCTTCTTGATCATCTGTACCTTCCATATCTAGAATGAAAAAGAGAAAGAGAATGAGAATTAGTACAAGAAAACTAATGTATGTTTATATATTTAGAAAAGATGAGAAGGGGAAGGTTGAGTTGTAAGCCAAAATGCGGAATTAATTGGAATGGGAATAATTTGGAAAAATTCTTGTATCATAACATGGAAAAGAAACAAAGACAAGGGAGAGTTCTTATAAATATATATATACACACACTAGCACATTATATTACATATAATATCATTAAGTAGGTGTAAGAAAGGTATCTTTTTGATATTCAAAGCTACATTTAAGGTCAAGAAACTGTTAGATTTCTTCTCCCAATTTTTTAAGTAGATTAATAAAAGTAGAAAATATAGAGGGGATATTTTGAGAACTATGAAAGATGATTGTTTTGTTGGTCTTTTTGATGGTTCGGAAGAATCAAAAGATGCCCTTTGAAATAGACAAAAAGAGCGAGAAAATAGGAGGGAATCTAACCTACCGTCCTCACCAAAGAGTTGTCTTCAAACACCTTCTTCTAGATGCCTCAAGTTCAATCGAGATATATTTCTTTAACATTCTCGCATAAGACTAGCCTTATTCGTTTTGAATGTTAGTTGCCACTCTATAAAAAATACAAGAAGCATTAGGATCCTCTCCGTTATATATTTTACTCAATTTTCTCCAATACACATTTAACATCATAAATATTACATTTAATAATATAATAATTTTTTTTAAAATAATTGTGTCGGTGGTATCATCACTAAAATTAATATTTGTGTTATTAAATGTGTTTTAAAAAAAATTGGGGTGAAATGTGTAATAGAAGTGATCGGTGATCCTAGTCCACAAAGACGGAGGAAGCAAATTGGAATTTCATGCATGCTGATTTTAGATAGTTCAAAAATGGCGGTCTATAGAACAATTAATTGCATTTTATATGGGAATGAGTTGTATATTTTAAATGACTTTTGTTATACAAGTATTATACAGTTACATCTCTCTATTTTCTTATAGATTGTCCAAATGAATTTATCTATTTTGAACTGACTAAAATCAGGATTTGAATTTCTTCCATTTTCCGTTGGGTGGTTGAAGTTATATTAGTTATATCAGCGTAGAAATGAAAAATTAATAAATGCTACTCTTTAACTAATAGTCTTCATTTCATACCTATTTCAACGTATTTCCTTTTGGCATTTTAAACATACTACTATATGTTTTGTGAGTCTGAATATTAATTTAATTAATTAACTAGATTAATGATCAGCACTATTCGATCTACGAATAAACGGTCACGATGTGTTATAAGACTATCCTTAAGTTGACAATATTGGCTATGGATCGGTTCCCATATATGTATATATGATAAAGATATAAAAAGATAACACCAAATCTAGTTGAGAAAATCAAGAGATTTTTACATTCATTTGTATATTATGTAATTAATTATCTCTTTTGATTCTTAGGTAGTTACTTAATTTGATTTGTTTCCTTTTCTTTTGCTCTTGTAACCTATATATACGTTGTTCATATTAATGAGAAGGTATGCTATAATTCTTCAATTCTTTTCTAACTTTAAATCTCTTTATGGTATCAAAGTCACAGAATCCTACAACAAGTTCTTCATTCCTTCAAATCAAAGCTATAAAATTCTGCAAGCCTAACAAACTTTTCCAAAAAATTAAAGGCATACATGAAGGAAGCCAGTCCGAAATCAACAATAAACCAAGCCCAATCGAAGTAAATAAAAACCATAAAATTCAGCAAGCCTAACAAGCTTTCTCGAAAATTTAAAGCCATACAAGAAGGAAGTCAGTTTGAAATCAACAATAAACCAAGCCCAACTAAAGCAAATAATCCGAGCGTGTTCCACCATACAACTCTGTTAGAAACGATCCGGGCGACGACCACCTCACGCAAGCGTGCCCAATTATCTCTCCCTATTCCATGGCCAACAAAAAATACCCAAATTATCATTCCTAATGCCCAAGAACCCATAAAACCCTCACCATGATTACCATTCATAACTCTATCAAACTCACTCCCACCAATTATCTCTCTTGAAAAATCTAAATGGAAGTCATTCTTATTGGCTATTACTTGCAAAAATTTATTGATGGATCCCATCACGCTCCCCCAGCCAAGATCACCACCAATGGTGTCACCTCAGTCAATCCCGAATACTAAACATGGCTTCGTCAAGACAAACATATCTTTGGGGCGCTTGTTGGTACTCTCTCACCCTCCCTTGTTCCTCTCATCACCCAATCTCAAATCTCTCATGAAGTATGACAAACTCTAGCCAATATCTATACTCGACCCTTTCACGGCCATATCAAGCAAATCAAAGACCACCTCAAACACACGAATAAAGGTTCCCAATCAGTTTCCGACTACATGCAGTCCATTGAAACCCGGGCTAATGAACATATTGCTCTTGGTAAGCCTCTTGACCATGAAGACTTGATTGAGAAAGTCCTTAAGGGCATTGACGATAATTATCAACCCATCATTAATGCTGTAAATGGTCGCAATAACCCAATCTCCTTTGATGAACTGCATGAAAAACTCATCAACAAGGAATTGTCTCTCCCCCGCAAGATCAGTCCCCCTATCTTCCGGTGTCTGCTCATCCAACCAATGTTTGCTACGCTCAGAGTTCTAATACCAACCGCTCTCCACGACACTCCTGGTCAACGTCCTTTCAAGAACCGCTGGTGGTCCTACCAATTATAAGTGTAAAAATATTTCCCCCACTCGACCATTCCTTGGTCGCTGTCAGTGGTGCAGTGCTCAAGGTCATGTCGTTTCACAATGCCCTCTCTTTCGACAACAGTTCCCACAAGTACAACCACCTCATCGACCTGGCAATCAATCACACTTTCGTCCACTGTCCCCTGACAACCTCAAGCTCATGTTTCAACCACTGATCCTTCCACCACCACATATCTTCTTGACAGTGGCGTATCCCATCTTGTCACCACCGACTTTAGTAATCTCGCCCTTCACAATCCTTATGACGACACATATGACATCATGATTGGCGATGGCTTTGAACTTCCCATATCCCACACCGGTTCTACCTCTCTTTCCATTCCCTCTTGTTCTTTTACTTTATCTATTATTTTATGTGTTCCCAACATTAAACCAAATCACATCTCTATTTCTCAATTTTGCACATCTATCAACACTTCCATTGGATTCTTACCCACTTCTTTTGTTGTGAAGGATCTTCACACAAGGGCAATCATTTTGTAAGGGTCGAACTAACAATGGTGTGTATGAATGGCCACTCTCCACTCCTCTAGCTCCTTTACTAGCTTTTTCAAGTGTTAAGACCACTTCATTAGAGTGGCGTCATAGCCTAGGTCACCCGTCCATGTCTACCTTCAAGCATATTATGTTATCCTTTCAATTAAAAGTATCTCGTCCTTTCAATTTCAACTTCAATTGTAATTCATGTCAATGAAATAAAAGTCACAAATTACCTTTCTCTATCTCCACTCTTACCACTCATTCGCCTCTTAAAGTAATATTTACTAATAAATGGACCTCTCCCGTTTACTCAGTCTATAATTGTAAATATTATGTCATTTTTGTTAATCACGTCAAAAAATATATATGACTTTATCCTCTCAAATGTAAATCTGATACACATGATGTTTTTGTTCGCTTTAAGTCATTAGTTGAGAGTCATTTTAAGCGTAAAATCAACACCTTGTACTCTGACAATGGGGGGGGGGGGGGGGGGAATACCACGCATTATCATCTTTATTAGCTAACAATGGTGTTTCCCACCTTACCCCTCCTTCTCATACACCTGAACACAATGGGTACTCAGAGCGTCGTCACTATCATATCATTGAAATTGGTCTTCCCCTTCTCGCCCATGCCTCTATGCCTTTATCATACTGTTCGTTTGCCTTTTCCACTGCAGTCTACCTCATCAACCGTCTTCCTACTCCGACTCTTAACCTACTCTCACCCTACCTAACACTTTTTGTCACTCCTCCCAACTACTCCAAACTTTGCAACTTTGGTTGTCTTTGTTATCCATGGCTTCGCCCATATTCCTCTCACAAACTCGCCCCTCGTTCCTCTTCATGTGTCTTTGTTGGTTGCTCCCCAACTCAAAGTGCTTATCTATGTCTCGATCCATCTACCTCTCGCCTTTACACTTCTCGTAACGTTCGCTTCGTCGAGTTTATTTTTCCATTCGTCACCAGTCACACTTCCTTCCTCGTTCAACTCCATCCACCGTGTCTGAGTGGTTCTCTATGCCACTTTTAGTCATGGACACATCAATACTGACTTCCGGGTCTGCACCTCCTGTTATTCCACCCTTACACAACTCTCCAAGCCCAATCCCCGAAGCCCTAGTAGTTGGCACTGCTGTTGCTTGGCATCTAGTGCCGTGGCCAACCTTCACAACCCAGCTTAACCCCTCAAACTCATCCTTTTGAGCCACCACCCTTGCCTAGATTCATTGTCACCAGATCTATAAAATAATCCAAAAGCTCAATCTTACAGCCCAACTCCAACAACCTAGCCTTGAACCTACCATTGTGACCCAAGTCCTCAAGGACCCTAAGTTATGACAAACTATGTTCGATGAATATTATGCACTCGTTCGCAATGGGACTTGAAAACTAGTACCTTCTCTTCCCACACAAAATTTGGTAGGTTACAAGTGGATTTTTAGCGCTAAATATTTACCTAATTATTCTATTGACAGGTATAAATCTAGGCTAGTTGCAAAAGGATTCCAGCAATGCCCTGGAATTGACTATACTGAGACTTTTAGTCCTGTTATCAAGCCTACTACAGTTCGTCTTATCTTTAGTCTTGGAGTTAGTCAGGGTTGGTCTCTCAGGCAACTTAATGTCAACAATGCTTTCCTCCAGGGCACTCTCACTGAGGATGTGTTCATGTCTCAACCCCAGGGCTTTCTTGATCAAGACCATCCTCATCATGTCTGCAAGTTACGTAAGGCCATCTATAGCCTCAAACAAGCTTCTCGTGTATGGTATCATAAGTTATGCTAGTTCCTTGTCACCTCTAGTTTCTCCAACTCCATTGTCGACACCTCTCATTTTTTTAACAAACATGGATCCATAATCTATCTCATTGTCTATGTTGATGATATCATTATAACTGGTGACAATGCTGGAGTCATTCAGAATTTCATTCAACTTCTTGCCAAGCGCTTCTCTCTCAAAGACCTTGGATCCTTATTATATTTTCTTAGTGTTGAAGTTACTTCACACAACAATGGTCTTTTCCTCAGTCAACGCAAATACATTGCTGATATGCTCATTAGAGCTCACATGGCTAAAGCTAAGCCTGCTCCCACACCCCTTACTCCCAGTCCAACCCTCACCTTACACTCTGGAAATTTATTATTTGATCCTTCTGAGTTTCGTATAATTTTTGGCAGTCTTTAGTATCTATCACTCACACTACAAGAAAAAGGTTTTTCTGCGACCGCCTATCCGCAACCACTTATGGTCGCCAATAGACATCAGCGACCGGAAACTGTCGCTAATATAGGTCGCACGTACTATGGTCGCTGAGCGGACGTCAGCGACCATCGTTAGTGACCGCCTTGTCAGCGACCGATAGCGTCGCTGAGCTGAGTCACCGTGAGTCAGGTGTCAGAGGTGACGGGCCCAAGTGGTGGCGACCAACAATAGTGACCAATACAGTAATATGCGGTCGCTGACACCCTCGAGTCATATGCAGTCGCTGAAAAGTATTAGCGACCGCATGCGGTCGCTGATGATTCATTTAATTTTTTTTGGCTGTTTTGGTTATTTCCCAAATTTTTTGTACCTATTTTATATCCCAACACATAACAATATATATCAATAAACCAACATCCATACAAATCCATCGATATCCGTATATATATATATATATATATATATATATATATACAATCTAATAAAACCAACACAGTAATATAAACATCCACGCGCTCATATATATAATTAAACAAGTACCGTCCGAGTAAAATTTATATACAAAAGTCATAACGTACAATATAAACATGAATTTAATTATTCAGTGGGTAAAAATTATACTCAAATGTCAATTACCAAGACAAAGAAGGAATATAAATGTCTTCACGGATCAATATCATTTAGATGGGGCTGTAACAAAAGAATAAAACATGTATTATTGAATGTAAAGTTAAACATGCAAAGTAGTACATAAAGCTAAAGTACATAAAGTTAAACATATACAAAATTACCTCCCTCTCATCCTCCTGCTATGCTGCTCTCGCCATTGCATCTGCTAACTCCTCAAGAGGCAGAGACTGCAGATGCACGCCAAGTGTGAGCAGAAGAGTTCGATCCTGACATATTGCTCTTACACAGTCAACAGGAGTGTGCAACGTCGGATAGCTGGAGGACTGAGTAGACTGACTAGCAGAGCTGCCAGTGCCACTCATAGTCGGTCGTCGTAGTCCTTGGCCTTTGACATAATTTTTCTTCACAACCGACAACCTCTCCCACAGTTCTTGATCAATCGGCGGTTGCGGGGTGCCTTCTGGATAATGTTCATTCAGTAGGTTCTTATAAGTGTCCTGTCAGCAGGTTAGAAATTAAATAGTTAACAATAAATATAAAATGCTTAAGAATGACGTAAAAATTTATAAACATATCAAAGTATACCGCTATCTTGATAGCCTCAGGCAATCCATTGCGGGTGGCCACATATACATCCAGCTAATGGATGGGCTGACTCTGAGATGATGTCTCCTACAAAATTAATATGCTCATATATTAATAAGTAAACATGTGTGATGTACTAAAACTATAACTAAAATTTTATACTCAATATGTACCCTGATAGTAATGTGTTGCACCTGTGATATACTATCGCCCTTATAGGTCCCTTTTGCCTTTTCGCCTGTAGGTACACCTGAGGCTTTGTTCGCTGAGGCAGTCTTCCGTCTCTTGACCCATTCCTCGGCTCTCCACTAGGCACACATATCAACCCATATGCTCTGTGTGCACCACCAGGGGCTATGCTCATGCATGTAATCCTCACCCTATCCTGGATGGTCAATCCCTGCGTTATGAATGGCCTTTTGTCTTTCCTTATTTAGATTGTCTTTGGTTCGAACGACGCACTTCTGCCAGAATAGTGTCTGAATAACTGATGCATGTGCGTTGTCCCATCTATATGTGATGAGCATTAACAAAAAGTATACCTTAAAATTCAGCCTAAACAACATCCTTGTGGGCGCTAGGTGTGCTCGCCCATGTAATCACTGGCATATGCCAGTTCTGTCAGCATAATTGTGAAATGCACTTCACAATTTTGCCATCACAAAATCACTATAATATACAACAATTTACATTAAATACAAGCATTTGATTATAATATTTTAAGCAAGTTACATTAGTATATATCTTAATATAAAATGTTGATATATAAATGTTTAACATACATGTTGTCCGGAGTAGGACGGATATGTATAATAATCCGCTCATCCGAATTTGTCGGGGCCTTTGGCACGTGATTAGGACCCCTACCCAAGCCGCGTTTTCTTGCAGCTGGTTCATCCATTATCTGTAAAAACATATTTTATGATGTTAATACGCTGATATATTTAAGTACATATATAAATAAAATGACAATAATTACATGTAATGGTATGAAATAGTTAACTACAACACAGTAATAAATGAAAGATACATTAACACGACAATGATATATATAAAGAACATGTATATATGTATAATTGGAAGTATTACAAGTAATACTAAACATACATCCTATTTTTTAGTCAGAATCATCTTGTATACAGTTTGGAGATTCATAACCATCATTTTCTTCAGATTTAGTGTCGATGTCTGTCAGTAACTCTTTTTCCTCAATATCAATGTTATCTGGCACACGTATTGACTCAGGACCCAATTCAGTACGTTCATCTCCACCCTCTAACTGTATTACATCAGTGTCGTCCTCCACATTTATTGGTGTAGGTCTATGAAGCACCTCCTCTTGGTATAACTCCCCGTCTACTAATTGTACACGACTGCGTGCGGGAGTATGAATTACAACTTGCCAATCTGCAGGCGGTCTTTCCCTTTTCTTAACAGGGCTAGGAGTGTAGTATACTTGTACTGTTTGAGTTGGTAACACAAATGGTTCATTGGCGTACGCTTATCGACGATTCCATGTTGATCGACACGTATCCCTTTTTCTGTATCAAACCAACGACACTTGAATAAGTAAATTTGACCCCCGTAAGTGCCCTTGTACGACAACTCTATAATTTCCTCCAACTCCCCATAAAAGGCACGACCAAGCTCATTGTAACAATCTCCTTAGACACACACTCCAGTGTTCGTTATTCTTTTACCGTGAGCATATACTTTTGTATGCAATTCACAACCATTGATCTTGTAACCATTGCGGCTGACTTGGTCCCTGTCTGGGCCCATAGCTAGGACTTGTACATTATCTGGAATCGTTCCCTCAATAAGAGCCTACAAAAACTCTATTACATTAAATGAAGTCATAAATTAATGGAGTATATATTAATTCTTAATATATGTAACTTACTTTTTCCCTTAGCCACCTTGCAAAGTTTTTATCACGACTGATTTGAACATCTTTCTCAGTTATGTCGGGTTGATTCGCTTTTAACTCGTCATCGTATGATCTATAAAATTTTATAAACATTAACATATTGGAATGTATGTCATTGCAGGTTAAGATATAGCTATCCCTAAAATAATTGAAATTTTACATGTGTACCTCACAAATTCGTCAATCTCCTCGTAATTGAGAAGAATGTAAGTATGTGCAGCATGTAAATCTTGCTCAGAGAGGAATATGCGCTTCCTTTTTTCATAAGCGCGACCCGATAGACCAAATATAGAAAGCCGACCATTTAGTTCAATATTACCCCCATCATCATGTCTTGGGACTCGATTTGCCTTTGTCAAGACTTCATCGGGAAAATAGTCTGAGACAAACGTAGATATCTCATCGAAATTGTATGCCTCACATATCGACCCCTCGACATAAGCTCTATTTTTCACCTTCCTCTTAAGGTTTCTCATCACCCTCTCGAAAGGGTACATCCATCTATATTGAATTGGATCCCCAACACGAACTTCATAGGGAAGATGGATTTGCAAATGCTCCATGGAGTCAAAAAAACCAGGCGGGAATATTTTTTTAAGCTTACATGTGATCTCAATGATGATCTTCTCAAGTACTGACATGTCCTTCTCATTTAATGTTTTGGAACACAAGTTTCTGAAAAAATAACTAAGATCAGTCAAAGCATCCCATATTGGTTTATCAAGCATATCCCGAAATGCTATAGGCATGATCTCTCCATGAACACATGACAGTTATGACTCTTCATCCCTTACAATTTCCCACCCCTAACACACCTTGCAATGTTTGACGCATATCCATCTGGTAGTTTGAGAGACTTAATCCATGTGCACACATCTTCAACCTGCTTTTTGGACAATGTGTACCTTGCATGCGGTTTGAACATCTTACCAATTACAGATTCATAAAGTTCTAATCCAGGACGCTTACAAATATCTTTCATGTCCAACCGTGCTTTATCATTATCTTTCGTCTTTCCCGTAACACTCATCACGGTATTAAACACATTGTCGAACACATTCTTCTCAATATGCATCACATCTAGATTATGCCGAATCAAATTTGCAGACAAATAAGCAGTTCCCAAAAGATGCTTTTGCGAACGTAATTGTGAGACTCGCCAAACCCATCGATTGTGTTTGAGGCAACAGTCTTTTCGAACGGGATAACTGGCAATCTCATCACACTGTCACGCATCTCCGTCCCAGACAATCGCGGTGCAGGCATATCATTATCTACTTTCCATTTCCTGAAGTGTTCTCTGTTTCTTCAAAATGGGTGATCTATCGGAAATAAACGACGATGACAGTCAAACTAGCAAGGCTTTCTACCTTTTGATATATTGAAAGACTTTGTACGCTCCATACAATACGTACAAGCCAACTCACCGTGTGTACTCCATCCAACTAACATACTATAAGCTGGGAAGTCACTTATAGTCCACATAATCGGATCCCTAAGGTTGAAATTTATTTTTGAGAAAACATCCCAAGTCTGTACTCCATCCTCCCATAATACCTTCAACAGACATCAGAGGTCTCAAGTAAACATCTAGGTTCTTTCCAGGACTCTTGGGACCAGGAATCACAAGTGAAAGAAACAAGTATGGTTGTTTCATACACATCCAAGGAGGCAAGTTGTACGGAGTAACAATCATAGGCCAGCAGGAGTACGGAACAGCAGAGTGGCCGAACGGGTTGAAACCATCAGTGGACAATCCAAGCCTCACATTCCTAGGTTCCAATGCAAACCTAGGATGTGCTAAGTTAAAATATTTCCAAGCCTGCCCATCTATGGGATGGTTTAGTTCCCCATCTTTAGCTTGGGATTTCGCATGCCAAGTCATATGTTCAGCTGTTCTGGAAGACATGTACAATCTTTTTAGCCGATGTGTAATTGGAAAATACCTTAAAATCTTAAAAGGTATAGTTGTTTTTTTTGTTGTCACACCCTCTTTATTAGGCCTAAACCGATCATGACTGCAAAACGTGCACCTTGTCTCATGTTCATCTTCCTTATAAAATAACATGCAATCGTTCGGACATGCATCGATCTTTTGGTATCCAAGACCCAACTTCTTCACCATTTTCTTACAATAATAGTAGTTTTCAGAAAATTTTTCACCCTCAGGCAACATACTCTTAAAGTCCTTCAAAAGAGACTCAAAACAATCATGGCTCATGTTGTGATTAGCATTGATGTTAAGTAATGTCGCCATTGCAGACAATGTAGTGTGGTTGGTGCAACCATGCCACAACGGCTCGCTACCCTCGTCTAACAACTAAAAGAACGTTTTGGCATCAGAATTCATAGGTTGCTCTCTACCTCGTTCCCAATCAAAATCCGGCCCTGCAATATCATGACCCATTTCATTCATACGATGGGTACTGCTGTCCGAATTGTGTACGTGTGATGTACCACTATCTCTTCTCTGACCATGTGCCCACCAGCATTTTTTATAATTTTTCATGAACCCCGAAACAAGTAAATGATAGTTGACAATGTCTCTGTCCATGTAATTTATATTTTTACACTTCAAACAAGGTATCTTATCTTGTTCTGACCATTCACACATTCCGGTTTACTATACGCATAATCCAAAAACATTTGGCAACCAGCTCTAAATTCTGTCAAAGCATCTATATGGGCATCTGACTTTCGTCGACTCATCCACCTACGGTCTGAATAGAGGTCCATGATACCATAGTACCTACTACAGACAAGAATTATTGTATTCCCCTTGTTAGAGATTTACAATTCAGCCCAATGTCATTTATGATGCTTATAAATACATATAGATGTATATGTACATATATAACAAGAGTGTGCATCATAAATGCTGCTTCGGGAATGGAATGAGGATACATCATTTGTTTTTGCATATACGTAGGTATTATATATATATATATATATACACACGCCTCTTTTTAGTTACCCAACCAACTCAAAAATTTTGCCATAGTATCCCGTATAATATGGACTATCCACATGCACGAGGGCATGCATATATGGCCATTTGTAGGCACCCAACACACAACCCAAGAGAAATATACAAATTCAGAATATAGTACGACCAAAACAAAATAAAAATATTCTATAGGACTATTAATCCCCTATCATAAGATCAAACAGTCTGAAGTAATGCTAAATTAAAATAATTTATAATTCAATCATTCACCTCTTGTGCCAGTAATGTCACATATATAATTACTCATCTTCTTCAAATTACAAATATTCTCCAAAATTTCAATGATTTATACTTTGAAATTTGATCACAAAATTAACAGAACAAATATATCCCAATCAAACACCCATATACATAAACATATAGACAATATTAATACAACCTAGTAGCTAAAATTGAAAACTATACAAGTCACATTCAATACTAAAAAAATAAATAATTACCAATCACTCAATCACATAGATTTCTCAATAATACTGTGCAAAATACATATAAATCCATAAAAAATATTACGAGAGATCTGGGTGGTGGGCGGCAAATGTTCAGGCGGTCAGTGGGGTGCGGCCGTTCAGGCGGCAGGTGGGCGGCGGTCGTTCAAGTGGCTCCATTCTCCCACTCTCTTCTCCCTTTGTTCTCCCACTCTTCTCCCTCTCTGGCTGACTTCGATCTCCTTCTCTTCTTCTTCTGTTCGACTGAACTCGGTCTATTCGGTTCTCTGATATTAAATCATTAGCGACCGCTATCCGCGACCGCTTGCGGTCGCTGGTTTTTAATGACGTGGAATAAGTAGCGACCACATGCGGTTGCTAATATGTATTGGTCGCTACCAACTTTCCCCGCCAACATATTGTGCCAATTTTTGGGCGGCAAAATTACACCAGTGACCGATCAGCGACCGGATGTGGTCGAGTTATAAATTAGCTACTAGATTCAGTAACGGTCGCCAAAAGTGGTCGCTAGTTCTCATATCGGCGACCACATACGGCGGTCTCTGATATTAGTGGTCGCTGATAGACCATTTTCTTGTAGTGTCACTAGCTCGAACATTGCATATACGGTAAATAAGCTTTCTATGTTTATGCACCAACTATGAATACTGGAATGCTGTCAAATAACTGTTGCATTATCTCTGTGGCACTCTAGATCATGGGAGTACTCTCCGTTGGCACTCCCCCTAGCTCTTCATGCCTTTTCAGATGCTGATTGTGCAGAAAAAAAGAAGATTATTTCACCTCAACCAGTGCATACATTGTTTATCTTGGTCATATTCCTATTTCTTGGAGCTCCAAGAAACTGCATACTGTGGCTCACTCTTCTATTGAGGCTGATTACCACTCCGTTGCTGCTACCGCAGCGGAACTTCGTTGGCTTTGCTCGTTACTTACAGAACATGGTATCACCCTTCCTCATCAACCAGTAATTTATTGTGACAATGTTGGCGCAACAAATCTCTGTTCCAATCCGGTATTCCACTCGCACATGAAACATGTTGCTTTAGATTATCACTTTATCCGAGAACAAGTTCAAAGAGGTTTGATTAAAGTTTCTCACATCTCAGCTACTGATCAACTTGTTGATGCTCTTACCAAACCTCTTCCTCGTCCTCAGTTCGACTCTTTAAAGTTTAAGATTGGATTTTCCCCTCGGTCGTCCATCTTGCGGGGGCATGATAAAGATATAAAAAGATAACACCAAATCTAGTTGAGAAAATAAAGAAATTTTCACATTCATTTGTATATTATGTAATTATGTCTTTTGATTTTTAGGAAGTTACATAATTTGATTTGTTTCATTCTCTTTTCTTTCGCTTTTGTAACCTGTATATACGTTGTTCATATCAATAAGAATGTATGTCATAATTCTTCAATTCTTTTCTGACTTTAAATCTCTTTAATATATATATATATATATATATATATATATCGGTCCGGATCTTAGGCTCACCCAACTAAAAACTCACTCAACTCACCCCCTTTAGCGACGGACCGAGAGACGGTTTGGTCCGTCGCTATATATACAACCGTAATTTTAGCTTTTAGCGACGAACAACATATAGCAACGGACAACATATAGACGACAGTTTTATATATAGCGACGGACGAAACGTCGCCCAGTCCGTCGCTAAAGGGAGGTTAGTTGGGTGAGCCTAAGATCCTTATCGTGTATATATATATATATATATATATATATATATATGGTTATCTTGAAGCACTTGATATTATCTAGCTTGATGCAATGGGAAGGTATTGGCAAGAATATTATTTTGTTCAATAACATGGAATCAAATAGTACATTGGATGGATTACGGATTTGAAGTGATTGTCTTACGAATATTGCCGTATAATTTTCCAAGTTAACATATTAAGATTTCTCTGTTATCAATCTGTTTGACAAATCAATTCTATATTTTGAAATTGAATTTGAGAGCCAAATTTAAACTAAATTTAAATTCCAAGAAAATGTAGATGAGTTTTAGATTCAAATCTGAATATTGGTATTGAGTTGCCAAACATATTATCAATGTTTCTTCTGGTCTTGTTTCTCGGTATGATTTACCCCCTCTGACTCCACCAAAAAAATATGAAAGTCCCATTTCACTTCTAGATATTTTCTTATGCATATTAGGTTTACCTAGGATCGGACATACTCAGACACAATTTTTTCAATAATATTTCCGAATAAAATGTTTGCCTTAATACTAAATAGAAAAAACTAATTCAAAAAATTAAATCAAAATATGCCCTAAGAAAAACATTAACATACTTAGAAAAAGTTAAAAAAGTACAAGTCTTTAGACTAAATAACTGAAAAAACCTTTGACCTATTGTCAATCCATCAAATACATACACAAATTATTGTTTTTGGCATCAAAACTATTGAGTTTTTAAACAAGAGTAAAATACAGTGACACCTCCCCTCTAGATAACAATAATAACACTTACTTCCTCTTTAGTTTCTTAGTTTCATATTATGATTTTTATAGATTAAATTTTTTTGAGCATTTGTCAAAATTTGGGATGTTTATGATTTTGATTACATTTTTTTAGTATACAGTTGACATTGTTTTTGTGTAATGTTGAATAATAAAAAATAATAATATTTATTACTACCTCTATCTTGTAAAAAGATATTTCTTTTAATATATTTTTTCTTTTTTTGAGTAACAACATTTGTCATTTTTACTGTAAATAATTATGCTTAAGTGTGACTTATGTTTAGTTTAATATATGAGAAAAATAATTAATATAATTTTTAATACTTTTTTATATGAATAATAAGAATCGTTCTGTAATAATAAGTTTGTTTTACATAAATTTTAATATTTGGAAAAAATAAATATAATTTTATTGCGTTAATTTGTACTTTTTATGGGTATTAAAATTTTACTTTTTAATTACAAAAAATATATATTTGACTATATATCACGTAAATATTATTCTTTGAGAAATTTAATTAGCAAAAATTATAGGACTTTATTTTCCTGATAAAATGAATATTTTTTTGACATTTATGTTATTTATTGCACTAGTTCATAATTTAATTAATTAGATCAAGTTAAGTACAAATTATAATATACAAATTTATATTTAGTGAATAAATTAAACATTATAACTTGAAGGGTGTATTAGACATTATATTAAAAATATTTTTGGATATTACACTACAACAAAAAAGATTATTTCCGACAGAATATTTCGTTGGCATTAAGCATATTCCGTCGAGGTTATCCTTAATTCTGACAGAATATTCGGTCGGAAAATTCGGTCGGATATAAGCATGTCGAAATTAAGTCCGTTGAATTTTCGGTCGGGACTATTTATACTCGACTGAATTAAACTCGACCAAATATTCTGTCGGCCTTAAGATAAGATTGACTGAATTTGTTCCGTTGATAATATTCCGTCGAACCTAAGCACGACATGTGGCAGCTCATAAAAATCAACTTCTGCAATACTTTCTGTCAGTTCTCTAAACTCAACTGATTCCCCATGATGAATCCATACCGAATACCCATCCACAAACCCACGTGAATATAAGTCAAATTTCACTTCATCGGCAGTCTTCCATATAATGCTCTTACACTTGAGACACGGGCATATCATCTTTCTGTTCGGATCATCAGCATGTTCTATTTCTTTGTTCATAAAATTGGACACCCCGTCACGGTACGCATCAACTAATCCCCTCCCATCAATATTTATCTTACGGTACATCCAACTTCGATTGACATCCATCTTTGATTGAAGAAAAGACCCAATTAGATCAAGAATAATCATGAATGTGATCCAAGCATGAATTTAGTTTACCTAGTATATATATCCACTCTACAGGGGTTAGGCTTCTATCCCGTTCCTGGATGCGTCTCCTCACTAGTGCCAATCTTAAGCACGTTTCTACTATTTTCAAAAAATTTCAACAGCACCTCCCCATGGTCTCCAAGTACACGAAATAGACCAAGAAAACTTAGTCTAAGTATGCACTCGGAGAACATGTAGAGACACCAGCTGAAAGTTCCTCAAAATTTATAAAAACGCACCATGTGCATTGACACGGACCTAAGTGAGAGACATAACATCCAGTAACAGTCCCAATCTGGGGACTATTCGACATTCACTCCTAATGAGTGAATGTCGAACGGGTTTCTAAGTTGACACCTCCAAAGCATGTATGTCTTCATCAAGATACAGATACATAGGTTATTAATGAATTTTACAGGAAAAGAAGCATGATTTTTCTGTAAAATTCATTGATAGCCTACGTAAAGGGAAATGGATAAAGACATACTTTGGATTCAAATCTCCACATAGATGCTTTCTTTGTGATAGGAACTGAAAGGTCTAGACTTCCGGAGATTGGAAAGACTCAAGATTTTATCCTTTATAGATAAACTAAGTATATCATTTGCTTAGTTTGAACGATATGATCTGGTTCCCATATTATTATGGGAACCAGATCGTGTCATTCAAACTAAGCAAATGCTACTTAGTTTATTTTGTAAATTAAAAACTAAGTAAGTGTTACTTAGTTTATTGAATATTGCATCCCAACAAAGCAAATGCTACTTAGTTATTAATTGTATTTAATTATATTTAATTGTATTGTATTTAATTGTATGTTATTGAATATTGCGGCAAACTAAGCAAATGCTACTTAGTTTATTTTATCAATGAAAAATTAAGTAAGTGCTACTTAGTTATTAATTGTATTTAATTTAATTGTATTTAATTATATTTTATTGAATATTGCGGCAAACTAAGCAAATGTTACTTAATTTATTTTGCCAATGAAAAACTAAGTAAGTGCTACTTAGTTTATTGAATATTGCATCCCAACTAAGCAGATGCTACTTAGTTATTAATTGTATTTTAATTATATTATATTATATTATTTATTATTTATCTCTTTTAATTAATTATTATTTATTTATTATTATTAATTATTATTTATCTCTTTTAATTAATTATTTATTATTGATTATTGATTATTTATTTATTATTAATATCTTTTAATTAATTATTAATTATTAATTTTATTTTATTTTATTTAAATTAAATTAAATTAATTAAATTTAAATAAATTAAATTAAATTAAATTAAAATTTTATTATATTATATTATTTAATTTAATTTATTTATTTAAATTTTATTATGTTAAATTAATTAATTTAATATGTTATATTTTATTTATTTATTAGATATAATTTAAGTTATTTTATTTAGTTTTATTCAATTTATTTATATTATTCTAATTTATTATTTATTAGATATAATTTAGGGCTCACTGATTTTGTAATTGAATAATCCTGACAGAAATTTTATCGGGAAATTCCGTCGAAAATAAGAAATATTTGCATCAAAATATTTACAGTCCTGTGTGAACAAAATACCCCCAAATTTGTAGCATTGTGTGAACAAAATAACCACAGATTGCATTAGAACAAACAATTGCAGATTCATAGCATATATAAATTACATAGCAACTGACAGATTAGGGCATGGATTTCGACAATGAATTAGATTCATAGCAATTGCAGATTGCAGATTCATAGCACAATGAATTAGGGCATGGATTTAGACAATAAATTACATAGCAATTGCATATTCATAGCATAATATTAAACTAGGGCAGATTCATAGCATAAACATTTTACCAGATTCATAACAAACATTTGCAAAATTAGGGCAGATTCATAGCATAAATTAGAACAAACATTTGCAAAATTAGGGCATGAATTTAAAAGCATAATAATCAAAATTAAAACACAAATTCATCAAATATACTGGAGCTTGAAGAAATTGACCGAAAAAATGAAGAAATCGACCGAACAGAGGGCTGGCCGGAACTGAATCTTCAAGCGGCCGGAAGGTGGCGTCGGCCAGAGTAGCTTGTGCGGCCGGAAGGTGGTGTCGATCGGTCAGAGGGAGTGCAGTGAGCGAGAGCAGTGAGGGTGAGAGAGATCGGCGAGTGAGAGAAGGAGAGGGAAAGGGAGGCAGCGAACAAAAATGAGAAGTGAAGCAGTCTTCTAGGTTTTAAAAGATAAAATCGACGGAATAACGTCAGGGTTATATCCGTGGAGATTATATAACTTCGACCGACTTCCGTCGGGCATGACAGGACATTCTGTTGACCTTAGTGCTGGCGCTGGCGGGAGAGTTTCGCGCCAAGGACGATGACTAGCTTTGACAGAATTCAATCGGGGATAGCCTAATATCGACGGAAGTATTGTCGACCGAATATTCCATCGAAACTACTGTAATTCCGAGCGAATCCATTCCGTCGAGGTTAATTCTGTCGGAATTAACCCTTTTTCTTGTAGTGTTAGTTGATCAACGACATTAGGGCTAGTGAATGTTACATATTATAGACTAGAGGCCGTGGCGGATGTAGGGCAGCATAGGCAGCTGCCCCTACTGTAATTTTTTTTATATGTATAGGGGCAGGACAAATATGTAAATTAATAAATTTAAGGGGGCAGATTAATGGAAGAGTTAAATTTGGAGGGATTTTTTTTATTAACCAATTCTAAATACAAGTACAAAAATCTTCTTAGTTTTAAATCTTGGTGAAATCTTATAAGTATTTTTTGTATAGTTTTTTATTTTGAATATTTATCAGCATGTGAACTGTGAATGATTGTTTAATTCAAGTTTGAATTTTTTTGTTATTGATTTGGTTGACTGTGGTTATTGTTTGTTTGGTCTGATTGAGTGTTTGTTTTTGGGTTGTTTGATCTTTAATTGAAAATGAGATCATTTTGGTTGAGTAGTTTCTATCTTTTATTGTGATAGCTTACAATGATTTTGCCTTATTTTATAATGAGAAATGGAAAATGGAAAATGACTATAAGCCTTTACCAGCCCCTCATTTCTAGTTATTATAATTACTTTATTTCCCTGCATCAAACTTATAGACCTTGTATAATTTTTGGTGTTATGAGTATAAATTTTGGATGATTTGTTTCTTTTATTTCAAGTAAAACTTATTTGAAACTTAT
The DNA here is from genome assembly GCA_020205555.1 of Panax stipuleanatus. Taxonomy (NCBI): domain Eukaryota; kingdom Viridiplantae; phylum Streptophyta; class Magnoliopsida; order Apiales; family Araliaceae; genus Panax; species Panax stipuleanatus. The sequence continues at coordinate 126,711,041 of CM035124.1, forward strand.
AAAAAGATACCAAAACTAGTTTATGCTTTGAAATTAAGGGCCCAAATGCAAATTAGGGTTCACATGACCTAATTAAATGCAGACGAAAAAGCCAAAAATAAATACGCTAGACCCGAGAGAAGCCTACACGTGTCCCAAGGCAGAAGGCTCGTGGAGGCGGCTTGTTTTGGGAATTGATTGAGGGATAAGATTAGTGGCTAGAAGGACAAGACGATATGGACACTATTCTAATGACTAAAGGATATTTCTGGAATTTCCCTGAAGACATATGCTTGACATGTGACCACTTAAGTTCCAGGAAACTCTATAAATACCCCTTCCATTATATGAAGAAGGGGACCTCTCTTCAGACGCAGGACTTGGACATTCTCTCAACCCGAAGCACTCAAGAAGGCTCTTGGAATCCCTGCTACCATAATAAGGTTTCCAAATTCTAAGAGTTCTGTCACGTGTCATTGAAGTAATCGCTCACCTGTTCTTTTCCCCTCTTCAATCAATCAATCAATTCCGTGCTCTTCGTGGATTTCTCTCCTCCTCAGCTAACACTGAAACCCTAACCCTAGCAAGTCACGGTTTCCTTGCCCACATTAAATTGGAAACTCTGCTGGGGAGGTGGAGAATTCGTGAAGGGTATGCCCACAACTCGAAGTGGGAGAACTACAGGAAGAGTTTCACCAACAACTAGCATTACTTCACCGGATCCGGTTCCAAGACAAGCAAATCAAGCTTTCCAAGGTGCAAATCTGGATCTCGATCAACCTATTATTGAAGACGCTTCAGAAGGAAGTTCAACATCACCATACATGGCTAATCAACAACAAACAAATGTCAAGCAAACAGGCGCAGAAAGGCATGGCGAGGATGAAAGCGGAGAGCAGACAAATGTCGTTCAACTGGAGATGCTCAAGGCGTTGAAGGAAGCACGGGAAGGATAAGGGATGATAATGGCTATGATGCTGGAGATGCAGAGGAAGCAAAAGGAGATGGGGAATTTTTGCCAGCAATTAATGCAAATCCCCACTTTCAAGGCCATGTTCCCAGGCAATTCGCAGGGAGAACAAGCAGGGGTGGAGGACAACAGCAATGACAACAACAATAAAGTGCATCAGGTTGTACTTCCATTGACGGAGAATCAGTCAGTTTTGATTATCAACTTGGAACCCCAACACAATGGTGACGTGCTACAACCTAGACTGGAAGCAAGCCAACCTCAGACAAACATCATATCGACTGTTCTCCCTACATTTTCACAAGTGCAAATGTCAACCATACCGAGCTACATCCAACGAACAAGCCAACCAGTACAACCAATGCAAGCTTTGCACGATGCAAGTGTGTATCAGCCGATCTCTTTTCCGTACACCCCGCCAATGTAGCAATACATCACAACACCACAAAGAGTCTATGTTACGAGCCAGTATATGACGAAGGATGATATGATAGATGTGATCAATCATCTTCGCAGGCAGACATCCCGACCTTCAGAGTTAGACTTTACTCCACCTTACTCGGCATGTATTCGGAGACAACCTTACCCGGTAGGGTATATTGAGCATCCCCCATAATTTCTAAAATACAATGGGGAGAAGGGAAATGCTAGGGAACATATTTCCAAGTTTGGGGAGTCGATGTCTTCGTGGCTAGGATATGATGAAGTAAACAACCACAACTTGTTGATGAGGGAATTCAACAAAGACCTTGACGGATAGTGCCTTCAGTTGGTTCTACAATTTGGAGAAGGGATCAGTCCATGATTGAGATGATCTAAAATTGTAATTTTTTAAGAAATTTTTTCTATGTGCAGAAACAAGCAACCCTTGTCGAGCTGATGCGATTCAAGTAGAAGCCGAACGAGGAGCTGTCAGATTATGTGGACAGATTCACGGCCCAAACACAAAAGTGTGCAGAGCCAATTGAGGAAAAGAACTTGGTCAGCATATGCAACAATGGTGCCTTAGATGCCTTCAAGCCCCATCTCATTATAAAGGCCTGTAACTCATTTACGACTCTCTCGTCTTTTGTACAAGACTTGGGAGGAATCATGACATTACCCACCTGCCATGCGACGGTTACATGGAAGGGCAAGAGGACGGCAACCGTGACCTTGGCAGATTCTCAGTCAAAACCACGAGGGGGCAAGAGGGAGAAGAACGAGTGAAATTTTTATCGGAGTAGAGGAAAGCCCGGAGATAAATATGCAGGAAAGCCAATTTCGGAGGCTATTACATGTAGTGAGAAGGCATTCAGGGGTCTGTATGAATAATAGATTGAGCATGGAGTGGTGAAACCTCCAAGGCCCCGGTTGGTTGTAACGGAAGAGATGAAAAGAAGACCGGACTTTTGTGTATACCACTAATACGCAGGACATTCCACTATGGATTGTTACAGTCTGTGGAGGATATACCTTGAGAAGCTGGCAGCCGGAGAGATTGAACTAAGAAAAAAACGTGCAATACTATCACCTATGGTGCAGTCCCGGAAGTCAAGATGATGGACAACCCAATTTGAATAACTTGAGATTCAATGATAAATATTGAGTTTTAAGGAATCATTCAAATTAAAGGCAATCAACAAGGTTAAAGAAACTCTACTTTGACAAATGAAATATATGTAAATGAGTTTTTGATACAAGAAAAGGAAAAGACTACAAAAGGCCATGACATATCAAATTGAAGAGGGGGCATAGCTAAAGCCTCCAAGTCAGCAATGGTGGTCTCATGAATCTTAAGATTTATCGCTCTCAGCTCCCTAACCTCTTGGGTAGTTGACTATAAGTCCCGTCGCTAGCACTCTACATCCCGAAGCTTGGACTTTAGATCCCGAGACTTAGCCTCCAATTTTTTTGCGGCTTCGTCAAGATCTGAGAGTTATATTGAAAAACAGTCATCCTCACACTTGCGTATAGCAACCTCCGAATGAAGTGCAACAATATGAAAATTTGACTTCAGAAGATCCAACCTAGCATGAAAAGGAGACATATCAACACCCACGGCTGCAAGGTTGTCTACAGCATCGCTAAATTGCTTCAAAACATTGACTCGCAAAGAGCCCAATGGGAACATCATCATCCTCTTCATCAGCATTGGCCTTCTTGATGACTTCTTGATTCTGAAGAAGCGAGAAATTTAAAGAGAGAATAAGAAGGATTAGATTGAAGATTTTTCAAGATATCTAGGGATAGCTCCTCTAGGGCTCGCCCACCTAGGGTTTTCCCCCTAAAGGTTCCCTCTCATAGGACTTTCGTTTTCTAGGCTTGCAACAAATCAAGCTCCACGAATTGTTTAGAAACTTGAATCAAGACTTCAACACTTGAAACATTTTGCACAATTATTTGACCAAAGGCGTGATTCATGTGCAAGGGGAAAATGCTTATTGGTAGATGACATAGACATCCTCCAGAGTAGGGTTGAATTCCCCCCTAAGCAGGGTCGAATATGCATGTAGAGGAGCACGAAAGTGAAATCAACATGGTAAGAGCATCATGGTCCTGTTGGCGGGGAATGCGATCGGAATGGGGAAAGTTATCCCAACATTCGCAAGCCGCTGCATATAGAAATAAGTCTTCCTTCTCTGGCGAAAAAAAAATAAAAAATAAAAACTGGACGGTCAAAAGACTGTCGGAAGGACCAAAAGAGGGGAGCCCTTCCCCAATCACTGAGGAACGGGGCCTCCTTGGCAGTTTCTGGGTCTGCAGAATGTTTAGTGGAGAGGGCCTACAATCAAGAAGAATTCAGCATAAGGGCTCTAAAGAGCAAGGAAAGGATGGCAAGGAAAGCATTTGAACTTGAGTGCTTATCATGGCAAAGGGATATTCTGAGGTTTAAGCTTAAAGACGCCTAAACAAAAGAAGAAACAATGTTAGGAAAAGTTAGAAATCACAATTACGCAAGGAAAAAAAATTCTAAAATTTTCCAGAAAAACTTCAGACAGCTAAAAAGCATTCTTCTTAGCCTTTTTGGACAAATTTAGTTATTTATCGTGGCCAATGGCATAAATTTCGTAGGTCTCGTCGTTAGCTTTATTTTGATATATTATGGGCCCTGAAACTCCAAACGAGTCAAAAGTTATGATCAAAATAGTGATTACTCCTCCCGAATTTCATTTTTTCCATTTAATTGGTGATTTCTCCCCAGGGTTCGGCCACCTAGGGTGGTCCTGCTGCAGAACATTTTTATCCTTTGTATTTTTGTCCAAAAATGTCAATCTTTTTTTATGATCCGAAGGAAAAAATCAAGATATAATCAAGGTAATGGGGCTCGGAAGGCAAAAGAAAGATTTGAAGTACCTGAAAGAAGGAGAAAAAAAAAAGTTCAGCCCCTATAGGGTTTGGCCCCCTATAGGGTTCGACTACTCTTGGGGGATTTTCCCCTTTATACCTTTAGGTTTTGTTGCTCCGCAAATCAACTGCTTGGAACGAATGCTTCTTCGCCGCAAAAATTATAGCCTTTCTTTGATAATTTTCGAGGGAAAAAACCAAGATATGATCAAGGTGATGGGGCTCGAAAAATAAAAAAAAGACTACAATTGCCTGAAAAGAGAAACATATGAAGAAAATCAAGAAAAATCAGAAAGAAAGCATGTAAATTGAAAAACGAAGATGAGAAGAAGGGATGGAACCCCAAGGGTTCGGGTTCCCCCTAGGGTTCGGCCCCATAGGGTTCAACCCCTAGTGCTCGGACCTATAGGGAGGAATTCTCCTTGTTACCTCTTGCTCGGATTGAAGAATGTCTCCTTGGAGCTCCCTTGATGATCTTCCTGGCTCGTAGGAAGAGAAAAAAATCCAAAATGAAGCATGATGAAAAAGTGAAGCGTGAATGGCTTGGGAGATGTATATATATAAATACATATATATGTTCTCAAGTATGCTTGCACCAGAAAAGGAAGCAGTCGCCATGTTCCTATTAATGGAATGATTTAATCTGATTTCCAAAAGATAAGTAGATTTGATCTTGCTTCTAAATAGAAATATATAAAGATATTATTTTCTAAACATAGAAAACATTTGATTTTTATTTTCCAATAAGGGAAATTTTGAAATTTGAATTTCCTTCTAAATAATAATAATAATAATGATGAGGAAGGATATTGTATTCAAAATCAAATAAAGAAATTTTTTATTTCATTTCCAAAATATAATAGGATTTGATTTAGTCATATTTGATTTGATAAAAGGAAAGATTTGGTTTACCAAAAGAGAGATTTTATTAGATTGAATTTTATTTGGTAATATTTGATGAGCTTTCTTGTTTCAATTTCCAGAAAAAATATGAAAACGAATATTGAGCAAGCTATGGAGAGATTTTCAGAAGGTTTTCCAATATGTCCAAGGAAGAGCCCTGCTAGGTTTTGCCTCCTTAGGGTTTAACCCTAAGGGTTTGGCTCCCTAGGGATTCCCTCTTCTAGGACCCTTGTCTTCAAGACTTGTAAAGTGGAGCCCTGCTAGCTTGAAGTATTCTTGCATGATCGTCTCTTTGAAAGCGCGACTCTTGTGCAGGGGAAATGTGGGCCCAAGTGCAAATTAGAGTTCACATGACCTAATTAAATGAAGACGAAAAAGTCGAAAATAATTACGCTAGACCTGAGAGAAGCCTCCACGTGTCCCGAGACAGAAGGCTCGTGGAGGCGGATCATTTTGGGAATTGATTGAGGGATTGGATTGGTGGTTAAAAGGACAGGACGATATGGACATTATTCTAATGACTAAAGGGTATGTCTGAAATTTTTCTGAAGACATGTGCCTGACATGTGACCACTTAAGTTCTAGGAAGCTCTATAAATATCCCTTCCATTATATGAAGGAGGGGACCTCTATTTAAACGCAGGACTTGGACATTCTCTCTCAACTCGAAGCACTCAGGAAGGCTATTGGAATCTCTGCTACCCTAACAAGGTTTTCGGATTTTAAGACTTCTGCCACGTGTTATTGGAGAATCGCTCACCTGTTCTTCTCTCCTCTTCAATCAATCAATCAATTTCGTGCTCTTCGTAGATTTCTCTCCTCCTCAGCCAACACGAAACCCTAACCCTAGCAAGGCACGATTTTCTTACCCACAGAAATTAATTCATGGTTTAGTTTGAATATAGAAAAAAAAAATTGGTTTGAGGCTTTGTGCATTTGGAGAATCATTCAAATTTTTGAACTATGACAAGTAACCGAAATAAGTTTCTAAATTGTATTTAAATATTTTTTATTTGAAATTTCTTTTTTAATTTGGATTATGAATATTTATTGCAATTTGTAAACATTATTATAATTACTTAATATTATGATTAGTTCAAGTTTTCTTTATTTAACTTCAACAAAAAAAATTTAATTAAAATCCGCCCATGCTGAGAAATATTTTTGGATCCGCTCCTGACTAGAGGAGTACTGATTGTTACTTGAAAACATAGAAGGGTAGTGAGTGTTATTATAATTATCTATTAGTGGTTTCGGTGTATTTTTACTCTTTAAATAATCGAAAAAAATATTCACAATATTTGACCATATAAGTTGACAGACATGTTGACGTACATGTAAATATGATCAATTCAAATTTTGGAGATTGTAATAATTATTTAAAAGTTCAATAATTTTGGTGCAAAAATAAATAACTTATAGGATAAGAGTTCAATGATTATTTTAGTCATTAAGTTGAAAACTATATTCTCAATTTTTTTACTATATATGAAGGAATATATGATAATAATATTATATATTTCTCCTGTGTTGAAAGCTTCATCCATGCTTGAGAATCCACTATTATTTATTTAAGGCCTAACTTAATTTTGAGGATCGAAAGGATAAATAACAAACATCATGCAAATCTCTCATGCAGACACAACAGACAAACAGAAACAGTAGTATCCTCCAATATAGCATCTGTAAACAAACAAATAATTCGATACTTACACCAAAAATAAATTTGTTTTTTCATGAATTTGTCAACAGTTTTCCTACCGATTCCAACGTGTGGGCGCATTATTTTACCTTATTTAATTCCATTTAATTTTAATTATTTATATTTTGTGATGCTTGATTTTCTGGGTGTGGCTTCTTCCTTTTGGCTTTAGTACAATATTTAACAAACAAATGACAATGAAATAAACAAGATATACGCACGGATCGGAATAAAAATTAAACCTACTGAAATAATGGGGGTGTGTGTATGTTCTTAATTCATTATACATTGAAAATGCTGTTTGAAAGAATCAGTCTCATCTAGAAACTCGAATAAAAACATGGAAGTTGTTAACATCATGATGTTGAATTTCAACTCTTGCTTGTATTGTTAATTTAATTTTAATTATGTTCTTGTTAATGGAGAACATTTTATGTGTAACAAAATAAAGATAATTAAACTACATGGTGCACCAGAAGAAAAAAACGAAAAAAAGCTCTGAATGTAACTTTTTTTTATACATCTCATAAAGAAAAAAAGTTACATTTGAGGTATTTTACAATAAGTGTTTCTTGTTTTCTAGATGCAACTTTTTTTTCTATACGAAATATATAGATAAAAATTGTATCGTTTGGATTTGTCAATTTTGCATTATAATTATTTGATAATAATGGAATTTGTTTTATAATGTCAGAGCAAATATGTATTTAACTATACTTTTACACTTATTTTAAAGACACTTTGAACTTTCAACAATATTTATAATTACTTCTGGCACCATAATTATTGCTGAAAAAAAATAAAAGTTATATGAAAATATAGATAAAAGTTATATCTGTATTTTTTTTAAGGATAATCTAACTGTACCCCCATCGTCTATCTTTATCGATAAAATAACTTGATACATACCTCTTATCCTTATATATTATCTGCCTACTAAGACAGAATCATTAGGTTATTGTTTTAATTTAAATGGTAGGCATGAATGTTTGATTCTTGTCCTTAAAACATGAAGTTGACATATGGCGGATTCGCGCATACCCTATGCAACTACAGTGGCACTTTCGTCCATGCTTGCTACGTTATAACGGTTAGTTGCCGAAATGTATTGAGGTATCCGCTTGAAAATGTACTACGGGTGTTCCCAAGTTAAGGGTTTATGTGTATTTATGTATGGTCTAAAATTATTTGAATGGATGAGGGAAAGTGTTAAAATTTAAGATCGAGTCTCACAACAATTACATACAAAATAGATGAAGAATAGAAAATAAAAGATACGATATACTCAGATTCATCAATTTAACTTATTCTGTTTGTTTGATATATTTATTAGATATCTCACACACTCTAGTACAATTATCTACAAATCAAACAATATTTTTATAGTAACTAAAAAATCCTAACTGACACAGCGGAAGACAGGAAAGAGAATAGAAATAATCATATGAATTGAATCTAAGTACTTTGTAATCACAGGAATTCGTAAAGTTGGGATAAATTGATGACTAAGCAACCACAATATTTCGTAAATCAATCAAATAATAATGAGTTTCTCATTACATCTGTCTTGCCCCATATTTATACTAGTAAAAAGAACCCTAATCCTATAAGGAAATAACATACTGATTTGGAATCAAAAATCCTAGCTAAATAGCTTCCTAATTACAATATAATTGAAAAACTTCCCAAAATTACTAATTAACAATTAAAACTACCTGACTACTAATTAATAAATAAAAATATATCAAATATTTAAATTTTTCATAAATACCAAAACATAAATTATATCAAATCTTGACAGATAACTCTTTCCGTGTCATTATTAATTTTCCCGAGTCAGTTGGCATTAGAGCCTAGGAGTTAGCCTACTGACAAGGACGATTCTACTGATTAAGCTAGAGACAACCCACTCCGATGTTGACTTGGTGAACTAGTTGATAATCGGCGCGACAAATTATGTGATGGGTAGCGGTTATGGTGATGTAATTCGACAGCAACAGTTTTTTTTGGATAAATAGAAAATTAAAAGATAGATTAGACTAATTTTACCTAGTCCCCACGATGAACGAATGGTTGCTTGGTAATGCCCCGGTTAAGCAGCTTCGCTCGACATCATTCTCCTTCACACAAACATCGGAATAGGTTGTCTCACACACGTTCAGCAACCATCAATTCACAGGCTAGAATCCTTGCTCTAATGCCAACTGACACAGCGGAAGACGGTAAAGAGAATAGAAACAATCACAAGAATTGAATCTAAGTACTTTGCAATAACATGAATTCACAAAGTTGGGATAAATTGACTAAGCAGCCACAATATTTCATAAATCAAATCAAATAATAATGAGTTTCTCATTACATCAATCTTGCCCCATATTTATACTAGTAAAAAGAACCTTAATTCTATAAGGAAAAAACAAATTGATTTGGAATAAAATACCAAGCTAACTAGCTTCCTAATTACAATAGAATTGAAAAACATCCTAAAATTACTAATTAATAATTAAAACTATCTGACTACTAATTAATAAATAAAAATATATCAAATATTTAAATTTTTTATAAATACCAAAAACATAAATTATATCGAATCTTGACAGATAACTCTTCCCGTGTCATTCCCATTTTCTTGGAGAAAATTCAACTTCGAATTTTAAAATGAAGTAATATCAAGCTCCAACCGCTAGACATTCACAATCTTATTTGTAGCATGTATTCACGATGTTGTTTCTCAAAAAAAAATTGAAATAATTTTGAAGTAATCAAAGCCTTCGTATTAACCTGCACTTGCAACAAATGATTATGAAAGATGAATTCAAAATTTTCCAAGTTGTCAAATATAGGATTTTGAACAATCTCATGATCAATCTCAATTTTTACGATATCCATATCCTTATGTCGCGATAACTCCAAATCATGAGCATCCTCAATTACTAAACTTGATCCGTCTTTAACTATAATCTCTTCCCAACTTCCTCCTTCGTGTATTTCACACTCTCTATTAGAACGGACAAATCACATGGAACGGACAAATCATACTTTCTATTAGAAATAGGATTGATATATAACACTACAACTTTCTTGAAGATTTTTCCTGCTGGCTATTATATTCTTGTAACACCTTCTAATTTCATTAAAAAAATATCGTTTTGACGCACTTCTCTAGCTCTTCTTTTCTCAACTTGATACTGATGTTTCAATCCAGCAAGTCTATAATGTGCTTCTTCTAATTCCTCCTAAAAGATCATCATATTGGGGCAACAAGTTTTTACGATGAAGAAAATAAATCTCATAATCGAACCAATCACTTTCATTCTTAAGGAAGTCAATATAATCCCATACTTGAATTTTTTTGATACACAGATCTAGATTGATTCTTTTGGCCACTCGTTCCGTGTGCAGCAAAGAAGAGGAAAAACAATAATCCGAGATAACAATGTGTGACTTGGTGAAGTACTAGTTGATAATCGGTGCGGCAAATTATGTGATGGGCAACGACTATGGTGATGTAATTCGACAGAAACAATTTTTTTTTAGATAAATAAAAAATTAAAAGATAGATTCGACTAGTTTTACCTAGTCCCCATGATGAACGAATGGTTGCTTGTAATCCCTGGCTAGGCAGGTTCGCTCGACATCATTCTCCTTCTCACTGACATCGGAGTGGGTTGTCTCACACACGTTATGTTGGGTGTGGGTCCTCACCCATGAGATAGAATCCAAGATAGAAAAGAATTGATTTTCTTTGTGAGCAAGTAAGTGGGTTTACTTGATATTAATCCAATTAGAAATTGGGTTAATGGAAGCAATATTAGAATTGGAGATTTCATGAAAGGAATCCAAGTTGAAAAAGAATTTGATAAGGAGATGTGATCCCTAATTTGATTAGGAGAATAAATTATTTCTAATCCATATATAATAGGAATGGATTAAAAATAGTACTATAAATAAGGCTACGGGGGAGTCTTATTTTATACATGAGAGAAGCTTGGTAGCAAGAAAGTATCAAAAGAATAAAGGAAGAGAATTACAGTTTGTTGTTCGTGGGTATCCGACACCATCTCCATTCAATAAAAATCTTGAAGACTTTATTATTTGGAGTGTTTTTGGGTGGTGAAGTTAATTAGGTTTCTCAATCTAGTTAAAGGTAAATTTGTATTATCTTGATTTATTGTGTAACCTCAAGTTTTAGGGCATAAAACTTGGGAGGATTATTGTAAGCCCATTATTAGTGACATATTGGAGATTCGGAGTTCGGCATGTGGTTTTTCCCTTTAAGGGTTTTCCACGTTAAATTTGGTTTCTTGCTTGTGGATGGTTATTTGTTATGTTTGTTCTCATAATTGGTTTTGTTGATTTTCTATATAATTGCACAAAGACCGAAAAATAATTCCTGGGATTGAGATTATTTTAGGCGTATTTTTCCCAACAGTGGTATCAGAGCTTGGTTATTTTTGTGGTTTTCTTGTGTGAATTAAATGGAGGATTGGACAGCAGGTTGCATGATTAATCTCAAGGCTGCAAATTATACATTTTGGAAGCCAAGAATGGAGGATTTGTTTTGCTGCAAGGATTTGTACGAGCCACTTGAGAACGATGGAGTTAAGCCCACAAACAAGAGTGACGCGCAGTGGAACAAGATGAATAGGAAGACTATTGGTCTAATTAGATCGTGGATTGATCAAAGTGTGTTTCATCATGTTGCCACAGAAACTAAAGCATATGCTCTCTGGCAGAAATTGGAGTCTATGTATGAAAGGATGACGACCCAACATAAAGCTTTTTTGATTAGGAAGCTTGTGAATTCTAAGTTCAAGTATGGAAACTCCGTTGCAGAACACTTGAGTGATTTTTAGAGTTTGATAAATCAGTTGAGTACGATGAAGATGGTCATTGACGATGAGATGCATGCTTTGTTGTTGTTGAGCTCTTTGCTTGATAGCTGGGAGATGCTGGTTGTATCGCTGAGTAACTCTGCTCCCAATGGTACGCTGACTATGAATACAGTCAAGGATAGTTTGTTCAGCGAGGAACAAAGGCGAAGAGATACCGTAGTGATTAGTGCTGAGTCACAAGTTTTTGTCACGCAGAGTAGGGGCAGAAACAGAAAGGAAAGCTTACCTGAAGATGACAAATTCAGGGGAAGGTCGAGAGATCGAAAAGAGGTAATTTGTTTTTATTGCCAGAAATCGGGTCACATAAGGCGAGAGTGCAGATTTTTGAAGAAGGAGCAGTCTAAGAAAAAGAATGAGGATAAAGATTCAATTGTGTATCTACCCGATGTTGATGTAGCCATTGTTTGTGATGATAAACCTAAGTGTCATATTAATGATTGGATTGTTGATTCAGGTGTTTCGTTCCATGCTACTTCTCATAGTGAAATCTTCACATCCTACACTAGTGGTGATTTTGGCTATGTGCGAATGAAAAACGAAAGTGCATTCAAGATTATAGGCATTGGAGATATTTGTTTGGAAACTAACAGTGGTTGCAGGTTGATGCTGAAAGAAGTCAGACATGTTCCGGATATACGTCTTAATTTGATCTCTGCTGGTAAGTTTTATGAGAATGGTTATAAAAGTTACTTTGGTGAAGGTTAGTGGAAGCTCACTAAAGGGTCTCTAGTGGTGACTAGAAGTAAGAAGGTAAATGCTTTTTACACGATGCGGGCGCATATGAGAGGTGTTGAAGATGGGGGAGTTAGGCAGAAAAAGTTGTGGTACAAAGTCGTGCGAGATGGGAGAAAAACCTTGCATGATAACCACGAGAGGAAAGCTCTTCGCTTTTAATGGGTACCAAGAATGATGAAGGAAAATGATGGCTCACAACCAGGGTACAAAGCCGTTGTGAATGAATTTGGCAAGCAAAAATTTGTCAAGTTTGAGTTAGATCCTCCCATCGAGAAGAACCATGCCGATGAGACAAAGTCGGTCATGAAGATAGTTAAAAATTCCAAGAAGCTTGAGTTAAGCCAAGACTTCGTTGAAATTAACTCCGAGTAAGGAGTTGTGGTTGGAGAACCCTCCTCTCATGGGTTCGGAGGGGGAGATTGTTGGGTGTGGGTCCTCACCCATGAGATAGAATCCAAGATAGAAAAGAATTAGTTTTCTTTGTGAGCAAGTAAGTGGGTTTATTTAATATTAATCCAATTAGAAATTGGGTTAATGGAAGCAATATTGGAATTGGAGATTTCATGAAAGGAATCCAAGTTGAAAAAGGATTTGATAAGGAGATGTGATCCCTAATTTGATTAGGAGAATACATTATTTCTAATCCATATATAATAGGAATGGATTAGAAAGAGTACTATAAATAAGGCTATGGGAGAGTCTTATTTTATACATGAGAGAAGCTTGGTAGCAAGAAAGTATCAAAAGAATAAAGAGAGAGAATTACAGTTTGTTGTTCGTGGGTATCTGGCACCATCTCCATTCAATAGAAAGCTTGAAGATTTTATTGTTTGGAGTTTTTTTGGGTGGTGAAGTTAATTAGGTTTCTCAATCTAATTGAAGGTAAATTTGTATTCTCTCGATTTATTGTGTAACCTCAAGTTTTAGGGCGTAAAACTTGGGAGAATTATTGTAAGCCCATTATTAGTGATATAGTGGAGATTCGGAGTTCGGCCTGTGATTTTTCCCTTTAAGGGTTTTTCACGTTAAATTTGGTGTCTTGCTTGTAGATGGTTATTTGTTATTTTTGTTCTCATAATTGGTTTTGTTGATTTCCTATTTAATTGCACAAAGACCGAAAAATAATTCCTGGGATTGATATTATTTTAGGCGTATTTTTCCCAATACGTTCAACAACCATCAATTCACAAGCTAGAATCCTTACTCTGATGCCAACTGACACAGCAGAATATGGTAAAGAGAATAGAAACAATCACATGAATTGAATCTATGTACTTTGAAATCACATGAATTCACAAAGTAGGGATAAATTAATGACTAAGCAGCCACAATATTTCATAAATTAGATCAAATAATAATGAGTTTCTCATTACATTAGTCTTGCCCCATATTTATACTAGTAAAAAGAACCTTAATCCTATAAGGAAATAACAAATTGATTTAGAATCAAAAACCTAGCTAAATAGTTTCCTAATTACAATAGAATTGAAAAACTTCCTAAAATTACTAATTAATAATTAAAACTACCTGACTACTAATTAATAAATAAAAATATATCAAAGATTTAAATTTTTCATAAATACCAAAAATATAAATTATATCGAATCTTGACAGATAACACTTTCTGTGTCACTAACTAACTACTATAACATGGGCTGAAACATATGACGTCAATACATTAGTAAAACCCAAGGTTGAACTACTAATAAATCTCCAAATCCAAATACATATTACGATTGGCTTCCATGGGGCGTTGCCCCCTTGCAAATCCCCACCCATTCATCAACGAGCGAAACCCTCGACTACCCTATCGTAGTGGTCATTAGTCGGACTCGCATAAATATAAGTCAATTTCGATAGAAAGTTATGTAGACACTTTCTCACTTGCTCCATTCTTTAGATTAATCCATTTCATACAGATTGTAAGTTTTTTCATATTTATTTGACCCTGATTTTGAGACATATATGTTAAATAAATACTTAATAAGAGAGAGGGAAAAAAAGGAGGTCAGAGTGAGCCGATAAAATGACATGATTAATTAATAATTATTTTTTTGATTAGTCTTAAACTTTTATCAAAGGAACAAATTCTAAAAGAGGTGAAATTCTTGGGGGGAGAAAGATGATATATGCATATTTGTTGTAGAATCCGTGGCCAATTTAAGAAAGCTAAAGTAAATTCTGCACACAAATTAGGAAAGTTAAAGTTGAAAAAAATGAGAAATTTTTTTAAAAATTTTTTCTTAGTGCCCCGAAGAATTATTTAAAGTAATGAGTTTAAATCATTCTTTAGAGGACGGAGAAAATATAAATTTTTAGGTAATGTTTATAAATGTCATAGTGGGGGTACGGTTTTTTCATTGGTAATATTGTTAGTCCCATAATAATTATTTACTAATTATATAAACAGAATTAGAAGATAATCAATATTATAATAATAACTTATTAAACGCAATTAACAAATTTTTAAAACCAAGTCGACTGTTGGACAGCCTCTCCTTCAAGCAGATTTCATCCCCGCTATCGGTGCTTACGGATGGAACAATGAACATCTACTTTCCAGGATAAAATGGTCTTCAACCCTCACAAGAACCACTTCAATGAAAGAGTTTCACGAACCAATAATATTAGAATACTCTCTATGACTTTTAATGAATGAAGAATGAAGAATGAATCATTAATTTTTTATGAGTGGAAGGAATACTATTCTTATATAGGCATTGACATGCCTTTTCAGAATATTCATGTGCCTTTTCACAACCATAGGTAGTTATTAGTTTTAAGAAAAAAAACTAACTTGCAGTTAGTTATTGGTAGTTACAAAACTAACTTTAAATTTCTCATTCATTAATATATATATATATATATATATACATACATATATATATATATATATATATATATATATTCCAACAATCCCCCACATGAATGAAATTTGGGCAACTTAATGCAAATGAATATGCAAACAGACTTATAGAGAGTATTAGTGAAAAAACACTGCATTGGTGAAAGTAGCTTGTGGCTTTGAACCTTTCCTAGTGAAAGACTATCGAATTTACTGGCCGATCAGTGAACGCGATGTCTTGAACTGTTCAACCTCTTAGTGTAAACCGCAACAATAGAATTCACACAGTATTTTTTATTTTATTTTATTGGTTCTCATTGTTGTGCCCATTTTGGCCTTGGACACCTCCTGGTTTCATGAGTGTGCCAGAGAATTTAACCTTTCGTCATTCTCATAGAAGTGGCCCATTTCTCACTCACATAGGTAATTTCTATAAATAGTATTCTGCTAATACCCCACTTGACAGTTTATATTCAAACTATATAAATTATTGAAAACAAAGTTTATCCTGTTTCACTCGGCAGTTTGTGCACTGTATCATCATAGGAATGGGAAGAAGTATTTATCTTCTCGGTGCTTACTGAATCACACATAATTAGGTTGTTCCTTTGAACCTATTTCTTGGGATCTCCAATCTTTTAGGTTGGGTTTCCATTATGGCGACTCTTTAGGATTTTACAGGCTTTAAACCCATTCCCTTTGATGAACTTCTCACCTGCTCTCCAGGTATACCTTTCGTTAGTGGATCTGCAATATTATCCTTTGACTTCACATAGTCAATAGATATTATACCATTAGAGAGTAATTGTTTAACAGTTTCATATCGTCGACGTATATGTCTAGACTTACCGTTATAATTACTATTGTGTGCCCTACCAATCGCTGATTGACTATCACAATGAATACTGATTGGTGGCACTGGTTTAGGCCAAATTGGAATATCCACCAAAAATTACTAAGCCATTCTGCTTCTTCTCCTGCTTTATCTAAAGCAATAAATTTAGATTCCGTAGTTGATCTTGCAATACATGTTTGCTTAGAGGATTTCCATGATATAGCTGCACCTCCCAGAGTAAACACATATCCACTTGTGGATTTAGTATCATGGGAGTCAGATATCCAATTTGCATCACTGTATCCTTCAAAAACAACTGGATATCTTGTATAATGCAATCCGTCAGTCAAAGTGTATCTTAAATATCTAAGTACCCTTACTAAAGCCTTCCAATGTTTTTTTTAGGATTACTCGTATATCGACTTAGCTTACTTATTGAGTATGCTATGTCTGGTCGAGTGCAGTTTGATAAATACATTAAACTTCTTATTATACGAGAATATTCCAATTGGGATATACTTTCACCACGGTTAGTAGTGAGATGAAGTGTTGGGTCAACAGGTGTTCTTACTGGGCTTTTCTCATATTTATTATACTTTGCAAGTATTTTCTCAACATAATGAGATTGAGACACAATAAGTCCATTAGATATTCTGGAAATCTTGATTCCTAGAATAACATCTGCTAGGCCCATATCTTTCATTTCAAATTTGCTAATTAACATTTATTTGGTAGCATTAATAACATCATTATTACTACCAATGATTAACTTATCATCCACGTATAGACTAACTATTACATATCCCCTTTGAGTGCTTTTGACATACACATTTGTCACACTCATTTATTTTGAAATTATTTGATATCATAACATTATCAAATTTTTCATGCAACTTCTTTGGAGCTTGTTTCAAACCATATAATGATTTAACAAGCTTGCAAACTTTCTTTTCTTTTACAGGGGAAATAAAACCTTCTTGTTGCTCCATATAAATTTCTTCCTCTAATTCACCATTAAGAAAAGTAGTTTTAACATTCATTTGATGTATTTCTAAATTTTGTATAGCAGCTATTGCAAGTAACATTCGAATGGATGTTATCCTTGTAACTGGTGAATAAGTGTCGAAATAATCAAGTCCTTCCTTTTTCCTATAACCTTTAGCTACAAGTCTTGCTTTGTATTTATCAATAGATCCATCGGTCTTCATTTTCCATTTTAAGATCCATTTGCATCCTAATGGTTTGGTTCCTGGTGGAAGATCCACCAATTCCTAAGTATGATTTTGCATAATGGATTCAATTTCACTATTGATCGCTTCTTTCCGATATGAAGCTTCTGGAGTAGACAACGCTTCCTTCACACTTTGAGGTTCACTTTCTAACATGTAACTTAGAAAGTCAGGACCAAAAGACTTGGAGATTTTAACCCTTTTACTACGTCTAGGTTCATCTTCATCTCCTTGTTCATTAGACTCTTGGTCTGTTATAGTTTGATGATTACTATCATTAGGTCTTTTACGAGAACTTGTTTCTTGTGTATTTTTGTATGGAAAAATATCTTCAAAGAAAGATGCATTCCTTGATTCTAAAAATTTATTGACATGAATATCTGATTTATGCACAAGAAACCGATATGCACTACTGTTATTTGCATAACCTATGAATATGCAATCAATTGTTTTAGGACCTATCTTAACCCTCTTAGGATCAGGAACAATTACTTTTGCAAGACACCCCCACACTCGAAGATATTTATAGGAAGGTTTTCGACCTTTCCATAATTCATAAGGTATCTTGTTTGTTTTCTTATGAAGCAAACTGTTGAGAATAAAATTTGAATATATCAATGCTTACCCCCACATGTTATGAGGTAACCCAGAACTTATTAACATAGCATTCATAATTTCTTTTAAAGTTCGGTTCTTGCGATCAGCAACACCATTTGATTGAGGTGAATAAGGAGCGGTAGTTTGGTGAATAATACCATTTTCTGAACAAAAATTTATAAATGGTTATTCATATTCACCACCTCTGTCGCTTCTTATAGCCTTAATCTTTTTGCTAAGTTGATTCTCAACTTCATTCTTATAATGTTTAAACATTTCAATTGCTTCATCTTTTGTCCTTAAAAGATAGACATAACAATATCTTGTGCAGTCATCTACAAAAGTAATAAAATACTTTTTACCGCCTCTAGTTTGCACAAATTTTAAATCACATATATCAGTGTGAATTAAATCTAGAGGTTCTGAACTCCTTTCAACAGATTGAAAAGATGTTCTAGTTAATTTAGCCTCTACACATCACATTTATGACTTTTATCAATACTAAATTTTGGAATTAATTCTAAATTAATTAATTTACTTAAAGTACCATAATTCACATGTCCTAATCTACTATGCCAAACATTCATAGACTCAAGCATATAAGCAGAAGATGTGTTTTTATTATTAATAATAATATTTGGTACAATAGTCATGACGTTCATTTTGAACATCCCATCACACATATAGCCTTTCCCAACATACATTTCATCTTTAGTAAATACAAATTTATCAGCATGAAACACTAGTTTGAACCCTTTCTTGCTCAATACAGATCTAGAGACTAAATTCTTGCGAATATCCGGCACATGTAGTACATCATTGAGTGCGAGTTCTTTGCCCGAAGTCATCTTTAACACGACCTTTCCTTTTCTTTCAACTTTAGAAGTGGATGAATTGCCCATGAATAGTTGCTCACCATTTTCTATTGATTGGTAGGTAGTAAACATTTTATTATCCGAGCATATATGGCGTGTAGCGCCAGTATCAACCCACTATTCTTTAGAATTTCCCACCAAATCACTATAACAAAATAGCTTATTTCCGACGGAATATTCCGTCGGTATTAAGGAAATTCTGTCGAGGTTAACCTTAAATTCGACGGAATATTCGGTCGGAAATTCAGTCGTATATAAGAAGGTCGAGATTAAGTCCGTCGTTCTTACGGTCGGGGATAATTAAAGTCAACGGAACTCTCATCGACCAAATATTCAGTCGGCTTTACTCTTTTCCCGACGGAATATAGACCGTCGAGGATATTCTGTCGAGGATAAGTATGCCACGTGGCAGGCTGGTTGGCAAAAATGGTAAAAGAATTAAAATTGACTGAAATTCGTCGATAGTACCACTATTCCGTCGAGAATAGGCGTGCCACGTGGCACATGACCAGAATAATAGAGACTTATTTCCAACGGAAATCCGTCGAGAATAGTACTATTCCGTCGAGATTAGTGTATTTTTTTTAGATGTTTTATTTGTTTTTGCAATATCCAGGGATTTAACCCACATCTTTTGTACCTGTACCTGCTCATTTTTTTCCCAACAGCACATACACAAGCTAACAATATGGCCAACATGAATGAGATGAATTACAATTAACTTAATAAGGCCCAATAACATTAATTACAATTACCAAGGCCAACAATATGTCAAAAAACAACTAAATGAGAAGTAAAAATGTCAAAAACATCCCATTAATCTAGATTAAACTATATCAAACATCCCATTAAGTTAAGTTAAACTAAATGTCAAACCGCAACAAAACTAAAGTAAAGAGATATTTCAAACAAAAGTAATGACATTGTTTAAACTAGAATACGTCAAAAATAATGTAAACTACAAAATAATGTAACTCAAAAGAATGTAAACTATGTCAAAAATAATGTAAACTACAAAAGAATGTAAACTAAGTTAAGCTAGTAGAGCCCCCGGTGTGAGGAGGATCATCGGGCAGGCGTCGACGCTGCTCTGGAGTATGAAAATCGCCATCATCGTCATCCCGCTCGTCAGTCCGCTCGTCACCCTGTTAATATAATATAATGTAACTCATTAGTCCATATATATGATTCAGTTAAAGATAACTAAATAAAAATTAAATAACATGCAGAATATATATTTGAATTTAAAATAAATAGTATACTTGAGCAGTCGAGCGCTGACTCAACATCGGCCCAAACGCGTCCTCGACTAAGGTAACCACCATCCGAACAATCTCGTCGCGTATCGCGGCCCACTGCTCCGGAGGGATACCCGTACTCTCGGCGGTGGCACTAGCTGCAATGTCCTGCGCAATTTGATGGAGGCGAGAACGGTTGGGCAGGTCCTGACGTTGGAATAGTGGATCAGTCTCAAACCCTTCCGACACCGCAGCCGTAACCCGCTGGAACAAAGCATCGTCTAAGCCAGCGCCCGTATGTGATAGTCCCATGGGGGCTCTCGGACGCAGACGCTGGCTAGAGCCTACAAAAATAAATATAACATGAATAATATTATAAGTTTACTTTATTCATAAACAAGAAATAAACTAAAATATTATACCTCCTGGCAGTGTATAGGCTGGTATCCTCGGCAACCCCAACACTCGATACCGGCCGGTAGTGCTAGTGGGAGTATCCTGAGACGCGACCCAAAGAGCCATCTCCTCGTCCTGAGATAAACTAATCTCGGGCGGAGGGACGGTGGAATCTAACGTCTCAGCATCACCCCTAGCAGCCTGCAACTCCACTATACGCTCGCTGCTGAGCTTCTTAAACCACTCCTATAATTTGATATATGTACATGTGAGTTGTCTTGGTATCATCATATAAATTACGTAATATGATCCTAAATAATATTTATTATAGTAAATGTATTACCCGTATAGCTAGTGCTGCTGGAGATATCGTCGATTCCGAAGTAGAGTCCTTCGGCGTATGGACTCTATCCCAGAACTCCATCATAGTAGGAGGTCAGCCCAAGCTACTCTGCATGGCCTAAATCATATACATTAAATAATATCACCTTACTTTATTATAGTTGCAGTTTAATATTAAACTAAACTAAATATAAATACATACAGACTTAACCTCCTGAAACGACTGTGAGCCAGAAGTATGTACAACTCATAGCTTGCCGCGATTCTTCTTCATCTGGTCCTACTTTGTCTTGAACGCGGCATCATCCCAGTACGCACACATGGCAGCCCATGCTGCATTTGATACTGTCGGCGGCTGATGCTCTCGCATAGTAGTCCCGGGCGATTCTTCTATCGCCCGGACTGCCCTCTATCGCATCTCGTACAGCCAGCCGACATAATTCTTCGAGATGTGAGCAATAATAACGGCGTCACCATCTGCCTCAGTGATGCCGGCATCGTATCTGTAGTATCTCTATCAAATAGACATAACATACGTATAATTAATTATTTAAACAATTAGTAAATAACATGGACCTTGATTTAATATATGTAATTCGACTTACGTGAAACTCCCGCAACACTGTCACCATAAAGCCGGTATCGTAGCACGAGTACTGGCTAAATCGCATGTAGCCAGTCGGGAGATGCGCCAGGCAGATGGCTTGTACTGTCGCCTTAGCGACAGGATCCATAATACTAGAATATAAAGTTTATTAAGACCATTTTAATTTATTAATCACATAATAAATTCATTCTAATTGAACATAAGTTATATATTATAGTTAAAACCAACACGGACGCGCCGACATCAACCAGAACTATGTCAGGAACTGCCGGCGGACAACTTAATTGACCGAGGTTAGGCCCTCGCTGACGCCGGCGTCTAGCATCTGTATGTTTAATATAGTTATGACATTGTCAAAAAATAGTAAATGAATGTATAATATAGTTATGAAAAAAATGTTACTGAGCCAAAAAAGAAATCAACTCACTAGCATCTGAAGACGACCCTCCCTGGGAGCCGTCACTCGATCCGGAACGGCTGCCACCACGGCCACCTCCACCGCTATGTCGAGGCATAGCTGTACTACTGAAATAACAGATATAGATGACATTAATTAAATTTCATTGCAATTATTATATATAATGATTGATTTTACTTGTATAATATTTACAAATCACCAATTAGTGAAGAAGTAGTACGTCGTCAAACCCGTCAGAATCAAAATCATTTTCATCCTTTGATTCTGCCTCTTCCTCTTCTGTATCAATTTCTTCCTCAGTATCATCTTCTACCATCACATACGGACTGACAACCACATCTTCCTCCGCTTCATTAACATCAAGTACGTCAACGACATCATCAACCAACACATCGTCATCATATAGCAATACGTCATCATCGTCTTTACATGATTTATCATTGTCTTTTGTTTTACCACTCGTATCTAGCACAGTGTAAAACAAGTTCTCGAACACATTTTTCTTCGTATGCATGACATCTATGCAATGACGAAGTGCTAGTATGACCTAATATGGCAACTCAAACCAAATGGGTGAGTGTGTCCAGTTATGAGCTTTACCGTACCTTATTGCTCTCAACTTACCATGCTCCTTCCCAGGCGGTGGAAATGTCAGATCACTTAGCCATCCCAGTACATCGCTGCCAGACAAGCGACCAGTAACCCCCTTCTTTCCTGTTTTTCTGTTGAACTGTGTAGACATCTTTCTATAACTATGCTCAACAGGCAAGAATCTTTGAGCAGTTCCAAAGAAACTAGTTTTTCGCCCATGACGCAGTTGTGTGTCCTGCACAACCCCCATACAGACTGGACATAACAACTTACCATGGGTCGACCAACCACTGACCATCCCAAGTGCCGAAAAGTCAGTGATAGTCCACAACAAGGCTGCCTTCATCAAAAAATTCTGCCCGACAGATTTATCAAAAGTCTGAAACCCTGTTTCCCACAACATCTTAAGTTCATCGACTAACGGTCTAAGGTACACGTTGATGTCTTTTGTAGGACTCTTATCCCCCGGTATTAGTAAAGTCAAGAAAAGATACGGATCCCTCATGCACATTGACGGTGGAAGATTGTAAGCTACCATAATCACTGGCCAAACAGAGTATGGCTGACTAAAATTATTAAACGGACAAAATCCATCTGTAGCCATGCCAAGCCTGACATTCCTAACTTCGTCGGCAAATTGTGAAAAATTGGCATCAAAATTCTTCCACTCATCTCCATCTGCTGGGTGAGTAAGCTGATCAGGGACGACGTCCCTTGTCCTATGCCAACGCATACTGGGTGCAATATTCGAAGACATGAATAGCCGCTGCAACCTCAGTGCAAGAGGAAAGTACCGTAATATCTTCTTCAGAACATGTTTCTCCTTCCCCCCACATTTTATGATTTTGTACCGAGGCAAATTGCATATATCACACTGCACCTTATCTTTCTCATCCCCATAGTATAACATACAGTCCTGCTCACAAGCATCGATCTTCTCATACCCGAGATTCAACCCCTTAACCATCTTCTTCACTTCATAGTAACTCGCGGGCAGGGTATTATCCTTAGGTAAAAACTCCCTGAAAATAGCAAGCAAATCATTGAATCCTCTCTCACTGCAGTCATGCTCATTCTTGTAGTGTAAAAGCTTCGTCACTGCAGAAAGCCTGGTGTGCTTGTCGTATTCAGGATACAATGGGGTCCCTGATTCAGATAGCATTTTGTAGAAGGCAACTGCTGAATCATTTGGCTTTTGTTGATCAGCACTGCTTGACGCAGGCTCATTTTTAGCCCAGTCAATATTCGTAGGGCCATACGCATCTACCAACATCTCCACGATTCTCTAAACTCAACTGATTCCCCAGTCATTGATCAGCACTGCTTGACTGGTCTACAGTACTGTCTGCCAGTTCTCTAAACTCAACTGATTCCCCGTGATGAATCCATACCGAATACCCATCCACAAACCTACGTGAATATAAGTCAAATTTCACTTCATCGGCAGTCTTCCATATCATGTTCTTACACTTGAAACACGGGCATCTCATCTTTCCGTTCGGATCATCAGCATGTTCTATTGCTTTGCTCATAAAATTGGACACCCCGTCACGATACGCATCAACTAATCCCCTCCCATCAATCTTTATCCTACGGTACATCCAACTCCAGTCGGCATCCATCTTTAATTCAAGAAAATACCCAATTAGATCAAGAATAATCATGAATGTGGTCCAAGCATGAATTTCGTTTACCTAGTTTATATCTCCACTCTACAGGGATTAGGCTTCTATCCCGTTCCTAGATGCGTCTCCTCACTAAGGCCAATCTTAAGCACGTTTCTACTATTTTTAAAAAATTTCAGCAGCACCTTCCCATGGTCTCCAAGTACACGAAATAGACCAAGAAAACTTAGTCTTAGTATGCACTCGGAGAACATGTAGAGACACCAGCTGAAAGTTCCTCAAAATTTATAAAAACGCACCCTGTGCATTGGCACGGACCTAAGTGAGAGACATAACATCTAGTAATAGTCCCAAACTGAGGACTATTCGACATTCACTCCTAATGAGTGAATGTCGAACGGGTTTCTAAGTTGACACCTCCAAAGCATGTATGTCTTCATCAAGATAAACTAAGTATAGCATTTGCTTAGTTTGAACGATATGATCTGGTCTCCATGTATTATTATGGGAACCAGATCATATCATTCAAACTAAGCAAATGCTACTTAGTTTATTTTCTAATGAAAAACTAAGTGCTACTTAGTTTATTGAATATTGCATCCCAACTAAGCAAATGCTACTTAGTTATTAATTATATTTAATTTTATTGTATTTAATTGTATTTTATTTAATATTGCGGCAAACTAAGCAAATGCTACTTAGTTTATTTTGCCAATGAAAAACTAAGTAAGTGCTACTTAGTTTATTGAATATTGCTTCCCAACTAAGCAAATGTTACTTAGTTATTAATTATATTTAATTTTATTTAATTGTATTATATTTTAAAATTTATTGATTATTTATAATTTATCTCTTTTAATTAATTATTAATTATTTATTATTTATTATTTAACTCTTTTAATTATTTACTATTTATTTATTATTTAATATTTAATATTTAATATTTATTATTTATTTTATTTTATTAAATTAAATTAAATTTAATTTAATTTTAAATTAATTTAATTTAAATAAATTTAATTTTAATTTTAATTTTAATTTAATTTATTTAAATTGAATTATGTTAAATTAATAAAATTTAATTAAGTTTAATTTAATTATATTAAATTAAATCAAATTTTATATTTTGTTTTACTTTATTTTAAATTTAATTTAATTTTTGATTATTTTATATTATATTACATTTTTATATTTAATATAATATAATTTAATATTAATTAATTTATTTAAATTTTATTTTCTTAAAATAAATTAAATTAAGTCCATTTTTTATTTAATATAATATAATTTATTTTATATTATATAGTTCAATTTAAGTCCATTTTTTATTTAATATAATATAATTTTTTTTATATTATATAATTCACTTTATTTAAATTGTATTTTAGTATTGAGATACTAATAACTATACCAATACCAACGCAACCATTTTTTGCTGAATTCTGACAAAATTCTGTCGGGAATTCCGTCAAAGATAACAAATATATATGCCAATATCACAACAAGCTAGAATCAATACAAATATATACCAACACAACCAACCCCAATCAATAACTATAATTCAACATACAATTCAACAATTGTATATACTCAAATCTGTAAATTTAACAAACTGTCAAATTAATATAATGAAAACATCCCAAATTTAGCAAACTATCACAAAAAATCCCAATTTCAACAACAGTGCAAAGTAAATTTAGGGTTCAACAAAATATCAACACCAACATTTCTACACTTTCAACAATATATATTTGAAAATTTAAACCCAAATTAATGCATAACCATATATATATCTGAAAATTTAGGGTTCTAAATTAAAACTTAATTGATAAAATTAACCTTAAATTGAGAGAAGGAGGAGCATAGAGGGACGAGAGAGAGAGAGCAACAGAGGCCGGAGCCGGAGGTGCGACTGGAGCCGGAGGTGGGGCAGCGGCTGAAGGCGAAAGGGAGGAGGCGACAAAGAGAGGTGGCAGGCGGCAGAAAATGGGACAGAGAGAGAAGCCGGAAGGGAGAGGAGCACGACAGGCAAAAAGGAGAGAGGCCGGATGAAAGAGAGACACCGGAGCTGTCCGGAGCAGCAGCCTGAGGCGGCCGGAAGTGGCGTCGGCCGGAGAGTGAGTGAAGGAGAGTGAGAGAGCAGAGTTAGAGAGGGAGAGGGAGAGTGAGAGAGAGCAGCGAGTGAGAGAGAGTTTGAGAGGCAACGAAATGAAATGGGGAAGAAGCAGTCTGCTAGGTTTTAAAAACTATTCTCGACGAAATTCTATCGCGATTTATTCGGTCGAGTTTAGATAACTCCGACTGAATTCTGTCGGGTATAATAGGGAATTCCGTCAATCTTAAGGTTGGAGGTGGCAGGAGAATTTGGCGCCATAATGGGCTATATTTTCGACAGAATTCCGTCGGGAAATCTTTACGTACGACTGAACTATTCTCGACTGAATATTCAGTCAGATATAGACTAATCTCGACAGAATACATTCCGTCGGAGTTACTTCCGTCGGAAATAAACCCTTTTCTTGTAGTGAATTTGTGACGCCCCCAGAATAGGTCCAGTCAACCCAACCCATTCTGAGTCGCCAAATACATGGTATAGAATTCAAATACAAACTTTATATCACACGGTCGTACAAAATACGACTACACAACTGTGAGTGTCAATACAAATCGTATATAATACAAAATATTAATATTCAAATTCATTCTTTATTTATTACAATTATTATCCCACTATTTTGCAAAAATAGCGAGGACTACTACTGCTCTAACTCGGACCATCACTCTGTCCCCCGACTAGTTCCCGCAACGTTCTCATTTCCTGAAGAGGACAATAGATGAAAAGGGTGAGCTCAACTAGCCCAGTAAAGAATATTATGACTAAGATAATGGAAAATAAATTATCGTTAGTCTTCAACAATTCAGATAAAATATTATTGACAACAAGTTTTAGATCAATATTCGCTGCGAAAATAACCATTCATCATCAATAATTTATCCCTGTAACATCAATCAATATACATCTCAAATCAAATATTCATCTTTGCACTACAGGCCAAAGATATTCATTTGTATCATCAGTGGTCATGTTCATCTCAACACCTGTCATCTTTGCACTACAGGCCAAAGATATTCATCAGGTAATCATTCATCTTTGCTCTACAGGCCAAAGATATTCAATTATATCACCACTTAGGACTGAGAATGATGAAAAATATTTTAAAGAACGAATCCAGTGAGATAAAAGACAAAGATTAAGTATTCGGATTTTAGTATATCCAATTCAAAAATACTTCGTAATAATCAATTGTGGAGAAAAATTCAAGAATAAAGCTCAAAACTTAAATCCAATCAAAGATAGTAATCATAACGGATAATTTGGACAAATAGAAGAAAAATTAATTTTTCCGTGAATAGTACCGTATACGTGAATAGTAACCCCGACGGAAAAAGTAAGAATTTCAACATAAAATCCATGACAATATTTTGGTATAATGATATTGAAAAGAATAATATCATTTACGAAAGAAAATAACATCCCTTACCTCAAAAGAATAACACTTCTGACTGGAATATCGGATATAATATCGAAGAAAACTTGCACTGAATACTAACACTCAAAGTATCTAAATACTCACAAAAATACGCTCGATATTATAGAGAGAGAAAACTTCTGATTCTGGTGTGATTTTCAATTCTAACCTAAGCACCCTATTTATAGGAAAAACTTAGGATGCCAAAGGAGACTAAATTAATAAAATAATATTATTTTTTTAAAAAAATTCCGCCGCCTGGCAACTTCCAAAGAATCAGAATTTTCAAAAAAAGTGGGGCCCACCCATTAAAAAAATATTTATTTTTTGAAACTTCAATAATTCATAATAAATAGTTCTTTTGTCAGAAAAATACAAATTTTATGTCTTTCTATAGGAAATTTAATTCTCTACAACTTTGCAGAAGGAAGTTTTTCCAAATTCCAAACATAAATTATTCGAAATCCATAAACAGATGATTTTTCACACCAAAATACTGATAAAAACACATCAGTGCTAATTCCTTCTTTAATATCCACAAAATAAATATTTCCTTATCATATAAATCAATAATTAATTATTCACAAATAATATTATAGAACTACAATATTGACAACCAGGTCGTTCCCAGGAAAGAGGGGGCTTTCCGATAAGGATTTCTCCTTACTGGCGCGCAATTAGATTAGCCTAACCCCTTTCTTCGACAGAACTTCCTTAGACATTGTCAATAATGCTATCTAATAATATTATTTAAATAATATGAATTATTGATTTGATAATATGAAATACTGTGCAATGACAATTATTGAATCAATAATACAAAATATCAACTGTAGCAATTATTGAATCAATAATATAAAATATCAACGTAGCAATTATTGAGTCAATAAAATATCAATGTAACAATTATTGAGTCAATAATATAATATATCAACGTAGCAATTATTGAGTCAATAAAATATCATGCAATTATTGAATCAATAATATAAAATATTGAACAGTAATTACTGTAACAATTATTGAGTAATGGCTTCTCACGTAAGAATCAATAATTAGAATTACTGTGCAATACCGTGTGCTACTATGCAACACCGCGTATTACTGTATTTTAACCACTTGGTATTTCAACAGTACTAACGGTAACAACTACGCCGTCATTTTATAAAAAGGTTATTTCTGTCGCTTTCTATATCCGACAGTTATTCTATTGTGGGGCCCACAAATAGCTGCGCCGTCGTACGAATATTCCCCGACAACAAGAATATTCCACGACCAAACGAATATTCCCCGACAACAAGAATATTTTATAACCACTTGCTTATTTTAAAATATTTGCACATTTCACCCATAACTTTCACATTTATCAAATCAACACCTTACTATTTCGAAATAATATATATAAAAAATTAAATCTTTATTCATAAAAGTTGGGGTCTTACAGAGTTGGCTTCTAAGACAACTGCTGAAAGATACATGTCAGAAACTTTAGTAGATACTTCATCTATTTCTGCTATGTTCGCTTGGCCATTTTTCCTTTTGAAGTTCTCTTGCTTTTTGGGTTTGCGACAATCTTTTGCAAGATGCCCTATCTTGTTGCAATTATAGCATTTCCCTTTGAACTTCTTCGAAGGACCGCTTCCTTGACTTGAGTCTTCAATATTGTTGTGTTTCCTTTTCTTAGTTTTGTTACCACCCTCTATTACATTAGCATTGGATGTAATTGGAAGTTTTCCAACTTTCTTTTCAGACATCTGATTATCTTCTTCAATTCTCAACCAAACTATCAAGTCCTCACGCCTCATTTCTTTACGTTTATGCTTTAAATAATTTTTAAAATCTTTCCAAGATGGGGATAATTTTTCAATTACTGCGGCCACTTAATTGAAAAGATTCACTTAAAATCATTTTTTCAGCATGAATCTCATGGATTATCAATTGAAGCTCTTAAACTTGATTTATGACAGTCTTTGTATCAATCATTTTAAAATCCAGAAATCTACCGACAACGAATTTCTTATATCGGCATATTCCGTTTTATATTTTTTATCCAAAGACTCCCATAATAACTTAGCAGTTTTGATTGGGCTATACACATTATGTAACGCCCCCAAAATAGGTCCAATCCATCCAACCCATTCTGGGTCGCCATGAAATACACTCAACAAAAATTCTAAATATAAATCTTCAAATTTTAACTTTAAAATTGTCGTACAAAATACGACCACAATTAAACTGTGAGTTTCAATACAAATACAGTGCCCATACTCCAAATCAATAATACGTTACAAAAAGGTACAGTCAATAACTGTTTTAGAAATTAAAATATTTGGAAAATGCTCAAGAAAACCTTCGTACATGGGAGGCCATGCATCTAAGTTATAATAGATATCGTAAGACTCGAGAATTATCCTTGGTTGACCCAATAGACCCCAAAGAAAAACGAGAAGATTACTATCTTGTTCATTCCAATGGTGGGTCTTCTCTTGCCATATAATTATCTCTGTTGTCTCAAACTGAGAATTATATTCTAACCGTACTCCAAGATTATATAGGTAGTGTTCATGGATATAATCAGCAAGTGGATGTGCACAACCATGTCTTATGATAACATGAAGTCGTATGTGGTTAGACATCTTGTATGATAGTGACAAAACACCCTTCTAAAGTTGGGTTCACCTCACCTAAGTCAGGTCACCAAAATCAACGGTTAAATGACGTATAAAATACGACATACTTATCTAAAATTTTTAACAAAATTATTTTCATATTGTTTGTGGAAAACTTCAACAGTTATAGACCCTCGTTCTATTCCCCTGTTATCCCCGCTCGACCCAGCTATACTCTTATTACCTGAAAGGAATTGTGAAGCAAAATGATGAGCACAAATAGCCCAGTAAAGAATATCATGACTAAAGATAATTAAATTATCAATAGTCTTCATCAGTAATAAATCAGAGATTTATAATATATGGTAGATGATAAAACTTTTCAACCATAGCTGCAGCGGAACGAGCAATCCATTAGAAGAGTCAAATACACCATAATGTCTATTATCATCTCCATGTTAAAAGTCCACCAACAATGTTTTATTCCTGTAACATCAATCAACAGTTCCTGTCCACAATCATGTGAATAATTCATAATCATAATTGTGTTACTAAATTCCTCTTCGCACCCAGGACGAATATAACTTTCATCACCTATCTTTACCTGAAACACCAAAGATCATGGTTATACCAAATCACAGTTCCTGTTCATAATCATGCTAATCAATTCATCTTTGCACTACGGGCCAAAGATATTCAACAATTAATCATTCATCTTTGCACTACAGGCCAAAGATATTCATAAATCAACCGCTCATCTTTGCACTACAGGCCAAAGATATTCATCAATAGTTCATCTTTGCACTACGGCCAAGGATATTCAACAACAGGTCCTCTTTGCACTACGGGCCAAAGATATTCAACATCAGGTCATCTTTGCACAACATGCCAAAGATATTCGTATCTCAAAAAAATATCTAATCATTCCAAAATTTATATAAACACTAATTATAACCATGTTGATCAATTCGCCTTTGCACTTAAGCTAAAGATATTCAATTGTAAAATCAATGATCATGATCATACCTGTCAACAATTCATCTTTGCACTACTGGCCAAAGAGAACCCATAGTCATGATCATACCACTAATCTACTCATCTTTACACTCAAGTCAAAGAGAATTTTCATCATCCGGATTATAAAAATATTATATATGAGAATAAGAACAATACGATCCAATTGTCAACATGATAACCAATTCTGGAGTAAAATTCAAGAAAAATTTTTAAAATAGGAATCCGATCAAAGATATGAACCTTAACAGGCAACTTGGACAAATAGAAGAAAATTTAATTTTTTCATGAATAGTGCCGTATACATGAATAGTGTCGTATACGTGAATAGTGTCGTATACGTGAATAGTAACTCCGACACGAAAAAGATAGAAATTTCATAAAAAAAATTATACTTCGTGAATAGTACCGTATTCGTGAATAGTACCGTATACGTGAATAGTAACTCCGACGGAAAAAGTAAGAATTTCACAATAAAATTCATGCCAATATTTTGGTATAATGATATTGAAAAGAATAACATCATTTACGAAAGAAAATAGCATCCCTTACCTCAAAAGAATAACACTTATGGCTGGAATATCGGATATAATACCAAAGGAAACTTGCACTGAATAGTAATACTCAAAGTATCTAAATACTCACAAAAATACGCTCGATATTATAGAGAGAGAAAATTTCTGATTCTGGTGTGATTTTCAATTCTAACCTAAGCACCCTATTTATAGGAAAAACTTAGGATGCCAAAGGAGACTAAAATAATAAAATAATAATTTTTTTTAAATTTCTGCCGCTTGGCGGCTAAGGATTTTTTTTTCAACAAAAGTGGGGCCCACCCATTAAAAAATATTTATTTTCTGAAACTTCAATAATTCATAATAAATAGCCCATTTGTCAGAAAAATACAAATTCTATATTTTATCATAGGAAATTTAATTCTCTACAACTTTGTAGAAGGAAGTTTTTCCAAATTCCCAACATAAATTATCCGAAATTCATAAACGGATGATTTTCCACACCAAAATACTGATAAAAATACATCAGTGCTAATTCCTTCTTTAATATCCACAAAATAAATATTTTTTTATCATATAAATCAATAATTAATTATTCATAAATAATATTATAGAACTAAAATATTGACAACCAGGTCGTTCCTAGGAAAGAGGGGACTTTTCGATAAGAATTTCTCCTTACTGGTGCGCAATTAGATTAACCTAACCTTTTCCTCGACAGAACTTCCTTAGACATTGCCAATAATGTTATCTAATAATATTATTTAAATAATATGAATTATTGATTTGATAATGTGAAATACTGTGCAATGACAATTATTGAATCAATAATACGAAATATCAGCTGTAGCAATTATTGAATCAATCATATAAAATAGCAACGTAGCAATTATTGATATAAAATATCAACGTAGCAATTATTGAATCAATATAATATTATGCAATTATTGAATCAATAATATAAAATATTGAACAGTAATTACTGTAACAATTATTGAGTAATGGTTTCTCACGTAAGAATCAATAATTAGAATTACTGTGCAATAACGTGTGCTACTGTGCAACACCGCGTATCACTGTATTTTAACCACCGGGTATTTCAACAGTACTAACGGTAACAACCACGCCGTTATTTTGTAAAAAGGTTATTTCTGTCGCTTTCTATATCCGACAGTTATTCCGTTGTGGGGCGCACAAATAGCTGCGCCGTCGTACGAATATTATCCGACAACAAGAATATTCCACGACCAAACGAATATTCTCCGACAACCAGAATATTTTATAACCACTTGCTCATTTTAAAATATTTGCACATTTCACCCATAACTTTCATATTTATCAATTTAACCATTTACTAAATAGAAAAATTGAATACTTTTATTTTAAAAAATCTGGGGTCTTACACATTATACAATGTATTGTCTAATCCATTGAGGATATAATTTTTGCAAAGAAAATCAGAATGCTTCCATGCATCCACAGCAACCAATGTAGTCCTATCAGTTTCATTATCATCAACCACATGGTCATCTCTATTTAAAAACCTTGAAAGATTCAATGTAGTAAGATAAAACAACATTTTTTGTTGCCATCTTTTAAAATCAATCCCACTGAATTTTTCAGGTTTCTCACCATGACTAACATGGGTAGGAACATTGGTTGTAATAGAGTTAGGCACAATTGAATTAGATAATGCCATAATTCTGTTATATTCAATTTACAGAATCACTTTAATAAAAATAGAAACAATAGAAGGAGAAAACAAAAACTAAATTTGTAATTACAATAAAGTAAATATGTATTTAATTTAATTTAATTTTTAAAAAAAAAATCAAAAAACAAAATTCTGTAATAAAACTAAAAAAAAAAACGAGATGGATAATGTTTAATCTTCTCATATGCATCAGCATATGTGGTTTCTCTCTCTTTATTTTGTCTTGTATTAGTATTATTGTTATCAAGTAATGCGTAAAAGTAGACAAATTAAATACAGTGGTGGTTTGAATTGTCCTTTATCACCCTGGGCTCCATTATATTGTAGAGAGTAGTATAGAACCAAGTACCACTGGACGAAATGGATATTAGTATAGAATAAATACTCTAGGAAGCTCTGTTATAAATTAGTATAAAATGAATACTAAAAAAGAACAGGAAATCTGCTTTAAGATTGTTAGTCCCGTAATAATTATATACTAATTATATACACAAAATTAGAAGATAATCAATGTTATAATAATAACTTACTAGACGCAATTGGCAAATTTTTAAAACCAAGTCGACTGTTAGACTGTCTCTCCTTAAAGCAGATTTCGTCCCCGCTATCGGTGCTTACGGATGGAACAATGAACGTCTACTTCTCAGGATAAAATGGTCTTCAATCCTCACAATAAGCACTTCAATAGAAGAGTTCCACGAATCAATAATATTAGAATACTCTCTATGACTTTTAATGAATGAAGAATGAAGCATTAATTTTTTATGAATAGAAGGAATACTATTCTTATATAGGCATTGACATGCCTTTTCAGAATATTCATGTGCCTTTTCACAACCATAGGTAGTTATTAATTTTAAGAAAAAAACTAACTTGCAATTAGTTATTGGTAGTTACAAAACTAACCTTGCAATTAGTTATTGGTAGTTAAAAACTAACTTTAAATTTCTCATTCATTAATATATATATTCCAACAAATATACCAATACGTATTTGTTACACCTA
Source organism: Panax stipuleanatus (assembly GCA_020205555.1). Lineage (NCBI taxonomy): Eukaryota > Viridiplantae > Streptophyta > Magnoliopsida > Apiales > Araliaceae > Panax > Panax stipuleanatus. The sequence continues at coordinate 126,745,534 of CM035124.1, forward strand.
ATGCGCAAGTCAAAACAAAAAATAATGTTTTAACAAGTTATATACTTTCACTACACAAAAGAATATATTATAAGAATAATGCTAGAGACACAACTTATTCTATGACTATTTTATAATTTGATGATGTCGCATACTCCATCTCAACTTTTACGTGGGGCCGAAGACTACATTAAAATAATTTGTTCATCAATATACTGAGGTGGAGTATGCCACATCAGTAAATTATAAAATACTACCTCCGTCCCACAATAAGTGGTTTTTTAAGCTTAACATTTTTTTTCCAAAATAAGTGATGTGTTAGAATTTCGATACAATTTTTACAATATTTTTTCATATGTGCCCTTATGCAACCAATGGTATTTATTGCGTATTTATTGGGAAGTTGAAAGGTTGAAAAAGAGAAAGAGAGACCAAAATGCAATAAAAAATGTCTCAAACAAAACAAAGAAAGTATATTAAGGGTATTTTTGTCATTTTAGCTTGTGTATTGGTATGTGTGATTTAAGCTAAAAAAGCACTTATTATAGAACGGAGGTAATAGTTATAAAATAAGTTGTGTCTCTAGCACTACTCAAAGAATTAACACTCGCATGACTTTAAGAACATATATAGTTTTAAAAGAATAATATTTGATCATCGGAATAAAATTAATTTAAAAAACTAAACAATTTTTTTCCTCGCCGTCTGCTATTTTCAGGGGTCATAACCTAAGCTATTGTGCAAGAGAAATGATGTCTTTTATTTATGTATCAATTTTTTTTGAGAGCTACATAAATAAGTATGAGTGATAAGTTTTTTAGAGATATACATAATATAATTTTTTTCAATCTTATATATTAATGTTTATCGCAATTGTGATTTGACAAAAAGAGAAAAATGTAAGTACACAGCTGTGTAGTGTACAGTAGGCTACAGCGACGGTTTTCCAGGGCTATAGCGATGGTTTGTCTGTCGCTATAGATAGAATATCTATGGCGACAGACAAACCGTCGCTATAACCCTAAAAAACCGTCGCTATAACCTACTGTAACTACATATAGCCCTCACAAAAAAATAATTCATAATATATTACAGAATTCATTATGTAACGTATAAGCCGGTAAGAAACAGTATTTAATAATTATGCCTCAAGTAGCAATGTATAGCATACGACAGAATTAGTTGAAAATGAGTTATATAGTGTTGCTTTTAATTTGGTACAACTCGTTTGGATTTTACTGAAAAGGATGGAATGGAACAGATATTTTTACATGTTAAAATGATATTTTTATATGAGAATCTCTCAAATAGAGATGAGACCCACTCCCTATTCATATGAGAGGGATCTCATGAAAATATTAATTTTTTATGTGCAAATATCAGTTTCCTATATATATACGCTAAGACTGGATTCACAGACATGAATTAAAGTAATTAAAATATCTATTTTGGTGTATATTATATGAATAATAAGGGAATATCATGTGAAAGAATACCTTATAAAACTATTATTCTCATTTATAAAAATATCAATTCTCATTATTTAAAGCAACGTGTATTTCGTTTTCAAAATTTTGGCGGTATAGGAGTAGGGGATGGCTGCTTTTTGCAGCTTATTAATCTTTGACTATCTGTGTTTCAGTGATTTACTTGAAGAGAGACAACAAGTTTTTTTTATATAATTTGAAATTAGTGAACAATCTAGATGACTTTTATTAATTTGATTTAGATTGCTAACAATATATATATATATACCTTGCTTACGTTTTTTAGCGACGGATCGGACGACGGTTTGGTCCGTCGCTATATATACAACATTCGTCTAAGTTTTTAGCGACGGACAACATATAGACGATCCGAGTACCGTCACCCGATCCGTCGCTAAAGAGAGATAAACAAGGTATGTGGATAAAGGGTAAGCTTAAATCCTGGACCCTAATATATATATGTATGTATTACTTAATTTCAATAAGTACGTGGAGTTGGTGTATTAGATATAGTTAATATACAAATTAAGTCAAAGGTGAATGGTAAGTTGCCTCCTCCTGCGCATTTTTTCTTTCTCAGTTTCGTTTGTTGCGAACTCTTTTAGAAAACTAGCTTGTTTTATAGGATCTTATAAGTTGATGATACCCATATCAAAACCAACTGGTGCCAATAAGTGGAGCTTCCGTATAATAGATTTCACTTAATTAATGCTTGGAAGCCAGAGGTTGAGGTCGTTACATCCCAAGAATGGACGAAGATTATGTACGTGCATGCATGGCAATGAACACAACGACTTGGAGTTTCCGTAATGAGCTTGAGCGCGTTTAAGTGCCAAAATTTAGTATCGTCGCTAAATACAATATTTATATTTCTAAATTTGTATTAAAAATTTGGATGAAAAATATAATCAAGCGCAGGGTGGATCCAGGAATAAATCCTAGCGGGGGCGGATTTTAATTTGGTGGAGGTTCGGGGCTGCGCCCCCAAGCCAAATTTTGGCGGGGTTCAGGGGCTGCGCCGCCAAGCCAAATTTTTTAGATAATTTTATGATTTCCGGCCGGTTACATATATAAAGTAAGAGTTAATTTAGTTACATAAAATTATAACCCAGAAAAATATGTATTTAAAGATACTGAAATTCAACTAGAAATTCTCACCACAAATAAGAGTTAATTTAGTTACATAAAACTAAGAATTGCTGAAGTTAAATAAGAAAATTGGAACTAATCATAATATTCACTAATCAAAATAATGTTTACAAATTACAATGTTATTTTGCAAAGAAATAAAATTCAGAGAAACCCAGAAGACCAAACAAGGTAGTACACTGTACACATACAAACACAAATGTATATTTAAAAACAATCCAATCCAATTTAAATATAAATTAAACCGGTAATTTATGTTTATAAAATTATAAGTGGGGCGGACTAATGTTAAGGAAAAATTATAAGCTCGGCAGAAAAAAATGATACAGGGAAAAGGCTAATGAGTAGGGCGGACTTGTCTTGCCAATTATAATTGGTTTATAAAATTTTTGTTTTGCTCCCTCCAAAGTTTAGCTCATCTATTAATATGCCCCTCTAAATTTATTAAGTTACATATTTGCCCCTATCCTAATACCTTAAAAAAAATGTAAGCATAGGCAGATGCCTATGTTGCCCATACACAGGTCCGCCCCTGATCAAGCGGATCTTAATCCGTTTCGGACAAGAAAATGATTATGTAGCTAAATGTAATATTGTGTTATTAAATATGTAGTATATGTATTTGAGAGAAATTATCAATTGGGTGAAATATGTAATTGGAAAGAGCTTGATTTGTATGGTTATATTTGTGTGTTTTAATTTTTCTCCATATTCAATCCCATTCACCATCCTTGAACTATCCAACAGAGCAGACGTATAATTTTTCTCCATATTTTCATATTTTTAATTCTTTCTTATTTTATCTGTTCATTTTTCTCCTCCTCCAATTTTTACTTAACTAATTTAGCATTAAAAGTTAAGTTGAGATGAGTTAATTTAGCACTCTTTGTCCTGCACAATGAACACGTCAGCACCGGATCTCGACGGTTTTGGGCCGCCGGGGATCGCTCCGGTGTGAGAATGAGTACAGATTTTGAGAGAAATTGGGTTAACAATGGAGGTGGTGTGCTTTTGTGTTCTGAGAGAAAAATATGTCCCTTACCTTGTCTGTATAGTGCCTTTTTCCCTCTTATTGTCTCATCACCTTTGCATGTTTTCCCCCGATGTCTTTGTCAATTGGCTGCATGCAGGCTTTTTTCTACTTGCTTTTCCCCCAGTCAACATTATGTCAACTCCTCATTAATGAAGGTGGCTTAAGACGGCTGGGCCCATCACCTCAATCAGCCGCCTGCTAATCTCACAGATTAGGGGTAATCTTTAGTCTATAAACTGCCACCTGTCATCCACTACCAGCTTCAATCTAGAGTTTATCTAAATGATCTTTTGGATAGCAGCTCAATACTCCAACAGTAAAAATGGGTCTGACCCGGAAAGCCCATAACGAATTTAAATTGACCGACCCAAAATATTTACGGCCCAACATTGCCCCCTAGTTTTTCGTTAAACAAAATGTTTAATGAAAGAGTATAGGAACCTGGGTCAATTATCAAGGAGAATCCCCACAGACTCAGCGAAGCCCAATTAATAGAAAGCCCATATTCAAATGCAGACCTCACGAACCCAAAATCATACACCAATCTTTTTAAATTTCAAAAGTAAATGATATTTCCCAATTCCGAGAGGACACGCCGGCGGTTAACCTTCCCCATCATTATCTCTATTAAATGTGCAGCCTTTGGACTTCGTGCATTTCCAGAAAGGCAATTCTATAAGATTTTCAAACCCCCAAATCAGACAATTTTACCCGTTCATTTGGAGTTCGAAATATACCAGCTTTCTTCTTCTTCTTCTTCTTACTCCGATTTTCTTCTTAACTTGTCTGTCAACAATGGCTTCCCAAAACAAAGAAAACGCTGCTTTGACTTCCGAGATTCGTTCATCTTCCATCCCGACTGTGTCTGTATCATCATCCGGCAAAAATCCTATACCTCCTGCTTCTGTACCCCCTCCTTTTAAATTCGAGGACGAGGAACAACATCCCATCGCCAACAGTCCTTCGAAACTGACAGAAAATGATCTCGAAACCATCCGAGAACGTTATTTTATTCCAGATACACATTATCTAAAGGCGCCTACCCTCTCCGATCGAATGTATCATCGTCCCGACGGTTGGACCGCCATGCCTCTCATTTTCTTGGAGAGAGGAATCCGATTTCCTCTCCATGCTTTTATCGTTACCCTTCTGGGGTTTATGGGTGTGGGATTTGCCCAACTGGTCCCCAATTCCTACATCCACATTCTAGCTTTTATAGCTTTCTGTAGCGAATCAGGGGTTTCTCCCTCTATCGACTTCTTTTTCAACCTGTTCGTTCTGGGCAAATCTCGCGAACAGGGTTTTAAGGTTCTGGGTAAACAAGCCCCAAAACCTAATTCTAAATTCAGTAAACGCCCCCTAATGGATACCCCTTCGAGCAACAAGAAATGGTATGAGAAATGGTTCTTCATCAAAGGACCTGAAATATCATCCATTCCCGATTGGACTACTTCAGAACATGCCACTTCGGACCTAGGCGACCTTCCAGACGATCGCATAAAGGAGATAGCGAAGCTCATGGGGAAGCTTCCCAGGGAGGAATGGAGCTTCAACCTCCTAGGCGATCATGCTTGGTTATTCGATCATAAACGTAAGTTTCCAACCCAAATTTTGTATGTTTTTCTCAATTTCTCTTTGATCATTATTTTGAGATATTTTTCTTTGTGTACAGTATCCTTGATCAGGCCTTCATTTTCTGACCGAAGAGGTATAGAGCAAAATCTGTCAGCCCCCTCAGCTCAAGATTTTCCCGAAGCTCAAGAAACCGAAGCACAAGCCTTCGAGCTTCAACCTACCGACCCACCAATAGCCGAATTGAACCCGGACGAAGGGGTTAGTCGGCCTCGCCGAAAAAAGAGAGCTGCCCGAAAGCCTAAACACACTTCCGCTCCTATCCCCACCGAGAGCCTCCTTGACATGCCCGCTGCTGATCGTGCCAAAATTCTCCTTACCAAGAAGCGAAAGGCTAAAGTCAACATTGTACCTCTCACAACCGAAGAATTGAGAGTGCCTCCTTCCACATCGAATCTAGATCTACCTCCACTCTCGCCCACAGAACCTGACGAATTTGAGGTTGAACCTAGTTCTCCTCTTATCCGGAAGAAAAAACATATTTCAGAAGACCAGACCTTTCCTGAAAATCAGCCAACATCCTCTCCTCAACGAGTAAATCCTCCTTTCTTCGGTTCGACGTCTGGAGCTCCTCGATCACCTAGTCTATGGCCTGACCAGAATGAAGACTTCCCCTTGCATCTCTATAATTCTTTCGTTCTGGATACAGACAACCACAGGTTCGGCAACAGTACCATAACCGATCTGCTGGAAGAAGGCTTGGCTCATCAGGCTAGAGTAAGCTTTCGATTATTTCTGCTCATAAATATATATTCTTCAAGTATTTTATTAATTCAGAATGTCTGCAGGCAAATGGGATTTTCGGGCGTCTTCACCAAAAACATAAAGAAGCCGGGGTCGAAGAAGAAGCGGCCCGAAAAGAAAATGCCATTTTAAAGTCCGCCTTGGCGAAGGAGAGGAGTGAACATGAGAACCTCCGCTTCAACTGTAAAGGTCTTCAAAATGATCTCGCCAAAATGAAAGAGCTGCTGGCCGTGTCTGAAGCTTCTCAAAACGCGATCATGCAACGGAATGAAGAACTTCAGCGATCCAATAAACAATTGACTGAGAATAACCGGAATCTGGCCTTAAGCGTATCAGATGCTAAGAAATCTGAAGAACATCATCTGGATCTTCGGGGAAAAGCTGAGAAGGAGCTTCGGAATCTGAAGTCGATGGGTCCTCCTCTCACTGAGGAACTTCGCAAGGAGATCCAGGCTGAATACCGGAAGTCTCCTTCTTTAACTAACGAGATAATTCAGATGTACGCGGAGGGTTATGAAGCAGCCCGAAGCAAGGGTAAAGCTAAATTGGCAGCCGTTGCTGTAAACCCGTTGCTCCTTGATTCTTCCGAAGATGAAGATGAGGAGTAATGGTGACAGAAATTTACCCTTTGTATGACAATGCACTGACTTTATTAAGCTTAATGAGATATATCTTATTCCTTGTTGCTCCTTTCTTAAGTCGAATTTGTATCTTTGTTTAAACGATATATAATTTGAGCTCAACACTTCAAGTAAAATTAATCAACAATGTAAGACGAAACTTACTCACTACCGGAGGATATCATACATCATTGTTAGGATAAACGATCCACCAACTTTTTAGTATGAATATTAGTTCCGAAGAACTTATAATGTTATTCAGCTTTATAATAATTTGGATAACTTCATTCTTCTTTGAGAGCCGAATAAGTTCAACATAGAAAATATCTCGCTTTGCTATAAAAAGTCGAAAGGATTCAGCCTTATACCGAGCTGGCAACTTCGTTCTCTCCGAGAGCCGAACAGGTTCAACCCAAAAGATATTCCGCTTCGCTACGAGGAGTCGAAGGGATCCAACCTTATACCGAGCTGGCAACCTCGTTCTCTTCGAGAGCCGAACAGGTTCAACCCAAAAGATATTCCGCTTCGCTACGAGGAGTCGAAGGGATCCAACCTTATATCTGGTGACCACGTTCTCTCCGAGAGCCGAACAGGTTCAACCCAAAAGATATTCCACTTCGCTACGAGGAGTCGAAGGGATCCAACCTTATACCGAGCTGGCAACCTCGTTCTCTCCGAGAGCCGAACAGGTTCAACCCAAAAGATATTCCGCTTCGCTATGAGGAGTCGAAGGGATCCAACCTTATATCTGGTGACCACGTTCTCTCCGAGAGCCGAACGGGTTGGACCATCAATAGTTCACTTCGCTACGAGGAGTCGAAGGAATCCATCCTTATACCGAGCTGGCAACCTCGTTCTCTTCGAGAGCCGAACAGGTTCAACCCAAAAGATATTCCGCTTCGCTACGAGGAGTCGAAGGGATCCAACCTTATATCTGGTGAATAAAAACCTTTACTGGAGAGACAAAGAGAGCCATTTTTATTAATAACTGTCATTGTGGTTACAGACTTCCATATTTTAATACTATCCCTACTGAAAATATTTGCGGAGTCTCCCGGCATGCCAAAAATTTTTGATTTCAGACCCATCTAAAGTTCGCAGCCGGTAGGTTCCGGGTTTTGATACACTGATGACTTCATAGGGGCCTTCCCAATTTGGCATGAGTTTACCCATATTCTGAGGGGTAGAAGCTTCTATTTCCCGGAGAACTAAATCCCCAACTTCAAATCTTCGAGGCTTTAAACCTTTGTTGTAGTACTTAGCCACACGACGTTGATATGTGGCCAACTTTATCAAAGCTGCCTCTCGGACTTCTTCGATCAGATCTAAGTTAGCTCTGAGTCCCTCATCATTGTATAATTCTTTAAATTGACTGACTCGAAGACTTGTAGATCCAATTTCTACCGGAACTAAAGCATCAGTACCGTACGCTAGCCTAAATGGGGAATCTCCCGTCGTAGTCCTTGGCGTAGTTCGGTAAGCCCATAGCACGCTAAGTAATTCTTCGGGCCATCTGCCTTTGGCGTCATCCAGCCTCTTCTTGATTCCATTCAGGAGTATCCTGTTAGTTACCTCAACTTGTCCATTAGATTCTGGATGGGCAACTGAAGTCTTTCGATGCTAAATCCCTAACTCTTTCAGAAATACCTCAAATTTTGATCCCACGAACTGGCGCCCATTATCTGAAATTACTACCATAGGGATTCCAAATCGAAATACTACTGACTCTTTGAAAAACTTCAAACATTCCTGTTCTGTTATCAGCCGAAGAGGTTTCGCCTCTACCCATTTAGTCATGTAATCAATTGCTACTATAACAAAACTGACCTGGCCTTTTGCTTTTGGAAGAGGGCCCAGTATGTCTACCCCCCAGACAGCAAAGGGTATAGGAGATAAAACCGAGTATAGCTCCTCTGGTGGCTGATGTGGGATCGAACTATTCAGCTGACATTTGGGGCATCTTTTCACATAATCAGTAGCCTCTTTGAAGATTGTCGGCCAATAAAAACCTTGGCGAAGTACTTTATAAGCTAGCGACTTCGCGGCCATATGATCACCGCAGATACCTTCATGGACCTCCCGAAGAGCATATTCAGCTTCAGACGGGACCAGACACTTCAGTAGGGGAGAGGAATAAGCTCTTCGATACAGATCTCCATCAATCAGTAAGAAGTTTGCGCTCTTGTATCTCACCTTTTTAGCCAACATCTGATCCGAAGGTAGTACGCCATTTGATAAATAGTTTATGTATGGAGTCATCCAACAATTTGACTGTTCTACGCACGTTACTTCCTCTTTCTGGATGCTGGCTTGTTTCAGGATTTCCAAGTAAACGATCCCTTCGAAAGTGCTTGATTCGGCAGTGGCTAGTTTCGATAATGCATCAGCGTTGAAATTATCAGTTCGACCGACACTTTTAAACACACATGAGCCAAAGTGTTGAAGTCGATCTTTCAATTCTGCAAGATATCTAACCATTTTGGAGCCTCGAGCTTCGTACTCTCCCGAAACTTGTTTGATGACTAGTTGAGAATCACTGTAAATGATCAGCTTCTGAACTTCTAGACTATGAGCCAGACGCAATCCAGCTAATACCGCCTCGTATTCAGCCTCATTATTTGTTGCTTTGAATTCAAATCTGACGGCCTGCTGTATTTTGAATCCCTCCGGGCTTGTTAGAATTATCCCGGCACCACCAAGATCCGAAGTAGAAGACCCATCCACATACAACGTCCAATAATCGTGCTCCTGCCGGAGTATGGCCACTGTTTCCGGAGATTCTACCATTTCGGTCATGCTGCCATCAGCCTCAGGAAATGAGCATTCTATCACAAAATCAGCCAAGGCTTGGCCTTTAATAGCTGTCCGGGGATAGTACTCTATGAAGAACTGAGACAATTCCATCGTCCACGCAGCAAGCCTTCCCGAAACCTCTGGCTTCCCTAACACCTTCTTTAGTGGTTGGTCTGTGTACACCACTATTATCCGACCTTGAAAGTATTGCCGAAGCTTTCTACTAGCAATGACCAAAGCAAAAGCAAATTTCTCAAGGTTTGGATACCTTGTTTCTGCATCCCTAAGGGCGTGATTTACATAGTAAACCGGGTGCTGCTTACCCCCAATTTCCCGCACCAAAACTGCTCCTACGGCCAGCGAACTTGCAGCCAGATACAAATACAAAGGTTCCGTAGGAACTGGCTTCACTAACAGAGGTGCCGAAGACAAGTACCTTTTGATGCCTTGGAAGGCTTCCTCACATTCCGAAGTCCATTGGAAGGTCTTCGCATTCTTCGGCCCTTTCAACGTGTTAAAGAACGGCAGGCACCTTTCTGCTGACTTAGACATGAATCGTCGCAACGATGCTATTCGACCAGTTAAACGTTGTACATCCTTGTATGACTGGGGTGATTTCATGTCTAAGATAGCCTGGATCTTCTCTGGATTGGCTTCGATACCTCTCTTACTGACCAAATATCCCAAGAATTTGCCTGCCCCCAGTCCGAAAGTGCACTTAGTAGGATTCAGCTTCAATTCATAACGGCGCACCGTTCGGAAACATTCTTCTAGATCATCCAGATGACCATGACCCGACATGCTTTTAACAATCATATCATCAACGTAAACCTCCATATTCTTGCCAAGCTGCTTCTCGAAGATATGGTTCATCATCCTTTGATATGTAGCTCCCGCATTGATTAATCCGAAAGTCATTTTTTTGTAGGCGTACACCGACCGATGAGTAATGAAAGCTGTCTTTGGTATATATTCTTTACACATAGAAATTTGATGATAACCTGAAAAAGCATCCATAAAACTAAGAAAAGCATACCCCGAAGTTGCATCAATGAGTTGGTCGATATGAGGCAGAGGATAGAAGTCCTTCGGGCAGGCTTTATTTAGATCGGTGTAATCTATACAAACTCGCCACTTGCCATTATGCTTCTGTACCAGAACCACGTTGGCCATCCACTCTGGATAATCGATCTCGAAGATGAAATCTGCATCCAACAACTTAGTGATCTCCTCGTCAATTATCTTCTGTCTCTCCAATGCGAAGAGTCTCCTCTTCTGTCTAACTGGCTTCTTAGTTGGATCCACTTGCAATCTGTGCTCCGCTACTTTTCGACTTACTCCCGGCATGTCACTGGGGATCCAAGCAAAGACATCGGCATAGCACCGAAGCAACTTCAGCAGGCTTGTTCGAAAAGGTTCTGGAAGTCCCGAACTGATTTTCACTGTTTTCTCTTTCTTCCCCGGAATCAACTCGATCTCTTCGGTATCCTCAACGGGTACGACTAAAGGTTCGGTTCCGCTTTCTGTAAATGGTTCCACCTCAATGGCCATTGTATGCTTCAGTTTACTGATCCCTACCCCCGAAGTGATCAGAGCATTCCGATAGCACCTCCTTGCTAAGTCTAGATCTCCAGCCACTTCGCCAACTCCGTGGGATGTAGGAAACTTAATTTTAAAGTGGGGTATTGAAGTAACCGCCTGTAGAGCTGTCAAAGTAGGTCTCCCCAAAATAGCGTTGTAGGCAGAATCAACATGTACAACATAAAATTTACAAAGGATTTGAACCTGTTGGGGAACTGTCCCGAAGATGACTGGCAGCTCGATGGTCCCTGCTACTTTGACGGGATCGTTGCTGAAACCATATAGAGGGGCCTCCTGCCCGATTTCCATCTTCTGGCCATCCGCAGGCATTCGGTGGTAAGCATGAGCATACAATATATCCACCGAAGAGCCGTTGTCAATCATCATCCTTTTCATATCCACAGAACCTACTTGGGCCGTGATTATCAAGGCTCCTTCATGTGGTTCGATAGGTTCCGTAGGGAAGTCCTCATCTGTAAAGGAAATTATGGAACCCGGATATGCCCTTTCGACCTTCGCTGGCTTATCTGCCAAAGACATCACAGAGTCCAGATACCCTCGTCTCTTCTTACCTGCAACTTTTCCTGTGTTCCCCCCAGATATCACATCCACGATATGCCGCACTGTAGGGTTTGGCACTGGTTGAACGGGCTGGGCAACTTGAGCCAACTCCTTATTCTCCAGTTGATTCCTTTGTCGTTCCCGACCTGTTACATAATGCATCAAAGTACCACTTTGAACTTTTCTCTCAATAAATTCTTTCAAACTCCAACAGGAATTTGTATCATGTCCAACCGCCCGGTGGTAATTACAATATAAGGCAGGATCTCCAGACCCCGGTCGAAGGTTGTTTTTGGGTGCTTCGAAGTACGGTTGGTTTTTAATGTGTTCCAAGATGGTGGCCCGATCCGTGTTAAGTTGTGTGTACACCTTGTTCACTCTTTGAGTTGGAATGGGTGGACGATCTCCCCTGGGTACCCAGTTACTATTATACCTTTTTGATTACCTTCGGATCGATCGTTGCCTGCATTATTTCTTCTCTGATTAATGTCAGGCTTTTCCCTGTCTTTCCCCTTTACTTTTTCCGAAGAGCTTTGTTTCAAGCTAGCCATTGCCTCTTCCACCACGATGAAACCTTCGGCCTTTTCAAACGCTTCGGCCAGACTCTTCGGATGTTTGAACACCAGCTTCTTTACTAATTTTTCCGATTTCACCAGATCTAAGCCATTCTGGAATAACCTTACCGCCTGAAGATCGTTAAGATCTGAAACCTGCCCTACAGCTTCTCGGAATCTCTTTACATACTGCCCCAGAGTCTCACTCGGATATTGCCTTACTTGGGCCAACGATCCCGTGGGTCTCCCTCTTCTCTTATTGCTCCCGAAGCGAGCATGGAATTTATCACACAAATCCGCCCATGACGCAATCGAATCTGAAGCCAGAGCCCCCATCCATTGCCTTGCGTCCTTTCTTAATGTCAATCCGAACGTCTGACATTTAGCTGCGTCTGAATAGTCGTAATAATCCATTAATCTGTCAAATGCTTGGCTGTGGTCGAACGGATCTCCAGAACCATCATAACTTTCCATATGAGGCAACTTTTTGCTGGGATCAGCTTTCTCTTTAAGAATTTCAGATGAAAAGGGGGACGCCTTTTTATCCGGAGTCTTCCTCCCTTGTTGATCCTCTGCTAGCTGCTTCCGGAGCTCCTTTATCTCTTTCACCAAGTCTTCCACCAACCCGGACGAAGAAACAACCTCCTTCCTTGGAGAAATCGTCCTATTGTGTCTAATCCGATCTTTTTCATCCGGGCTAAACGATGTCGAAGGACTTCGTCTCGTACTTCGACCAGAGCGAGAACTCCCTGTATGGTGTATCCTCTTCGAATGCCTTGGAGAAGGACTTCTAGATCGGCTTCGTCGCCCATCTCTTCTACCGCTTCTATGGTACTCAATACGAGGCGTCCTTTTCGAAATCTCGAGAGAATATTCTTGTGATATACTTCGTTTCTCATCGGGAGAATGACTACAAGTCTCACTATCGTCTCGCTGGGAGTATTCATTCCTCCTTGCTCTTCGACCACGTGATTTACCCCTTCTTCCCGGTCGAGTGTAACTGAAAGCTTCGTCTTTTCTCTCGGCCGCAAGAACCATCTGTTTAGAAATCTCCTCTCTCTGCTGCAGAAGTGCTTTTAAAGCTGTGTCGGTCTCTTGAGCCTTCTTTGCCAAGACAGAAATCTTGTCTGTATGGCCTTCTCGATGCCGGGCCTTGAGTGGTGTATCCATCATCTTTTTCCGATCGTTATCGGAACCTTTGCTAGCAGTAGAAAATAACTTCCTCTTGGCATCCCCATGGTCTCTAGCTTGAGAACCTCCTAGTACCCTCTGTGACTCAAGTCTGTCATGAATACTTTTTGAGGGTCCTAGTCTGTCTTTCACCGAAATCCTTTGCAGAGAAAAACTAGCGTCCGTTGGCTGTCCCTCAGCCGTGATCGTTTTACTTTTTACCATAGCTTCCGACGTAAGATGCTTAATACGTTGTGATTGAAAATCAGAAACACTAAGACCCCTCCTTCTAGCGCCAATGTTAACGCCACAATCTCGTCACGCGCCTCAATCACGAAAAGCACTCTTTGTCCTGCACAATGAACACGTCAGCACCGGATCTCGACGGTTTTGGGCCGCCGGGGATCGCTCCGGTGTGAGAATGAGTACAGATTTTGAGAGAAATTGGGTTAACAATGGAGGTGGTGTGCTTTTGTGTTCTGAGAGAAAAATATGTCCCTTACCTTGTCTGTATAGTGCCTTTTTCAATCTTATTGTCTCATCACCTTTGCATGTTTTCCCCCGATGTCTTTGTCAATTGGCTGCATGCAGGCTTTTTTCTACTTGCTTTTCCCCCAGTCAACATTATGTCAACTCCTCATTAATGAAGGCGGCTTAAGACGGCTGGGCCCATCACCTCAATCAGCCGCCTGCTAATCTCACAGATTAGGGGTAATCTTTAGTCTATAAACTGCCACCTATCATCCACTACCAGCTTCAATCTAGAGTTTATCTAAATGATCTTTTGGATAGCAGCCCAATACTCCAACAGTAAAAATGGGTCTGACCCGGAAAGCCCATAACGAATTTAAATTGACCGACCCAAAATATTTACGGCCCAACATTGCCCCCTAGTTTTTCGTTAAACAAAATGTTTAATGAAAGAGTATAGGAACCTGGGTCAATTATTAAGGAGAATCCCCACAGACTCAGCGAAGCCCAATTAATAGAAATCCCATATTCAAATGCAGACCTCACGAACCCAAAATCATACACCAATCTTTTTAAATTTCAAAAGTAAATGATATTTCCCAATTCCGAGAGGACACGCCGGCGGTTAACCTTCCCCATCACTTACTATCCCTTTAATATATTAAACTAATAAAATGACATTTAATATTTACAGTAAAAAATTAGATACCATCATAAAATGATACCAACACTATGTAAGTACAAAAAGTATAAAAATTCTTGTTGTGCAAATTGAAGGATTTGCACTCCTACACAATGGAGTAAGGACCAGGAAAAAGGATAAAGGCTGAGAATACAAAGCAATAACAAGTTGGCTTTTGTTTTGTTTTTCTTGCTTCTTATGTGAGTTAATTAATTAATAATTTTCTTGGATAGATCTAAGTTCAAAGGTCAAGCCTGGCTAAAATATTAAATTTGTATTGTGCTTGAATTAGAAAGTGGAAAGTTCCATGAACCTACCCTATTTTAGAATTTTAAGGAAGCCATGCTTGTTTTTTGTGATTCCCCCCTTCCCCCACCCCCCCACCCCCCCCCCCCCCCCCAAAAAAAAAAAAAAAAAAATTGAAAATGTCCATTTGTTTTTTTTAACCTAAAACCTTTGTGTTGGTTATTTTAACCACTTATATTATTATATTTTAATTCTACAAACTTTAGGAGAATCTAGGGAGAGGAGTGAGAAAGAGAACTAGAGGTCAGAAATCATTGTATTTTATGGTATAATTAACTATTTAAAGTTTTGGTTATTTTTAAAAAATTTAATGAAATAATAAAATAACAAAGTTATCATTAATGAAAGTGAACTATTATTAACAAATCCCCATAACTATATATGTTAATTGAGAAGTTGTGAAACCATTTTTTTTTTACAAAAGACTAAAGAAATTCATTATCAAAAAATACCCCTTATCTAAAAGATTCAGGTAAGAGGTATAATGTGTATAATCATAATCTAAATACATATGGATACCTGAATACTAATAATTACGTTTAGAGTTTAGATTTTAGTATCCATCTCACTGATTTTCACAAATTCATTCAAAACAAATTGATAATTTTATCATGTCACAACTCATAACTAGATCCTTTTTACTTTTATGGCATCATTCCATTATCCCTGATATTAAACTAATCACAATCATGCTATCCCCAATATATAATCATCATCAATATACAAAACGACAAACATCAATTTTCTTTTCCCCATATGAGTTGACCCTTTTATTTATTTATTTTTAGTCAAGTTAATTTGCACTCGGATGTTCGTTGTTGAGGTACATTCTACTTAGATGTGCTGTGTACAAGCAATGTATGTTGAAAAGCAATTTGAGAATTGTAAAAGACAGACGACATAATGTTGTTCCATGAGCAGATTTTTCCATCTGGATTCACATAATTTAAGAAAATATTTATCCAACGTACGTTATATATTAGTTCCCATGTTTAAATTACTGTCGCAATCATTTTGTGCCTACCATATGGTGATGCTGTTTTTGTTACAAATGGATATTCATTCTCATATGATTTTCGAAACATGAGATGCTGCATAAAGCAGGAGATATGATCATGAAGAAAAATGGAAAAGAGAAAGGGAAGTAAGGAATGCAGGAAGAAGAGCAATGCAACATGTCTTCGGCTAAATAGACAGACATATGATTTGGTAGGATCGCTTGGATATATTTGGATTCTATTGTCTCATCTACTGTCTCATTCTTATATATTGTTGTCCTTTACTATGTATTTATCTATAATTATTCTATATATTGTTTGAATCGTGGAGGAGACATTAGTGTCAATTTATATGAACTAGCTAGCTGATTAGCAGCAACATGATGATACGCAACAACATGGTGAGTTGCCACGAAGAACCCAACGTGTCACAAAGAAGAACCCAAAGTATCTTGCATAAGAGACATGTGAATAAGCAGCAACGGTCACATGAAGTATGAAGGAGTCAAAGTAGGAGTATGAGAAAATAAAGCAGCCGTTTTGCATTATTCGCATTTCTATTTTGTTTATAATTTGAAATTTAATTTGCATTGTAACTTAAGAACCTTTGGTGTCGGCTACAGTTGCTGAAGGTTTGTTAGGATTTATCTATTTATAATTACCGAAGTGGAATAAAGAAAAAAAAACATTTTTATCCAAATATTATCTTGTGGTACATTCTCACCCAAAGAGAACTATAGCTAGTTATCTCTGTAGTTGTAATACTGCTATTGACTGGGACCATATCAATTGGTATCAAAGCCAGGTCATTCTATGGCAACAAACAAGGAACGGATTGAGCTTTTGGAGGCGGGGCTTGGCGGAATCCAGGATGGCATGCAACGAATTGGGGAGTTCATGAACAATAGATTGCACAGCCTGGGGATGATCTGACCGAATGGTTCAATCGGGTGGATCAATTTTTTGAATATCAGGAGACTGCCGATAATCAAAAGGTGTCATTGGCTTCATTTCATATGGTAGGAGAAGCTAATCAATGGTGGCAATGGTTGCGGCGAGCCTACAAAGAGGAAGGGCGAACTGTAACATGGGAGATATTTAAAGAAGAGCTTTCGGCACGGTTTGGACCCACAAAATGCGAAGACTGTGACGAAGCCTTATCAAGGGTCCGACAAGTGGGTTCCTTACGGAACTATCAGAAGGAGTTTGAGAGGTTGGGTAATCAAGTTCATGGCTGGACTCAAAAGGCGCTAGTAGGCACGTTCATGGGCGGAATTAAAACAGAGATTTCTGATGGCATTCGGATGTTCAAACCACGGACCTTGAAAGAGGCTAGTAGTTTAGCTAGGATGAAAGATGAGCAGCTAATGTGACAACGACAGTTCACGCGTCCAACATTACCAAATCGCACCGCGCTGGCTCTCCCACCTCCAAAATCCACTTCACCAAGTCCGGTAAAAAGATTGACGTAGTATGAAATGCAAAGACGACGCGCGCAAGGGCTCTGTTTTAATTGCAACGATAGATTTACTGCTGGACATAAATGTCAAGGACCACAACTGTTATTGTTGGAGAGCCCCGTTGAGCCTACTAGAGTTGTGTGTGAGGAGGTTATTGATGACACTATAGTAGAGGAGAAAGCTGAAGAGCAAACTGAACCAGAAATATCACTCCATGCACTCATAGGTTGGTCCACACCACAAACCATGGGGGTCAAAGCCCAAGTTGGGCATCACATCCTCACAGTGCTCATCGACAATGGGTCTACACACAATTTCATCAGTTCAAAGATAGCAGATGAGCTTCAATTGCCAGTGATTCCTAAGGAGCCCTTCACCGTACGGGTGGCGGATGGTAATCTAATGCAATGTCAAGGGAGGTTTGAACAAGTCCAGGTTATTCTCCAAGATATTCCATTTTATTTGACCCTTTATTCACTACCTCTCACAGGCCTTGATCTTGTTCTTGGTGTACAATGGCTTGAACAACTCGGCCTAGTAGTGTGTAATTGGCAGAAAATGACTATGGAATTTTGGTGGAACAATCAAGCTCAAACACTACACAGCTTGGATAGTCAAGCTATTCAATCGGCTTCACTAACAGCAGTAACTAAAGAAGTCCGACATGGATGTTCCACTTTCGCAGTTTATTTTCAATCCATAGAAGAGGTGGACCGGACCAACATGAGTGCAGATATCCAGGAACTCATTAAAGACTTTCGGGACATTTTCCTCGAGCCCACACAGCTACCTCCAGCTCGTGAAGTTGACCACTGCATTCCTATTAAGGAAGATACTGAGCCCATTAATGTAAGACCCTACAGGTATGCTTGTTTTCAAAAAGCTGAAATTGAAAAACAAGTTCAGGACATGCTTAAATTGGGGCTTATAAAACCAAGTACTAGTCCTTTCTCTTCGCCTGTTTTGCTAGTTAAAAAGAAAGACGGAACTTGGCGTTTTTGTACCGACTATAGAGCTCTCAATACCGTTACTATTAAGGATCGATCGGTTTCCTATTCCCACGGTTGATGAGCTCCATGGAGCTACCTATTTTACAAAATTAGATTTACGAGCGGGGTACCATCAAGTGCGAGTAAAACCCCAAGACATTCACAAAACTGCTTTCCGTACCCACAATGGCCACTACGAATATATGGTCATGGCCTTTGGTCTTTGCAATGCTCCTTCTACTTTCCAAGCTATTATGAATTCTATTTTCCGTCCTTATCTTCGTAAATTCATATTAGTTTTTTTTGATGACATTTTGATTTATAGTCCCAATTGGATCTTGCATCTGGAACATGTTACAAAGGCTTTTGAAATTTTGAGGCAACATAATTTTTTCATAAAAGCCAGTAAATGTACATTTGGGCAAACAGAGCTCGAGTACCTCGGCCACATGGTGACTAGTCAGGGGGTTAAGGTTGATCAAAGCAAGATTGCGGCAATGGAAAATTGGCCAAGGCCACGCACTATTTCAGATTTACGTGGTTTTCTGGGTCTTACAAGTTATTATCGGAAATTTGTGCGCAACTATGGTATGTTGGCAAGACCATTTACTAATCTATTGAAGAAATGGCAATTCGGATGGAGCGAAGAGGTTGAGGCGGCTTTTTTATAGCTCAAGCAAGCCATGACAACCACTCCCATTTTAGCGATGCCGAATTTTAATGAGCCCTTTACCATTGAAACTAATGCTTCCGGTGATGGTATAGGTGCAGTATTAACGCAGCAAGGTAGACCCATCGCCTTCCTGAGCCGAGCATTAGGAGTTGCCAAGATTTCGTGGTCAACATATGCTAAGGAGATGCTCGCCATCTTGCAAGTAATACGCGCTTGGAGATCATATTTATTGGGCAAAAAGTTCTTTATACAAACGGATCAACGCAGCCTCAAGTATTTGTTGGAACACATAATAGGGACGCCAGAACAACAACAATGGGTGGCTAAACTACTTGGCTACGACTATGAAATTATATATCGTCCGGGACGTGAAAATTCAGCTGCTGATGCGTTATCTCGGGTGTTAGGAAGTCCTATTCTTAATGCATTATCTGTACCAAAAGTGAGTTTATGGGAAGATATCAAAAGGGCCTCCAGAGGACATCCGTATATGGACCGAATTGTTCAGCAAGCTCAATCTAATCCAGGAAAGCCTTACACGTGTAGAGATGGGCTACTCTTCTTCAAGACACGAGTTGTGGTACCACCCAATACATTTGTGGTAGACCAACTACTCCAGGAATTCCATGATACGAAGATGGGGGGCCATTCTGGTATATTGGGGACATTTTAGAGATTATCTCAACAATTTTATTGGTTTGCTATGCACCGACCAGTCAAAGACTATGTCCATGCATGCGTGACATGCCAAAAAAATAAAGCTGATAATTTGTCCCCAGCCGGGCTCCTTCAACCTCTTCCTATTCCTTGTCAGGTATGGGATGACGTTACTATGAATTTTATTGAAGGCCTTCCATCTTCGCATGGTCTAGATACCATTTTAGTGGTTGTATACCGTCTGAGCAAATCCGCCCATTTCATGGCGTTATCACATCCATTCACGGCAAAGGTGGTGGCAGAAAAGTTTGTAGACGGAGTCGTGAGACTACATGGCATGCCACGTTTTATTGTAAGCGATAGGGACCGCATATTTATTAGTAAATTCTGGCAAGAATTTTTTAAGTTGTCCGGTACTCAGCTCAAGATGAGTTCAGCATACCATCCCCAAATGGATGGCCAATCTGAGGTGCTCAACCGTTGTGTGGAACAATATTTGCGCTGTTTTGTTCACTAACAGTCACGACAATGGAGTCATTTCCTTCCTTGGGCAGAGCTGTGGTATAACACAGCTTATCATTCGTCTACGAGTATGACTCCTTTTCAGGCCCTTTATGGACGATTGCCACCTACAGTTCCATTGTACATTGCCGGATCTTCGACAGTAGAAATGGTTGACCACAGCTTTACGGCAAGGGACACACTGCTTAAGAACCTTAAACAGAATTTGGATAGTGCTAGGAATAGGATGAAACAGTTAGCTGATCGTGGACGACGGGATGTAGAATTCTTAGAAGGTGAGCTCGTATATCTCAAGTTACAACCTTATCGCCAACAGTCTGCTTATTGGCGACCTCATCAAAAACTTTCCAGCAAGTTTTATGGGCCATACCCAATTGAAAGAAGAATAGGTGTTGTGGCCTATAAGCTCAAGCTTCCTGAGGGTGCACGTTTACATCCAGTCTTTCATGTCTCATTGCTCAAAAGGAAGCTAGGTGACAAAGCAGACACTAGTTTGGAACTTCCGCCTATTACTGATGAGGGTACTATTGTGGTAGAACCAGAAGTAATTCTGGACACACGTTGGATTCAGCGTGGGTCAAGGTTCATTGAGGAGAGTTTGGTGAAGTGGAGCCAATTACCCGCGGAGGATGCCACCTGGGAAGCAACGAAGGAGCTACTGAAGCAATTCTCAAGTTTGGACCTTGGGGACAAGCGTCCCCTTGATGGAGGGGGTAATGATACGCAACAACATGATGATACGCAACAACATGGTGAGTTGCCACGAAGAACCCAACGTGTCACAAAGAAGAACCCAAAGTATCTTGCATAAGAGACACGTGAATAAGCAACAACGGTCACATGAAGCATGAAGGAGTCAAAGTAGGAGTATGAGAAAATAAAGCAGCCGTTTCGCATTATTCACATTTCTATTTTGTTTATAATTTGAAATTTAATTTGCATTGTAACTTAAGAACCTTTGGTTTCGGCTGCAGTTGCTGAAGGTTTGTTAGGATTTATCTATTTATAATTACCGAAGTGGAATAAAGAAAAAAAAACATTTTTATCCAAATATTATCTTGTGGTACATTCTCACCCAAAGAAAACTATAGCTAGTTATCTCTGTAGTTGTAATACTGCTATTGACTAGGACCATATCACTAGCTAGGGACATTCAAAATTGCTCTAATTATACACGGATACTATGATGAGCAATACAATGAAGTTAATTATTGAGCATAGATTGAGAATAGGGAGACTGGTGGTTCAAAAATTAATTATTGAGCATCAATTGAAGGTATATGATAGGGTCTTGAGGATGGTGCGTTTTAGTGATTCTTGAGAAGAAAAAATGTATCTACTACATTTGTTGATGTGATTAAGGACATGTACAGGGGAAGGGAGCAACCACTTGTGTAAAGACTTGTAATGGTAGATTAAATTATTTTCCAATCATAATTGGTTAGCACCAAGTATCGTCATTGATTCCTTACATTTTTGCTTTGGTTATGGTCCTTATGGATGAGCTAACAAAAGACATACAAGAAGAGGTGCTATGGTGTATGTTATTTACTGATCTGATAAACACTAATTCATTCTTGTAGCACATGCATCTGGACAGCGTAAAAAGTTACATTGGGCATATTCAAGGCCACATGGGGAAGGGTACTTATTTGCATTCTTTCCAACGAATGCGAGGTGGTGAGGGTGGTAAAACAAATTATAGGTGTTGCCAAACTTGACATTTGAGTAACCATCAATTGGATGAAGGCAACTTGTATGGAAAGCTTGATCACAATCACCACAAAAATAGAGTCAATATTTTGTGTCTATTTCTTCCTCACAGTTTTCGCAATAGAGTAGGTCGGGATGATTCGGGATGTATGGATGCACCAAGGGAATGGGGTGAGGATCCCATCTATGCCTGATGGTTCGGAGTAATAGAATGTTGGGAAAAATGCACCTAAAATAATCTTAAATTTAGGAATTATTTTTCCCCTTTCGTGCAATTAAATAGGAAATCAACAAACCCAATACTGAGAACGAAAATAACAAATAAACATCTACAAGCAAGACACAATATTTAACGTGAAAAACTCTGAAAGGAAAACACTGTAACGACTCCAAAATCAGAACAATTTCCGCTCCCGACTTTGTGCGTTAACAAAAACTTCATTCTCATTACTTTTCATAAATCAATATTATAATTCATAAAATGCGGATAAATTTAAACTTTTTATAACTTTCTTTCATACCTTGAATTTGTATCACGATCTAGCTTTTATTCTTACAATCAATACCAATATAGATATTAAAACTCAGTTGTTTAAATATTTTCTCAGTTTCAGAATTCGCAACCTTTAGCATTTATACTAATATTCAGGATCATATCAATATAAAGATCCATTTCAAAATGTTACATGTGAACATAAAGTTCAAATTTTGATATAAAATCATCCTGCTAAATCCTTGTTTTCATGACAACAACTATATGTCTTATAGCCAACTGGATTTCTAATTAGTACCTATAAACGCAGTATATGCTATTCCTCATAACTTATCAATCATTTCCGTAGAGTTTTATTATCGTACAATTGTACCTTACAATAGTAGATGTAAGGTTTAATAGTTCAAAACTGTTGGGATTTGTGACTCATAAATTAGAGACTACTGAAATAGGCTAGTGCGGAGTATATCGTAACGAAGCGACGCACTAGCCCATCAGGATTGAACCAAAGGTTGGGGGGTGCGGGGGAAGGAGTCCCCCGGGTAAGGTACGGAGTTTCTACATTATCAGCGTGGGCTGCACTAGTGCAAGGTTAGGAGTGGTGTGGAGCGCGCCAGGCTCGATGCAAGTTTTGCATATATGGCGCGGGGCGCGCCAGTGGCAGCCTGGAAGTGGCGCGGGGCACGCCGGATGGCGAACATCAATTTTCTGTTGTGATTAGAAAAGGACATTATGAGATATTAAGGTTATAATGTGTATTAGGGTTGGAATAAGATTAGTATGTATAAATACTATCTATTGTAAAGCCCTATGTAATTCAATCATTCATAATAAGAAAAGAAACGCCGTTCCTGTGGACGTACCCATATTGGGGAACTACGTAAATCTCTTGTGTTAATTCCTTAATGTCGTGTGTGTGTGATCTTATTCTAACAAAAACCTAGAACGAATACCTTTAATTAACCTCTATTAATTGTACAATTCAGAGTTGGTATAACTCAATCAGATTACATTACAACAAGTAGCACCGACTTGGTACAAATTAAACTTAATAACACGATACACATTTTCTTTAATCATGTCGCGCTTCGAACCTTCGTTGCTATAATCCTTTGTTAAATCAACTTACATCTGCAAATTTTATATTTTGTAAGGTTGAGCCCAACGGCTCAGTAAGTCTAACACTTTACACATTACGAACTTCACATAGCATACATACTTGCATTTTTATTCATGTGTGATTTATTAAGTACAATGTATTTTGTACATGTCTCCTATGTTTCATGATATGCATCTCTATATGCATCATACATTTCATGTAATGCATTATAATCTTCATGCTGTATAACTAACACCAACTTCTCAGTTTTCATGCTTTGCATTTAATCACATAACATTCATATATATTCAACTTGTTCACAAAGATCAACAAATTTTGCAATTTATTCTTTCAGCACCTTGTTACCGAGCTTCTCATATGTAAAAATATGACTTCCTCATAACTTATTTATAGTATTTTTCATAATCCATTCATATTATAGATTGGAAACAATTTATTATCCTAATTAAATTTGAGACCACATTTTTCAATTTGAATTCCTTTTATGGGTGAGAACCCACACCCAACAATCTCCCCTTACGAACTCATGAGAGGAGGAATACTGTTGCGCAATAAAAAAATTCCTAGGACATCGAGGCTTAAATCAATTCTTTTTATGTTCAAATGACATCAAGTGGGTCCTTCATGGTAGGATCCCCAAATTTAAACACTAAAAAAACTCAAATGTTGAGCATAAACTAATCAATGTGACCAATTCATCCTTGTATTCATGGAGTTTATATTTGACAATAGATCTACCATCAAAATTTTACAAATTTTAAATCACCACCACTAGATCTTTAAATTAAATTAAGATTTGAATATAAATTACATACTCTCTCCCTATCATAGTAAGCACCCACTTTTTAAAAAAAAAACACAGATTAAGGTAATAAACTTGTTCCTAATATGCACCTATTAAATTAATATCTCCAACTCATTCGCTTTCACTAATACATAAGTATATTTCAATTTTCAATTCAATGCTTTATTACCTCTATTCAGTATTCACATAATTAATAGGGGAATATAGAAGTGCACATCTGTGTAACTTTTAAAGTTACACGGTTTACGATTGTAGAGTGATTTCACTCTACGATTGTGCATTCACTCTACTATCATGGATTACTCTACGATTGTAAACCGTGTAACTTCAAAAATTACACGGCTGTGTACCTCCATTTTTACCTAATTAATATTACCATTTAGTCAACTTTTTATTTTTCAAGATGGTCAAGTGATTAATGGTTTGGCTTTGCATAAACTAATTAGATGAATCTAGAACCTGTGGAGGGTATATTTCGGAAAGTGAGCAAAAATAATATAAACATAGAAATGGGGCAATAAATTGGGACTGATAAAAAAATGGCAGGCGTTTAATACGGGATGGAGGAAGTATAAATTAAGATATACCAACATCCAGTTTCATTGTAAAATTAAGTTTTGAACCATCTAACGTCAATGTTAGACATTTAATTTAGTCACGTGTACTCTATTTCGTCCTTTTTAAAATATTAGGTGGAACCTGAAGGCGGAAAGCACGCGCACGCGCGCGTGCGCACACACACACACACACATATATATGGTCCCGTTTCACAACTTACGTTAGCTGGAAGCACTATTCCAGCTAACAGATCTCCAATCATTCACCAAATAATCCATGGCTTAGATTAAATTTGGCTTAGGTCCGATCGTAAGTCCTTCCTGCATGAAAATAACCTAAATACTCCTAATTTAGAAATCGAATTCACCTTGGCCAAATGAAGGAGGTGCGACCATTCAACTTATATCCAGATCTAGTCTCTTTTCCTCCATATCTATCATTCGTTGCAGCAAAGTGAAAAGGAAAGACAATCATTATCAACTGATGGGTAGCCTTATAGCACATCAACAAGCAATTTCTCTTTGATTAATCTATTTCAAATACCAGTAAACATATTTTTACCGATTATTTTGTATAATTTTTTTAGTTTATAGAATTTTAGTAGAATTACGTTGTGCGAAATTGTTCTTGGATATTATGCATGTATATAGATTGGGTAGCATGCATGTATGATAATGAATTATTTTTACATAATAAATATTAATTTTATTGTTGTTTGTTTGTAATAAATTTTTTTACTTCATAAATTATTAGAAAAATTACATATTTGAAACAATAATATGGGTAGTATGTATGTATTCAAATTGGGTATCAATTTATGGATAATGTTATTTAGTATACATGTATGATGTTGTTTTTCAGATATTTTTCTTGTTATTGTTTGTATTGTTAGGTTAAAATGGACAGATGACTATCTGGACTCATTGACCCCAATGTCCTTTATAACCAATAACAACATGTTTCAGAAGATGTTTGGAATGTGGTCGATAGAGGTACACTATCATCGACCCAAACAACTGCAATTATATATGATAAATGAGAACTAACTATAATTCAAAAAAAATCTTTTAAAGGCGTGGGGGTTTGGGGTGTTTAGTCATCCGACAATAGTTACCAAAACTAATTCTAGTCTTGTGTCTGTCCTAATTGAAAGATGGATTCCGGAGACTAATACCTTTCATATAAAGTGTGGAGAAATAACAATCACATTAGAGGATGTTCATTTTATTTTGAAATTGTCGGTATTAGGAAAACCTTTAACACTACAAGAAAATCAGTTATTTCCGACAGATTTATCCTCGACGGAATAGATTCAGTCGGAATTACTTTATTTCTGACGGAATATTATGTCGACTATAAGTCCCTCAAAAATAATTTATTTTCAACGAAAATTCGTCGAAAGTAGTTGTCCTTCAGTGGTGCCAGCTTTCCCGCCAGCGCGAAACTATTTTCGACGGACTAAAGTTATTTCCGAGGAAATATGTCGTCGAAGGTAAGCTATGTCCGAGGGAATTATTTTTGACTGATATTCCGTTGAAAATAACGAATAAAACCTAAATCAGATGTCTTCTTCTCCAATGCCTCCTTTCATTTTCATTTTCATATCTCTCTCTCTCTCACTCTCTCTCCTCGCCCAGCCCCTAGCTCTCCTCCCCCTGCCACAGGTCCCCCCCACCCCTCCCTTGCCACCGGTCCCCCTGCCACGGGTCCCCCCCCCCACCCCCTCCCCCGGCACAGCCCCCCACCCCTGCCTCCTCCGCCTCTGCCTCTGCCTCCTTCGTCACCTCCTCCCTGCTCTGGCACCGAGCACAGCCACCTCTTCCGATCCTCAGGTACCATCTCCCCCTTCAAATTTTATGCCCTAATTAGAAGTGTAAAAAATCTGTATCAATTTTAAATTGAAAATAATGTTTATGATTGTTATTTTTCTGCCATGTTGGAATAATTTCTGCCCTAATTGTTCAACATTCAAAGTTTTCTGCCATAATTTTCAGAAATCAGGTACGTACCCCTTCAAATTTCTCTGCCCTAATTTCTGCTATGTTGGAATAATTCCCTAATTTCTACCTAATTGTTAAACATTCAAAGTTTTCTGCCCAAATCTGTATCAATTTGGACTGCCTTATTTGATTTATATAAATTAAATTGGGACTATTATTGTTATTTGGTATATTGACTGGGCTGCAGGACTGTTATTGGGAATGTTTTTGTAGGACTATTATTGTGTTAAATTGGGACTGATAATGTTAATTGATTGTTAAATTGGGACTGATAATGTTAATTGATTTTGAGTGATTACTCTTTATGTTAATTCATTTTGATATTGAGTGAGTCATGACTGATAATGTTAATTGATTTTGAGTGATTATGCTTCATGCAGTGTATATGGATTTGGTAACTTTGCTATTTCTGACGGAATTTCTGACTGAATTTCAGTCAGAATTATTCATTTGCAAGATTTGTGGGCCCTGCATGTATTGTATTATTTAATTAATTTCCCAATATTAAAATATAAACAAAGTAACATTTACTTAGTTTCTTACTACTAAAATAAAATAATTTAATTTAATTTAATTTATTAAATAAAATAAATTTAAAAAATTAGATTATATAATAATATAAGCTAAGTATCATTTACTTAATTTCTTACAATTAAAATAAAATAAAATGAAATAAATTTAATTTAATTTAGTTTATTAAATAACATAAATTTTAAAAAGTAGATAATAATATAATATAATATAATATAATATAATAAAAGAAATTAAATAATAAGAAATTAAATTAATTTGAATAAAATAAATAAATAAAATAACAAAAAATAACAAAAATAAAATAAATAAAATAAAATAAATTGATTAAATTATAATAAATTAAATTAATTTATATTAAATACAATACAATACTAATACAATACAATGAACTAAAATAAAATAAATTAAATTAATAAAAAATTTTAAAAATTATATAATATAATACAAAATAAAACATAATAATAAATACAATAAAATTTAATAAAATAAAAGAAAATATAGTAATAAACTAAGTAGCATTTGCGTAGTTGGGATGCAATTAAAAGAATTTGAGCCGGTGTCTAAAGTAAATAATATACTTTGGAACTTAATTAGAAACTCACCAGACAAGTAGGAGTGAATGTCAAACAGTAGTCTATATATATTTCAAATAACAGTTCTCATAAACTAAGTAACACTTACTTAGTTTTTCATTTGCAAAATAAACTAAGTAACATTTGCTTAGTTTCCCGCAATATTCAATAAACTCAATAAGTACTTTGACACCCCCAAAATAGGTTCAATACTCAGCTCATTCTGAGTCGTCAAATACATGGTACAAAATTCAAATACAATCTTTTAGAACATACGGTCGCGCAAAATACGATCACACAATTGTGAGTTCCAATACAAATCGTATATAATACGAAAAATAAACACTCAAATTCATTCCTTATTCATTACAATTATTGTCCCAGACTATTTTGTAGAATAGTGAGGACTTCTACAGATCTAACTCTGATCATCATACTGTTCCCTGACTAGTCCCCGCGATATTCTCATTTCCTGAAAGAGAACAATAGAAGAAAAGGGTGAGCTCAACTAGCCAGTAAAGAATATTATGACTAAGATAATGAAAATAAATTATCGTTAGTCTCCAACAAATCAGATAAAATATTATGGACAATAAATTTTAGATCAACAACTGCAGCGGAAATAACTAATTCATTAGAAGAGTTAAGTAGAGAATGATGTCTACTATCTTCTTATGATTTAAAAGTCCATCATCAATATTTTATTCCTGTAACATCAATTAATATATATCTCGAATCAAATATTCATCTTTGCACTACGGGCCAAAGATATTCATTTGTATCACCAGTTGGTCATGTTCATCTCAACACCTGTCCATCTTTGCACTACGGGCCAAAGATATTCATCAGGTAATCATTCATCTTTGCACTACAGGCCAAAGATATTCATCAAGTAATCATTCATCTTTACACTACAGGCCAAAAATATTCAGTTATATCACCATTTAGGACTGAGGATGATGAAAAATAATATAAGGAACGAATCCAGTGAGATAAAAGACAAATATTAGAGAATTTATCCAGAGTTCAAGAATGAATATCAAAACTTGGATCCAATCAAAGATACTTTGGAAAGAAAAAAATAGTTTTTTTTACCGTGAATAGTACCCCGTGAATAGTAACTTATGAATAGTAACTCGTGAATAGTAACTCGACATGAAAAGATAAAAATTTCACGAGAAAGTTCAGAAAAATATTCCGGTGAAATGATACTAGATGAAGCACAAAACTCAAGAAATATATGATCATTTTAGGAATTATAGAAGCAATACTTACCGTAGTAAGTTCAAATTCAGGAATATGAATTGAAATATTATTACTCCTATAATATAGAATATGAAAGAAAATAATATTCATTATGAATATTGAAAGAAAATAACATCATTTACGAAAAAAATAACATCCTTTACCTTAACATGAGAGGAGTTTTGACTGGAATATCGGATATTATGTGAACGAAAACTTGCACTGCTATCAACACTCAAAGTTTCTAAATACTCACAAGAAATACGTTCGATATTATAGAGAAAAAAATTTCTGATTCTGGTGTGATTTTCATTTCTAACTAAGCACCCTATTTATAGAAAAATACTAGAACACCAAAGCTGACTAACCTACTACCGGAGGCTTCCACCCTTTGCAATTAACGTACACCACACTTTGAAATTTCAACATTCTTCCACAAAAAGACAAAAGTGGGGCCCACCCATGTTTTAAATAAATATTTATTTTCGAAACTTCAACAATTCATAATAAATAGCCCTTTTATCAGAAAAATACGAATCTTATGTCCTTTTCATATGAAATAATACTCTATAACTTTGTAAAAGAAAGTTTTTCTAAATTCCGAACGAAAAAATTAATCAAATTTACATACGGATGATTTTTCCACACCCCCACTCTTTGAAAACCAAGCAGCCACCACAAATGACCAATAATTCTTCCAACCCACGTGTTTATATATATATATATATTAAAAAAACATTTATAATTATTAAAAGAATTTCAAATTTCATTTTCTCTCTTCCATCTCATTTTATTTATATATCGTGAATTTGTTGTAAAAAAATATCATCACTATTATATTATTATATTATTATATTATCACATTATACACTTATAATGTAATATTATAATAATATATTTGCATGAATTATTTTATCATAACAGATAAAATATCCATTCTCAATAATTATTACTTTTACTAAAAATTTCTCCGTTTAAATCCACATTGAGTAAATATTTTCTTATCATATATACCAACAATTAATTATTCACAAATAATATTACAGAACTACAATATTGACAACCAGGTCGTTCCCAGGAAAGAGGGGGCCTTCCGATAAGGATTTCTCCTTACTGACGCGCAATTAACTAACCCCTTTTCTAGACAGAACTTTCTTAGACATTGCCAATAATGCTATCTAATAATATTATTCAAATAATATAAATTATTGATTTGATAAATAAAATACTGTGCAATGACAATTATTGAATCAATAATATGAAATATCAACGTAGCAATTATGCAATTATCAATGCAGCAATTATTGAGTCAATAATATAAATGTAAGACCCTAAATTTTATGAATAAGATTTAATTTTCTTTATATATTATTTTGAAATAGTAAGGTGTTGATTTGATAAATGTGATAAGTTATGGGTGAAATGTGCAAAGTTTACAAAGTAAGGAAGTGGTTATAAAATATTCGTTGTGTCGAAAAATATTCGTTTGGTCGAGGAATATTTTTTTTGTCGGAGAATATTCGTACGACGTCGCAGTCATTGGTGGACCCCACAACGGAATGAATGTCGGATATAGAAAGCGACAGAAATAACCTTTTTATAAAAATAACGGCAACACTGTTCTTGTTAGTACTGTTGAAATACCCAATTGTTAAAATATAATAATACGCGGTGTTGCACGGTAGCACACGATATTGCACAGTATTTCGAATTATTGATTCTTACGTAGGAAGGCACTTACTCAATTATTGTTACAGTAATTACTGTTCAATATTTTATATTATTAATTCAATAATTGCATAATATTTTATTGGTTCAATATTTGCTACGTTGATATTTTATATCAATAAGTGCTACTTTGCTATTTTATATTATTGATTCAATAATTGTCGTTGCACATTATTTTAAATTATCAAATCAATAATTCATATTATTTGAATAATATTATTAGATAGCATTATTGGCAATGTCTAAGGAAGTTCTGTCTAGAAAATGGATTGATTAATTGCGCGCCAGTAAGAAGAAATCATTATCGGAAGGCTCCCTCTTTCTTGGGAACAACCTGGTTGTCAATATTGTAGTTCTGTAATATTATTTGTGAATAATTAATTTTTGATATATATAATAAAAAAATATTTATCAATGTGAATTTAAACGGAGGAAACTTTAACATGTGACATTTGTTGAAAGTGGTATTTTATCTTGTCCGATAAAATAATTCATTCAAATATATTATTATAATATTACATTATAGTAGTATAATGTGATTATATAATAGTATAATTTTTATAATTTGAATCGTAACATTATTATAGTAAATTCATGGTATAAAGGTTAAACGAGGTGGAAGAGTGCAAATTGAATTTGAACTCTTATGATGCAAATAATGATGTCATCGGAGCGATGAGGTAATGTAAGACCCTGAATTTTATAAATAAAGATTTAATTTTCTTTATATATTATTTCAAAATAGTAAGGTGTAGATTTGATAAATGTGAAAAGTTATAGGTAAAATGTGCAAATATTTTAAAATGAGCAAGTGGTTATAAAATATTCATTGTTGTTGGGGAATATTCGTACGACGGCGCAGCTATTTGTGGGCCCCACAACGGAATAACTGTCGGATATAGAAAGCGACAGAAATAACCTTTTTATAAATAATGATAAAACTGTTACGGTTAAACTGTTGAAATACCTGGTGATAAAAATACAGTAATAAGCGTTGTGCAGAGTAGCACACGGTATTGCACAGTATTTTGAATTATTGATTCTTACGTAAGAAGTCACTTACTCAATAATTATTACAGTAATTACTGTTCAATATTTTATATTATTGATTCAATAATTGCATGATATTTTATTAATTCAATAATTGCTACGTTGATATTTTATATCAATAATTGCTACGTTGCTATTTTATATGATTGATTCAATAATTGCTACCGTTGATATTTTATATTATTGATTCAATAATTGTCACTACACAGTATTTCACATTATCAACTCAATAATTCATATTATTTGAATAATATTATTAGATAGCATTATTGACAATGTCTAAGAAAATTCTGTCTAGGATGGGTTATTTAATTGCGCGCCAGTAAGGAAAAATCCTTATTGGAATGCCCCCTCTTTCCTTGGATCGACCTAGGTTCTCAATATTGTAATTCTGTAATATTATTTGTGAATAATTAATTATTAATTTATATGATAAGAAAATATTTATTTTATGGATATAAAAGAAGGAATTAGTGCTGATGTGTTTTTATCAGTATTTTGGTGTGGAAAATCATCCGTTTATGGATTTCGGATAATTTATGTTTGGAATTTGGAAAAATTTCCTTCTACAAAGTTGTAGAGAATTAAATTTTCTATGGAAAAGACATAGAATTTTATTTTTCTGACAAAAGGGCTATTTATTATGAATTATTGAAGTTTCAAAAAATAAATATTTTTTTTAATGGGAGGTGGGTCCCACTGGGGGCTGATGGCTTTTGGGTCAACAGGCAGGCGAATTTTTTTTTTACAAAAAATATTATTTTATTAAAAAGTCTACTTTGGCATCCTAACTTTTTCCTATAAATAGGGTGCTTAGGTTATAATTGAAAATCACACCAGAATCAGAAGTTTTCTCTCTCTATAATATCGAGCGTATTTTTGTGAGTATTTAGATACTTTGAGTATTACTATTCAGTGCAAGTTTCTTTCGGTATTACATCCAATATTCCTATTAGAAGTACTATTCTTTTGAGGTAAGGGATGTTATTTTTTTTTGTAAATGATGTTATTCTTTTCAATATCATTATACCAAAATATTGGCATGGATTTTATTATGAAATTCTTACTTTTTTCGTCGGGATTACTATTCACGTATATGTCACTATTCACGAAAAAATTAAATTTTCTTCTATATGTCCAAGTTGCTTGTTAAGGTTTCTATCTTTGATTGGATCTAAGTTTTGAGTTTTATTCTTGAATGTTGCTCCACAATTGATTATTACGAAGTATTTTTGAATTGGATAAACTAAAATACGAATCCTTAGTCTTTGTCCTTTATCTCACTGGATGCGTTCATTAAAATGTTTTTCATCATCCTCAGTCCTAAAAGGTGATATAACTGAATATCTTTGGCCTGTAGAGCAAAGATGAATGATTACCTGATGAATATCTTTGGGTGTAGTGCAAAGATGGACAGGTGTTGAGATGAACATGACCACTGGTGATACAAATGAATATCTTTGGCCCGTAGTGCAAAGATGAATATTTGATTTGAGATATATATTGATTGATGTTACAGGAATAAAATATTGATGATGGACTTTTAAATCATAGAAGATAGTAGACTTCATTCTCTACTTAACTCTTCTAAAGAATGGTTATTTTCGCTGCAAATATTGATCTAAAACTTGTTGTCAATAATATTTTATCTGAATTGTTGAAGACTAACGATAATTTATTTTCCATTATCTTAGTCATAATATTCTTTACTGTGCTAGTTGAGCTCACCCTTTTCATCTATTGTCATCTTCAGGAAATGAGAATGTCGCAGAAACTAGTCGGGGGACAGAGTGATGGTCCGAGTTAGAGCAGTAGTAGTCCTCACTATTTCTAATAAATAGTGTGACAATAATTGTAATGAGGACTTAGTTTGAATGTTAATATTTTCTACATATTTGTATTGACACTCACAGTTGTGTGGTTGTATTTTGCACGACCGTGTGATATAAAGATTGTATTTAAATTCTGTACCATATATTTGGCGACTCAGAATGGGTTGGGTTGACTGGACCTATTCTGGGGGCGTCACAGTTGGTATCAGAGCTTAGGGATATGATCTCTGGCGGAGATTGGGGAATAGAACTAGGAGGGGAGAGACGAGTAAATCCTTCACTAGTATGTCCTACTTAAGCTTATGTGGTATTTAATTGGTCAGTCGGAGCATAGGGTTAATATGTGATATGTTAATTTGTTTAATTAACCCTTGTTTTATGGCAGTATTTGAGAATGGCAGCTGAGAATGTTAACAACGAAGTGAAGGAGACCATGGAGACACCTTTAATCACCAACCAGGAGAACGTGCAACAGGAAGGCAATGTTCATCCTGAAAACAACGCTGATCAGACGATAAACAATGAGATGTTTAGAAGTTTTTTGCAGATCATGCAAAACCAGACGAGGGAGACTCGTGTGCAAAATATAGGTGGAGATAATAACAACTCACGGTTTGTTACTGCCAAGCAGTTCAAAGAATTGGGACCACCAGAGTTTTTGAAAAAGTTGGATCCGATCAAGGCGGAGACGTGGGTTAAGCAAATTATCAAGATATTTGATGTCTTGGGATGCACAGAGGAACAGAAGGTTCCATTCGCCACCTTTATGTTTCGAGAAGAGGCAGATTACTGGTGGGAGTCTGTGAAGCGTACCCAGCCTGCCGCACTCAAGATGTCTTGGGAAGCGTTCCAAAAATTGTTCAATGACAAGTACTTTTCTGAAAGTGTTCGTCATATGAAGAAGGTAGAGTTTATCAGACTAGAACAAAACAACATGACGGTGTCCTAGTACGAGTCTAAGTTCGCGGAGTTGTCCAGGTTTGCACCTCATTTGGTAGAGAATGAGGAACGTATGACCCGGATGTTTCTAAGAGGTTTGAAACTCGAAATACGTCAATACCTCATTTTTCACAAATTTTTTCTATATTCGGATGTAGTGAACAGGGCCCAGTTGTTAGAATGAGATAGTGATTATATTCAACCAAGGGACAACAACCAAGGTCGTACCGGTGGCAGCAGTCATCGGAGCAATGACAACCAGCGGGGAGGAAAGTATGACAGAAGCGATAACCACTCCGGTGGTAATCATGGCCATGATAGAAGGAAAAGCGAATCGGGGGGAGATTTCAAGAAAATAAAGTATAACAATAAGAACGTGAAGACGTCGACATCAGCACCAGCATCAACTGTTTCTAGGGGAGGAGAACGACCACCGGTCGTATGCTATAAATGCGGGAAAGATGGACACATCAGCCCAAACTGCCCACAACAATTTAAAGCATGCTATAACTGTGGAAAAGGACATATAGCTCGAGATTGTCCTGTTGCGAAACCAAGTCCAGCAGGGGTGGTGATTCCCAAGGCAGTTTCGGACAAGTCAAAGTCGGTGATTCCTGGAAGAGCGTTTGTCGTGACAGCCCAAAATGCGAGGAATCCACACGAGGTAATTACGGGTAAGCTAATCATAAACTCTTGCGAAGTTTACACCTTGTTAGATACCGGTGCTACCCATTCTTTTATTTCATCTATTTTTGCTCAACATTTGAACTTGACTTCTGATAAATTAGACTTTGACTTATCTGTTGAAATTCCGTTGGGAGAAACCTTTGTTACATCCACAGTTTACAAATCTTGCTTGATTCAGATTGGTACCCTTACCTTACTTATTGATCTTAATATATTTGAAAATACTTGCATTTGACGTGATTTTAGGAATTGACTGGTTAACCACTTACCATGCCAAAATTGATTATTTTCGTAAGGTTGTTAGTTTTCATATTCCTAATCAACTTGTTGTGCGAATCCAAACCACCAAACCACTAAAATCAGTCAATATCATTTCAAATCACAAGGCTATTCGTTTATTGAAAAACGGATGTCAAGCTTTCTTAGCTCATGTCACTGATTTAAACCAGAATACGTCAGATTTGAATGATAGTTTCGTTGTTAATGAGTTTCCTAATGTATTTCCCGAAGAACTTCCCGGTCTACCCCCAGAACGTGAAGTTGAATTCTTTATTGACCTTGAACCCGGTACAAAACCCATTTCTAAAATCCCATATCGAATGGCTCCTATTGAACTTCAGGAGTTAAAGGTCCAATTACAGGAGATGCTAGACATCGATTTTATTCGTCCTAGTACGTCTCCTTGGGGTGCTCCTGTTTTATTCGTAAAGAAGAAAGAAGGGAGTATGCGACTTTGTATTGACTATCGGGAGTTGAACCATGTCACCATCAAGAATAGGTATCCGCTACCTCGTATTGACGACCTGTTCGACCAGTTGCAAGGAGCACAATTCTTTTCAAAGATCGATCTTCGTTCTGGATATCATCAGCTGAAGATTAAAACTGAGGATACTCCAAAGACTGCCTTCAGAACTCGGTACGGGCATTATGAGTTCTTAGTCATGTCTTTTGGATTGACTAATGCTCCTGCTGCTTTCATGGATATGATGAACCGTGTATTTAAGGAGTATTTGGATTAATTCGTTGTTGTCTTTATTGATGACATCCTCATCTATTCTAAAAGCCGTGAAGATCATGAGCACCACTTGAAGTTGGTACTTCAAAAGCTTCGTGAGAACAAGCTATATGCCAAGCTGAAGAAATGCGAGTTCTGGCTTGAGGAAGTAGCATTCCTTGGGCACGTGGTATCGAAACGTGGAGTATCTGTTGACCCAACGAAGATTGAAGTAATACAAAGCTGGGAGTAACCTAAGTCGGTGACCGAAGTACGAAGCTTTCTGGGCTTAGCTGGTTATTATCGGAGGTTCGTAGAGGGATTTTCTCGAATCGCTACTCCATTAACTCAGTTAACTCGGAAAGATACAAAATTCGTTTGGAGCGAGGAATGCGAGAAGAGCTTCCAAGAGCTCAAGAGAAGACTTATCTCGGCACCTGTTCTGACAATACCATCTGATTCGGATGAATTTGTTATCTACAACGATGTTTCGGGCAAAGGGTTAGGATGTGTTCTCATGCAACATGAGAAAGTCATAGCCTATGTCTCACGGCAACTCAAAGAATATGAGAGGAATTATCCTACTCATGATCTAGAATTGGCAGCTGTCGTTTTCGCGTTGAAGATCTGAAGACACTACTTGTACAGGGAGAAAGTGGAGATTTATACGGATCATAAGAGCCTTAAATATTTTTTCACTCAGAAGGAACTCAACATGAGGCAACGACGTTGGCTTGAGCTGTTGAAAGATTACTATCATGAAAGTAGTATGCATACAAGTCAATCATGTGTGATGATAAAGCATATACTTTAGAGACAATCTTATTTATTTATTAATAAAAATATTTATTTATTAAAGGCATTTAATTATCTACATGGTGCTGTTTTTAGAATGCTTGAATGAATGAGTTTTATTAAATGGGGTCTGCGTATCTCGTCTTCTCTAATTTATTCTTGATGTAAATTCTATCTCTCTCCTATGTACTTCCCCTTGACTGCTGATCAAGGTTTCTATTTAAATTTAAAATAGTTTATGTAATAGTATTAGTTAGAATTATCTTGAAGAAATTGGAGACCAAGGAGCAAGGAGCGCGTGAAGACTCGTTTGTATGGAGCCCGGGTTTAAATGTAATAGTTACGTTTAAATTTAAATTCTTGCACTCCTAGGTTTGACCTTTTTGGTTCACTTGGTGGCTCTAGTGAACCAAACTAGAATAAAAGTCCATAATCAATCCGGGTAGAATATAGTATTCTATATTACATGCTAAATATTATATATATTATATTTTATGTAAACATGCTTCGCATGTTTAATAAAATGACGCATATTTTATATATATATGTGCATGCGCGCTAAACAAGATGAGACAAATAATAACAAACCCCTCAAAGAAAAAATATTAAGTCCGAAGCGTTCAAGTGATATTTGGAATATCGAACGTCGCCTTCTAGCATGATTAATTAATAGAGTATTAAATATTTAATATGAGTTTGTTGTGCTATCCACAAGGCGAGTATTAAGTATTTAAGATGTTAATTAATCACATTTGATGCTTATCAAGAAAATTGAACGATCTAGTCTTGTTGTGCTATCCACAAGGACGAACATTTTTCTTTTTTGAATTTATGGAAGTGATAGGCTGGACTTAACTTAAATTATTTTAGTTCGGATGTGCACACACATGACCATTATGATTTAAGAGGCAAAATAAAAGGAGTTACATGGTGATGTAATTGACAAGAGTTGTCTACCTATTTATTTCTATATCGCTTGTTGTGCTATTCACAAGGTTATATACATTTAAAATGGGATCCTTAATCTCACTAGCAAATCTTTAATTAGATGTTGCCGAACTATATAAGTGAGGGTAATATAGTTTGATGAAAATAGTGAGAGATACCAATTTAAAATAAAGACCTAAATTTATTTTGGTATGCAAAATTAATAAAAATGAATGTTTGCTAAAATGTTATCTTTTCACATGCAGAATTTTAAAAAATGTCAAAATCACTAATTTCACTGTGAAGCATACTTGATGCTAATAAGCTTACTAGACCGAATTATGAGGACTAGCTAAGAAATCTGAGAATTGTTCTCACTGCTGAAAAGATTTCTTATGTCTTAAATTCACCTGTCCCTGGAGCTGTTCCAGAAACAGCCTCTGAGGAAGAGATTGCCACCATTGTAAAGTGACAAGATGATGCATCTGTGGTTCAATGTATCATGCTCGCATCCATGAATAACGAGCTTCAGCGTCAGCACGAAAACTATGGATGCTCCTACTATATTGATTCACCTCAAAGAGTTGTATAGTGAACAAAGTAGGACTGCTAGATATGAGATATTTAAGGAGCTCTTCCGATCTCGGATGACCAAGGGCAAGGTGAACATAAAGGAACAAAAGAAATCTGATCCAGCTAGCAAAGGAATGTGCTTCCATTGCAACGAGCCGGGTCATTGGAAGAGGAACTGCAAGAAGTTTCTGGCAGAGAAGCTTTGACTTCCGATCAAGGTTTGTTCATGATTGAAATTAATTTTTCATAAAGTCAAAATTCTATTTGGGTATTGGATACCGGCTGTGGTTCTAACATATGTAATAATGTGAAGGAACTGGTCAGAAGTAGAAAGCTGAATAAGAATGGGGTTGTCCTACAAGTGAGAAATGAAGCAAAGGTTGTTGCATTAACTGTAGGTACTTATTGTTTAGCACTGCCTACGGGCAAGTCCATTTATTTAAATAATTGTTATTTTGTTCTGAATATCATTAGAAATATTATTTCTATTTCATATTAGATATGGATGGATTTGACATTATAATAAAGAACAACAGTTGTTCTATTTATAAAAGTAATATTTTATATGGTGTTGGTAATTTGCAAAATGGACTTTATATACTTGACTTGCAAGAAAATATATTTCAAATTGAACAAACTACGAAAAAGGAAAAGAGATGATATTAACTATACCTATATGTGGCACTATAGACTCGGTCATATCAATGAAACAAGATTATCCAAGTTGCATAAGGATGAGCTCTTAGAGCTATCTGATTATGAATCATATCCAACTTGTGAATCTTGTCTCATGTGTAAAATGACAAAATCTTCTTTTAATGGAAAAGGAGAAAGAGTTACAGAGTTGTTGGCGTTGATTCACACAGACGTTTATGGTACCTATGACAACAAGTGCACGGGGTGGGTATTTTTATTTTATTACTTTCACTGATGATCACTCAAGATTTGGATATGTGTATTTAATGAAATACAAATTAGAATCATTTGAAAAGTTCAAAGAGTTCAGAAGTGAAGAAGAAAAATAAACGGGTAAGAGTATTAAGATACTTCGATCAGATCGAGGTGGAGAATACTTAAGAGGTGAGTTTCTCAATTGTCTCAAAGAAAATGGTATAAGTCTCACAATGGACTCCTCCAGGTACACCACAGTTAAATGGAGTATCTGAAAGGAGAAATTGAACACTGTTGGACATGGTTCGATCCATGATGAGTTTTACCGACCTTCCAATTTCCTTCTGGAGTTATGCTCTAGAAACGGCTGTATACCTACTTAACAAGGTACCTACTAAATCCGCCCCAATGACTCCATATGAGATGTGGAATGGGAGGAAATCAAATCTTAAGCATGTTAAGACTTGGGGTTGTCCAGCTTATTTCAAA
Source organism: Panax stipuleanatus (assembly GCA_020205555.1). Lineage (NCBI taxonomy): Eukaryota > Viridiplantae > Streptophyta > Magnoliopsida > Apiales > Araliaceae > Panax > Panax stipuleanatus. Next base: position 126,785,540 of record CM035124.1, read on the forward strand.
AAGTTCGAACATAATAAGCTACAGACTAAATCTGACAAGTGTAGATTTGTGGAATACCTTAAAGAAACTGTAGGGTATTATTTATCCAATTGATCAAAAAGTGTTTGTTGCGAAACATGCTGCCTTATTGGAAAAGGAGTTTATCCATGAAGGGGTCAGTGGGAGTAAGATATATCTTAAAAAATTTCAAGAACCACAAATTACTACGGATCAGAGTCAGGTACCTGACCAAGTGGAAGAACCTACTGTATCACACCCTATTCGTAAATCTGAAAGAGTACCAAAGATACCTGAGAGGTATGGATTCGTCATAGAGGATGACGATGAGGTACACATCATGAATGATGATGATCCATTGAATTACGAACGGGCTATGAGTAATAAAGACTCAGGGAAATGGCTTGAAGTCATGAAATCTGAAATGGACTCCATGTATGAAAACAAAGTATAAACTTTGGTTTCACCACCTGAAGGCATTAAGCCTATTGGGTGTAAATGGGTCTTTAAAAGAAAGACGGGAGCGGACGGTAAGGTAGAGACCTATAAGGCCCGACTGGTTGTAAAAGGTTTCAAACAAAGACAATGAGTTGACTATGATGAAACCTTCTCACCAGTAGCTATGCTCAAGTCCATTCTGATTTTGCTTGCGATTGCAGCTTATAACGACTATGAGATCTGGCAGATGGACGTGAAAACGGCCTTCCTCAATTGAAAACTTGAGGAGGATGTGTATATGACACAGCCAGAGGGATTTGTTTCAAAGGTTGGAACAAATCAAGTCTGTAAGCTGCAACGATCCATTTATGGATTGAAACAAGCTTCTCGTAGATGGAACATTCGTTTTGATGAGACAATCAAAGAGTTTGATTTTATCAAAAACGACGATGAACCATGTGTGTACAAGAAGGTTAGTGGGAGCGCAGTTTCATTCCTTGTACTATATGTTGATGATATATTACTGATAGGGAATGAAATTCCTATGCTAACATCAATCAAAGTAAAGTTGTCTAAACATTCCTCCATGAATGATTTTGGTAGAACATCCCACATTGGGGATATAAATCTGTATTGAAAGATTTAAAAGGATGTTCGACTTAACCCAAGGAAACGTATATTCATTAGATGCTAAAGGCGTTTAGCATAGAAAACTCCAAAAGGTGTCTCATAATGATGAGCCATGGAGTGTAATCTCTCTAAAATTATTCTCAATAAAAGAGAGATCCCATGAGCTACTATCATGTATGCAATGAAATATACGAGACTTGATGTTGATCAGTCATATTCTGGAGAAGATCATTGTGAGACAGTGATAAACATCTTAAAGTACTTAACTGACACTAAGGATGTCATTATATGACATGATGAGTCTGAATTAAACTAGAGTGCTAAACAGACTCAAGTTTTTAGAATGACCAAGACGATAACAAATCCACTTTAGGGTAAGTCGTTACCTTGAAAGATGGTGTAGTGAATTGGAAAGGTTCCAAACAGCAAAACGTTGCTGGTTTAGTGACAAAGACAAAGTATATAACTGTAAGTGAAGCTGCAAGTTGATGTTTCGGATGAAAAGTTCATTACAGAACTAGGAATAGTTCCTAAGTCTCATCTTGAATCTAAACATATGTTGCGGCACTTTGATTAAAGAAATCATTGAAAGAGAAGCATATAGACTCTCAAGATAACATTGCAGATCCATTTACTAAAGCTTTAACACAACAGCAATTTGATCGTCACTTAGAGAAGTTGGTATGAGATACCATGGCGATTGGCTTTAGTGCAAGTGGGAGATTGAAAGTAGTATGCATACAAGCCAATCATGTGTGATGATAAAGCATATACTTTGGAGACAATCTTATTTATTTATTAATAAAAATATTTATTTATTAAAGGCATTTAATTATCTACATAGTGCTGTTTTTATAATATGTAAATAACCCATAGTTTTAAGCAATACTTTTAAAATCATGATGATGATTATGCTAATGAGATCTAAATTCTTAGAAAGCTTTAAAAATAAAATAGTTCCCAATCGTGGGATTACTAAAAAGGGATTAGTAAATCCGGATAGATTGGTACATATGTTGCTTGCTCATTGGATGAGGATGATTGATCTCATGATCATTTGTGTGGAGACACTAAAGCAAGTATGTAGGTGCTTATTTGAGAATAAGTTCACCAAACGTGACTCGCTATGGAATACCCAATGGAGTTTTACTCGCCTGTCAATAGGAATTCCTAATGTGATAGTAGTACAAGTGATCCTTGGACTTGAGATCGTCATAGTATCTTGTATGTAACAAATTATACTTTGACTTATTTCTTAAGGCCTTTTAAGGCATATATAGGGTATGCTTGGGTATAATAAGTTACATATGGAGATAATGAATGATCAATAAATAATCAACCACCTCTAGTAAAAGAGGAGATATGTCCTATGTGATTCATCAAATGACAACCCAGGAATCCTTGGCCAAGGTGGAATGAAATTAGAAAGAGGTTTCTAATTTGCATTAATCGGAGTTGTGCATTTTCTAATCGAAATACATATGATTAAATAAAATAAGACTTGACAGTAAATTCATATCTTATATTTAATTGGGACATTGTATGGTGGAAGGATTGAATTGTACGGTAACTATTTACTCATAAGTTCTTTTATGATTAATGTTGAAATCTATATTATCTAAAAAGTCGTTGATCGCTAGGGAGGCTTATCCCTATTGTAGAATAAATATTATTTATTTAAATAGATTATTAGTTTAATTTATTTATTTAAATAAGATTAGAATTGTCCTAATTGATTTATTCACAACCGGTTTAATATAGAGAACCTAAAGGGTCACACCATAAAAGGAAGAATAATTATTTAAGAATGTAATGGCATAATCGTAATAATGCATTAAGTGTAATTAATTTAATCTATGGTGATAGAATAAATTAAATAGCTTAATGTTTATTATTTAATATTTTAGAAATATTAAATATAAATTAATAAGAGGAGTCTTATTAATATTATTACAATTATTATTATTTTAATTTCTAAAGGAGTTTAGTAATTAATTTAATATTAGTACTCTCATTTATTCCTAATAAGATTAGGAGACAAATTAATTAAATGAATTTAATTAATTATTCCCCATATGGTGGGAAGCCTAAATTAATTAAAGGAGTTTAATTAATTAAAAGAAATCCCATGTCTAATAGGATTAGAAGGGTTGACCAATATCTATATAAGAGGAGTCTTATAATAGATATCAGTTGATGTAATTCCAATTGTTGGAGAGTACTCCTTTTCTATAGAGGATAGAAGTCTAAGGTTTAGCCAAACACCCTCCTTCTTGATAATTCCTCTTTCTTGGTGGATCACCTCTAGAGGCCAAACACTTGGGTGGCTAACGTTGATAAAAAAAAGAATCTAACCCGGAAATTCAGGCAGATCACGAAGAACAAGGAGTTGAACTAGTACCTATGGAAGCTTCGTTCTATAAGGGTATGATTCCATAACTTCTTATTTATCGTTTTAAATTAATAATTTGCATAAAGGATGATCCGGGTAATGGTTTTGTAGAAATTTTTTAAACTCTGATATACTATGCTTCCGCTAATTTTTGTAATTTGATTGCGTCACGATTTCGTACAAACCCAACAGATCATACCATCCTGGAAAAAGCGAACGTGGATAGCTGACGCGTTGAGTAGAAGATCATATGCGGTAACGAGTGCGATGATGTCAAGTATACGCGTAGAACCAGCTTTGATTGATAAAGTTAAAGTTGCTCAAGCTACGGATCCGGAGCTGATGAAGATGAAGATAAAGATGAAGAAGAAGGTGCAAGAAGGTGCCATTCCAGAAGCAAGAATCGATGAAGAGGGAATACTTCGAGTCAACTCCAGACTTTGTGTTCCTAACTGATTCCGACTTGAAGCATAGAATCATGATGGAGGCACACAACACACCGTTTGCAATCCATCATGGGAGTACCAAAATATATAGTGATATTTGACATACATTTTGGTGGAGCAATATGAAAAGAGAGATCGCAGAGTTTATTTCGAGATGTTTAACTTGTCAACGTGTAAAGGCAGAGCATTAAGTGCTGAAGGGTCCATTGCAACCACTGGAGATTCCGAAATGGAAGTGGGAACACATTACGATGGATTTTGTTACAGGTGTTCCCAAGGTTTCTCAAGGCATAGATGCGATTTGGGTTATTGTTGATAGATTAACCAAGTCTACTCATTTCTTGTCCGATACGAGAGACTTATTCCCTTGAACGTCTTGCTCATATGTACGTGAATGAGATTGTGAGATTGCATGGCATGCCAGTATCCATAGTTTCGGATCGTGACCCCATATTTACTTCACGATTTTGGATCAGTTTGCAGAAAGCTATGGGCACGAATTTACGATTCAGTTCGGCTTATCATTCTCAAACAGACGGACAATCAGAAAGGACTATTCAAACTCTTGAAGATCTATTGAGACTCTGTGTTTTAGACTTCAAAGGGAGTTAGGATAAGTACTTACTATTGATGAAATTCTCTTACAATAACAGTTATCAAGCAAGTATAGACATGGCTCCATTCGAAGCGTTGTATGAACGAAAGTGTCGTTCTCCAGTATGCTGGGATGAGGTGGGTGAAGCAACATTATTGGGACCGGAGTTAGTACGTATGACTACGAAAAAGATCCAAATGATCCGACAACGGATACAAACAACACAAGATCGACAAAAGAGTTATGCGGATCTTCATCGAAAGGACGTGGAATTTAATGTTGGAGATCATGTATTGTTACGTGTTGCTCCATGGAAAGGAGTTACGAGATTCGGGAAGAGAGGAAAGCTTAGCCCATGATTCATTGGTCCATTTGAGATTCTTGACCGAGTAGGAAATGTGCTTATAGACTTGTTTTACCTCCAAGCATGTCTCGTGTTCATAATGTTTTTCACATATCCGTATTAAGCAAATATGTGAAATACCCAAACCCCATTATTGAGTTAGAACCAGACGAGATAGCCGAAGATTTAACGTACGAGGAGGTACCTGTCAAGATCTTGGATAGGAAGGAGCATGTCCTACGCTCGAAAATTATACCTCAAATTAAAGTTTTGTGGAGAAACCATGCTATTGAGGAAATGACCTGGGAGTTGGAATCGGAAATGAAAGCGAGGTATCCTCACCTTTTTCGACATACCAGGTACGTACGTCAATTTCGAGGACGAAATTTTATAAGGAGGGGAGGATGTAAGACCCCGAATTTTATAAATAAAGATTTAATTTTCTTTATATATTATTTCAAAATAGTAAGGTGTTGATTTGATAAATGTGAAAAGTTATGGGTGAAATGTGCAAATATTTTAAAATGAGCAAGTGGTTATAAAATATTCATTAATGTTAGGGAATATTCGTTTGGTCGTGAAATATTCTTGTTGTCGGGGAATATTCGTACGACGGCGCAGCTATTTGTGAGCCCCACAACGGAATAACTGTCGGATATAGAAAGCGACAGAAATAACCTTTTTATAAATAACGGTAAAACTGTTACGGTTAAACTGTTGAAATACCCGGTGATAAAAATACAGTAATACGTATTGTGCACAGTAGCACACGGTATTGTACAGTATTTTGAATTATTGGTTCTTACGTAAGAAGTCACTTACTCAATAATTGTTACAGTAATTATTGTTCAATATTTTATATTATTGATTCAATAATTGCAAGATATTTTATTGATTCAATAATTGCTACGTTGATATTTTATATCAATAATTACTACGCTTGCTATTTTATATGATTGATTCAATAATTGCTACCGTTGATATTTGGTATTATTGATTCAATAATTGACACTACACAGTATTTCACATTATCAACTCAATAATTCATATTATTTGAATAATATTATTAGATAGCATTATTGACAATGTCTAAGGAATTTCTGTCTAGGAGGGGTTATTTAATTGCGCGCTAGTAAGGAGAAATTCTTATCGAAAGGCCCCCTCTTTCTTGGGAATGACCTGGTTGTCAATATTGTAGTTCTGTAATATTATTTGTAAATAATTAATTATTAATTTATATGATAAGGAAATATTTATTTTGTGGATATAAAAGAAGGAATTAGTGCTGATGTGTTTTTATCAGTATTTTGGTATGAAAAATCATCCGTTTATGGATTTCGGATAATTTATGTTTGGAATTTGAAAAAACTTCTTTCTACAAAGTTGTAGAGAATTAAATTTCCTATGAAAAGGACATAGAATTTGTATTTTTCTGACAAAAGGGCTATTTATTATGAATTATTGAAGTTTTAAAAAATAAATATTTTTTTAATGGGAGGTGGGCCCCACTGGTGGCTGATGGCTTTTGGGTCAACAGGCTGGCGAATTTTTTTAAAAAATATTATTTTATTAAAAAAATCTACTTTGGCATCCTAAGTTTTTCCTATAAATAGGGTGTTTAGGTTAGAATTAAAAATCACACCTGAATCAGAAGTTTTCTCTCTCTATAATATCGAGCGTATTTTTGTGAGTATTTAGATACTTTGAGTGTTACTATTCAGTGCAAATTTATTTTGGTATTATATCCGATATTCCAGTCAGAAGTACTATTCTTTTGAGGTAAGAGATGTTATTTTTTTTCGTAAATGATGTTATTCTTTTCAATATCATTACACCAAAATATTGGCATGAATTTTATTATAAAATTCTTACTTTTTCTGTCGGGGTTACTATTCACGTATACGGTACTATCCACGTATACTGGCACTATTCACGAAAAAATTAAATTTTCTTCTATATGTCCAAGGTGCTTATTAAGGTTCCTATCTTTGATTAGATCGAAGTTTTGAGCTTTATTCTTGAATTTTGCTCCACAATTGATTTTTACGAAGTATTTTTGAATTGGATAAACTAAAATATGAATACTTAGTCTTTGTCCTTTATCTCACTGGATGTGTTCTTTAAAATATTTTTTATCATCCTCAGTCCTAAAAGGTGATATAACTGAATATCTTTGGCCTGTAGAGCAAAGATGAATGATTACCTGATGAATATCTTTGGCCGTAGTGCAAAGATAGACAGGTGTTGAGATGAACATGACCACTGGTGATATAAATGAATATCTTTGGCCCGTAGTGCAAAGATGAATATTTGATTTGAGATATATATTGATTGATGTTACAGGGATAAAATATTGATGATGGACTTTTAAATCATAGAAGATAGTAGACTTCATTCTCTACTTAACTCTTCTAATGAATGGTTATTTTCGCTACAAATATTGATCTAAAACTAGTTGTCAATAATATTTTATCTGAATTGTTGAAGACTAACGATAATTTATTTTCCATTATCTTAGTCATAATATTCTTTATTAGGCTAGTTGAGCTCACCCTTTTCATCTATTGTCCTCTTCAGGAAATGAGAATGTCGCAGGAACTAGTCGGGGGATAGAGTGATGGTCCGAGTTAGAGCAGTAGTAGAGTATTATGCTATTACGCTAGTGGAGCCTTCAAATTTTAAGGTAAGGGGTATTATTTCTTTCGTATTCATGAAGAGAGTTATTTTCTTTCAATACTCGTAAGGGTTGTTATTCCATTCTTTATTATTCTGTTGGAATAACCTGTCTACGCGGACTACCGCATGCATGGTGAAATCCTGTTGTTATTCCATTCTTTATTATTCTGTGGGAATAACCTGTCTACGCGGACTACCGCATGCCTGGTGAATAACCCTTCGTATTCAGCTGTTATTAAATTGTGGAAATAATTTATTTGAGCGGACTACCGCCAGACGGGTGAAAATTCAATTGCAGTTTCGTATATTGTTTCATTTCAGATTCCTAACTCTAAACTTACTACGGTAAGTATTGCTTCTATAATTCTTGAAATGATCAGATATTACTTGAGTTTTGCGCTTCATCTAATATTATTTTACTGGAATATTGGTCTAAACTTTCTTGTGAAATTTTTATCTTTTCATGTCGAGTTACTATTCATGAGTTACTATTCATAGGGTACTATTCACGGTAAAAAAAATATTTTTTTTCTTCCAAATCATCTTCGATTGGATCCAGATTTTGATCTTCATTCTTGAACTCTGGATAAATTCTCTATTATCTCACTAGATCCGTTATTCGTATTATTTTTCATCATCCTCAGTTCTAAATGGTGATATAACTGAATATCTTTGGCCTGTAGTGCAAAGATAAATAATTACGTGATGAATATCTTTGGCCTGTAGTGCAAAGATGAATGATTACCTGATGAATATCTTTGGCCCGTAGTGCAAAGATGGACAGGTGTTGAGATGAACATGACCAACTGATGATACAAATAAATATCTTTGGCCCGTAGTGCAAAGAAGGATATTTGATTCGAGATGTATATTGATTGATGTTACAGGGATAAAATATTGATGATGGACTTTTAAATCAAAGAAGATAGTAGACATCATTCTCTACTTTACTCTTCTAATGAATTGTTATTTCCGCTGCGAATATTGATCTAAAACTTGTTGTCCATAATATTTTATCTGATTTATTGAAGGCTAACGATAATTTATTTTTTATTATCTTAGTCATAATATTCTTTACTGGGCTAGTTGAGCTCACCCTTTTCTTCCATGGTTCTCTTCAGGAAATGAGAATATCGCGGGTACTAGTCGGGGAATGGAGTGATGGTCCGAGTTAGAGCTGTAGAAGTCCTCACTATTTTTTTTATTTAAAATAGTGTGATAATAAATATAATGAGGACTTAGTTTGAATGTTAATATTTTCTACATGTCTATATTGACAATCACAGTTGTGTGGTCGTATTTTGCACGACCGTGTGATATGAAAGATGGTATTTAAATTTTATTGAGTGTATTTGGCGACTCAAAATGGGTTGAGTATTGAACCTATTTTAGGGGCATCACAATAAAATACTGAGCAGTAATTACTGTAACAATTATTGAGTAGTGACTTCTTACGTAAGAATCAATAATTAGAATTACTATGCAATACCGTGTGCTACTGTGCAACGCCGCGTATTATTGTATTTTAACCACCGGAGATTTCAACAGTTCTAACGGTAACAACTACGCCGTTATTTTTTTTAGAAAACTCATTCTTGTCGTTTTCTTCATCTGACAGTTATTCCGTTGTGGGGCCCACAAATGACTGCACCGTCGTACGAATATTTTTCGACAACAAGAATATTCCACGACCAAATAAATATTCCCCGATAACAATGAATATTTTATTACCACTTGCTAACTTTGAAAAATTTGCACATATCTCCCATAACTTATCACATCTATCAAATTAACACCTTACTATTTCAAAGTAATATATAAAGAAAATTAAATCTTTATTCATAAAATTTGGAGTCTTACAAGTACTATATGTATATATATACATATATGTTCTATACTTTGAAACTTAAAAACTCGTTTGGAGCATAGGAGTGAATGTCGAATAGTAGTCCTCATATATATTCCAAATAACAGTTCTCATAAACTAAGTAGCATTTACTTAGTTTTGCATTGGTAAAATAAACTAAGTAGCATTTGCTTAGTTTGTCGCAATATTCAATAAACTTAATATGACTCTCTTCGATCTTCAATACACTCAATTACAACTATATATTTTATAGTACAAATATCATTCCATTAACCATCAGATATGTAGACCGCCTTAATTGAGCTGCCTAGGGGTATGCTGATGATAATAGTTGCAAAGTGTAGGAACAACATAGGATGGCATCAGCATGGTATCACGCAACTTATCACTCAAAGTCAATATGAAGAAAGCATTGTGCTAAACAGGCTTTCGTCACAATCCGTCCCCGCAACCATATTTTGGGATATTTATAAATTTTTCTTCCCCACTTAAACTTCCTACTTAATAGTATTACATTTTTTTTCCTTTTAAAATAGAGAATGCATAAATTGCAATGAACTATATAGGAATGAGCAAAATAGAGCAACTAATTAACCGATCAGTTGTAGAATTTGCATAAATTCTTGCAGTGTTCGTGTTAGCAAGTCAAGCGACTCAAGTGTATTACGCTCCTAATGTTGTAAATACTCGAAGCCCCTGGTACACAGTAGTCACAACTAAAACACGTGCATTTCATATTAGTAAATACCACATTGTTACACCTTATATATTCATAATCTTACAATTTAGTTATTACAATAGCATATTCATGGCTAGACATAGCGGTAGAGGTCGCCGAGGTGGTGGGCGATTCGATTCGGGAGACGGTAGCCATGATGGAGGCTCATCTTCAGGAGCTAGTAAGTTGTCTTAACTAGGATTTAAATATATCTCAAGCTGCATTAGTTTGTGTTTATTAACTCAGTTTTTTTAATTATTATAGATGCACCTCGTCGACGACACCGAGGGACGAACCTCGGTATCTTTAGTCATCCGCCGACAGTTCCACTTACAGTACCGGTGGATGTCGCTTTCGGACAGTAAGTGTTAATCTATTGTTAATATTTTTTTCAGTTATTGCAAAACACAATTCACATAACACATATTGTTATATGTTTTCTGTAGCATACTAGACTCGGTGGCTGCACCCTACACGCTATCTGTTTGACGTACCTCCCGAGAGGGTGCATGCGGTTCAGCCAGTTTGTGCGGTACGATGCCACCTTTATGCAGAATGTCTTGCGGGATTTTCACGTAAGTTAAGTATATTATATTAATTAGTACATAGTTGTTAAGTTCGACAAAATAAATTGTTCTTATTTTTAAACTTTTGTTATAGGTTTATTATAGATATAACCCGAGTATCTCTCAGACAGCTGGCGACGATGTGATTATTTCACATGCCGAGGATACCCGCATATACATTACCTGGAGGTAATAATATTTTTTATGTTTCATGAAATTATCATAATTTATCACATTAAATAAATTATTATTAGTAATGGAATTTATCTATTTTTGTAGGCTCTAGCCAGCGCCAGCGTCCGAGAGCATATGTCGGACCATCTCATACGGGCGCTGGCTTGGATAACGAGATATTCCAGAGATTGATAGCGGCCATGTCGAATAAGTTCCATACCGATCCGGTCTTTCGCCGTCAGCAGTTGCCTAACAGTTCTCGTCTTCACCAGGTTGCTCAGGATATTATAGCAGGGGCCTCCGCAGAGAGTGCAGGATTACCGCAGGAGCAGTTCGACGCTTTCAGCGGTGAGATGCTCCGGATGGTGATTACCCTTTTGGAGGAGACTTTTCGTCCGCCCCCGCCTACTCAGGTATTTTTATTGTTTATGTTATTTTTAATTAAGGCTAGCTTGTTAATTCTCACATATATACAGACTAATGATTTTTATTTATAATCCTTTCAACAGACTAGCGATGACGAGCTGACTGGCGATGACGACCGGGATTTTCAGACACCAGAGCAGCGTCGTCCACCTCCGCCCGATGATGATACTATTACTAGTTTATAGTTCATTAGTGTTTATGTTATTCATTCTAGTTCATTAGTATTTATGTTATTCATTTGTAGAACATTTGTACATATTGTAGTTTATATAGTTGTGTCTGTATAAGTAGATTACGTTGTATTTATTCATTTGTAGAACATTTGTAAATATTGTTGTTGATGTGATGATAGAACATTAGCTTATATTTGTTATTGTTAACTTGTGATGTTGATGATGATTAGTTAGTCGATTACGTTGTTGTTGCGAAGTGGTACAGGTTTTTATCACTATGTTGAATATTTGAATGTGAAATATATTATTGTTTGTCTGTATTGGGATAAAACAGATTATAGGTACATAAATGGGTTTAAATACTTGGAAATTGCATTTTTTAAAAATTTATTAAAAAAATTTGCCTTAATTTCGACGGATTAGGCTATTTTTGACGGATATTCCGTCGGATTTAAGCCTCATGCCAATTTTAAAAAAATTATCATTTTTTATTTTTTCGTCGGAACTACCTTATTTTCGAGGGAATATTTCGTCGAGAATGTATTTTAAAATTGTTTTATGTAAATTAATTTTGCGTCGAAGATAAGCTATTTCCGAGAGAAAAATCCGTTGGGTATTATTGGGTCTTAACCTCGACGGAATAGCCCCTCTTAATTAATCAGTCGAGGTTACCTTACACTCGACGGAATGTTTTCCTCGAAATTAGTTCGTCGAAGATAGACTATATCCGACGAAAATTCGTCGGGAATATGTTAGTCGAAAATAAGAAAACTTCGACGAACTTTGCGATGGACCTTATCTCTGACGCGTTTATATACGACAGAACTTCCGACGGAATATTCCCTCAGAAATAAGCTAGGTTCGACAGACTAGGCTTATTTTTGAGGAAATATTCAGTCGGAATTAAGGTCTTTTCTTGTAGTGTAACTTGTCCCGCATTTGATGGCCCATTGAGGTATTTCATAGAATGTTTTGGAAGGACTGGGTTGGGGAATGGAATCAGGTTATAAAAAGACGTGGTATTTCTCAAGTTAGGTTGCACAAAAATTTCTCGAAGTGCCCATAAAATGCAAGTAGGGATGAGGTTGGGCGTTATACAAAGGCATACCTTCTTTGGATATGCGGGGCGATTTTATTTTCCACTAGGTCAAGAAAAACTGCCCTAGGTATATGTACTTTGTATGTTATTCAAATAAGACTGCAACGTATGCAATGGGGTTCTGCATGTTTGTGACGCACCTAGAATAGGTCAAGTCAACCCAACCCATTCTGAGTCGCCAAAAACATGGTACAGAATTCAAATACAAACTTTTATATCACACGGTCGTGCAAAATACGACCACACAACTGTGAGTGTCAATACAAATATGTAGAAAATATTAATATTCAAACTAAGTCCTCATTACAATTATTATCACACTATTTATCAGAAATAGTGAGGACTACTACTGCTCTAATTCGGACCATCACTCTGTCCCCCGACTAGTTTCCGCAACATTTTCATTTCCTGAAGAGGACAACAGATGAAAAGGGTGAGCTTAACTAGTCCAGTAAAGAATATTATGACTAAGATAATGGAAAATAAATTATCGTTAGTCTTCAACAATTCAGATAAAATATTATTGACAACAAGTTTTAGATTAATATTCGCAGCGGAAATAACCGTTCATCATTAATATTTTATCCCTATAACATCAATCAATATACATCTCGAATCAAATATTCATCTTTACACTACAGGCCAAAGATATTCATTTGTATCATCAGTGGTCATGTTCATCTCAACACCTGTCATCCTTGCACTACGGGCCAAAGATATTCAGTTATATCACCACTTAGGACTGAGGATGATGAAAAATAATATAAATAACGAATCCAGTGAAATAAAGGATAAGATTAAGGATTCGTAATTTAGTTTATTCAAGTTCAAGAATATTCCATGATAATACTTTGTGGAGCAAAATTCAAGAATAAAGCTCAAAACTTAGATCCAATCAAAGATAGTAACTATAACAGACAATTTGGACAAACAGAAGAAATTTTAATTTTTTCCGTGAATAGTGCCGAATAAGTGAATAGTGCCGTATACGTGAATAGTAACCCCGACTGAAAAAGTAAGAATTTCATAATAAAATCCATGACAATATCTTGGTATAATAATATTGAAAAGAATAACATCATTTACGAAAGAAAATAACATCCCTTACCTCAAAAGGATAGTACTTCTAACTGGGATATCGGATATAAGGCTGAAGGAAACTTACACTGAATAGTAATACTCAAAGTATCTAAATACTCACAAAAATACGCTCGATATTATAGAGAGAGAAAACTTCTAATTCTGGTGTGATTTTTAATTCTAACCTAAGCACCCTATTTATAGGAAAAGCTTAGGATGTCAAAGTAGACTTTTGAATAAAATAATATTTAAAAAAAAAAAATTCCGCCGCCTGTTGAAATTTCAAAAGCCATCAGCCACCTCAAGTGGGACCCACCTCCTATTAAAAAATATTTATTTTCCAAAACTTCAATAATTCATAATAAATAGCCCCTTTGTCAGAAAAATACAAATTCTATGTCCTTGTATAGGAAATTTAATTCTCTACAACTTTGTAGAAGGAAGTTTTTCCAAATTCCAAACATAAATTATTCGAAATCCATAAACGGATGATTTTTCACACCAAAATACTGATAAAAACACATCAGCGCAAATTCTTCTTTTATATCCACAAAATAAATATTTTCTTATCATATAAATTAATAATTAATTATTCACAAATAATATTACAGAACTACAATATTGACAACCAGGTCATTCCCAGAAAAGAGGGGGCCTTCCGATAAGGACTTCTCCTTACTGGCGCGCAATTAAATAACCCCTCCTAGACAGAACTTCCTTAGACATTGTCAATAATGCTATGTAATAATATTATTCAAATAATATGAATTATTGAGTTGATAATGTGAAATACTGTGCAGTGACAATTATTGAATCAATAATACAAAATATCAACTGTAGCCATTATTGAATCAATCATATAAAATAGCAACGTAGCAATTATTGAGTCAATAAAATATCAATGTAACAATTATTGAGTCAATAAAATATTATGCAATTATTGAATCAATAATATAAAATATTGAACAGTAATTACTGTAACAATAATTGAGTAAGTGCCTTCTCACGTAAGAATCAATAATTCAAAATACTGTGCAATACTGTGTGCTACTGTGCAACACCGCGTATTACTGTATTTTAACCACCGGGTATTTCAACAGTACTAACGGTAACAACTACGCCGTTATTTTATAAAAAGGTTATTTCTGTCGATTTCAATATCCGACAGTTATTCCGTTGTGGGGCCCACAAATAGCTGCGCCGTCTTACGAATATTACCCGACAACAAGAATATTCCACGACGAAACTGAATATTCCCCGACAACAATGAATATTTTATAACCACTTGCTTATTTTAAAATATTTGCACATTTCACCCATAACTTTTCATATTTATCAAAACAACACCTTACTGTTTCGAAATAATATATAAAAAAAATTAAATCTTTATTCATAAAAGTTAGGGTCTTACAACCTCCCCTCCTTATGAAATTTCGTCCTCGAAATTGACGTACGTACCTGGTATGTCGAAAAGGTGAAGATACCTCGCTCTCATTTCCGATTTCAACTCCCAGGTCATTTTCTCAATAGCATGGTTTTTCCACAAAACTTTAACTTGAGGTTTAATCTTTGAGCGTAGGACATGCTCCTTCCTATCCAAGATCTTGACAGGTACATCCTCGTACGTTAAATCTTCAGCTATCTCGTCTGGTTCTAACTCAATAATGCGGTTTGGATCCTTCACATATTTACGTAACACGGATATATGAAATACGTTATGAACACGAGACATGCTTGGAGGTAAAGCGAGTCTATAAGCCACATTTCCTACTCGGTCAAGAATCTCAAATGGACCAATGAATCGTGGGTTGAGCTTTCCTCTCTTGCCAAACCTCGTAACTCCTTTCCACGGAGCAACACGTAATAACACATGATCTCCAACATTAAATTCCACGTCCTTTCGATGAAGATCCGCATAACTCTTTTATCGATCTTGTGCTGTGTTTGTATACGTTGTCGGATGATTTGGATCTTTTCCGTAGTCATACGTACTAACTCCGGTCCCAACAATGTTGCTTCACCCACCTCATCCCAACAAACTGGAGAACGACACTTTCTCCCATACAACGCTTCGAATGGAGCCACGCCTATACTTGCCTGATAACTGTTGTTGTAGGAGAATTCCACCAATGGTAAGTACTTATCCCAACTCCCTTTGAAGTCTAGAACACAAAGTCTCAATAGATCTTCAAGAGTTTGAATAGTTCTTTCCGATTGTCCGTCCGTTTGAGGATGATAAGCCGAACTGAATCGTAAATTCGTGCCCATAGCTTTCTGCAAACTGATCCAAAATCGTGAAGTAAATCTGGGATCACGATCCGAAACTATGGATACTGGCATGCCATGCAATCTCACAATCTCATTCACGTACATATGAGCAAGACGTTCAAGGGAATAAGTCTCTCGTATCGGCAAGAAATGAGCAGACTTGGTTAATCTATCAACAATAACCCAAATCGCATTTATGCCTTGAGAAACCTTGGGAAGACCCGTAACGAAATCCATCGTAATATGTTCCCACTTCTATTTTGGAATTTATAGTGGTTGCAATGGACCCTTCGGTACTTGATGCTCCGCCTTTACATATTGATACGTTAAACATCTCGAAATAAACTCCGCGATCTCTCTTTTCATATTGCTCCACCAAAATGTATGTCGAAGATCACGATACATTTTAGTACTCCCAGGATGGATTGCAAACGGTGTGTTGTGTGCCTCCATCATGATTCTATACTTTAAGTCAGAATCGTTAGGAACACAAAGTCTGGAGTTGACTCGAAGTATTCCCTCTTCATCGATTCTTGCTTCTGGAATTGCACCTTCTTCTTCATCTACATTAGCTCCGCATCCGTAGCTTGAGCAGCTTTAACTTTATCAATCAAAGCTGGTTCTACGCGTATAGTTGACATCATCGCACTCGTTCCCACATATGATCTTCTACTCAATGCGTCAGCTACAACGTTCGTTTTTCCAGGATGGTATTGGATGGTATGATCGTAATCTTTCAACAGCTCAAGCCAACGTCGTTGCCGTATGTTGAGTTCCTTCTGAGTGAAGAAATATTTAAGGCTCTTATGATCCGTATAAATCTCCACTTTCTCTCCGTACAAGTAATGTCTCCAGATCTTCAACGCGAAAATGACAAGCTGCCAATTCTAGATCATGAGTAGGATAATTCCTCTCATATTCTTTGAGTTGTCGCGAGGCATAGGCTATGACTTTCCCATATTGTATGAGAACACATCCTAATCCTTTGCCCGAAGCATCGCTGTAGATAACAAATCCATTCGAACCAGATGGTATTGTCAGAACAGGTGCCAAGATAAGTCTTCTCTTGAGCTCTTGGAAGCTCTTCTCGCATTCCTCGCTCCAAATGAATTTTATATCTTTCCTGAGTCAACTGAGTTAATGGATTAGCAATTCGAGAAAATCCCTCTACGAACCTCCGATAATAACCGGCTAAGCCCAGAAAGCTTCGTACTTCGGTCACCGACTTAGGTTGCTCCCAGCTTTGTATTGCTTCAATCTTCGCCGGGTCAACAGATACTCCACGTTTCGATACCACGTGCCCAAGAAATGCTACTTCCTCAAGCCAGAACTCGCATTTCTTCAGCTTGGCATATAGCTTGTTCTCACGAAGCTTTTGAAGTACCAACCTCAAGTGGTGCTTATGATCTTCACGGCTTTTAGAATAGATGAGGATGTCATCAATAAAGACAACAACGAATTGATCCAAATACTTCTTAAATACACGGTTCATCATATCCATGAAAGCAGCAGGAACATTAGTCAATCCAAAAGACATGACTAAGAACTCGTAATGCCCGTACCGAGTTCTAAAAGCAGTCTTTGGAATATCCTCAGTTTTAATTTTCAGCTGATGATATCCAGAACGAA
Organism: Panax stipuleanatus; assembly: GCA_020205555.1. Taxonomy (NCBI): domain Eukaryota; kingdom Viridiplantae; phylum Streptophyta; class Magnoliopsida; order Apiales; family Araliaceae; genus Panax; species Panax stipuleanatus. The sequence goes on from CM035124.1 coordinate 126,803,057, forward strand.
GATCGATCTTTGAAAAGAATTGTGCTCCTTGCAACTGGTCGAACAGGTCATCAATATGAGGTAACGGATACCTATTCTTGATGGTGACATGGTTCAACTCCCGATAGTCAATACAAAGTCGCATACTCCCGTCTTTCTTCTTTACGAATAAAACAGGAGCACCCCAAGGAGACGTACTAGGATGAATAAAACCGATGTCTAACAACTCCTGTAGTTGGACCTTTAACACCTGAAGTTCAATAGGAGCCATTTGATATGGGGTTTTAGAAATGGGTTTTGTTCCGGGTTCACGGTCAATAAAAAATTCAACTTCACGTTCTGGGGGTAGATCGGGAAGTTCTTCGGGAAATACATCAGGAAACTCATTAACAACGGAAATATCATTCAAATCTGATGTATTCTGGTTTAGATCAGTGACATGAGCTAAGAAAGCTTGACATCCATTTTTTAATAAATGAATAGCTTTGTGACTTGAAATGATATTGACTGATTTTAGTGGTTTGGTGGTTTGGATTCGCACAATAGGTTGATTAGGAATATAAAAACTAACAACCTTACGAAAACAATCAATTTTGGCATGGTAAGTGGTTAACCAGTCAATTCCTAAAATCACGTCAAATGCAAGTATTTTCAAAGATATAAGATCAACAGGTAAGGTAAGGGTACCAATCTGAATCAAGCAAGATTTGTAAACTGTGGATGTAACAAAGGTTTCTCCCAACGGAGTTTCAACAAATAAGTTAAAGTCTAATTTATCATAAGTCAAGTTCAAACGTTGAGCACAAGCAGGTGAAATAAAAGAATGGGTAGCACCGGTATCTAACAAGGTGTAAACTTCGCAAGAGTTTATGATTAGCTTACCCGTAAACACCTCGTGTGGGTTCTTCGCGTTTTGGGCTGTCACGACAAACGCTCTTCCAGGAATCACCGACTTGGACTTGTCTGAAACCGCCTTTGGAATCACCACCCCCGCTGGACTTGGTTTCGCAACAGGACAATCACGAGCTATATGTCCTTCTTTTCCACAGTTATAGCATGCCTTGAACTGTTGTGGGCAGTTTGGGCTGATGTGTCCCTCTTTCCCGCATTTATAGCATACGACTGGTGGTCGTTCTCCTCCCCTAGAAACAGTTGATGCTAGGTGTTGATGTTGACGTCTTCACGTTCTTATTGTTATATTTTCTCTTCTTAAAATCTCCTCCCGATTCGCTTTTCCTACTATCATGGCCACAATTACCACCGGAGTGGTTACCGTTTCTGTCATACTTTCCTCCTCGCTGGTTGTCATTGCTCCGATGACTGCTGCCACCGGTACGACCTTGGTTGTTGTCCCTTGGTTGAACATAATCATTATCTCGTTCTAACAACTGGGCCCTGTTCGCTACATCCGAATATAGAGAAAATTTATGAGAAATGAAGGTATTGACGTATTTCGGGTTTCAAACCTCTTAGAAACATCCACGTCATACGTTCCTCATTCTCCACCAAATAAGGTGCAAAACTGGACAGCTCCGCGAACTTAGCCTCGTACTGGGATACCGTCATATTGTTTTGCTCGAGTCTGATAAATTCTACCTCCTTCATATGACGAATACTTTCAGGAAAGTACTTGCCATTGAACAGTTTCTGAAACGCTTCCCAAGACATCTTGAGTGCGGCAGGCTGGGTACGCTTCACAGACTCCCACCAGTAATCTGCCTCTTCTCGGAACATAAAGGTGGCGAATGGAACCTTCTGTTCCTCTGTGCATCCCAAGACATCAAATATCTTGATAATTTGCTTAACCCACGTCTCCGCCTTGATCGGATCCAGCTTTTTTAAAAACTCTGGTGGTCCCAATTCTTTGAACTGCTTGGCAGTGACAAGCCGTGAGTTGTTATTATCTCCACCTATATTTTGCACACGAGTCTCCCTCGTCTGGTTTTGCATGATCTGCAAAAAACTTCTAAACATCTCATTGTTTATCGTCTGATCAGCGTTGTTTTCAGGATGAACATTGCCTTCCTATTGCACGTTCTCCTGGTTGCTGATTAAAGGTGTCTCCATGGTCTCCTTCACTTCGTTGTTAACATTCTCAGCTGCCATTCTCAAATACTGCCATAAAACAAGGGTTAATTAAACAAATTAACATATCACATATTAACCCTATGCTCCGACTGACCAATTAAATACCACATAAGCTTAAGTAGGACATACTAGTGAAGGCTTTATTCGTCTCTCCCCTCCTAGTTCTATTCCCCGATCTCCACCAGAGATCATATCCCTAAGCTCTGATACCAACTGTGACGCCCCCAGAATAGGTCCAGTCAACCCAACCCATTCTGAGTCGCCAAATACATGGTACAGAATTCAAATACAAACTTTTATATCACACGGTCGTGCAAAATACGACCACACAACTGTGAGTGTCAATACAAATATGTAAAAAATATTAATATTCAAACTAAGTCCTCATTACAATTATTATCACACTATTTATCAGAAATGGTGAGGACTACTACTGCTCTAATTCGGACCATCACTCTGTCCCCCGACTAGTTCCCGCAACATTCTCATTTCCTGAAGAGGACAACAGATGAAAAAGGTGAGCTCAACTAGCCCAGTAAGAATATTATGACTAAGATAATGGAAAATAAATTATCGTTAGTCTTCAACAATTCAGATAAAATATTATTGACAACAAGTTTTAGATCAATATTCGCAGTGGAAATAACCGTTCATCATCAATATTTTATCCCTGTAACATCAATCAATATACATCTCGATCAAATATTCATCTTTGCACTACAGGCCAAAGATATTCATTTGTATCATCAGTGGTCATGTTCATCTCAATACCTGTCATCCTTGCACTACGGGCCAAAGATATTCAGTTATATCACCACTTAGGACTGAGGATGATGAAAAATAATATAAATAACGAATCCAGTGAAATAAAGGATAAGATTAAGGATTCGTAATTTAGTTTATTTAAGTTCAAGAATATTCCATGATAATACTTTGTGGAGCAAAATTTAAGAATAAAGCTCAAAACTTAGATTCAATCAAAAATAGTAACTATAACAGACAATTTGGACAAACAGAAGAAATTTTAATTTTCCCGTGAATAGTGCCGTATACGTGAATAGTGCCGTATACGTGAATAGTAACCCCGATGGAAAAAGTAAGAATTTCATATTAAAATCCATGACAATATCTTGGTATAATGATATTGAAAAGAATAACATCATTTACGAAAGAAAATAACATCCCTTACCTCAAAAGGATAGTACTTCTAACTGGGATATCGGATATAAGGCTGAAGGAAACTTGCACTGAATAGTAATACTCAAAGTATCTAAATACTCACAAAAATACGCTCGATATTATAGAGAGAGAAAACTTCTAATTCTGGTGTGATTTTCAATTCTAACCTAAGCACCCTATTTATAGGAAAAGCTTAGGATGCCAAAGTAGACTTTTGAATAAAATAATATTTTTTTAAAAAAAAATTCCGCCGCCTGTTGAAATTTCAAAAGCCATCAGCAACCTCAAGTGGGACCCACCTCCTATTAAAAAATATTTATTTTCCAAAACTTCAATAATTCATAATAAATAGCCCATTTGTCAGAAAAATACAAATTCTATGTCCTTCTATAGGAAATTTAATTCTCTACAACTTTGTAGAAGGAAGTTTTTCCAAATTCCAAATATAAATTATCCGAAATCTATAAACGGATGATTTTTCACACCAAAATACTGATAAAAACACATCAGCGCTAATTCCTTCTTTTATATCCACAAAATAAATATTTCCTTATCATATAAATCAATAATTAATTATTCACAAATAATATTACAGAACTACAATATTGACAACCAGGTCATTCCCAGAAAAGAGGGGGCCTTCCGATAAGGACTTCTCCTTACTGGCGCGCAATTAAATAACCCCTCCTAGACAGAACTTCCTTAGACATTGTCAATAATGCTATGTAATAATATTATTCAAATAATATGAATTATTGAGTTGATAATGTGAAATACTGTGCAGTGATAATTATTGAATCAATAATACAAAATATCAACTGTAGTCATTATTGAATCAATCATATAAAATAGCAACGTAGCAATTATTGAGTCAATAAAATATCAGTGTAACAATTATTGAGTCAATAAAATATTGTGCAATTATTGAATCAATAATATAAAATATTGAACAGTAATTACTGTAACAATAATTGAGTAAGTGCCTTCTCACGTAAGAATCAATAATTCAAAATACTGTGTAATACCGTGTGCTACTGTGCAACACCGCGTATTACTGTATTTTAACCACCGGGTATTTCAACAGTACTAACGGTAACAACTACGCCGTTATTTTATAAAAAGATTATTTCTATCGATTTCTATATCCGACAGTTATTCCGTTGTGGGGCCCACAAATAGCTGCGCCGTCTTACGAATATTCCCCGACAACAAAAATATTCCACGACGAAACGAATATTCCCCGACAACAATGAATATTTTATAACCACTTGCTTATTTTAAAATATTTGCACATTTCACCCATAACTTTTCATATTTATCAAAACAACACCTTACTGTTTCAAAATAATATATAAAAAAAATTAAATCTTTATTCATAAAAATTGGGGTCTTACAATGTTTGTCATATTTATACCTGGGTTTGTACTTAGCTTCTAGAAAATGGAGTAAATATGTCAATGGTTGTGTGACCTTGTCACAAATTTTGTCATACAAGCATTTTCTGGTTGGAAGGCCTAACTCTAGGCCAGATTCCTTATTTTGGCTCCCTAGGGCAACGACCTGGGCATACTCCGCTAAACATAAATATCCTGATAGGAGGGAGAATCCACATCACCATATGTCTTTCTACCAGGGTAAATTTGATAGACAACCTAGGTGGGAAGTAGGTTGGTGGTCTTATCAGCGATGGGATGAAGATTAGCGTGGGTATAATTATGAGGCTAGAATTACAGGATTCGGTCGGGTCCCATTGATTCATTTCGATATTGTAGAATATCAAATGCCCGACCGGATCATGAGAAAATATGGGTATGTACAAGGTATTCCGTCCTCGGCAGAAAAACATAATTTTCTTAGAGGACCCACAGAACAAAAATTTGAGTCGGTGGATTACATTGAATTGAGAAAGGCATACATTAAGCAGTGGGAGATTTATATGGATTATTTCGAGGGACAAATAATTGCGCTTGAAAAAACTATTGTGACGCCCCCAAAATAGGTCCACACAACCCATTCTGAGTTGTCAAATACATGGTACAGAATTCAAATACAAATCTTTTTATATAAAATTGTCGTGCAAAATACGACCACACAAACTGTGAGCTTTAATACAGATATTATGTCGTATATATTACGAAAATATCAACGCTCAAATTTAGTCCTCATTACAATTATTATCACACTATTTTATAAAATAGTGAGGACTACTATAGCACTATCTCGGACGATCACTACATTCCCCGGCTAGTCCCAAGCTATATTCTCATTTCTTAAAGAGAACTAACAATAAAAGAAAAGGGTGAGCTCAACTAGCTCAGTAAAGAATAGTATGACCAAGATAATGAAGAATAAATTATCTTTAGCCTTTAACAATAACAAATCAGATAAAATATAATGGACAACAAGTTTTAGATCAACAACTGCAGCGAAAATAGCAATCCATTAGAAGAGTCAAGTAGAGCATGATGTCTAATATCTACTATGATTTAAAAGTCCATCATCAATATTTTATTCCTGTAACATCAATCAATAAATATTTCAAATCAATAATTTATCTTTGCACTACGGGCCAAAGATATTCATTTGTATCACCAATGGTCATGATCATGCTAAATTCTTCCATTTGTAGCAAAAATATCTCATGCTAAATTCCTCCATTTGTAACAAAAATTTGACAAATATCTCATGCTAAATTCCTCCATTTGTAACAAAAATTTGACAAATATCCTACCACATAACAATTATTCACAATTAATATTATAAGCTCACAATATTGACAACCAGATCGTTCCCAAAAAAGAGGAGGCTTTCCGATAAGGATTTATCCTTATTGGCACACAATTATATAACCTAACCCCTTTCCTTGACAGAACTTTCTAGACATTACCAATAATGTTATCTAATAATATCATTTCAATAATACGAGTTACTGTGTTGTGCTAATTATTGATTTGATAATATAAAATACTAAGCAATTATTAATGTAGCAATTATTGAATGAAATACTGAGTGACTTCATACGTAAGCATCAATAATCTGAGATACTGTGTAATACCGTGTGCTACTGTGCAACAATGCGTATTACTGTACTTTTATCACCGAGTATTTCAACAGTTAATGGTAAAAGTTCCGCCGTTAATTTTTAGAAAACTTATTTTTGTCGTTTTCTTCATTCGACAGTTATTCTATTATGGGGGCCATCAATGATTGCGGCGTCGTACGAATATTCCCCGACAAAAAGAATATTCCCCGACTAAACGAATATTCCTCGAATATTTTATGACCACTTGCTTACTTTGTAAAATTTTCATATATTACCCATTATCACATTTATCAAATCCACACCTTACTATTTAAAATAATATATAGAGGAAATTAAATCTTATTCATAACAAGTTTGGGTCTTACAACTATCCCCATGGATACGTATACGTACTTCACATGGTATAATAAGATTACCCGATTGCAGTTGCACCGCCCTCGAAGAGAAAGAGATCCTAACACTTCCTATGAGCCTCGGTCTATATATAATCAACATCGTATGGTTAGCATGGTAAGCAAGTTAATATTTTGATACAGTATTCAATTGATATAATGTTAGTAGTTTTTAATGCTAATGTATTTGTTTTAATTGGCATAGATTGAGAGCGCAAAATCCTTTTTGGACAAAGTGTTCAAGCTCCACGTAGACTTTACTATAGAATACACACGCATTAAAGATGGTCGGGACCTCTTGTATGGAATGTATGATGCGGATGTGAGGGGTGGGGGAGAGGAGTATACGGGGCTCAAGAGTCAGAGATGCCCACCAAGGAAGTCCCCCCGGGAGGTCTACGTCCCTAGAACCCAGTTTGAATTGCCTCCCTTTACTCAGCTGACATACGAGGATGCATTTGCATTCATTGTGGATGAGGTTCTAGAAGTCCCCTTACAAATTGAATATCGACCGAAAGGGACTATACCAAATAGACTTCGGGGGCATAAGATCCAGATGATCAATGAGAACTTCTTCTCCCCTACTCCTGCCAATCCCTAGATGTTTTTCATCGAGCACCCCCAGCGGTGGTACATATTGACACATGAAGATATTGTTTCTTTGCAACCCGGATTTTTGCTGTTTGAGCATGTCAGGGACGCGTATATGTGTCTTCTGCGGGATCGCGAAGAAAAATATCGACAATTGGGCATACAGAGGTGAGCCAAATTTGGCTTCATGCCCTCCAATTTCATTCAATTGGGGAAAGGTGTATTGACTAAAAAAGGTTCAAATCACGGATCCCAATTCTGCCAAGCATATGTTGAACCTTATGTGGAACTGCCATTGCATGAGTGCGATTTCATCTTTATGCCCCCATTTGGGGGAATGCTAAAAAATTCAAACAATTGTAAATGTTCCATAATATTCTAAATTAATGAAATCAAATGACATAGTAAAAAGTTTGTGAAAAATTAAAACAATTGTAAATGTTCCATAATATTCTAAATTAGTGAAATCAAATGACATAGTAAAAAGTTTGTAAGCCTTCTTTACGCCACCAAACCATCATCAATTGATTACTTACTTTGCCCCCACAAGATTTGTTAGATATGAGATAACAAATCTATAGCACATGGTTATGGACAAAGTAGAAAGTTACAGGGGGCACATTCAAGAACAGGTTCTCCATCCCTACTTTTACGTACCACACTTGCCACATGGGGAAGGGTGCCAATTTGCACTCTTCCGAATGAATGTGAGGCTGTGCGGGTGACAGTCAAATTTATGGGTGCTGCCAAACTTGACATTTGAATACTCATAAATTAGTCGAAGGCAATCGATATGAAAAGCTTGATCATAGTCACCACAAAAGTAAAGCCAATATGTTGCGTCTATTTCCTCGCAAATCTCGTAATAGAATAGATCTGGATGATTTGAACTATATCTAACGACAATGTTAGACATTTAATTTAGTCAAGTGTACTCCATTTCGTCCTTTGTAATATTAGGTGGAAATCGGAAAGTGGAGAGCTGTGTAAATTCCAAATTTACACAGTCTACTATCGTAGAGTTAAGTCACCCTACGATCGTAGAGTAGTCACTAACTGATAGTAGAATAGTCACTCTACTACCGTATAAACATAGAGTGAATTCTCAGATCGTAGAATGACTTTACTTTAAGATCATAGACTCTGTACATTTAAGAGTCTGCACAGTTGTCCAGCTCCATTAATATATATATGATGTGGGGGAATGCTGAAAAATTCAAACAATTGTAAATGTTCCATAATATTCTAAATTAATTAAATCAAACGACATAGTAAAAAGTTTGTCAACCTTCTTACGCCATCAAGCCATCATCAATTGATTACTTTGCCCCCACAAGATCTATAGCACATGGATCTGGACAAAGTAGAAAGTTACATGGGGCACATTCAAGAACAGGTTCTCCATCCCTACTTTTACCACACTCGCCACATGGGGAAGGGTACTTATTTGCACTCTTCCGAACGAATGTGAGGCTGTGCGGGTGACGGTCAAATTTATGGGTGCTGCCAAACTTGACATTTGAATACTTGTCAACTGGATGAAGGCAATCAATATGAAAAGCTTGATCACAATCACCACAAAAGTAGAGCCAATATTTTGTGTCTATTTCTTCCTCGCAAATCTCGCAATAGAATAGATCTGGATGATCCGGGATTGGTGGATACACCAAGGGGATGGGGTGAGGATCCCATCTGTGCCTGATGGTTCGGGGCACTACAATGCATCTGGAATGTATATGGAAATCCCAATCTTCACATATATAGTCCATACCACAAGTCCAAAGAGAACACGAAGCACACCTGTCAGGCGTCGCGTACATTTTATCATTTTGAAGGAGAGGGTGCTCGTGAGCTTCATGTTTGATCTTGTTAGGTAGAGCAGCACATATGACATCTTCAAGGCCTATACTACCGGATGAGTAGAACCCATTTGTAGCTATACTGCACTTTCTACACCGTATGAAATCAAAATCATATCTAGGTTTTAATAGCTGTAGCGGTTCGGATTGAAATGGGTTGTCATGAAACTCCCTGGGTAAGGTGGCACATATTTTATGGAGAAAGAAATTGCATTGAAGGCAGGCGTAATATGGATCCTCCTCCTCCTCTGCATTGATAGATTTTACACACCCATCACATATCAATATTTTTTCACTTACCTTCATCTCATTCTTATCCTTACTCTGAAGGATTAATGGATGATCCTCATGACTCCAGTGGTGAAGCTCATCTCTAATTGCTTCCAGTGCGATCTGCTGCTTCTAGACTAAGCCTTTCCGCAAATTGGCGTATCAGATCCAATGATGATTGTTCAGGCATTAATGGAAAAACCATCAGATTGGGATCAATCTTTATTTCACCCGGAACACTGAATCTGCAAAATCAATTTCTTACTGAACACCATATATGTCAATTAAAACTAGAATTAATTAAAATATGGGGGAGCTAGCTCCACGTACCCCAACATCATATGTTTTGTCACACATTTGATATGGGTAAAAATCCTACATCCAGCACACATGTAAAGCCAATGGCATGGATTCACTCTCTCCTTGCAAATATTGCAATTCTGCGAAAAAGTACGATACTTCTCTGGAATAGAATAGGAGAGGGTAAGAGGATGTCTATGATAGGTGGGTTGAATAGTGGTGGGTGAAGAAGCACACTCTCTGTGAATCCAGAAGGGGCATACGGTACAATGATAAGACAAGTCCTCTCCTTCACTGTCGCAAGCATCACAATGAAATGTGGCCGGGCGTTGCAGTAAGCTTAAATTGTGGTCATGACTTTGATGGCGAAAACTGCAGTCCTCCAAAGCGCACTTCACTTCAACGTCAAACTCACAAACAGAACAATGGTAGGTGAACCCCATCGATGTATCGCGACAAATGTTACATATAGATGATTCTCTCTCATATGTAAAGAGAGTGAGGGAGTGTTCGGGGTGCATAGGGTATTTGATTTCTTTTGGTAGTTCTGCACACGTTTTGTGCAGAAAGAGTTCGCCCAGATAACTCTCACTGCAACTATAATATGCATAGCTGCCTTCTTTGATTATTGGTCTCCTACACGCATCGCATAAATCTTCCTCAAGATCACTATTATTATCATCATCCCTCTCCTCAATTCCTTCATTCAAGACAAGCAAATGCTCATGGCTAAAATGTTCAATCGCCATTTTTCTCTATTTCATATGATATGATTGTGTGTGTGTGAGAGAGAGAGAGAGAGAGAGAGAGAGAGAGAGAGAGAGAGAGAGAGAGAGAAAGAGAGAGGCGCAAGTTTAAAAACTTAATGATGAAAAACAATATTAAAAACTGATTTGCTTTTAAACTTTCCGGCTAGCTTCTACATTGGAATAAATGACAGAATTATTGGCGTAGATTCCTCATATAGTCATATGCACGACGAATGAGTAGGACCACATTTTTATGTGGACTTTTACGAGATAATTGGATATATATAAGTGAAATTGTAAAGTATCCAATTATAATGTCCCCCATAAAATTTTTCTTTTATGTGTAAACAAATTGATTCCATTTATTAAATATATATACAAGAAGCCTTTCTTACTCGAACTAATCATCAAGAAAGGAGTATTATCAGCAGCAAAAATAAATTAAAGAAAAATGTAAATATGCAGTGCTATCAAGTATCAAGTGTTATATATATTTACTTATTTATAATTAATATTGTAAATAAAAAATAATTTTGTGTAAAGTAATACATGAGTTGGTATAGTGGATGAGATAGCCTTTATTACTATTTTGAATAATTCTAAGTTAAATATATACTTACTGTAAATTATTTGTTATTTTATAAAAGTTTGTCTATAATACTTTTAGTATTAATTGTTTTACATTTTCATTCTCTATGCATATTTATGGAGCATTACTAGTCATGTGTAAAAAAATTACTACACAATTAAATAAGAATTTTAAAATACTTTTTTGACAAATTCAAATACTATAGTTTGAAGTAGTATTAGACATAAATGCATCAATGAAATTGATTCCGATGAAAAGTGGAATAATTTTTTATTTTATTTTTTTGTGTTTTCTCTTAAAACATCAATTAAAAAGAGGACTGTTATCTATTGTTGAATAAATTTTTTATATAAAAAAATTCAAGCTTTCAAAAAAAAAAAAATATTGTCACCAATTAACTTGGAAAGTAAAGATGCAGGAGCATAGAGCACCAAAGTGCAGTAATTTGCATCAACACTTGGGTTTTGTTTGACTAATTAAATTTTTATACAGTTTCATAACAATCTGTTGGGAATAAAAAAAGTTATGAAAAATGCTACAAACATTTTACAAACTACTGATGTGGCATATTTCATCTCAGCTTTTTATGTGGGGTCGAAGACTACATTGAAGCAATTTGTTGATCAATATGTTGAGGTGTAATATGTCAAATCAGCAGTTTGTAAAATATTTGTAGAATAGTTTGTGTATATAGTATTACTCAAAAGTTATCTACCACGTATGTGGATGTTATTAATGGCGTGTATAAGGGAGCAACTAGACGGCATATCAATAATTCATAGACTTTTTTAATCACAATTGTTCATAAATAATTGATTCATTAATTAATTATTTTTAAAATTAATGTAAATTAGATTATTATTTAGTTTAGGGATATTATAGACAGACACATAATTGGGGTAAGAGTGATATGGAGTTGAAATTTAATTGAAAAAATTATAAATTTGATATTTATATAAATTTTTTTATTTATAAAATTTCAGTAGGTACCTTTGTCCGTCCTATGTCACTTTGTCCAAGGGGATCTGTACATGATGGTTCGCACATGTAAAAGAAAAGAAAAGAAAAGAAAAGAATAAAATAGCAAAACAAAATACTTAGTCAATTTAGGAGCACATGGCATGGTATTATAATAAAATTAAAAAACAAACTTGATCCTTATTCTTATTGTGGTTGCCGACAGTCTTCTTTTGTCCCATCTTTACATGGTTAGTTGGCTTTCCAAGTTTGACAAATTTTGTAAAATTTTTTTTACCATGTTTGTTTGAAAATTTGACCATTGTTAATACGTTCCGTAGCATCCTAATCATATATAACACATTTACATACGTTTTCATTAGTATGCGTTATTTTTCGCCAAATATCGTGGATCGGTTTTTTGATATAATTCTTCATTGTTTACGATAAAATTCAAATTTATTTCATTGAAATTTAAATTTATATTAATAAATTTCATTTATATTAATTGAACATCCTGAATGTTACATTCTCCCTCCTTTATAGGGATTCCGTCCTCGGAATTGCTATTGTAATCTATTCAAACAGATAGTAATAACACTACAAAAAAAAAAGAGTCATTGCCGACGGCGTCATTGCCGACGGCTCTGTACCCGTCGGTATTGACCTCATTGGCGACGGCATTATCGTCGCCAATGACACCCGTCGCCAATGACCAGATCCCAGCTTTCCTAGTGTGGTGGCCGACGGATGGCCGTCGATAATGGCTTTAGTGCCGTCGGTAATGGGTTTGTTTTGCCGCCAGGTTTTCGCGATGGAGGGAAAACTCATTGGCGATGGGGAATATTGTCATAGCCGACGGGCTCGCCGTCGGTATTGAGGTAATAACGACGGGCGTAATAACGACGGCCACGCCGTCGAGAATGAGTCTAATATTAAAACCCTCGTTTCGACGGCAACGACTCTTATGTTTTCCCCCCTCTTCTCTGCTATTCGATTTTCCCTCTCAATTCTTCATTCTCACTCAGCCATTTGCTCAATTAGCCTACATATTTACCTAATAAATCATCACAGTTCACCCCATCACCATCCTAGTTCGACCCATTATCATCTCAGTTAGCAGGTTTGCTCTCCCTGCGCCAAGAACTGACGCCTGCTGCTCCGACGAACCCAACCTCCGGCCGACCGAACCTCCGACCGCCACCACTTCCCCTCTGCTGACTTCTTATTTACTCTTGGTTTACCCCAAATTACAAGGTATGATATCCATGCCCTCTTTCTTTATCCATGAAAATTTATCCTCTGTTTGTATTTAATTTACTTTTCTTGATTTGTATGGAACAAAGTGGTTCAAATGTGAGTTCATATGAGGTTGTCTAGCTATGAATATTATATTTTTGTTATGCTCAAATTGGTGTTTAGGCATTCCCTCATAATTTTCTATGGAAGTTATGAAAATAAGTAACTTTGCAGTGTCTTACTGTATATGTTCTTCAATAAACACTCTGTTCTTCAATATACTTCGAATGGCAACATGTTTGCTTTAGTAAAGGTTAAAACTATTTATTTGCATAAACATTCATGCTATCTTTGGTACTCTCATAAACATGTAAGATTTTCAGTTTATATCCCTCTCTATAATTGATTAATTTTATCACTTAGGAAATCAAGAAGCTAATTAGAGGATTTGTTATGGACTGTTATGGCTGCTTACTTGAACCATCCGGGCATATGCTATGCATGTTAAATACCATGTAAAAAGATAGTACAAGCTTATATGTTGCACATTCATGCTATCTTTGTTGACATGTTGGTAAACCTTGTTTCTTATGAAATTTAAAGCCTATAGATGGCCGTTTTGGATAAGAAGCATGAAGCCTTGCATCCTTGAGTTTTAAACCATGAATATTATGTCTATAGCAAAAACATATAATATGCTAATGCTAATAATTTAAGGCTTGGGGACTGTTAGATGAGTTAGAACTAAAACATGCCTAAAATGTCAAAAGTGGACTGTTTTTGGTAGTGGAAAAATAACTAACTGATGCAAACATATTAATGGATATAAGGTTATGTTATTATCATGTTTTAAAAGATGTCTGAGTACCTAAAGGTTTCTTGAAACCTAATAAAGGACTGTTTGTGGTTGTTAACCTAAACTATGCCTAAATAAGGACAATTATAGCCAATCTTGGCAACTGAACTTTTAAGACAGTATAAAGTCCCTATATTGTCTATATACATTATTTGAAAGTTGTTCCTTAAGTTAACCAAGGTCTAGGAGGTGTGTTGTACCAATTCATGTCTAAAAATCAATGAAAGTAAGCTTTATAATAGCAATGAACACCAAAATGAAGAACCACCACACCTGAACCATATAGGCAAGTTTCAATAGTTATAATATGGCATAAATAAGCTACACAAACTAAAGAAACCAAGCCTAAACTGTTTTGAGAATTAGACTTGTGAAAAATTCCATTTTATGCCCAAAAGTGGACTGTTTTGTGTAATTTTTAATACTTGGACTTAAAAGACTATAATGAGCTCATATAAAGTTCCTAATACATGCTTGTAATGGTTCCTAATAATTTCCATGACCAAAGCTAGTAAGAAAACCAAGTTCGAATCTACTTTTCAAGCCTAAAGTGTGCTTTGATAGGTCAAAATTGGCTAGATGACCAAGTAAAGTGAGTTGATGATAAAAGTAACCTAAGTTCTTGAGACTATTATTCCCTATAAATTCCACCAGATATCCAAGTCATACCTTACCAAGCCTTCAAAAGCCGTGGATTACTTTTAATCCAAAGGCTTATATTCAAATATATTTCCAAATAGGTTGAACTTGAAGAAACTAGACAGTCGAGAAAAAAACAAAGAAAAAACAAAAACAAAATTATAACTCTTGTTTGGATATTAATTCGCTGGAACACGTTGGAACATTTATAGCAGTCAAATCAAGTCCTCCAAATTTTTTAATTTTCAAAATTGTCGCACTCCTCTTTAACTTATTAACCCTTCCAAAACTCTCTTGAATAGAAACTAGTAACCTACTACTATTACTATTACTTAATAATGGACGGAAAAGGAGACGGAAAAGGGAAAGGAGGAACTGCAATCGGTATAGATCTCAGCACCACGTACTCGTAAGTCAGAGTTTGGCAACACGGCGGCGTTGAAATCATTGCGAATGAGCAGGGTAACAGGACGACGCCATCTTGTGTGGCTTTCACTCATACAGAGCGTTTCATCGACGACGAAGCCTACAACCAGGCCGCCACGAACCCTGTTAACACCGTCTTTGGTAATAACTATATGTTTCATGAAGTTGTTAAAGTACTCTTGATCATTATGAAATTTTTATTTTTAATTTTTTGCATAATTTATATCAAATATCAAAAATATTGCATCCGCCTAAAGTTACTATTCTGATAAAGATATTGTGGAACTTTGTGGATTTAAAAAAAAAGAAGCAAATATTACAAATAGTTGTATCCGCATGTTATCCCCGTTGTTACTGTTAAAACTATTGTGATTACGAATGTCTAATAATATTTTGTTGATGATTTGACAGTATATATACAGATATGGCGCGTACACCACACGGCGATCGTGGTGGATGTGCTGGTAGTTCAGGTCGTGGAGGTAGTGGCGGTGATGATCAGGCCGGATCATCGAGTATAATTACATGTTTTGTTGTTATACATCTTATTATTTTTAATTTTGTATAGTATTGACTTTATATTCATTTATATAAATATTGTTGTATTTTACTACATAGGTGATCGACGTAGGCCTCCGCGGGGACTAGCACGTGGATTGCTAGGGAATCCCCCCCAGGCGCCGCTTATATGTCGTATTGGGAGTAATAGGTAATTTCATATTTGACATTATTTTTGTATTAATTATTTAGTTCTTATATATTCTTTGTAATTTGCAAATGTATCTGTGTTAATTTTAGTATCCTTGACGCGACGCCAAGGAACACGTTGCTTAGGATCGTCCGCAACCGATTCTCAAGCCCGTGGATGAGGTGGGCGGATGTGGATGACCGCTCACGTGGTCTCATTATTGTTGAGTTTAGGGTAAGATGTCATTCATTCATATATGTTAGTTTTATATTCCATTTGAATATTTTTTACTGCTTTGATTTAACACAGGTCTACTAAGCTTATTAATGTGTAATGTACAGAGATATTACTGCTTTGAGGACGGGCAGGAAGCCCATGGCATGACTGTTCTCCAGAGGTATCTCGAGATGAACTGCCACAAGTGGGTCTACGACTGGAAGAAGAAGGCCCAGACCAAGATGGCTGATGGACATACACTTAGAGATTTCCGGCCAGATTTCATTGGTGCTGCGGTGTGGGAGCAGATGTGCGGCATTTGGGAGGGTGAGACGTTCAAGAAGATGTCGGCACAACGTACAGCTGCCCGACAGCAGAGTCGTCTCCCACACTGCACTGGGTCTCAGTCGTACGACCTTTACAGGGAGAGACTCGAGGTGAGTCTAAAGCACCCACCTTCCTGCCTTGAGTTCTGGTGGCACGCTCACCAGAAAAAAGGTGACGGTGGTTATATCTCACCTGAGGCAGAGCGCATTGCTGTAAGTAATTTAATTCTTTTATTTAGTATGTATTTAAAATCTTGAAATTTTTTTGTATTTTTTTGTTTTATACTTTGCTTTTCATCTATTTTTGTGTTTTTTTCAGGCACGGTTCGAGGACCTTGCTGTGGTCCGGAGCAGCCAGAGAGGTGATACTCCTGTAGATGATTCTACGTGTGAGGATGAGGAGATGGAGGACAGGCTGCAGGCTACAGGGGGGCCGAAGAAGGGTAGAGTTGTGGGCATTCCCCGTGTCCCAGCCTACACTATAGTCCCTGCTGCGAGATCTCGACGTCGCCCACCGACCGGAGGTAGTGGTGCGAGTGGATCGGGCGCCGGCCCTTCATTATCTGACGACTTCTTCAAGCGGATTATTGAGGGGTGCATGGCGAGCAGTGTCGTGGAGTCAGGCGCACCATCACGCGAGCGGATCTACCAGCTTGCTCAGGAGGTTGTCCACGGCTCCATAGATCCTACAGCTGCCGTTGACGGACTCATGGGTGTAGTCCGAGAGGAGGCCATTCGTGTATGTGCGGTCGTCTTGGCCAACATCTTCCCTCCACATATTCGACAGGTAAAAACAGATTTCATTACTTCAAGCATCGTCTGCCTAACGTACGCAAACTTAGACTAATAGTCAAAAAAGAGGCCAAACCCGCCTCGATTGTCGAAACGACACACAAACACAGACATAGCACCACATAGGCAATAGAAACGCGTTACAACTGGCAGAACTCGATTATGATATACGGAGCCCGAGTTCGAGCCCCGTCTGCCTAACTTACGTAAACTTAGACCAATAGTCAAAAAAGAGGCCAAAACCCGCCTCGGTCATCGAAATGATACACAAACACAGACATAGCACCATATAGGCAATAGAAATGCGTTACAACTGACAAAACTCGATTCGGATATACGGAGCCCGAGTTCGAGCCCCGTCTGCCTAACTTACGCAAACTTAGACCAATAGTCGAAAAAGAGGCCAAAACTCACCTCAGTCGTTGAAATGACACACAAACACAGATATAGCACCGCATATGCAATAGGCACACATTACAATGGACGAAACTCGATTTTGATATACGGAGCCCGAGTTCGAGCCCTGTCTGCCTAACTTACGCAAACTTAGATCAATAGTCGAAAAAGAGGCCAAAGCCCGCCTTGGTCGTCAAAATGACACGCAAACACAGACATAGCATCGAATAGGCAATAGGCACGTGTTACAACTGACGGAACTCGATTCTGATATACGGAGCCTATGTTCGAGCCCTGTCTGCCTAACTTACGCAAACTTAGACCAATAGTCGAAAAAGAGGTCAAAACCCACCCCGGTCGTCAAAATGACACGAAAACACAGACATAGCACCGAATAGGCAATAGGCATGCGTTACAACTGACGGAACTCGATTCCGGTATACGGAGCCCTAGTTCGAGCCCTGTCTGCCTAACTTACATAAACTTAGACCAATAGTCAAAAAAGAGGCCAAAACCCACCCAGGTCGGACAAAATGACACGCAAACACAGACATAGCACCGAATAGGCAATAGGCACGCGTTACAACTGAAGGAACTTGATTCCGATATACGGAGCCCGAGTTCAAGCACCGTCTGCCTAACTTACGAAAACTTAGACTAATAGTCGAAAAAGAGGCCAAACCCACCTCGATTGTCGAAACGACACACAAACATAGACATAGCACCACATAGGCAATAGGAACGCGTTACAACTGGCAGAACTCGATTATGATATACGGAGCCCGAGTTCGAGCCCCGTCTGCCTAACTTACGTAAACTTAGACCAATAGTCGAAAAAGAGGCCAAAACCCGCCTCGGTCGTCGAAATGATACACAAACATACACATAGCACCACATAGGCAATAGGAACGCGTTACAACTGATGAAACTCGATTCTGATATACGGAGCCCGAGTTCGAGCCCCGTCTGCCTAACATACGCAAACTTATACCAATAGTCAAAAAAGAGACCAAAACCCGCCTCGGTCGTCGAAATGACACACAAACACAGACATAGCACCATATACGCAATAGGCACATGTTACAATGGACGGAACTTGATTTCGATATACGGAGCCCGAGTTTGAGCATTGTTTGCCTAACTTACGCAAACTTAGACCAATAGTCAAAAAAGGGGCCAAAACCTGCCTCGATCGTCAAAATGACACGTAAACATAGACATAGCACCGAATAGGCAATAGGCACGCGTTACAACTGACGGAACTCGATTCCGGTATACGGAGCCCGAGTTCGAGCCCTGTCTGCCTAACTTACGCAAACTTAGACCAATAGTCGAAAAAGAGGCCAAAACTCGCCTCGGTCGCCGTAACGATACACAAACACAGACATAGCACCACATAGGCAATAGGAACGCGTTACAACTGACGAAACTTGATTCCGATATACGGAGCCCGAGTTCGAGCCCCGTCTACCTAACTTACGCAAACTTAGACCAATAGTCAAAAAAAGTCCAAAACCCACCTCGGTCGTCGAAATGACACGCAAACACATACATAGCACCGCATACGCAATAGGCACACGTTACAATGGACGAAACTCAATTCCGATATACAGAGCCCGAGTTCGAGCCCCGTCTACCTACTTTGTTATAACTTGAAGAACACAAACTAAAATAATATAAATATGTTTTAATTTTGGTTTTGTTATTAATATTTTAATTTTGTAGGGTCTTGTTGACGAGACTCATGGAGGTGGAGGTGGAGGCACAGGTGAGGACCGCCGAACTGATGGCGACGACACTCTCGTACAGGGTGATGACCGCCGAGCTGCTGACGAGCAGACTCCAGTACAGGGTGGGACCGGCGATGAGAGTGGCGGGACTCCTGATTTGGGTTGTAGTTAGTTTATGATATATTCTCAGTTTCATGTATGTACTTGTACAGTTTTTGAGTTGTACAGACGACTATTTTTATCTATATATTTAATTTGGATTACTATTTGATGGGTGAATCGTATTATATTTGATGGGTTTTATTAGTTTGTAACAGTTTATATGTATATATTTGTAAATGAACAGGGAAATTTTGAAATTATTAAAAAAAATCAAAAAATCAGAGTCATTGCCGACGACATAACTGTCATTACCGACGGCGTTGCCGTCGCCAATGAGAGCCTGCTAAAAATTTATAGTGGTTGTTTGCCGACGGGAGTACCGTCGTCCGGGCCATCGCCAATGAGTACTGCCGTCACCAATGACACCCGTCGCCCATGAGAATACTGCCGACGGCGGCCGACGGGAGCCAGGGGCGACGACCTGGGAGGCGACGGCAGTGGCGACGGGGCTTGCCGTCGCTAATGACTCAATGCCGACGGCAATGTAGTCATTGGCGACGGCATGGCCCGTCGGCAATGACTGTTTTTTTTGTAGTGTAATTTTGCTTCATCTTATTTTCAAGTTCTCAGCTATCTTCTTCTTGTTGCTAGTTCCTTCATATTACCTTCACCGAAAGTGTTACCTTGTTCCTTAGTACCTGCTCTTTTCTATCCACGATCTGCACAAGAACTTCCTCGTAGCTTAAATCCTTCTCGATCTGTATGGTTTCATAATATATAACATGTTTATAGTCTAACTTATTTGGCCACAATACTGATACATGAAATACATTATATATATGTTCTAACTCCGGAGGTAATGCAACTTCATAATATGCTACTTCTCCCATCCTTTTTAAAATTTCAAAAGAACCAATAAATCTTTGATTTAGCTTCTCTTTTTTACCAAATCTTATTTTTCGTTTCCATGGGGATACCCTCGAAAACACATAACTTCCAACCTTAAACTTTCTCTTCTGCCTATGCCGATCAACATACTTTTTCTGTCTGTCATGCACCACTTTTAATCTATTAAGGATCACTCGAACCATCTCTTATGTCTGCTATACGATTTTTGATTCGAGTAGTTGACGTTCCCCAACTTCATCCCGACATAAAAGAGTTCTACATTTCGTTCCATATAAGACTTCGTATGACGGCATTCCGATACTAGAATGATTGTTTTATTGTAGGTGAATTCCGCCAATGTCAAGTGATCGTCCGAGCTTCCTTTGAAGTCCATGACGCATGCTCTCAGCCTATCTTTCAGAGTCTGAATTTTTCTTTCACTTTGTCCGTCCGTTTGACGATGGTAGGTTGTGCTCAACCTTAGTTGTGTCCCCAAATGATTCTGAAGACTTCTCCAAATGTTTGACGTGAACCGCGGGTCTCAATCAGATACGATGGAAACCAGCACACCATGTTTTGAAATAATCTCCTTGATGTAGAGCTTGGCTAACTGATTCAAGTTGTATTTCACTTGGAATGGTAAAAAGTGTGTGGACTTGGTTAATTGATCTACTATCACCCAAATTGCATCAAAACTTTTTTGACTAGTCGGAAGTCCGACAACAAAATTCATGATAATATACTCTCATTTCCACTCAAGAATCTCTAAAGGTTAAAGTAGACCGCTGGGTCTCTGATGTTCCTCTTTGATTCTCTAATAACTTAGACATTTGTTGACCCAATCCGCAATTTCCCTCTTCATTCCTGGCCACCAGTAATATTGTCGCAGATCCTTGTACATCTTCGTTCTACCAAGGTGTTTTGTAAATTTAAAATTATGAGCTTCTTGTAAAATTTCCACCTTTAACTCCAACACTGTAGGTACCCATATCTTGTCTCCAAATCGTATGATACCATCCTTATCCAATCTGAATTTCTCATCCTTTTTTTCTGCTATTCCTTTCTTTATCCTTTCATAATCCACATCTTTCATCTGAAACTCCTTAACTCTATCCCATAAAGTCGGACACATCTCCATTGCATACAGCTTCTCGGAACATTCTCCTGAACTTCTTACCTCTATCTCCAGTTTCTCAAATTCTTTTACCAACTCATCTTGAACTATTAATTTCATCAACTTCCCCTGATTCTTCGGGCTCAAGGCATCAGCCACAACATTTGTCTTGCCCGGAGATTATATAAATTTCACAGTCATAGTCCTTGATTAACTCCAACCATCTCATTTGTCTCATATTTAATTCCTTATGCGTAAAGATATATTTCAACATTTATGATCTGTGTATATCTCACACTTTTCTCTGTATAAATAATGTCTCCAATTTTTATTGCAAAAACTACTGCCGCTTACTCCAAATCATGTGTGGGATATTTCTTCTTAGAATCTTTCAGTTGTCAAGATGCATATGCAATAAACTTTTCCATGTTGCATCAGTACTCAACCCAACCCTTTATGGAAAGCATCACTGTAAATCACAAAACCACTAATATCTTCTTGTAAAGATAATACTAGTGTCATGCTTAACCTCCTTTTCAATTCCTGAAAATTTTCTTCACACTTATTCGACCAAACAAATTTCACTGACTTCTTTGTCAAGTTGGTTAATGGCACCGCTATCATTGAAAAATCTTGAATGAATCTGCGATTAGGAGTGAGCATTTGGTTATTAATTACCCAAACCGAATAAACTTTTCGGTTATAACTGAAAACCAGAATTCAACAATTTTAAGTATTCGAATTACTAGCCGAAATATAAGATAACCAAATAACTGAAAAATCGAATTGGTTATTCGAATATTCGGTTAATAACCGAATTTTTAAACCAAAAATATGAACAAAGGACAATTTGGCCCCATACAAAATTTGCAAAACAAACAGTTAAATACAAGGAAGCTATAATTGACAAACATTAGCAACAAATCTAAACAAAATCAATATGTTCCCCAAAAATAAAACAACATAGTCAACCTTCTATTCACAATAATCAACTCAAGTTCTATCAAATGTTAGAATCCCATTTTTATCAAAACATTTAACAAAGAATCAGAAACACAGTCAAAATCAAATAACAAACCAAAGCATCCAATTTTCCATAAGAATAATAAATAATAAAAAAAAGAATTAAATTTTCCCAGTATATCATCCATACATAAAAACATATAAAGATTACACAGACAAAGAGGTGAAAACCCCATGAACCCAGTTACAAAAATTTTTTTGCCCCACCTTCACCACAACTGAGCTTTTGATAAGGGTTGAAGGGTATCGAGTATCGAGATCGAGATCTGAAAGATAAGAGTGAGATCGAGATATGAGAGATGGATTTGGGGTTTTGAGATGGCTTTTGAGTAGTGAGAGATGAATTTAGGTTTTGAGTAGTGAGAGTAACCGAGTGAGAGTCAGAGAGACAAAGAGAGTGAGATGAGAGATTATCAGATTACTATTTTTGTTAGGTTTGTAAGTTTCATGGATATAATCAAATTGCATAAAATAAGCGGAAGTATGGTAAATTAGAGTTTTAAAAATTTATAAACCATATACCCGGATCATCCTTTATGCATAGTTATTAATATTTAAACGAAATAGATGGAGATTAGATTCATATTCTTGTAGAACTAAGCTTCCACATGTACGAGTTCAACTCCAAATCCTTCGCGCTCTCCTTGAGTTCTCCGGGTTTGATTCCTTCCTTTGATCAATGTTAGTCACCCAAGTGTTTAGCCACTAGAGGTGATCCACCAAGGAAGAAGAGTTATTCAAGAAGGTGGGTGTTTGGCTAAACCCTAGTTTCTATCTCTATAAAAATTGTGTACTTTCCTAACTTTTGGAATGTAGTGTGTAACCTTGTTCCATATTAAGACTTTCGTATTTATAGATGTAGGCAACCCTCCTAAACTATTTAGGATTAGGATTTCATATTAATTAATTAAACTCTTTTAATTAATTAGGCTTCCCAATCTCATTGGGAATAATTAAAATCTTTTAATTAATTAGCCTTTTAATTAATCTTATTAGGAATATATATATGAGAGAGTATCTTATTAATTAATTTTCAAACTCCTTTAGGAATTAAATAATAATAATAATAGTAACAATAATAATAAGACACCTTTTATTAATTTATATTTAATATTTCCAAAATATTAAATAATAAATATTAAGCTATTTAATTTATTCTATCACCATAGATTAAATTAAATATACTTAACTTATTATTACGATTATGTCATTAGCTTATTTAATAAATATTCTTTCTTTTATGGTGTAACCCTTTAGGTTCTCCATATTAATCCGGTTGTGAATAAATTAATTAGAACAATTCTAATCTTATTTAAATAAATAAATTAAACTAATAATTTATTTAAATAAATAATATTTATTCTAAAATAAGGGTAAGCCTCCTTAGCGATCAAAGACTTTTCAGATAATATAGATTTCAACATTAATCATAAAAAAAAATTGAGTAATAATTACCGTACAATTCATTCCTTTCACCATACAATGCCCCAATTAAATTTAAGACATGAAATTACTATCAAGTCTTATTTTATTTAATTATATGTATTTCGATTCTAAAATGCACAACTCCAAATAATACAAATTAGAAACTCCTTTTTAATTTCATTCTGCTTTGGCCAATGACTACTGGGTTGTCATTTATCGAATCACATAGGACATTCTATTCTTTTACTAGAAGCGGTAGATTCTTTATTGATCATTCATTATCTCTATGTATAAATTATTATACCCAAATATACCATTTGATATACATTTAGGGTTTTAAGGACATGTTAAAGTATAACTAATCATACACAAGATACTATGATGTTCTCAAGTCTAAGGATTATTTGTACTACTATCACTAAAGGAATTCATATTGATAGGTAATTAAGTAAAACTCCATTAGGTATTCTTTAGCGAGCCATGTTTAGTGTACTTATTCTCCAATAAGCACCTACATACTTGCTTTAGTGTCTCCACACAAATGATTATAAGATCGATCATCCTCATCCAATGAGCAAACAACGTATGTACCAATCTATCCGGATTCACTAATCCCTTTTTTAGTAATCTAACGATTGGAACTATTTTAGTATTAAGCTATCTAAGAATTTAGATCTCATTAGTATGATTATCATCATGATTCTAAAAGCATTGCTTAAAACTATGAGTTTATCACATATTATAAAAATAACACCATATAGATAAATAAATGCATTTAATTAAATAAAAATTTTATTAATAAATTAATAAGATTTTTACAAAGTATATGCTTTATCATCAAACATAATTGGCTTGTATGCATACTACTTTCATTTTTAATTTTTAAGCTTTAATTTATTTTTTCTAATTTGTTTATTCGGGTAACCGAATAACCAAAAATTGAAAACCAAACCCGCACCCGAAAATCGGAAATAAAATCGGATATAATCGAATTACAAAAAATACCCGAATAAACTGAAAAAACTGGTTCAAAAAATTTGGTTCTGTTCGATAATTTGGTTTTATCCGTTTTTTGCTGACTTCTATCTGCGTTAATAACTTGCTAATCCTAAGAAACTTCTAACCTCCGTCGACATTTTTGGTTGTTCCCAATTTATCACTGCTTCCACCTTTGTTAGATCTACTGAAATTCCAACATTGTCTATGACAAGTCCTAAGAATTGCACTCTTTCCAACCAGAATTCACACATTAAAAATTTCCCGTACAATATTTCTTTCTATAACGTTTCCAGGACAATCCTTAAGTGTGCTACATGCTCCTCCTTTTTCTTCAAGTAAATCAAAATATCATCGATAAATACTACTACAAACTTGTCCAAATTTTTTTTTAACATCCGGTTCATTATATCCATAAATATTGTTGGGACATTCGTCACTCCAAAAGGCATTACTAAAAATTCATAATGTCCATAATGGGTTCTAAATGTTGTCTTAGGGACATCCTCCTCTCACTTTTAACTGATGATAACCAGACCACAAGTCTATTTTCAAAAAATATTTAGCTATTTTCAGTTGATTGAAAAAATCATCAATTCTCGATAACGATTATTTATTCTTAATAGTGACTTTATTCAACTCCCGTTAGTTTATACAGAGTCTTAAAGACCAATCATTCTTCTTAAAGAACAACACTGGTGCTCTCCATGGAGACACACTAGGATGGATGTACCTCTTATCCAGCAGTTCTTGCAACTGCATCATCAACTCCTTCATCTTTACCAGAGCCATCCTATACGGTGCTTTAGAAATAGGCGTGGTCCCCAGCACCACATCAACTACGAACTCGATCTCCCTATCTAGTGCAAGACTAGTAACTCTTAACACATATTAAAATTCCTTTACTGTATATCAGTATCTGCCCTAACTCTATACCCTTTCGTTGGGTGTCTATAACATGGGCTAGATACCCTACACATCATTTCCTTAGCAGTTTCTTTTCTTGCATTACTGATAAACAACAAGACTTTCATAAAATACTACCTTGGACTATCTCGGAGTCACAAGATTTACACATTTCTTTTAACAATCTATAATCGCCCTATAACTGTTTAACTAGTCCATTCCAAGTATCACATTAAATTCCCCCAATCTAATTGGAATTAAATCAAATAGCAGCCTATATCCTCTTATATCCATGCAACAATTTTTATGTACATAATCCACATAAATTATTTCTTTATTTGCTATCTCTATATTCAAGGGATACTCTAATTTTTCTTGAGGCAGATTTAATTGTTGTGCAAACTTATGTGATATAAATGAACATGTAGCAGTTGAATCAAATAATATATAAGTATTAATATTATTTGTGATGCCCCCAAAATAGGTTCACACAACCCATTTTGAATCGCCAAAATACATAGTACAGAATTCAAATACAAACTCCCTATTTACAACTATTACTCTGTCGTGCAAAATACGACCACAAATAAACTATGAGTTTTAATACAAATATTATAACAACAGTACTCACACTCCAAACTGTTGGGAATTGCATATTCATATTTGATATTGAAAGTAAATATAAATGCTTAAGTGTACAGTCCTTTAATGATCATATGTACAAGGACTTAGATGATAGATCAAAAACGTTAGGTTGATCTGAGCTTTAATGTTTATCATTCGAAGAGGAAGCGAATGCTTCTAATCCGGGAATGACGCCAGCACAGTTGGAAGCATTCACTATTGAAAATTTTCACCAGTGGTTTAAGAGCAGGGTTGAAGCGGATAACGCTTATGAGCGTTTTAGAGACGTTGTTTCAGGCCCATACAAACTAATAAGTTCATTTTCTGGTTGCATTATGAATGGGTATAGATTCAAGGTTGATGACTTGAATGAAATGACGTCAGTCAATTCGGGCGTTGTCGTGTTGGGAAGTTGCTACCAAGACTCTGAGTCCAATTACTATGGACGATTAGAGAAAGTGGTTGTACTAAATTATCCCAATGGTAAACAGGTTATTACATTCAGGTGTCGCTGGTTTGATACTGTTAAGGGTGTTAAAATTGATCGTAATAGAATCGTCACGGTAGACATAAAGTCAAAACTACAGTCTAATGATGTATTCGTTCTAGCCAGCTAAGCCACTCAAGTGTACTACGCCCCGAATGTCTTAAATTATCGGAGCCCCTGGTATACAGTTGTCACAACAAAGACTCGTGCTTTTGATGGTACTAATCTGTCGGGAATAGATGAGCCGTTGTAAGAACAAATTAGCAATCCCGAGGTTGAGGAAGACATGGTTGTCAATGACTATATCGTTTTAAACGAAGACGATGAGTACGAAACGAAAATGTAGGCAGAGGAGTCAGAATCAGATGACAACGTTGAGATTGATTCTGACGGGTTTGATGACGTACATAGTCTTAACTTAAATGGTTTTCTGTAATCGAACGATAAATTGATTTAGATAAATTAACTACAACTTAATTAATAGATTAATATGTTGGTTATTTCAGTAGTACGCTGATCTATGGCTTGACATAGCGGGGGAGGTCGTCGTGGTGGTGGTCGTTCGGGACCAGATGACGGCACCCACGGCGCTGGATCTTCATCAGATAGTATGTTTCCAAACTTAAATATTAAATTTATTGGAATTATGAAAATATTATATTTATATAATGTTATTTATACAGATAGTGCTCGTCGACATCAGCGAGGCACTAACCTCGGATTATTTGGCCGACCGCCGGCACAGCCACACGTTGTCCTGGTAGATGTCGACTCGGCGCCGTAAGTATTACTTTTAATCTGTCAATTGTAATAAATTAACATGTATATATATAAGTACATTATTAATATAACAAATTATTTTATTTTTCTCGCATTATATTGTAGCATCTTGGACACTGTCGCTAAGGCGATGCTACATGCCATCTGCTTGACACACTTGCCTGTTGGTTGTATGCGTTTTACCCAGTTCGCCCAGTATGATGCCTCATTCATGGATACTGTGCTGCGCGAGTTTCACGTAAGTCAAATTATAGCTTCAAGTAAACAATGCATTATCATTTTATAACTATATACTTTTCAAATGAATTCTGATAGACCAAATAACATTTCTTATAGGTTTATTATAGATACGAGTATAGCGTGTCTCTAGCAGCCGGAGACAGTGTTATTACTGCACATGTCGCGAAGAACTACTCTGGCTGGCTTTACGAGATGAGACATCGGGCGGCCCGGGAGGTTGACGAGCAGCCTGGGACTACGATCAGACTTCATCAGCCCCGCATAGTCGGTGATCAGGCTTGGGAGGCTATGTGTCGGCACTAGGAGGATGAGGTGTTCAAGAAGAAGTCGGAGCAAGTGAAGAAAAATAGGAGCCAACTCCGAGTCGTACACACGACTGGCTCACAATCCTTTGAGGAGGTGAAGTCGGTAAGTATTGCATATTTTATTATTTAGTTAGTCAATTGTTAGTAACATACTTAATACAGTTTTAATTATCTTAATTATTAGGCAAAGAGCTCGAGCTTGGGCCGACCTCCTACGATGACTAAGTTCTGGGATAGGGCCCACACCCCTAAGGACTCTACCATACTGTCTTCTGCAGCCTTAGCTATACGGGTAAGACATAGTCTAAATTTGAAGTTATTATTAATATTAGAATGTTAATCAAATAATATAATTAACTCGTGTATACAAATAACATTTCAGGATCGATTTCAGTCGCTTTGGGATGCCCGTCTAGCTGAGTTGCGGGCTGGTAGGGGAGATCCTGAGCAGTTAGATTCCACCACTCCTCTGCTTGAGATTGAGTTATCTCGGGACGAGAAGCTGAGACTATGGGTTGCGTCTTAGGATCCCCCTACTTCGAGTACCGGCAGGTATCGCTTGTTGGGTCTGCCGAGGATACCCGTGTATAACCTACCTGATGGTAATATATAATATATCTTAAGTTTTAAAATAAAATAAAATTTATATATACTACGTAATAAATTGGTTTATTATAGCAGGCTCTAGCCAGCGCCATCGCCCGAGAGCACACATTGGATCATCTGATTCGAGCGCTGGCTTAGATGAAACGCTCTTTTAGAGGGTTATAGCGGCGGTATCGGAGAGGTTTCATGTGACGCCCCCAGAATAGGTCCAGTCCACCCAACCCATTCTGAGTCGCCAAACACATGGTACAGAATTCAAATACAACTTTATATCACACGGTCGTGCAAAATACGACCACACAACTGTGAGTGTCAATACAAATCGTATATAATACGAAATATTCAAATTCAAATTCATTCTTTATTTATTACAATTATTATTCCGCTATTTCACAAAAATAGCGAGGACTACTACTGCTCTAACTCGGACCATCACTCTGTCCCCCGACTAGTTCCCGCACCGTTCTCATTTCCTGAAGAGGACAATAGATGAAAAGGGTGAGCTCAACTAGCCCAGTAAAGAATATTATGACTAAGATAATGGAAAATAAATTATCGTTAGTCTTCAACAATTCAGATAAAATATAATGGACAACCAATTTTAGATCAATATTCGCAGCGGAAATAACAAATCATTAGAAGAGTTAAGCAGAGAATGAAGTCTACTATCTTCTATGATTTACAAGTCCATCATCAATATTTTATCCCTGTAACATCAATCAATAAACATCTCGAATCAAATATTCATCTTTGCACTACAGGCTAAAGATATTCATTTGCATCATCAGTAGTCATGTTCATCTCAACACCTGTCATCTTTGCACTACAGGCCAAAGATATTCATTTGTATCATCAGTAATCATGTTCACAACACCTGTCATCTTTGCACTACAGGCCAAAGATATTCATCAGGTAATCATTCATCTTTGCTCTACAGGCCAAAGATATTCATTTACATCACCTTTTAAGACTGAGGATGATGAAAAATATTTTAAAGAACGAATCCAGTGAGATAAAAGACAAAGATCAAGGATTCGTATTTTAGTATATCCAATTCAAAAATACCTCGTAATAATCAATTATGGAGCAAAATTCAAGAATAAAGCTCAAAACTTAGATCCAACCAATGATAGTAACCATAACAGACAATTTGGACAAATAGAAGAAATTTTAATTTTTCCGTGAATAGTGTCGTATACGTGAATAGTAACCCCGACGGAAAAAGTAAGAATTTTAACATAAAATTCATGACAATATTTCTGTATAATGATATTGAAAAGAATAACATCATTTACGAAAGAAATAACATCCCTTACCTCAAAAGAACAGTACCTCTGACTGGAATATCGGATATAATATCGACGAAAACTTGCGCTGAATACTAATACTCAAAGTATAGAAATACTCACAAAAATACGCTCGATATTATAGAGAGAGAAAACTTCTGATTCTGGTGTGATTTTCAATTCTAACCTGCGCACCCTATTTATAGGAAAAGCTTAGGATGCCAAAGGAGACTAAAGTAATAAAATATTATTATTTTTATAAAAAAATCCTCCAGCCGCCGGCTGCTGCCCAAATTCAGATTTTCAACAAAAGTGGGGCCCACCAATTAAATAATATTTATTTTCCGAAACTTCAATAATTCATAATAAATAGCCCCTTTGTCAGAAAAATACAAATTCGATGTATTTTTATAGGAAATTTAATTCTCTACAATTTTGCAGAAGAAAGTTTTTCCAAATTCCCAACATAAATTATCCGAAATCCACAAACAGATGATTTTTCACACCAAAATACTGATAAAAACACATCAGCACTAATTCCTTCTTTAATATCCACAAAATAAATATTTCCTTATCATATAAATCAATAATTAATTATTCACAAATAATATTATAGAACTACAATATTGACAACAAGGTCGTTCCCAAGAAAGAGGGGGCCTTCCGATAAGGACTTCTCCTTACTGGCGCGCAATTAAATAACCCCTCCTAGACAGAACTTCCTTAGACATTATCAATAATGCTATCTAATAATATTATTCAAATAATATGAATTATTGAGTTGATAATGCGAAATACTGTGCAATGACAATTATTGAATCAATAATACAAAATATCAACTGTAGCCATTATTGAATCAATCGTAGCAATTATTGAGTCAATAAAATATCAATGTAACAATTATTGAGTCACTAATATAAAATATCATCGTAGCAATTATTGAGTCAATAATATAAAATATTGAACAGTAATTACTGTAACAATAATTGAGTAAGTGCCTTCACACGTAAGACTCAATAATTCAAAATACTGTGCAATACCGTGTGCTACTGTGCAACACCGCGTATTACTGTATTTTAACCACCGGGTATTTCAACAGTACTAACGGTAACAACTACGCCGTTATTTTATAAAAAGGTTATTTCTGTCGCTTTCTATATCCGACAGTTATTCCGTTGTGGGGTCCACAAATAGCTGCGCCGTCGTACAAATATTCCCCGACAACAAGAATATTCCACGACCAAACGAATATTCCCCGACAACAAGAATATTTTATAACCACTTGCTCATTTTAAAATATTTGCACATTTCACCCATAACTTTCATATTTATCAATCAACACCTTACTATTTCGAAATAAGATATAAAGAAAATTAAATCTTTATTCGTAAAAGTTGGGGTCTTACAACCTCCCCTCCTTATGAAATTTCATCCTCGAAATTGACGTACGTACCTGGTATGTCGAAAAGGTGAGGATACCTCACTTTCATTTCTGATTCCAACTCCCAGGTCATTTCCTCAATTGCATGGTTTCTCCACAAAACTTTAACTTGAGGTATAATTTTCGAGCGTAGGACATGCTCCTTTCTATCCAAGATCTTGACAGGTACCTCCTCGTACGTTAAATCTTCGGCTATCTCGTCTGGTTCTAACTCAATAATGCGGTTTGGATCTTTCACATATTTACGTAACACGGATATGTGAAACACGTTATGAACACGAGACATGCTTGGAGGTAAAGCAAGTCTATAAGCCACATTTCCTACTCGGTCAAGAATCTCAAATGGACCAATGAATCGTGGATTGAGCTTTCCTCTCTTCCCAAACCTCGTAACTCCTTTCCACGGAGCAATACGTAATAACACATGGTCCCCAACATTAAATTCCACGTCCTTTCGATGAAGATCCGCATAACTCTTTTGTCGATCCTGTGCAGTTTGTATACGTTGTCGGATCATTTGGATCTTTTCCGTAGTCATACGTACTGACTCCGGTCCCAACAATGTTGCTTCACCCACCTCGTTCCAACATACTGGAGAACGACACTTTCTCCCATACAACGCTTCGAATGGAGCCACGCCTATACTTGCCTGATAACTGTTGTTATAGGAGAATTCCACCAATGGTAAGTACTTATCCCAACTCCCTTTGAAGTCTAGAATACAGAGTCTCAATAGATATTCAAGAGTTTGAATAGTCCTTTCCGATTGTCCGTCCGTTTGAGGATGATAAGCCGAACTGAATCGTAAGTCCGTGCCCATAGCTTTCTGCAAACTGATCCAAAATCGTGAAGTAAATCTGAGGTCACGATCCGAAACTATGGATACTGGCATGCCATGCAATCTCACAATCTCATTCACGTACATATGAGCAAGACGTTCAAGGGAATAAGTCTCTCGTATCGGCAAGAAGTGAGCAGACTTGGTTAATCTATCAACAATAACCCAAATCGCATCTATGCCTTGAGAAACCTTGGGAAGACCCGTAACGAAATCCATTGTAATGTGTTCCCACTTCCATTTCGGAATCTCCAGTGGTTGCAATGGACCCTTCGGTACTTGATGCTCCGCCTTTACACGTTGACAAGTTAAACATCTCGAAATAAACTCCGCGATCTCTCTCTTCATATTGCTCCACCAAAATGTATGTCGAAGATCACGATACATTTTAGTACTCCCAGGATGGATTGCAAACGGTGTGTTGTGTGCCTCCATCATGATTCTATGCTTCAAGTCAGAATCGTTAGGAACACAAAGTCTGGAGTTGACTCGAAGTATTCCCTCTTCATCGATTCTTGCTTCTGGAATGACACCTTCTTGCACCTTCTTCTTCATCTTCATCAGCTCCGCATTCGTAGCTTGAGCAGCTTTAACTTTATCAATCAAAGCTGGTTCTACGCATATACTTGACATCATCGCATTCGTTTCCACATATGATCTTCTACTCAACGCGTCAGCTACCACGTTCGCTTTTCCAGGATGGTATTGGATGGTATGATCGTAATCTTTCAACAGCTCAAGCCAACGTCGTTGCCTCATGTTGAGTTCCTTCTGAGTGAAGAAATATTTAAGGCTCTTATGATCCGTATAAATCTCCACTTTCTCCCCGTACAGGTAATGTCTCCAGATCTTCAACGCGAAAACGACTGCTGCCAACTCTAGATCATGAGTAGGATAATTCCTCTCATATTCTTTGAGTTGTCGCGAGGCATAGGCTATGACTTTCCCATGTTGCATGAGAACACATCCTAACCCTTTGCCCGAAGCATCGCTGTAAATAACAAATCCATCCGAACCAGATGGTATTGTCAAAACAAGTGCCAAAATGAGCCTCCTCTTGAGCTCTTGGAAGCTCTTCTCACATTCCTCGCTCCAAACGAATTTGGTATCTTTCCTAGTCAACTGAGTTAATGGAGTAGCGATTCGAGAAAATCCCTCTACGAACCTCCGATAATAACCAGCTAAGCCCAGAAAGCTTCGTACCTCGGTCACCGACTTAGGTTGCTCCCAGCTTTGTATTGCTTCAATCTTCGCCGGGTTAACAGATACTCCACGTTTCGATACCACGTGCCCAAGGAATGCTACTTCCTCAAGCCAAAACTCGCATTTCTTCAGCTTGGCGTATAGCTTGTTCTCACGAAGCTTTTGAAGTACCAACTTCAAATGGTGCTCATGATCTTCACGGCTTTTAGAATAGATGAGGATGTCATCAATAAAGACAACAATGAATTGATCTAAATACTCCTTAAATATACGGTTCATCATATCCATAAAAGCAGCAGGAGCATTAGTCAATCCAAAAGACATGACTAAGAACTCATAATGCCCGTACCGAGTTCTGAAAGCAGTCTTTGGAATATCCTCAGTTTTAATCTTCAACTGATGATATCCAGAACAAAGATCGATCTTTGAAAAGAATTGCGCTCTTTGCAACTGGTCGAACAGGTCATCAATACAAGGTAGCGGATACCTATTCTTGATGGTAACATGGTTCAACTCCCGATAGTCAATACAAAGTCGCATACTCCCGTCTTTCTTCTTTACGAATAAAATAGGAGCACCCCAAGGAGACGTACTAGGACGAATAAAATCGATGTCTAACAACTCTTGTAATTGGATCTTTAACTCCTGAAGTTCAATAGGAGCCATTCGATATGGGGTTTTAGAAATGGGTTTTGTACCGGGCTCAAGGTCAATAAAGAATTCAACTTCACGTTCTGAGGGTAGACCGGGAAGTTCTTCGGGAAATACATCAGGAAATTCATTGACAACGGAAATATCATTCAAATCTGATGTATTCTGCTTTAAATCAGTGACATGAGCTAAGAAAGCTTGACATCCGTTTTTCAATAAACGAATAGCCTTGTGATTTGAAATGATATTGACTGATTTTAGTGGTTTAGTGATTTGGATTCGCACAACAGGTTGATTAGGAATATGAAAACTAACAACCTTACGAAAACAATCAATTTTGGCATGGTAAGTGGTTAACCAGTCAATTCCTAAAATCACATCAAATGCAAGTATTTTCAAAGATATAAGATCAACAGGTAAGGTAAGGGTACCAATCTGAATCAAGCAAGATTTATAAACTGTAGATGTAACAAAGGTTTCTCCTAACGGAGTTTCAACAGATAAGTCAAAGTCTAACTTATCAGAAGTCAAGTTCAAACGTTGAGCACAAGCAGGTGAAATAAAAGAATGGGTAGCACCGGTATCTAACAAGGTGTAAACTTCGCAAGAGTTTATGATGAGCTTACCCGTAATCACCTCGTGCGAATTCCTCGCGTTTTGGGCTGTCACGACAAACGCTCTTCCAGGAATCACCGACTTTGACTTGTCCGAAACCGCCTTTGGAATCACCACCCCCGCTGGATTTGGTTTCGCAACAGGACAATCTCGAGCTATATGTCCTTCTTTTCCACAGTTGTAACATGCTTTGGATTGTTGTGGACAGTTTGGGCTGATGTGTCCCTCTTTCCCGCACTTATAGCATACGACTGGTGGTCGTTCTCCTCCCCTCGAAATAGTTGATGCTGGTTCTGATGTCGACGTCTTCACGTTCTCATTATTGTACCTTCTCTTCTTGAAATCTCCTCCCGATTCGCTTCTTCTACTATCATAGCCACGATTACCACCGGAGTGGTTACCGCTTCTGTCATACCTTCCTCCTCGCTGGTTGTCATTGCTCCGATGACTGCTGCCACCGGTACGACCTTGGGTGTGGTCCCTCGGTTGAACATAATCATTATCTCGTTCTAACAACTGAGCCCTGTTCACTACATCCGAATATAAAGAAAATTTATGAGAAATGAGGTAATGACGTATTTCGGGTTTCAAACCTCTTAGAAACATCCGCGTCATACGTTCCTCATTCTCCACCAAATGAGGTGCAAACCTGGACAGCTCCGCGAACTTAGACTCGTAATGGGATACTGTCATGTTGTTTTGTTCGAGTCTGATAAATTCTACCTCCTTCATATGACGAATACTTTCAGGAAAGTACTTGTCATTGAACAGTTTTTGAAACGCTTCCCAAGACATCTTGAGTGCGGCAGGCTGGGTACGCTTCACGGATTCCCACCAGTAATCTGCCTCTCCACGGAACATAAACGTGGCAAATGGAACCTTCTGTTCCTCCGTGCATCCCAAGACATCAAATATCTTGGTAATTTGTTTAATCCACGTCTCCGCCTTGATCGGATCCGGCTTTCCCAGAAACTCTGGTGGTCCCAATTCTTTGAACTGCTTGGCAGTGACAACTCGCGTGCTGTTATTATCTCCACCTGTATGTTGCACACGAGTCTCCCTCGTCTGGTTTTGCATGAACTGCAAAAAACTTCTAAACATCCTGTCATTTATCGTTTGACCAGCGTTGTTTTCAGGATGAACATTGCCTTCTTGTTGCATGTTCTCCTGGTTAACGATTAAAGGTGTCTCCATGGTCTCATTCACTTCGTTGTTAACATTCTCAGCTGCCATTCTCAAATACTGCCATAAAACAAGGGTTAATTAAACAAATTAACAAATCACATATTAACCCTATGCTCCGACTGACCAATTAAATACCACATAAGCTTAAGTAGGACATACTAGCGAAGGATTTACTCGTCTCTCCCCTCCTAGCTCTATTCCCCGATCTCCGCCAGAGATCATATCCCTAAGCTCTGATACCAACTGTGACGCCCCCAGAATAGGTCCAATCCACCCAACCCATTCTGAGTCGCCAAATACATGGTACAGAATTCAAATACAACTTTATATCACACGGTCGTGCAAAATACGACCACACAACTGTGAGTGTCAATACAAATCGTATATAATACGAAATATTCAAATTCAAATTCATTCTTTATTTATTACAATTATTATCCTGCTATTTCATAAAAATAGCGAGGACTACTACTGCTCTAACTCGGACCATCACTCTGTCCCCCGACTAGTTTTCGCACCGTTCTCATTTCCTGAAGAGGACAATAGATGAAAAGGGTGAGCTCAACTAGCCCAGTAAAGAATATTATGACTAAGATAATGGAAAATAAATTATCGTTAGTCTTCAACAATTCAGATAAAATATAATGGACAACCAATTTTAGATCAATATTCGCAGCGGAAATAACAAATCATTAGAAGAGTTAAGCAGAGAATGAAGTCTACTATCTTCTATGATTTACAAGTCCATCATCAATATTTTATCCCTGTAACATCAATCAATAAACATCTCGAATCAAATATTCATCTTTGCACTACTGGCCAAAGATATTCATTTGCATCATCAGTAATCATGTTCATCTCAACACCTGTCATCTTTGCACTACAGGCCAAAGATATTCATTTGTATCATCAATAATCATGTTCACAACACCTGTCATCTTTACACTACAGGCCAACGATATTCATCAGGTAATCATTCATCTTTGCTCTACAGGCCATCTTTGCTCTACAGGCCAAAGATATTCATTTACATCACCTTTTAAGACTGAGGATGATGAAAAACATTTTAAAGAACGAATCCAGTGAGATAAAAGACAAAGATCAAGGATTCGTATTTTAGTATATCCAATTCAAAAATACCTCGTAATAATCAATTATGGAGCAAAATTCAAGAATAAAGCTCAAAACTTAGATCCAACCAATGATAGTAACCATAACAGACAATTTAGACAAATAGAAGAAATTTTAATTTTTCCGTGAATAGTGCCGTATACGTGAATAGTAACCCTGACGGAAAAAGTAAGAATTTTAACATAAAATTCATGACAATATTTCTGTATAATGATATTGAAAAGAATAACATCATTTACGAAAGAAATAACATCCCTTACCTAAAAAGAACAGTACCTCTGACTGGAATATCGGATATAATATCGACGAAAACTTGCGCTGAATACTAATACTCAAAGTATAGAAATACTCACAAAAATACGCTCGATATTATAGAGAGAGAAAACTTCTGATTCTGGTGTGATTTTCAATTCTAACCTACGCACCCTATTTATAGGAAAAGCTTAGGATGCCAAAGGAGACTAAAATAATAAAATATTTTTATTTTTATAAAAAATCCTCCAGCCGCCGGCTGCTGCCTAAATTCAGATTTTCAACAAAAGTGGGGCCCACTAATTAAATAATATTTATTTTTCAAAACTTCAATAATTCATAATAAATAGCCCCTTTGTCAGAAAAATACAAATTCGATGTCCTTTTTTAGGAAATTTAATTCTCTACAACTTTGCAGAAGAAAGTTTTTCCAAATTCCCAACATAAATTATCCGAAATCCACAAACAGATGATTTTTCACACCAAAATACTGATAAAAACACATCAGCACTAATTCCTTCTTTAATATCCATAAAATAAATATTTTCTTATCATATAAATCAATAATTAATTATTCACAAATAATATTATAGAACTACAATATTGACAACCAGGTCGTTCTCAGGAAAGAGGGGGCCTTCCGATAAGGACTTCTCCTTACTGGCGCGCAATTAAATAACCCCTCCTAGACAGAACTTCCTTAGACATTATCAATAATGCTATCTAATAATATTATTCAAATAATATGAATTATTGAGTTGATAATGCGAAATACTGTGCAATGACAATTATTGAATCAATAATACAAAATATCAACTGTAGCCATTATTAAATCAATCGTAGCAATTATTGAGTCAATAAAATATCAATGTAACAATTATTGAGTCACTAATATAAAATATCATCGTAGCAATTATTGAGTCAATAATATAAAATATTGAACAGTAATTACTGTAACAATAATTGAGTAAGTGTCTTCTCACGTAAGACTCAATAATTCAAAATACTGTGCAATACCGTGTGCTACTGTGCAACACCGCGTATTACTGTATTTTAACCACCGGGTATTTCAACAGTACTAACGGTAACAACTACACCGTTATTTTATAAAAAGGTTATTTCTGTCGCTTTTTATATCCGACAGTTATTCCGTTGTGGGGTCCACAAATAGCTGCGCCGTCGTACGAATATTCCCCGACAACAAGAATATTCCACGACCAAACGAATATTCCCCGACAACAAGAATATTTTATAACCACTTGCTCATTTTAAAATATTTGCACATTTCACCCATAACTTTCATATTTATCAATCAACACCTTACTATTTCGAAATAACATATAAAGAAAATTAAATCTTTATTCATAAAATTTGGGGTCTTACAACCTCCCCTCCTTATGAAATTTCGTCCTCGAAATTGACGTACGTACTGGTATGTCGAAAAGGTGAGGATACCTCGCTTTCATTTCCGATTCCAACTCCCAGGTCATTTCCTCAATTGCATGGTTTTTCCACAAAACTTTAACTTGAGGTATAATTTTCGAGCGTAGGACATGCTCCTTTCTATCCAAGATCTTGACGGTACCTCCTCGTACGTTAAATCTTCGGCTATCTCGTCTGGTTCTAACTCAATAATGCGGTTTGGATCTTTCACATATTTACGTAACACGGATATGTGAAACACGTTATGAACACGAGACATGCTTGGAGGTAAAGCAAGTCTATAAGCCACATTTCCTACTCGGTCAAGAATCTCAAATGGACCAATGAATCGTGGATTGAGCTTTCCTCTCTTCCCAAACCTCGTAACTCCTTTCCACGGAGCAATACGTAATAACACATGGTCCCCAACATTAAATTCCACGTCCTTTCGATGAAGATCCGCATAACTCTTTTGTCGATCCTGTGCAGTTTGTATACGTTGTCGGATCATTTGGATCTTTTCCGTAGTCATACGTACTAACTCCGGTCCCAACAATGTTGCTTCACCCACCTCATTCCAACATACTGGAGAACGACACTTTCTCCCATACAACGCTTCGAATGGAGCCACGCCTATACTTGCCTGATAACTGTTGTTATAGGAGAATTCCACCAATGGTAAGTACTTATCCCAACTCCCTTTGAAGTCTAGAACACAGAGTCTCAATAGATATTCAAGAGTTTGAATAGTCCTTTCCGATTGTCCGTCCGTTTGAGGATGATAAGCCGAACTGAATCGTAAGTCCGTGCCCATAGCTTTCTGCAAACTGATCCAAAATCGTGAAGTAAATCTGAGGTCACGATCCGAAACTATGGATAATGGCATGCCATGCAATCTCACAATCTCATTCACGTACATATGAGCAAGACGTTCAAGGGAATAAGTCTCTCGTATCGGCAAGAAGTGAGCAGACTTGGTTAATCTATCAACAATAACCCAAATCGCATCTATGCCTTGAGAAACCTTGGGAAGACCCGTAACGAAATCCATTGTAATGTGTTCCCACTTTCATTTCGGAATCTCCAGTGGTTGCAATGGACCCTTCGGTACTTGATGCTCCGCCTTTACACGTTGACAAGTTAAACATCTCGAAATAAACTCCGCGATCTCTCTCTTCATATTGCTCCACCAAAATGTATGTCGAAGATCACGATACATTTTAGTACTCCCAGGATGGATTGCAAACGGTATGTTGTGTGCCTCCATCATGATTCTATGCTTCAAGTCAGAATCGTTAGGAACACAAAGTCTGGAGTTGACTCGAAGTATTCCCTCTTCATCGATTCTTGCTTCTGGAATGACACCTTCTTGCACCTTCTTCTTCATCTTCATCAGCTCCGCATTCGTAGCTTGAGCAGCTTTAACTTTATCAATCAAAGCTGGTTCTACGCATATACTTGACATCATCGAATTCGTTTCCACATATGATCTTCTACTCAACGCGTCAGCTACCACGTTCGCTTTTCCAGGATGGTATTGGATGGTATGATCGTAATCTTTCAACAGCTCAAGCCAACGTCGTTGCCTCATGTTGAGTTCCTTCTGAGTGAAGAAATATTTAAGGCTCTTATGATCCGTATAAATCTCCACTTTCTCCCCGTACAGGTAATGTCTCCAGATCTTCAACGCGAAAACGACTGCTGCCAACTCTAGATCATGAGTAGGATAATTCCTCTCATATTCTTTGAGTTGTCGCGAGGCATAGGCTATGACTTTCCCATGTTGCATGAGAACACATCCTAACCCTTTGCCCGAAGCATCGCTGTAAATAACAAATCCATCCGAACCAGATGGTATTGTCAAAACAAGTGCCAAAATGAGCCTCCTCTTGAGCTCTTGGAAGCTCTTCTCACATTCCTCGCTCCAAACGAATTTGGTATCTTTCCTAGTCAACTGAGTTAATGGAGTAGCGATTCGAGAAAATCCCTCTACGAACCTCCGATAATAACCAGCTAAGCCCAGAAAGCTTCGTACCTCGGTCACCGACTTAGGTTGCTCCCAGCTTTGTATTGCTTCAATCTTCGCCGGGTTAACAGATACTCCACGTTTCGATACCACGTGCCCAAGGAATGCTACTTCCTCAAGCCAAAACTCGCATTTCTTCAGCTTGGCGTATAGCTTGTTCTCACGAAGCTTTTGAAGTACCAACTTCAAATGGTGCTCATGATCTTCACGGCTTTTAGAATAGATGAGGATGTCATCAATAAAGACAACAACGAATTGATCTAAATACTCCTTAAATATACGGTTCATCATATCCATAAAAGCAGCAGGAGCATTAGTCAATCCAAAAGACATGACTAAGAACTCATAATGCCCGTACCGAGTTCTGAAAGCAGTCTTTGGAATATCCTCAGTTTTAATCTTCAACTGATGATATCCAGAACAAAGATCTATCTTTGAAAAGAATTGCGCTCCTTGCAACTGGTCGAACAGGTCATCAATACGAGGTAGCGGATACCTATTCTTGATGGTAACATGGTTCAACTCCCGATAGTCAATACAAAGTCGCATACTCCCGTCTTTCTTCTTTACGAATAAAATAGGAGCACCCCAAGGAGACGTACTAGGACGAATAAAACCGATGTCTAACAACTCTTGTAATTGGATCTTTAACTCCTGAAGTTCAATAGGAGCCATTCGATATGGGGTTTTAGAAATGGGTTTTGTACCGGGCTCAAGGTCAATAAAGAATTCAACTTCACGTTCTGGGGGTAGACCGGGAAGTTCTTCGGGAAATACATCAGGAAATTCATTGACAACGGAAATATCATTCAAATCTGATGTATTCTGGTTTAAATCAGTGACATGAGCTAATAAAGCTTGACATCCGTTTTTCAATAAACGAATAGCCTTGTGATTTGAAATGATATTGACTGATTTTAGTGGTTTAGTGATTTGGATTCGCACAACAGGTTGATTAGGAATATGAAAACTAACAACCTTACGAAAACAATCAATTTTGGCATGGTAAGTGGTTAACCAGTCAATTCCTAAAATCACATCAAATGCAAGTATTTTCAAAGATATAAGATCAACAGGTAAGGTAAGGGTACCAATCTGAATCAAGCAAGATTTATAAACTGTAGATGTAACAAAGGTTTCTCCTAACGGAGTTTCAACAGATAAGTCAAAGTCTAACTTATTAGAAGTCAAGTTCAAACGTTGAGCACAAGCAGGTGAAATAAAAGGATGGGTAGCACCGGTATCTAACAAGGTGTAAACTTCGCAAGAGTTTATGATGAGCTTACCCGTAATCACCTCGTGCGAATTCCTAGCGTTTTGGGCTGTCACGACAAACGCTCTTCCAGGAATCACCGACTTTGACTTGTCCGAAACCGCCTTTAGAATCACCACCCCCGCTGGATTTGGTTTCGCAACAGGACAATCTCGAGCTATATGTCCTTCTTTTCCACAGTTGTAACATGCTTTGGATTGTTGTGGACAGTTTGGGCTGATGTGTCCCTCTTTCCCGCACTTATAGCATACGACTGGTGGTCGTTCTCCTCCCCTCGAAATAGTTGATGCTGGTTGTAAGACCCCAACTTTTATGAATAAAAATTTAATTTCCTCTATATATTATTTTGATATAGTAAGGTGTTGATTTGATAAATGTGGTAAGTTATGAATGGAATGTGCAAATTTTACAAAGTAAGCAAGTGGTCATAACATATTCGTTGTGTCAGGGAATATTCTTTTGTCGGAGAATATTCGTACGACGGCGCAGCCATTGGTGGACC
The DNA here is from genome assembly GCA_020205555.1 of Panax stipuleanatus. NCBI lineage: Eukaryota > Viridiplantae > Streptophyta > Magnoliopsida > Apiales > Araliaceae > Panax > Panax stipuleanatus. The sequence goes on from CM035124.1 coordinate 126,845,682, forward strand.
CCACAACAGAATAATTGTCGGATATAGAAAGAGACAGAAATAACATTTTTACGGCAAAACTTTTACCGTTAAACTGTTAAAATACTCGGTGATAAAAATACAGTAATACGCGTTGTTGCAAGTAGCACACGGTATTGCACAATATCTTTGATTATTGGTGCTTACGTAAGAAGTCACTCAGTATTTAATAATTGCTACAGTTGTTGTTGCACAGTATATCATATTATTGATTCAATTATTGTCACAGTATCATCTGCACAATATTTTATATTATTAAATCAATAATGGTCAGTCATATTATTTAAATGATATTATTAGATAACATTATTAACAATGTCTAGAAAGTTCTGTCTAGGAAAGGGGTTAGTTAATTGCGCGCCAGTAAGAAAAAAATCTTTATCGGAAGGCCCCCTCTTTCCTGGGAACGACCTGGTTGTCATTATTGTGATTCTGTAATATTAATTTAAATAATAATTGATGAATGGTTGATAAAAATATTTTCATTATGTTGGAAATATTAATGTTAGTAGAAATCGACATTTATTTCGATAATAGTTGATTTTCGGATGTTAAATTGACCAAACGGAGAATTAATCAGATAAATGACCAATTAATGGGTGATTAACATGTGGGACCCACTTATTGGTGGATAATAAATAGTTGGTGGGTAGTTGCAGGGGTGGAGGTGCAAGATTTATAAACTTGAGGGACTAAATTAAAAATTTAGGCAAAGATGGAGGTACTAAAGTGTAATTGACCAACCTTTTTCTAGCCTATAAATAGCAAGCTAATTTCATTCATTTGTCACCATTCTTGAAGAGTAAAATTATTATAGAGAGAAAAAGAAGAAGAGTATTCTGCTACTACACTATTCCAGTATCCAATCTTCTACTGAGGTAAGGGGTATTATTTCTTTTGTATTCATAAAGAATGTTATTTTCTTTCAATACTCGTAAGGGTTGTTACTCTATTCTTTATTGATCTGTGGGAGTAACCTGTCTACGCGGATTACCGCATGCATGGTGAATAACCCTTTGTATTCATTCTTTATTGATCTGTGGGAGTAACCTGTCTACGCGGATTACCGCATGCCTGGTGAAAACCTTTTGTATTCATTCAATTCCTTAATAATCTGTGAGAATAACCTGTCTACGCGGATTACCGCATGCGTGGTGAATCACCCTTCGTATTCATTTCTATTAAATTGTGGAAATGATCTGTCTACGCGGATTACCGCATGACGGGTGAAAATCCAATTACAGTTTCGTATATTCAATCATACTCGTACGAAATATTATTTCACTGGAATATTGGTCTGAACTTGTTATGAAATTTTCATCTTTTCATGATAAGTTACTATTCACAAGTTACTATTCACGAGTTACTATTCACGGTAAAAAAATATTTTTTTTTTTTCTTTGATTAGATCCAAGTTTTAAACTTCATTCTTGAATTTTGCTCCACAATTGATTATTACGAAGTATTCATGAACTTGGATAAACTAAATTACGAATCCCTAATTTTTGTCCTTTATCTTACTGGACTCGTTTTTATATTATTTTTCATCATCCTCAGTCTAAAATGATGATACAAATGAATATCTTTGGCCTGTAGTGCAAAGATGAATGATTGTTTGATGAATATCTTTGGCCTGTAGTGCAAAGATGATTACCTGATGAATATCTTTGGCCCGTAGTGCAAAGATGGACAGGAGTTGAGATGAACATGACCACTGGTGATATAAATGAATATCTTTAGCCTGTAGTGCAAAGATGAATATTTGATTCGAGATATATATTGATTGATGTTACAGGGATAAAATATTGATGATGGACTTTAAATCATAGAAGATAGTAGACATCATTCTCTACTTAACTCTTATAATGAATTGTTATTTCCGCTGCAGTTGTTGATCTAAAACTTGTTGTCCATAATATTTTATCTGATTTGTTAAAGACTAACGATAATTTATTCTTCATTATCTTAGTCATAATATTCTTTACTGGGCTAGTTGAGCTCACCCTTTTCTTCCATTGTTCTCTTCAGGAAATGAGAATATTGCGGGTACTAGTCGGGGAATGGAGTGATGGTCCGAGTTAAAGCTGTAGAAGTCCTCACTATATATTTTTTAAATAGTGTAATAATAAATGTAATGAGGACTTAGTTTGAATATTAATATGTTTTACATGTCTGTATTGACACTCACAGTTGTGTAATCGTATTTTGCACGACTGTTTGATATAAAAGATTGTATTTAGATTCTGTATCATGTATTTGGCGACTCAGAATGGGTTGGGTTGATTGGACCAATTCTGGGGGCGTCACACTGGTGCTGATGTCGACGTCTTCACGTTCTCATTATTGTACCTTCTCTTCTTGAAATCTCCTCCCGATTCGCTTCTTCTACTATCATAGCCACGATTACCACCGGGGTGGTTACCGCTTCTGTCATACCTTCCTCCTCGCTGGTTGTCATTGCTCCGATGACTGCTGCCACCAGTACGACCTTAGGTGTGGTCCCTCGGTTGAACATAATCATTATCTCGTTCTAACAACTGAGCCCTGTTCACTACATCCGAATATAAAGAAAATTTATGAGAAATGAGGTAATGACGTATTTCGGGTTTCAAACCTCTTAGAAACATCCGCGTCATACGTTCCTCATTCTCCACCAAATGAGGTGCAAACCTGGACAGCTCCGCGAACTTAGCATCGTACTGGGATACTGTCATGTTGTTTTGTTCGAGTCTGATAAATTCTACCTCCTTCATATGACGAATACTTTCAGAAAAGTACTTGTCATTGAACAGTTTCTGAAACGCTTCCCAAGACATCTTGAGTGCGGCAGGCTGGGTACGCTTCACGGATTCCCACCAGTAATCTGCCTCTCCACGGAACATAAACGTGGCAAATGGAACCTTCTGTTCCTCCGTGCATCCCAAGACATTAAATATCTTGGTAATTTGTTTAATCCACGTCTCCGCCTTGATCGGATCCGGCTTTCCCAGAAACTCTGGTGGTCCCAATTCTTTGAACTACTTGGCAGTGACAACTCGCGTGCTGTTATTATCTCCACCTGTATGTTGCACACGAGTCTCCCTCGTCTGGTTTTGCATGAACTGCAAAAAACTTCTAAACATCCTGTCATTTATCGTTTGACCAGCGTTGTTTTCAGGATGAACATTGCCTTCTTGTTGCATGTTCTCCTGGTTAACGATTAAAGGTGTCTCCATGGTCTCATTCACTTCGTTGTTAACATTCTCAGCTGCCATTCTCAAATACTGCCATAAAACAAGGGTTAATTAAACAAATTAACAAATCACATATTAACCCTATGCTCCGACTGACCAATTAAATACCACATAAGCTTAAGTAGGACATACTAGCGAAGGATTTACTCGTCTCTCCCCTCCTAGCTCTATTCCCCGATCTCCGCCAGAGATCATATCCCTAAGCTCTGATACCAACTGTGACGCCCCCAGAATAGGTCCAATCCACCCAACCCATTCTGAGTCGCCAAATACATGGTACAGAATTCAAATACAACTTTATATCACACGGTCGTGCAAAATACGACCACACAACTGTGAGTGTCAATACAAATCGTATATAATACGAAATATTCAAATTCAAATTCATTCTTTATTTATTACAATTATTATCCTGCTATTTCATAAAAATAGCGAGGACTACTACTGCTCTAACTCGGACCATCACTCTGTCCCCCGACTAGTTTTCGCACCGTTCTCATTTCCTGAAGAGGACAATAGATGAAAAGGGTGAGCTCAACTAGCCCAGTAAAGAATATTATGACTAAGATAATGGAAATAAATTATCGTTAGTCTTCAACAATTCAGATAAAATATAATGGACAACCAATTTTAGATCAATATTCGCAGCGGAAATAACAAATCATTAGAAGAGTTAAGCAGAGAATGAAGTCTACTATCTTCTATGATTTACAAGTCCATCATCAATATTTTATCCCTGTAACATCAATCAATAAACATCTCGAATCAAATATTCATCTTTGCACTACTGGCCAAAGATATTCATTTGCATCATCAGTAATCATGTTCATCTCAACACCTGTCATCTTTGCACTACAGGCCAAAGATATTCATTTGTATCATCAGTAATCATGTTCACAACACCTGTCATCTTTACACTACAGGCCAACGATATTCATCAGGTAATCATTCATCTTTGCTCTACAGGCCAAAGATATTCATTTACATCACCTTTTAAGACTGAGGATGATGAAAAATATTTTAAAGAACGAATCCAGTGAGATAAAAGACAAAGATCAAGGATTCGTATTTTAGTATATCCAATTCAAAAATACCTCGTAATAATCAATTATGGAGCAAAATTCAAGAATAAAGCTCAAAACTTAGATCCAACCAATGATAGTAACCATAACAGACAATTTAGACAAATAGAAGAAATTTTAATTTTTCCGTGAATAGTGCCGTATACGTGAATAGTAACCCTGACGGAAAAAGTAAGAATTTTAACATAAAATTCATGACAATATTTCTGTATAATGATATTGAAAAGAATAACATCATTTACGAAAGAAATAACATCCCTTACCTAAAAAGAACAGTACCTCTGACTGGAATATCGGATATAATATCGACGAAAACTTGCGCTGAATACTAATACTCAAAGTATAGAAATACTCACAAAAATACGCTCGATATTATAGAGAGAGAAAACTTCTGATTCTGGTGTGATTTTCAATTCTAACCTACGCACCCTATTTATAGGAAAAGCTTAGGATGCCAAAGGAGACTAAAATAATAAAATATTTTTATTTTTATAAAAAATCCTCCAGCCGCCGGCTGCTGCCCAAATTCAGATTTTCAACAAAAGTGGGGCCCACTAATTAAATAATATTTATTTTTCGAAACTTCAATAATTCATAATAAATAGCCCCTTTGTCAGAAAAATACAAATTCGATGTCCTTTTTTAGGAAATTTAATTCTCTACAACTTTGCAGAAGAAAGTTTTTCCAAATTCCCAACATAAATTATCCGAAATCCACAAACAGATGATTTTTCACACCAAAATACTGATAAAAACACATCAGCACTAATTCCTTCTTTAATATCCATAAAATAAATATTTTCTTATCATATAAATCAATAATTAATTATTCACAAATAATATTATAGAACTACAATATTGACAACCAGGTCGTTCTCAGGAAAGAGGGGGCCTTCCGATAAGGACTTCTCCTTACTGGCGCGCAATTAAATAACCCCTCCTAGACAGAACTTCCTTAGACATTATCAATAATGCTATCTAATAATATTATTCAAATAATATGAATTATTGAGTTGATAATGCGAAATACTGTGCAATGACAATTATTGAATCAATAATACAAAATATCAACTGTAGCCATTATTGAATCAATCGTAGCAATTATTGAGTCAATAAAATATCAATGTAACAATTATTGAGTCACTAATATAAAATATCATCGTAGCAATTATTGAGTCAATAATATAAAATATTGAACAGTAATTACTGTAACAATAATTGAGTAAGTGCCTTCTCACGTAAGACTCAATAATTCAAAATACTGTGCAATACCGTGTGCTACTGTGCAACACCGCGTATTACTGTATTTTAACCACCGGGTATTTCAACAGTACTAACGGTAACAACTACGCCGTTATTTTATAAAAAGGTTATTTCTGTCGCTTTCTATATCCGACAGTTATTCCGTTGTGGGGTCCACAAATAGCTGCGCCGTCGTACGAATATTCCCCGACAACAAGAATATTCCATGACCAAATGAATATTCCCCGACAACAAGAATATTTTATAACCACTTGCTCATTTTAAAATATTTGCACATTTCACCCATAACTTTCATATTTATCAATCAACACCTTACTATTTCGAAATAATATATAAAGAAAATTAAATCTTTATTCATAAAAGTTGGGGTCTTACATTTCAGACGGATCCGGCTTTTCGACGTCAGCACTTACCTACCCATACGCGCCTTCACCAGCTGGCTCAGGATATTGCAACAGGGGCCACCGTAGAGGGCACTGGATTACTGCCCGAGCAGTTCATCGCGTTAAGCGGTGAGGTGCTCCGGATGGTGGTTATTCTACTAGTGGAGGCTTTTGGTGAGCAGTCCGAGAGTCAGGTATTCTGCATGTTATTTTATTTTTATTTAGCAGTCTTTTCATTCTCACATATTATATAGACTAATGATTTATATCTTTAATCTTATCTGCAGGGTGGCGGTGGCGATGAGCATCAGCGTCGCCCATCTTCGTCTGATGATCCTCCTCCTCCTAGCTAGTTTTACGTGCTAGCTCATTTGTATAGATTGTATTCATTATATTGTAGAACATTTGTACATTTTGTTTAAAATTTAGTTTACTTTGTACGAGTTTTGTAAATCAAATAGGTTTGTTATCAGTTTGTCGTTAGCGTATCGTATTATTTGTTATCATTCTTTATGAGTTAGTTGATATTTATACTTGTTATGTTGGCTTAACATTAGCGTATATTTGTAATTTTTATGGGACTAAACGTTATGGAACGTTATAGCGTGTATTTGTAATCATTATGGATTAACGTTGTAGTGTGCATTGTTGGTATTAGCGTAGTGATTGGATATAACAGGTTTTGATCGTAATTTGGATTTGGGAATATATTATTGTTAGTATGATTGAGATGGAACAGGTTACAGGTACAGTATTGTGGTTGAAAACCCTGGATAGCAAAATTATAAAAAAAAACCACAAAAAAAATGGTAAGCTCGACGGAATAAGCTAATCCCGAGGGAAATTCCGTCGGCGTTAATATAGTGCGTCGACTTTAGGTACAATTCCGTCGAACTTAATTATTTCTGCATTAAATTCAGACTTATTCATAAATGTAAATTCGACGAAAGATTCCCTCGGAATTAAGATATTTTCGTCGGACTTATTTTAACCACGACAGATGGTTCAGTCGAAAATAGTCCGTTGTAATTAGCTAATTCCGACTAAACTATCGACGGACGTAATGCCGAGGAGTGTAATGACGACGGAATTGCCGACTGAAATTTCCGTCGGAATTAAACGTAATCTCGACGGAAACGCCTTAAGTCCGATGAAAAATTCCGTCGGAATTAGCCTCCTTTCTTGTAGTGTGTGATTCCACGATTGAAGTATAATCGATTGAATTTCTAATAGAAATTTAGCATATTTAGTTACGGTGGTTGAGGGGTGGCTGAATATAATGGTGGACAACAATGGTGATTGGGGTTTTTTGACTTCCTCTTTCTCTCTCTTACTGTTTTTATTTTTTTTAGATATAAAGTTTGGATCTGAAAGCTAAGGGGATTGTAAATCAAAAGGTTGTGGGCATGTCAAAAGTATAACTATGTTCATATACTAGTTAATGGCCTATTCTTGTATTGGTGTGATTGTGTTCTGGGTTCTCAGATTTAGCGATCCATTATGATTTCTTATGCAGAGAGAGTTTGTTTTGTTGATAAGAACTCATCTCAAGTTCTGGTATTTCTGTTTTTGCTTGATTTTCTTATGATCCATGTTAATTTGAAATTATTTTTGTTTCGATCTGATTTAGCCGTGTTTTATGAATTTTGTCTTGCTGAATCTGGATTTTTGCGATTGATTTATGCTTGTCGGTGTTCATTCTCTGGTCTTTGAAGCTGCGCGTTTCTTGTCCCTATTACACTTAGAAAAACAAATTAAATTAAAAATTACACTTAGATAAACTAATAAGATTATTTAAACAAACTGAAAAATTACACATAGAAAAACAAATTAAATTATTTAATTAAATTAAAAAATTACACTTAGAAAAATTAATAAGATTATTTAAACAAATTGAAAAACTACACTTAGAAAAATAAATAAAACTATTTAGACAAATTAAAAAATTACACTTAGAAAAACAAATAAAATTATTTAAACAAATTGAAAATTTACACTTAGAAAATTTAATTTTAATTAATTTTAGTTAATGTAATTTTAATTTTATCAATTATTTTTTTTAATTTTAAAATTATATAATAATAATAATAATAATAATAATAATAATGAATTGATATAGTACAAAACTTATTCCTTGGAAAAATTTAACAATTAGGCTTGTGGTGTAGGTGGTTGCATGAACAAAATGTCAAACTTAAGGTCTGGGTTCCATTCTAAGTAGTTATATGTTTTGGGGAATTAGTTTTGTAAAAGTACATGTCAACGGTGCTACGTGTGCCACGTAGGCATGTCAACGCATATGTGACACTTGGAGGCTCAATATCCAAATTTTTGAATAAAAAATGGCTCGATTTGCGTTGACCAAAAAAGAGGGCTCAATACCCAAAACACAAACTTTGGTGGGCACATTTGCATTTTACCCCTATGACAAGTAACCAAAGTAAGTTTCTAAATTGTATCTAAAATTTTTTTATTTAAAATTCCTTTTTTAGTTTTGATTATGAATATTTATCGCCATTTGCAAACATTATTATTATTAGTTCAAGCTTTTTTTATTTAACTCAAACAAAAAAATTAGTTAAAATCCGTCCCTGCTAGAAATTTTTTTTGGATCCGCCCCTGGGTACCCCCACGGGTGATTACAGCTCAGGTATACCTTACATCAATGTCAACATTAAAAGCGCATTCCATGTCACCGTCAAACTCACAAACAGAACAATTGTAGGTGAACCCCCGCGATACAGTTCGACAAATGTCACATGTAAATTCTTGGTTCTCATATGGCGGAACTGCAATGAGAGTGAGGGAGTGTTTGGGGTGCATAGGGTGTTTGATTTCTCTTGGTAGTTCTGCACACGTTTTGTGCAGGACAAAATCGCACCCATCTCTCTCACTGCAACTATACTATGTAGAGCCGTCTTCTTTGACTATTGGTCTCCAACACGCATCGCAAAAAACTTCCACACGGCCACTATTATTATCATCCTTATTCTCAATTCCTTCACACAAGACAAGCAAATGCTTATGGTCAAAATGTTCAATCGCCATTTTTCTCTATTTCCCTATATGATTGTTTGTGTTTGCATGGGCGGAACTCGGGGGTGGGGGTGGGGGGGGGGGTGGGGGGTGGGGGGGGGGGGTAGGGGGGGGGGGAGGGGGTTCACAACCCTGAATCTGAAGCATGCTAATATTAGTTAAATTTGATCTTTGTTATGAGATGATATTAATTCATTTGATTACTCTGTCATTCCACCTATAATAAATTAACAATATTACTATAAGATAAAATAATAATAAATAAATTTGATGATTAATTAATTAATTAATATTACACTCATTTGTCTTACTAACTTAATCATACATTGGTATCAATTTTTTGTAAATGAGAATAATTTAATTCATTTTCTTGTTTTGAGTGCTCCTCTCAGTTATCTCCAAGGACCACAACCACAATATAAGGTTTTGAATATATAATATTATCATTTGTAATTTATCTATAAAAGTAGCTAATCAGTTGACTAAAAACTTCAAAGTTTGATTAATAGTATCATAGTTCGGGAAAAATTAATATATATATATATATATTTAAAATCAATAAACTCACAACTCAAAGGTTGACAAGGGTTAGAAACTTGGAATAAGATGTTATGAAATACTATAATTGGACAAAATGAATTTGAAAGAAGCACTCCAAGCCTTAATAATAATTTTTTTACTGATATATTTTGACCTACCTTTAAAAATATTTTGATTCCGCCACTGTGTGTTTGTGTGTGAGAGAGAGAGGCGCAAGTTTTGATAGTTTGGAACAGCGAGTTCTCGTATATTTACCACTCACCGCTCCTTTTTTGTATTTTTTTTAGAGAGTAATTTTTTTTTTATTTGTCATTTGTAAATTTTAAATAAGCATTAATAACTTGATTTACTATATTAATTGTTTAAATATTAATTAGTTTGTATTTCATCATTTTCAATGAATTACGAAAAATAATTAGTTTGTCTTTCATCATTTTCAATGAATTTCGAAAAATAATTAGTTTGTCTTTCATCTTTCATCTTATTTCTTTACATAAATTTTGTCATGTCATAATGTTCATGTCATTTTTTTTGCTGTCAATAAATTAAAATATTGCCACATTAAAATATAAATGGTCGAAGTTGGTCAATTAACGTCTCTAAAAAAACAATGAAAATAAATTCTCTATCTTGACTTTAAAGTATAACTGAAAAAAATTATACTTGATTATTTAAAACAAAAAATAAAAATAATTTCATTAATTTTTAGCGTCATTTTCCTTTTCTTAATATTTGTGTGTTTTCTTCTAACATTAATTTAAAAAGAAAGAGTGATTAAAAGTCTCTTGTCAATGATAGTGACGTAAGAAAGACATGCTTTGTGAATTATTGATTTGTTTTTAAAGTTTCCAGCTAGCTTCTACATTGGAATAATTAATTATAAGCCACAGTATGACATAATTATTGGCACGACGACGAAGTAGGACCACATTATTATGTGTACACAAATTGATTCCATTTTATATGTATTTGACAAATTCAAATACTTATAATAATAATATAAGTATTTGACAAGTTCAAATACTTATAGTTTGAATATAATTTAATTATCTTTCACCGTGATTCCAAGTATTATTATTTATTATTTAACTGCCACATGGGGAAGACATTATCTCGAACGTGATTCCAAGCATTATTATTTCTTTTTCTTTCACCATGATTCTAGGTATTATTATGCCTGAATTTTAAAGATTTGCATGGTAATACATATACATATATATTATTGATTTAGAGAAGGTACATGTTAATGTCAAATTTTATACACCTGACTGAAATTATCAAAATAGTAGATCAAAACAGTGCTAACAATTACTAGAATAGTTAATTGTATTGTTGTGAAATCAAATTCACGAAATATACACAGATAAACATACACATATCACTGTAAGAGATATAAAATATGAACACGAGAATTTATATGAAAACTCAATTGAAAAAAAATCACGGGGAGAGAATAAATCCACTATAAAATAATAACGAAAGTACAAATTGTTTATTTGTGTAATATGTTATTGTGTGCCCTCCAAACCCTTGACTTATTGTTGTATTTATAGCTGTCATGTCCACCCGAATCCAATTAGGAGTAGGAGTCCTTTCTAAAATCATCTTAACTACAATTAATGATTGATTGATTCCTTCCCAAATTAGATATCATTATCTCCTCCAAATAAGGAAACACAATCTTAGTTTAATAAGGACTCTCCCACTATTTGAGCAAGCTATCAATATAAATGTATATGGGCCAACACCAGATCCGGACCATTAAATAAATCGGGCTACACCTTCGCTAGACCCAAATAATCACATCCCAATATTTTTCCACAGTCTCTTATTTTTAAGGAACTTAAAATAAGAGAGTATGCAAATTTATACCAACAAAAGATCTATATCTGCCGAAGACGAACTGTCACACCTAAACACCATACGCCGAATAGAAACTTTTGGCTCTCCATATTGCCGACCCACTCTTCTATTCAATTCTAAGATAGATAAATAATCGCTATTATCACTACCGAAGATGTCGATAACCAACCTTATTACAACCGAAGACATAGATAACCAAGCTTATCACAACCGAAGATATAGATAACCAACCTTATCACAACCGAAGATTTAAATAACCAACCTTATCACAACCGAAGATATAGATAACCAACCTTATCACAATCGAAGTATAGATAACCAACCTTATCACACCCGAAGATATAAATAATCAACCTTATTACAACCGAAGATATAGATAACCAACCTTATCATAGCCGAAGTTATAGATAACCAACCTTATAACAACCGAAGATATAAATAACTAACCTTATCACAACCGAAGATATAGATAACCAACCTTATACCGCCTTCATTGTCTTCCCGACCCCAATGGAAGGTATCAGATAGAGGTTCCGGAGTACTGAATTTAACAAATAATGAAAATATTTGTTTCGAAGAACAGAATGTATTTTTTCCAAGGAACTGAACGTATTCGTTCCGAAGAACTGAATAATGAAAATATTTGTTCCGAAGAACTGAATGTATTCATTCCGAAGAACTGAATAATAAAAATATTTGTTCCGAAGAACTGAATAATAATAAAAATATTGGTTTCGAGAAACTAAACGTACTCATTCAGAAAAATTGAATACAACATTCGTTCCGAGGAACTTAATGTATTCGGTCTGAAAAACTGGTAAAAAAATGTACTCGTTCCGAGGAATTGAACGTACTCGTTCCGAAGAACTGAATACAACATTTGTTACGAGGAACTGAATGTATCCGTTCCGAAGAACTGAAAAAATGTTCGTTCTGATGAACTGAACGTACTCGTTCCGAAGAACTGAATACAACATTCGCTCCGAGGAACTGAATGTTTCTGTTCCGAAGAACTGGAAAAAATGTTCGTTCCGAGGAACTGAACATACTCATTCCGAAAAACTGAATACAACATTCGTTCTGAGGAACTGAATGTATCTATTTCGAAGAACTGGAAAAAATATTCGTTCCGAAGAACTGAACGTAATCGTTTCGAAGAACTGAATGTATTTCTTCAGAAGAATTAGAAAAAATATTCGTTCCGAGGAACTGAACTTACTCGTTCCGAAAAACTGAATACAACATTCGTTCCGAAGAATCGAATGTTTTCGTTTCGAAGAACTGGAAAAATTATTCGTTCCGAGGAACTGAACGTCCTTATAACGTCATCCGACCTTATAACGCCAAAATTATCTTCCCAACCCATTGGGAGGATTTTGTCCGACCTTATAACACCAAATATATGAAGCCAATGTGATATATGTCGAAGACATGATGAAGCCGATGTGATATATTTCGAAGCAAACTACAATTATTCGAAGTGGGCTGTTGTTGCCTGAAGTGAGTCGCCATTACCCGGAGCATCATCAACTCTCATATTAAACTTATATATTCTACCTAGAAATTTTCTTCCCTGCTAATTTTGTTGTTGTGCCGAAGAGTGAGACAATAAATGATAACTGAAGTGTAAAGAGATGTATGGATAAGTGTTTTGATTGCCGAAGCATGAAATTGTTAATGTGTTACGGTTCTGATTTGGATCTGAAATCCTTGAAGAAGTTTGCTTGCAAAACAAGCACCCAATTCACCTGGACATCTTCCGGCAGCTCGAACCTCCTCATAAACCTGTCGCTACTCCTCTCCATGCGGTGTCATTTTTGCCAATCCAATCTCCACCAATACCTTCAACAAATATATTAGAATCCACCACCTCTATCGTTATTTCTCCTCGACCAAATTTTGTAATTTGATAAAAGAGAACCATGATAGATATTAAAATTTTCAGTCTTATTTTGATAATAACAATTATTTAGATTTTCACCTAATTATATTTATTCATTTATTTTATATACCAAGTTGAATTAAATTTTATTAACTTTAATACAACAATTATCAAGTGTTAAATAATTTAATTCATACATTGACATCTCAAGGCAAGGAGATCCTATTTTAAATTTTTACACAAAAAGGGGCAAAAAGTCTTATACCATTTTTCGGATGAGACATTATAATTTTTTTAACATATACATGGAATATAAGACTTAGGCAAAGATTCGGCTTTGGCACAAAATGAGACATCTTCGGGATTAAAGAGCAATACAAAGTACTTAATTTTATGGGCATTAGACTTTGACCAAATCTACTCTTAACATAACTTTCGGATGGAACGTGAGCTACTTAAAGAAAATAAGCATACATGATCATTATTTGTTTATGATACATGCATGTTTTTCGGAAGAAGCATAAACCACTTAAAAAAGCGTAAGCATGCATGACTCATTAGCCTTGACCGAATTAAAGATACATACATGCTTTTAGAATCTTGAGCATAATAAATGATGCTAAGATTTTGTTTGAAAAGATTATATATCAAGATACTGAGATATTAGAGAGAGGAACGTGATATCTTGCATTTATATCAGAAAACACATTTCATACACTTAGATAAAATCTTGGCAATCCGTGACCATTGTTTTTAAACAAACAAATCTCATCCATTCATTCAAAAACCAATTTCAAAAATTACCCTTTTGCCCTCGACTTCAAAATTCTATAAATAGGGAAGTCGTTCATTCATTTGGTTTTTACCAATTCAATTGAAAAGAAAAGCTTACTCTCCTTGCCTACATACTCTCTCACTAAAAAGCTTACAATTCTCTTCTTGTCCAAAAGTTCTGATTACCTACGAAGAGAAAATTTGTCTAAGTAAATTGAGAAAAGTTATTCATTTGAAGTTATACTGATTATTTCTTACTTATTTTATTTATAGATATACAAATATAAATTGTTATACACAATTTTATATATTTATATTTCATCTATTTATCAAATAGAAAGTTATATTTAGACGTCGCAAAGCTACAGCAGATATTCCTCTTAAAGAGGGATTCACACCGTACGATTCCTTATAATACTAAAATAACTTTATATTTGATATTACTTATATAAATATTACAAAATAGATATACACTTTGTGACGCCCCCAAAATAGGTTCAATACTCCACCCATTTTGAGTCGCCAAATACACTAAATAAAATTCAAATACAATCTTTCATATCACACGGTCGTGCAAAATTCAACCACACAACTGTGAGTGTCAATACAGACAGGTAGAAAATATTAATATTCAAACTAAGTCCTCATTACATTTATTATCACACTATTTTAAATAAAACAAATAGTGAGGACTTCTACAGCTCTAACTCGGACCATCACTCCATTCCCCGACTAGTACCCGCGACATTCTCATTTCCTGGAGAAAACAATGGAAGAAAAGGGTGAGCTCAACTAGCCCAGTAAAGAATATTATGACTAAGATAATGAAAAATAAATTATCGTTAGCCTTCAATAAATCGGATAAAATATTATGGACGACAAGTTTTAGATCAATATTCGCAGCGGAAATAATAATTCATTAGAAGAGTTAAGTAGAGAATGATGTCTACTATGTTCTTTGATTTAAAAGTCCATCATCAATATTTTATCCCTGTAACATCAATCAATATACATCTCGAATCAAATATCCATCTTTGTACTATGGGCCAAAGATATTCATTTGTATCATCAGTAGGTCATGTTCACCTCAACACCTGTCCATCTTTGCACTACGGGCTAAAGATATTCATCAGGTAATCATTCATCTTTGCATTACAGGCCAAAGATATTCAGTTATATCACCATTTAGGACAGCGGATGATGAAATACAATATAAAGAACGAATCAAGTGAGATAAAAGACAAGAATTCGGAATTCGTAATTTAGTTTATCCAAGTTTAATAATACTCCGTAATAATCAATTGTGGAGCAAAATTCAAGAATGAAGTTCAAAACTTGGATACAATCAAAAATGATTTGGAAGAAGAAGAAGAGAAAAAAAATATTTTTTTTACCGTGAATAGTACCCCGTGAATAGTAACTCGTGAATATAACTCATGAATAGTAACTCGTGAATAGTAACTCGATATGAAAAGATAAAAAATTTCACAAGAAAGTTCAGACCAATATTCCAGTGAAATAATATTAGATGAAGCGCAAAACTCAAGTAATATCTGATCATTTCAGGAATTAAAGAAGCGATACTTACCGTAGTAAGTTTAGAGTTAAGAATCTGAAATGAAACAATATACGAAATTTCAATTGAATTTTTACCTGTCTGGCGGTAGTCCGCTCAAGCAGATTATTTCCACAATCTAATAACAACTGAATACGAAGATTCACCCGTCTGGCGGTAGTCCGCTCAAACAGATTATTTTCACAATTTAATAACAACTAGATACGAAGATTCACCCGTCTGGCGGTAGTCCGCTCAAACAGATTATCCCAACAGAATAATAAGGAATGGAATAACAACCCTTATGAGTATTGAAAAAAATAACTCTCTTCATGAATACGAAAGAAATAATACCCCTTACCTTAAAATTTGGAGACTGCACTAGCGTAATATCAGAATACTCCTCTTCTTTCTCTCTTACTCTCTCTATACTTTCTCTCTCTATAGCTTTAATGAATTGGTAAGAAATAATGAAGAAATGAGCTTCTATTTATAGGCTCGGCAGAGTAAGGGTAAAATAGTCTTTTCATCATAATTTATGACATCATCGTTTGCATCATCGCTCCGATGACATCCTTGCTTACCTCATCGCTCCGATGACATCATTGCTTGCATCATCGCTCCGATGACATCATTGTTTACATCATAAGAGTTCAAATTCAATTTGCACTCTTCCACCTCGTTTAGCTTTTATACCATGAATTTACTATAATAATGATACCATTCAAATTATAAAATCATACTATTATATAATCACATCATACTACTATAATATAATATTATAATAATATATTTGAATGAATTATTTTATCAAACAAAATAAAATACCAACTTTTAACAAATATCACATGTTAAAAATTCCTCCGTCTAAATCCACATTGAATAAATATTTTCTTATCATATATATCAAAATTAATTATTCACAAATAATATTACAGAACTACAACATTGACAACCAGGTCGTTCCCAGGAAAGAGGGGGCCTTCCGATAAGGATTTTTTCTTACTGGCGCGCAATTAATCAACCCTTTTCCTAGACAGAACTTCCTTAGACATTGCCAATAATGCTATCTAATAATATTATTCAAATAATATGAATTATTGATTTGATAATTTGAAATAATGTGCAATGACAATTATTGAATCAATAAAATATTATGCAATTATTGAATCAATAATATAAAATATTGAACAGTAATTACTGTAACAATAATTGAGTAAGTTTCTTCCTACGTAAGAATCAATAACTCGAAATACTGTGCAATACCGTGTGCTACCGTGCAACACCGCGTATTACTGTATTTTAACCACCGGGTATTTCAACAGTACTAACGGTAACAGTTTTGCCATTATAATATAAAAGGTTATTTCTGTCGCTTTCTATATCCGACATTCATTCCATTGTGGGGTCCACCAATGACTGCGCCGTCGTACGAATATTATCCGACAAAAAGAATATTCCTCGACCAAACGAATATTCCCCGACACAATAAATATTTTATAACCACTTGTTTACTTTGTAAACTTTGCACATTTCACCCATAACTTATCACATTTATCAAATCAACACCTTACTATTTCAAAATAATATATAAAGAAAATTAAATCTTATTCATAAAATTTGGGGTCTTACAACTTCCCCTCCTTATGAAATTTCGTCCTCGAAATTGACGTGCGTACCTGGTATGTCGAAAAGGTGAGGATACCTCGTTTTCATTTCTGATTCTAACTCCCAGGTCATTTCCTCGATTTCATGGTTCCTCCACAAAACTTTAACTTGAGGTATAACCTTTGAGTGTAAGACATGTTCATTCTTATCCAAGATCTTAACAGGTACCTCCTCGTATGTTAAATCTTCTGCTATCTCGTCTGGTTCTAACTCAATAATGTGGTTTGGATCTTTCACATATTTACGAAGCACAGATATGTGAAAAACGTTATGAACACGAGACATGCTTGGAGGTAAGGCGAGTCTATAGGCCACATTTCCTACTCGGTCAAGGATTTCGAATGGACCAATGAATCGTGGGTTGAGCTTTCCTCTCTTTCCGAATCTCGTAACTCCTTTCCATGGAGCAACACGTAATAATACATGATCTCCGACATTAAACTCGACGTCCCTTCGATGAAGATCAGCATAACTCTTTTGTCGATCTTGTGCAGCTTGTATACGTTGCCGGATCATTTGAATCTTTTCCGTAGTCATACGTACTAACTCCGGTCCCAACAATGTTGCTTCACCCACCTCATCCCAGCATACTGGAGAATGACATTTTCGTCCATACAACGCCTCGAATGGAGCCATGCCTATACTTGCCTGATAACTGTTGTTGTAGGAGAATTCCACTAATGGTAGGTACTTATCCCAACTCCCTTTGAAGTCTAGAACACAGAGTCTCAATAGATCTTCAAGAGTTTGGATAGTCCTTTCCGATTGCCCGTCCGTTTGTGGATGATATGCCGAACTGAATCGTAAATCCGTGCCCATAGCTTTCTGCAAGCTAACCCAAAATCGTGAAGTGAATCTTGGGTCACGATCCGAAACTATGGATACTGGCATGCCATGCAATCTCACAATCTCATTCACGTACATACGAGCAAGACGTTCAAGGGAATAAGTCTCTCGTATCGGCAATAAATGAGCAGACTTGGTTAATCTATCAATAATAACCCAAATCGCATCTATGCCTTGAGAAACCTTGGAAAGACCAGTAACGAAATCCATGGTAATGTGTTCCCACTTCCACTTTGGAATCTCAAGTGGTTGCAATGGACCCTTTGGCACTTGATGCTCCGCCTTGACACGTTGACACGTTAAACACCTCGAGATAAATTCCGCGATCTCTCTCTTCATATTGCTCCACCAAAATGTATGTCGAATATCACGATACATTTCGGTACTCCCAGGATGGATTGCAAACGGTGTGTTGTATGCCTCCATCATGATTTTATACTTCAAATCAGAATCGTCAGGAACACAAAGTCTGGAGTTGACTCGAAGTATTCCTTCTTCATCAATCCTTGCTTCGGGAATAGAACTTTCTTGCACCTTCTTCCTCATATGCATCAGTTCCGGATCTGTAGCTTGAGCAGTTTTAACTTTATCAATCAAAGCTGGTTCTACGCGTATACTTGATATCATCGCATGGGTCCCCAGAGTCTTGAACTCTATCTCCATCTTTTGTAAATCACACAAAATAAGCCTTGAAAGCATCGCATTTGTTCCAGCATATGATCTTCTACTCAACGCATCCGCAACCACGTTCGCTTTTCCAGGATGGTATTGGATGGTATGATCGTAATCTTTCAACAGCTCAAGCCAGCGTCGTTGCCGCATGTTGAGTTCCTTCTGGGTGAAGAAATACTTGAGGCTCTTATGATCCGTGTAGATCTCCACTTTCTCCCCATACAGGTAGTGTCTCCAGATCTTCAACGCGAAAACGACTGCTGCCAACTCTAGATCATCAGTAGGATAATTCCTCTCATATTCCTTGAGTTGTCGCGAGGCATAGGCTATGACTTTCCCATGTTGCATGAGAACACATCCTAACCCTTTGCCCGAAGCATCGCTGTAAATGACAAATCCATCCGAACCAGATGGTATCGTCAGAACAGGTGCCGAAATAAGTCTTCTCTTGAGCTCTTGAAAGCTCTTCTCACATTCCTCGTTCCATACGAATTTTGTATCTTTCCGAGTCAACTGAGTTAATGGAGTAGCGATTCGAGAAAATCCTTCCACGAATCTCCGATAATAACCAGCTAAGCCCAGAAAGCTATGTACTTCAGTCACCGACTTTGGTTGCTCCCAACTTTGTATTGCTTCAATCTTCGCCGGATCCACAGATACTCCACGTTTTGATACTACGTGCCCAAGGAATGCTACCTCTTCAAACCAGAACTCGCATTTCTTCAGCTTGGCTTATAGCTTATTTTCACGAAGCCTTTGAAGTACCAGCTTCAAGTGGTGCTCATGATCTTCACGGCTTTTGGAATAGATGAGGATGTCATCAATAAAGACAACCACGAACTGATCTAAATATTCCTTGAATATACGGTTCATCATATCCATAAAAGCAGCAGGAGCATTAGTCAATCCAAAAGACATGACTAAGAATTCATAATGCCCGTATCGAGTTCTGAAAGCAGTCTTCGGAATATCCTCAGTTTTAATCTTCAGCTGATGATATCCAGAACGAAGATCGATCTTTGAAAAGAATTGTGCACCTTGCAACTGGTCGAACAGGTCATTAATACGAGGTAACGGATACCTATTCTTGATGGTGACATGGTTCAACTCCCGATAGTCAATACAAAGTCGCATACTCCCGTCTTTCTTCTTTACGAATAAAACAGGAGCACCCCAAGGAGATTTACTAGGACGTATAAAACCGATGTCTAACAACTCCTGTAGTTGGACCTTTAACTCCTGAAGTTCTATAGAAGCCATTCGATATGGGGTTTTAGAACCGGGTTCAAGGTCAATAAAGAATTCAACTTCACGTTCCGGAGGTAGACCGGGAAGTTCTTCGGGAAATACATCAGGAAACTCATTAATAACAGAAATATCATTCAAACCTGACGTATTCTGGTTTAGATCAGTGACATGGGCTAAGAAAGCTTGACATCCGTTTTTCAATAAACGAATAGCTTTATGACTTGAAATAACATCGATTGATTTTAGTGGTTTTGTTGTTTGAATTCGCACAATAGGTTGGTTAGGAATATGAAAACTAACAACCTTACGAAAACAATCAATTTTGGCATGATAAGTGGTCAACCAGTCAATTCCTAAAATCACGTCAAATGCAAGTATTTTCAAAGATATAAGATCAACAGGTAAGGTAAGAGTACCAATCTGAATCAAGCAAGATTTATAAACTGTAGATGTAACGAAGGTTTCTCTTAACGGAGTTTCAATAGATAAGTCAAAGTTTAACTTCTCAGGTGTCAAATTTAATCGTTGAGCACAAGCAGGTGAACTAAATGAATGGGTAGCACCGGTAACTAACAAGGTGTAAACTTCGCAAGAGTTTATGATTAGCTTACCCGTAATCACCTCGTGTGGGTTCCTCACGTTTTGGGCTGTCACAACAAACGCTCTTCCAGGAACCACCGACTTTGACTTGTCCGAAATCGCCTTTGGAATCACCACCCCCGCTGAACTTGGTTTCACTACAGGACAATCTCGAGCTATATGTCCTTCTTTTCCACAGTTATAACATGCTTTTAATTGTTGTGGACAGTTTGGGCTGATGTGTCCCTCTTTCCCGCATTTATAGCATACGACCGGTGGTCGTTCTCCTCCCCTAGAAACAGTTGATGCTGGTGCTGATGTCGACGTCTTCACGTTCTCATTGTTGTACTTTCTCTTTTTAAAATCTCCTCCCGATTCGCTTGTTCTACTATCATGGCCACGATTACCACCGGAGTGGTTACCGCTTCTGTCATGATACTTTCCTCCCTTCTGGTTGTCATTGTTCCGATGACTGCTGCCACCGGTACGACCTTGGTTGTTGTCCCTTGGTTGAACATAATCATTATCTCATTCTAATAACTGGGCCCTGTTCACTACATCCGAATATAGAGAAAATTTATGAGAAATGAGGTATTGACGAATCTCTGGTTTCAAACCTCTCAGAAACATCCGCGTCATACGTTCCTCATTCTCCACCAAATAAGGTGCAAATCTGGACAACTCCGCGAACTTAGCCTCGTACTGGGACACAGTCATGTTGTTTTGTTCTAGTCTGATAAACTCTACCTCTTTCATGTGACGAATACTTTCTGGAAAGTACTTGTCATTGAACAGTTTCTGGAATGCCCCCCAAGTCATCTTGAGTGCGGCAGGCTGGGTACGCTTCACAGATTTTCACTAGTAATCTGCTTCTCCACGGAACATAAAGGTGGCAAATGGAACCTTCTGTTCCTCCGTGCATCCCAAGACATCAAATATCTTGGTAATTTGTTTAATCCAATTTTCTGCCTTGATTGGATCTGACTTTCCCTGAAATTCTGGTGGTCCCAATTCTTTAAACTGCTTGGCAGTGACAAGCCGCGAGTTATTATTCTCTCCACCGGTATTATGAACACGAGTCTCCCTCGCCTGGTTTTGCATGAACTGCAAAAAACTTCTAAACATCTCATCAGTTTGTCATTTCTTCGGTAGGGTTGTTTATAGCAGGAATATAGCCTTCCTGTTGCACGTTCTCCTCGTTGATGATTAAAGGTGTCTCCACGGTCTCATTCACTTCATTGTTAACATTCTCTGCTGCCATTCTCAAATACTGCCATAAAACAAGGGTTAATTAAATAAATTAACATATCACATATTAACCCTATGCTCCGACTGACCAATTAAATAACAATTAAACTTAGGTAGGACACACTAGCGAAGGTTTTACTCGTCTCTCCCCTCCTAGTTCTATTCCTAGATCTCCGCCAGAGATCATATCCCTAAGCTCTGATACCAACTGTGACGCCCTCAAAATAGGTTCAATACTCCACCCATTTTGAGTCGTTAAATACACTCAATAAAATTCAAATACAATCTTTCATATTACACGGTCGTGCAAAATTCAACCACACAACTGTGAGTGTCAATACAGACAGGTAGAAAATATTAATATTCAAACTAAGTCCTCATTACATTTATTATCACACTATTTTAAATAAAACAAATATTGAGGACTTCTACAGCTCTAACTCGGACCATCACTCCATTCCCCGACTAGTACCCGCGATATTCTCATTTCCTGAAGAGAACAATGGAAGAAAAAGGTGAGCTCAACTAGCCCAGTAAAGAATATTATGACTAAGATAATGAAAAATAAATTATCGTTAGCCTTCAATAAATCGGATAAAATATTATGGACAACAAGTTTTAGATCAATATTCGCAGCGGAAATAATAATTCATTAGAAGAGTTAAGTAGAGAATGATGTCTACTATGTTCTTTGATTTAAAAGTCCATCATTAATATTTTATCCCTGTAACATCAATCAATATACATCTTGAATCAAATATCCATCTTTGCACTATGGGCCAAAGATATTCATTTGTATCATCAGTTGGTCATGTTCACCTCAACACCTGTCCATCTTTGCACTACGGGCTAAAGATATTCATCAGGTAATCATTCATCTTTGCACTACAGGCCAAAGATATTCAGTTATATCACCATTTAGGACAGAGGATGATGAAATACAATATAAAGAACGAATCCAGTGAGATAAAAGACAAGAATTCAGAATTCGTAATTTAGTTTATCCAAGTTTAATAATACTCCGTAATAATCAATTGTGGAGCAAAATTCAAGAATGAAGTTCAAAACTTGGATACAATCAAAAATAATTTGGAAGAAGAAGAAGAGAAAAAAAAATATTTTTTTTACCGTGAATAGTACCCCGTGAATAGTAACTCGTGAATAGTAACTCATGAATAGTAACTCGTGAATAGTAACTCGACATGAAAAGATAAAAAATTTCACAAGAAAGTTCAGACCAATATTCCAGTGAAATAATATTAGATGAAGCGCAAAACTTAAGTAATATCTGATCATTTCAGGAATTATAGAAGCAATACTTACCGTAGTAAGTTGAGAGTTAAGAATCTGAAATGAAACAATATACGAAATTTCAATTGGATTTTCACCTGTCTGGCGGTAGTCCGCTCAGCCAGATTATTTCCAAAATTTAATAACAACTGAATACGAAGATTCACCCGTCTGGCGGTAGTCCGCTCAAACAGATTATTTTCACAATTTAATAACAACTAGATACGAAGATTCACCCGTCTGGCGGTAGTCCGCTCAAACAGATTATCCCAACAAAATAATAAGGAATGGAATAACAACCCTTACGAGTATTGAAAAAAATAACTCTCTTCATGAATACGAAAGAAATAATACCCCTTACCTTAAAATTTGGAGACTGCACTAGCGTAATATCAGAATATTCCTCTTCTTTCTCTCTTACTCTCTCTATACTTTCTCTCTCTATAGCTTTAATGAATTGGTAAGAAATAATGAAGAAATGAGCTTCTATTTATAGGCTCGGCAGAGTAAGGGTAAAATAGTCTTTTCAGTCATAATTTATGACATCATCGTTTGCATCATCGCTCCGATGACATCTTTGCTTACCTCATCGCTCCGATGACATCATTGCTTGCATCATCGCTCCGATGACATCATTGTTTGCATCATAAGAGTTCAAATTCAATTTGCACTCTTCCACCTCGTTTAGCTTTTATACCATGAATTTACTATAATAATGATACCATTCAAATTATAAAAACCATACTATTATATAATCACATCATACTACTATAATGTAATATTATAATAATATATTTGAATGAATTATTTTATCAAACAAAATAAAATACCAACTTTTAACAAATATCATATGTTAAAAATTTCTCCGTCTAAATCCACATTGAATAAATATTTTCTTATCATATATATCAAAATTAATTATTCATAAATAATATTACAGAACTACAACATTGACAACCAGGTCGTTCCCAGGAAAGAGGGGGCCTTCCGATAAGGATTTTTTCTTACTGGCGCGCAATTAATCAACCCCTTTCCTAGACAGAACTTCCTTAGACATTGCCAATAATGCTATCTAATAATATTATTCAAATAATATGAATTATTGATTTGATAATTTGAAATAATGTGCAATGACAATTATTGAATCAATAAAATATTATGCAATTATTGAATCAATAATATAAAATATTGAACAGTAATTACTGTAACAATAATTGAGTAAGTTCCTTCCTACGTAAGAATCAATAACTCGAAATACTGTGCAATACCATGTGCTACCATGCAACACCGCGTATTACTGTATTTTAACCACCGGGTATTTCAACAGTACTAACGGTAACAGTTTTGCCATTATAATATAAAAGGTTATTTCTGTCGCTTTCTATATCCGACATTCATTCCATTGTGTGGTCCACCAATGACTGCGCCGTCGTACGAATATTATCCGACAAAAAGAATATTCCTCGACCAAACGAATATTCCCCGACACAACAAATATTTTTTAACCACTTGCTTACTTTGTAAACTTTGCACATTTCACCCATAACTTATCACATTTATCAAATCAACACCTTACTATTTCAAACTAATATATAAAAAAAATTAAATCTTATTCATAAAATTTGGGGTCTTACACACTTGGTTGTACAAAAACGACACTGAGATAATTCCTCTAAAGAGTGAATCATCCGAACTATATTTGAAAAATATAAGTGATCTATTAAAAATATGTATATAATTATCAATTGTGAAATATTATAAATATTATCGTACTTAGATGTTGCAAGGCTACAAGAGATATTCCTCTTAATGAGGGATTCACACCGTACGATTCCTTATAGTACTAAGTGACTTTGTTTATAATCCATCACATAATAGATAAAATATTATTATATATTATCTGAGTTAAACAAGTTTATTTGTTATATCAGGTATTGTTTAAAATTAATTAGTTGATTATTTTATTTTAATTAATTCATCATATACATACTTGATACTCGCTCATTTTAAAAGTTATTTTAAAATTACTTTCTGACAACTTAAAAAGCAATCTTTGATTTAAAAAGAAATTGATATAAATTGCTTTCATCTACATTTATTGAACAGAATTACTATCTGCTTATGTTAGAAGCATTGTAATAACTTGTATAAGAGAAAAAGAATAGAGATAGTCTGTTTTATGTATCTGTGAGAAATACCAAAAATTCTTTGACCAAGACCAGAGTTTTGAGAGAAGTCAGCTGGGAGTTGGATCTCTATTAACTTATGAGGAAAGAAGAGATAGTTATTTCAAGATCAGATCATAGAATAGAACTAGTCTAAAAAAAAGTACAACTAAGCTTGAGGAAGGAGCGGGGAGCTTGCTGTCCAAGATAGATTAGTTGGGAACAGTTGAAAGTTTGTCTATAAAACTTTGTAAAAGCTTCTCCGCCTGTTGAAGGAGTATTTATTACTGATAGTAATAGGATCTCAAGGAATACTTGAGACTGGACGTAGCAACATACCAGGGATGTATGTTGTGAACCAGACAAATCTCTGTGCATTGTATGATTGAATTTTTACTGTCTTACATAATAATTTCTAACACTGCAAATAATTATTTAAAAATTCAAAAAGGCCTAAGATAAATTGTTTACCTATAATAATCTATTCAACCCCCTTCTAGATTATTATTGAACTTTCAAACCACTTATCTTTTATACGTAGGATCTGCCTCTTTATCTTAGCAAGCCGATGATAAAGATGAAATATGTTATATTTTATTCCCTTAATACTTAATCTTTTATATCTCTTTTGTGCCTAAGTACATTCATTTATCTTATATTTATATTTTAGGTGGAATTGAGCTAAGGAAGCAAAATGAATGAAAAATTGAATAAGTTGTGGGCTTTTAAAAACCCAATTCGGTAATTGCATGTGAGATTTAATTCATGGGCCACACTCATGCAAAGCAAATTGAAGCAGTTCATGTCCAAAGCCAAGCAGCTCACGGATTTATCAGTTTACAAAAGAAGAATTCCAAATAGCAAGATGGGGGCCACGTGCATGCAAGCTTACATGTTCAACTCTTATTCCTAACTTCTCACGAATTAGCAGTTCATGCATTCTTAATGTCCTAGTAGCTCACAAATTGATCAGCAGCTTGTTAAGGAATTAACAAGGAATGGCCCATGGTTTCATTACCAAGTGGAGTCCAAGCATGTGAAGTCCATGATGCCTAGCAGCCACACGAATTAGTAATGGTTAGCATGTGGGCCTGCAGCAAATGGTCCATGCAAATCATTATCATCATCATAGGCCCACGTTTATAGCAATTATCAGCGAAATTAGAAGTAAATTCAGGAGCTAGGCAGTGAGGACTCCCTCCCAAGCGGGGGTTTGCGCTTCGAGAACCTGCCCCAGCGGGGATGCGCGATGCTGGCCAGACTTCTCCTTTCGCAAATTGGACTCAACAACAAGATAGGGAAAAGGCTAGGGCATGATATAATCCTAGGTTTTAATAGTTATAAATAGGGAACAAAGTAACATATAGGGGGATCTCATATCTTGTACTCATTCAATAAAATACTTCTCTTTATATTTCTTGGGTGTTTTCTATGGTTATGGATAGCTAAGTTCTTGTTCTTGGATTAAGAAGACGGAAGCCTTGGATTAATACACTGTGAGATCTAATTGATTGTAATTGTTCAATTTGCATAGTAATACATATACATATATATTATTGATTTAGAGAAGTTACATGTTAATGTCAAATTTACGTTTGACGAAATCACCAAAACAGTAGGTCAAAATAGCGCTAACAATTACTAGAATAGTTGATTGTATTGTTGTGAAATTAAACTCACGAAATATACACAGATAAACATACACACATCATTGTAAGAGATATAAAATATTGACACAATAATTTACTTGGAAACTCAATTGAGAAAAAATCACGGAGAGAGAATAAATCCACTATAAAATAATAACGGAAGTACAAATTGTTTATTTGTGTAATATGTTATTGTGTGCCCTCCAAACCCTTACTTATTGTTGTATTTATAGCTGTCATGTCCACCCGAATCAATTAGGAGTAGGAGTCCTTTCTAAAATCACCTTATAATTGTAATTAATGATTGATTGCTTCCTTCCCAAATTAGATATCATTATCTCTTCCAAATAAGGAAACACAAATCTTAGTTTAATAAGGACTCCCCCACTATTTGAGCAAGCTATCAATATAAATGTAAATGGGCCAACACCAGATCCGGACCATTAAATAAATCGGGCTACACCTTCGCTAGACCGAAATAATGCATCCCAACATTTCCTCCAGTCTCTTATTTATACGGAACTTAACAAAAGAGAGTATACAAATTTATACCAACAAAAGATCTGTATCTACCGAAAACGAACTATCACACCCAAACACCATACGCCGAATAGAAACTTTTGGCTCTTCATATTGTCGCCCCACTCTTCTATTCAATTCTAAGATAGATAAATAATCGCTATTATCACTACCGAAGATGTCGATAACCAACCTTATTACAACCGAAGATATAGATAACCAAGTTTATCACAACCGAAGATATAGATAATCAACCTTATCGCAACCGAAGATGTAGATAACCAACCTTATCACAACCGAAGATATAGATAACCAACCTTATCATAACCGAAGATATAGATAATCAACCTTATTACAATCGAAGATATAGATAACCAACCTTATCACAATCGAAGATATATATAACCAACCTTATAACAACCGAAGAAATAAATAACTAACCTTATCACAACCGAAGATATAGATAACCAACCTTATACAGCCTTCATTGCCTTCTCGACCCCTATGGAAGGTATCAAATAGAGGTTCCGGATTACTGAATTTAACAAATAATGAAAATATTTGTTCCGAAGAACAGAATGTATTCGTTCCGAGGAACTGAACGTGTTCGTTCCGAGGAACTGAACGTATTCGTTTCGAAGAACTGAATAAAGAAAATATTCCTTCCGAAGAACTGAATGTATTCATTCTGAAGAACTGAATAATAAAAATATTTGTTCCGAAGAACTGAATAATAATAATAATAATTTTTGTTTCGAGAAACTGAACGTACTCATTCCGAAGAACTGAATACAACATTCGTTCCGAGGAACTGAATGTATCTGTTCTGAAGAACTGGAAAAAACGTACTCATTCCGAGGAACTGAGCGTACTTGTTCTGAAAAATTGAATACAACATTTTTTCAGAGGAACTAAATGTATTCGTTCCGAAGAACTAAAAAAAATGTTCGTTCCGAGGAACTGAACGTACTCATTCCGAAGAACTAAATACAACATTCACTCCGAGGAACTGAATGTTTTTGTTCCGAAGAACTAGAAAAAATGTTCGTTCCGAGGAACTGAACATACTCATTCCAAAAAACTGAATACAACATTCGTTCCGAGGAACTGAATGTATCCGTTCCGAAGAACTGGAAAAAAATTCGTTTCGAAAAACTGAACGTACTCGTTTCGAAGAACTGAATGTATTTGTTCCAAAGAATTAGACAAAATGTTCGTTCCGAGGAACTGAACTTACTCGTTTTGAAGAACTGAATACAACATTCGTTCCGAAGAATCAAATATTTTCGTTCTGAAGAACTGGAAAAGTTGTTCGTTCCGAGGAACTGAACATCCTTATAACGTCATCCGACCTTATAATGCCAAAATTGTCTTCCCAGCCCATTGGGAGGCTTTTGTCCGACCTTATAACACCAAATGTATGAAGCCAATGTGATATATTTCGAAGACATGATGAAGCCGATGTGATATATTCTGAAGTAAACTATGATTATTCGAAATGGGTTGTTATTACCCGAAGTGAGTCACTATTAAACTTATATATTCTGCCTAGAAATTTTCATTACCCGGTGCGTCATCAACTCTCATATTAAACTAATATATTCTGCCTAGAAATTTTCTTCCCTGCTAATTTTGTTGTTGTGCCGAAGAGTGAGACAATAAGTGATAGCTGAAGTGTAAAAAGATGTCTGGATAAGTGTTTTGATTGCTGAAGCATGAATTTGTTAATGTGTTACGGTTCCAATTTGGATCTAAAATTATTGAAGAAGTTTGCTTGCAACGACCCTAACAAGCACCCGATCCACCAGGACATCTTCCGGTAGCCCGGACCTCCTCATAAACCTGTCGTTACTCCTCTCCATACAGTGTCATTTTTGCCAATCCAATCTCCACCAATACCTTCAACAAATATATTAGAATCCACCACCTCTATCGTTATTTCTCCTCGACCAAATTTTGTAATTTGATAACAGAGAACGGTGACATCCCGGATTTTTAAAAATTAATAAATGAGAATTTAATAAATAAAATTCTTATTATGAGATGCTTCGAGTTTGAATATGTATATATGTGTTATATATTGTGAAATATATAATTTGGTGTGAAGAGGATTTTAGATATTAATTTTAATATTTATTGAATTAAATAAATATTTTAATTAATTTATTTATTGAGTTAAATAAACAATTATGTGATTGTTATAGAGTAATTTAATTAAATATAATATATTAATTAAATGAATATTTAATATTAAATTTAATTACTATGTAATGATTTTATGTTATAGTTCTAATTTAATTGGGATAATTAAATTAGATGAAGTTATGTGGTAATTGTTACATGAAATTATAATTAGCGAGTAATTATAATTGTTATGTGATAATTTTTATGTAATTAATTGATGCTAACTTTTAATTAATTAAATTAGAATGTTAAGATTTAATTAATTAAAGTATAACATTAAAAATATGTGTTAAAGGATTTATTAAAAGAACTAAAAGAGTTTTTAAAACCGTTTTCCCAAACAAGGCCCTTGCCCCCGTTTTAAATCCGTTTTGCCAAACGGGGCCTTAACTACTAAAAACCTATTTTTAAAAATAATGTTTTGCCAAACAAGCATTAGGGCTTTTAAAATTCAAAGTATAACTTATGAATTAATTGTATTTATTATAATTATGATAGGGTCATTATGTTATAAGTTATATATTGTATAATTATGTAATATATGTATGTGTAAGTTATATGTATATTACAATATACGTCAGATTAAAACAAAAGGGCTAAGAGTTAGTCTGTTAGAAACAAAAGAAGAAGAACAAGAAGAAAGAACAGAGAAAGAAAATAGAAGAGAGATTAGAAGAAAGAAGAAGAAAGAAAGAGGAGGAAGGAGTTTTGAGAAATCAAAATTAGAAGTCTATCATCATCATCATATGAATCATCATCTTCTTCTAAGCAAAAGGGTATAATCCAATTTTAATTGTTATTCTTCATTATTTTTATTCTCTGTAAATTGGTTTTCATGATAAACTATAAATTGATGATCAATATGTGCTAGATTATGTATATAAACGATTATATATAAGTTATATGATAGTTTAAGGGGTTCAATTCATGTAAATATGATGAACATGAAGAAATCATGTTCATAGTATTTTATTATGAGCTTATTTTGAAAATAACCTTTAAATTATCAAAATTGGTATGTGTGTGTGTCAATTGTTGTTTAAATTGATCATGGATTATGTTAATATGTTAAGATATAGAGTTAACCCAATTGGAATTGATTGTAAAACGAATTCACAGTAGCAATTTTCGTCAAGAATGCTTAAGAATGTCGTTTTCTTCAAAAATCATGAAAACTGTATTTTGATTTTGTGTTGTAATGATTATGTATATTATAATCATGTTAAGAGTCTAAAATTTTATTTTCATTAAGTTTCATGTGCATTATGTTGAGAAAAATCGGACTTTGGTGTGAAGAAATAAGCCAAATTGACTTATTTTTCTGCCGTTCGCGAGCTGGGGAAAATCCACCAGTAGTGGGCCTCACCCCAGCGGGGCTTTAAGCCAATAATGACCCGCCCCAGCGTATCCCGGAGTGGTTTAAGTAATGTATTGCGAAACTACTTTGACCTCCCGTAGTAAAACAAGCATAACTTCTTCATACAAACTTTGATTAGGGCGATTCAGGATGATTCGGAAAGATAGCGAGTAGACCTACAACTTTTATTCTTTAATTTTTTTTGATTTAAAGTCGTTAAAAGGGGTAAAAATGGCTATTTTTGTGACTGATGTGTATTAGGAGGCAATCGAAGGGCATCGGACATGCACATACGCAAGTATAGTGCTGTCGACGATAATAGATGTTGTTCTAAGTTATAAAATATTATTATTATGATTTATAAATGATGCTTAACATTAGTCAATGATGTAATGACAATTATGTCGACTTAAACAAACGGTAAGTGTCGATTAAAAGAGAAATATAAAGGAATATGGAACGAATGTTAACATGCTTAATGTTAACAAATACTATACATCTAATGTGATGTAAAGACGAGGGTTAAGACTTAACTAAATGTGAAGTGTATTAAAGGGGAACGTAATGAGAAGTAAAAGGAAGCTTAACGTAAAATAAATCAAATAAGCGATGAGGAGCCCTAACAGGACTTAACCACATAAATGGAACATTGTGTGTCAAACCTAAAGAAGTTGATAGTATATCATAAAGTAGTGTTACTTAAACGATTACTAAGCATTGATATGTGACTAATAAATAATGTGCATGATTATATATTGTGTAGGATACGTGAGGTGCAAATAGCTATAAGCTATTTTTCGGTAATTGGTAATCTACGATCATGATAAGTCTTCCAGTTCTTATGTGCTACTTGTATTCAATTTTTATTTACATATATTCATGGTAGCAATATGAGATTGTTGAATTACATGTTACTCGCAATGAATTGAAAAGGTCAAATTATGACTATATTTGGTTGAGTTATAGAACTCAACATATGATATATGAAATGTTGAGCATGTGGAACTTATATTTATATTGAACTGATATTTATGTTGAGCATGAAATCTTATAATTATTTTAAATTGAGATATATATTGAGCATGAACTTATGTGTTATGTGCGGCATGAAAGCTGTTAGATTTGCTGAGATGTCGAGTTCATTCTTGCAAAATAACCATTTTTACAGGCTAAGGATCCAAGGTAACGTTATGTGCTACTTGAATGACGTGGCTCAGATATAATGCACGAAGATTAAATATTTTAGCTAAAGTTGTTATTCCTTTAAACCATGTTTAAGGTTCTGAAAGTGTACTTAATGGTTTATGATGTTTATTTTATGTTGAGTTGTAAAGTTTGAGTTATCCGAAGTTTAAAGGATATTGAATTGGGATGTAAAGTTTTATATAATAACTTTGATGAAGCGATTCGTGTAATATAGATTGAATCAAAGATATGTAATAATAAAGGTTGTGATTTAGAAAAATATAGAAAAAAAGAATTATATAAAAGTTTTAATTATTCCGCATTTTTGTAGTGATTGTATCATCGATAATGATGTAAAGTTAGAATAAGGTTGTATTGTTAACGACCAATGACGAGAATTGTATTGTATGAATTTTAGGGTCGTTACAAGAACCACTTATCTTTTATACGTAGGATCTGCCTCCTTATCTTAGCAAGCCGACACGGAGATAGATTAATTGTGTTGGTGAATTTTGTACACCTGACGAAATCACCAAAACAGCAGGCCAAAACAACGCTAACAATTACTAGAATAATTGATTGTATTGTTGTGAAATCAAACTCACGAAATACACACATATAAACATGCACACATTGTGACGCCCCCAAAATAGGTCCAGTACACGGTACAGAATCCAAATATAAATCTTATTACATTAAACTGTCGTGCAGAATACGACCACACAGACTGTGAGCTTCAATACAGATATTATGTCGAATGTAATACGAAAATATCAACGCCCAAATTAAGTCCTCATTATAATTATTATCACATTATTTTATAAAATAGTGAGGACTACTATAACACTATCTCGGACCATCACTCCATTTTTCGACTAGTCCCAGCTATGTTCTCATTTCCTGAAGAAAACAATGA
This sequence comes from Panax stipuleanatus, assembly GCA_020205555.1. NCBI lineage: Eukaryota > Viridiplantae > Streptophyta > Magnoliopsida > Apiales > Araliaceae > Panax > Panax stipuleanatus. Next base: position 126,878,837 of record CM035124.1, read on the forward strand.
AAGAAAAGGGTAAGCTCAACTAGCCCAGTAAAAAATATTATAACTAAGATAATATAGAACAAAATATCCTTAGTTCTCAACAGGGAAAAAATCTGATAGAGTACAATAGACAACAAGTTTTAGATCAACTGTGACGCCCCCAGCATAGGTCCAATCAACTCAACCCATTCTGAGTCGCCAAATACATGGTATAGAATTCAAATACAACTTTATATCACACGGTCGTGCAAAATACGACCACACAACTGTGAGTGTCAATACAAATCGTAAATAATACGAAATATTAATATTCAAATTCATTCTTTATTTATTACAATTATTATCCCACTATTTCACAAAAATAGCGAGGACTACTACTGCTCTAACTCGGACCATCACTCTGTCTCCCGACTAGTTCCCGCACCGTTCTCATTTCCTGAAGAGAACAATAGATGAAAAGGGTGAGCTCAACTAGCCCAGTAAAGAATATCATGACTAAGATAATGGAAAATAAATTGTCGTTAGTCTTCAACAATTCAGATAAAATATAATGGACAACCAATTTTAGATCAATACTTGCAGCGAAAATAATAATTCATTAGAAGAGTTAAGTAGAGAATGAAGTCTACTATCTTCTATGATTTAAAAGTCCATCATTAATATTTTATCCCTGTAACATCAATCAATATATATCTCAAATCAAATATTCATCTTCGCACTACGGCCAAAGATATTCATTTGTATCATCAGTAGTCATGTTCATCTCAACACCTGTCATCTTTGCACTACAGGCCAAAGATATTCATCAGGTAATCATTCATCTTTGCTCTACAGGCCAAAGATATTCAGTTACATCACCTTTTAGGACTGAGGATGATGAAAAATATTTCAAAGAACGAATCCAGTGAGATAAAAGACAAAGATCAAGGATTCGTATTTTAGTTTATACAATTCAAAAATACTTCGTAATAATACTTTTTGGAGCAAAATTCAAGAATAGAGCTCAAAACTTGGATACAATCAAAGATAGTAACCTTAACAAGCAATTTGGACAAACAGAATAAATTTTAATTTTTCCGTGAATAGTGCCGTATACGTGAATAGTGCCGTATACGTGAATAGTCACCCCGACGGAAAAAGTAAGAATTTCAAAATAAAATCCATGACAATATTTCGGTATAATGATATTGAAAATAATAACATCATTTACGAAAGAAATAACATCCCTTACCTCAAAAGAATAGTACTTCTGGCTGGAATATCGGATATAATATCAAAGAAAACTTGCTCTGAATAGTAATACTCAAAGTATCTAAATACTCACAAAAATACGCTCGATATTATAGAGAGAGAAAACTTCTGATTCTGGTGTGATTTTCAATTCTAACCTAAGCACCCTATTTATAGGAAAAACTTAGGATGCCAAAGGAGACTAAAATAATAAAATATTATTATTTTTTTAAAAAATTCCGCCGCCTGGCGGATTCCCAAAAAAATCAGATTTTCAACAAAAGTGGGGCCCACCCATTAAATAATATTTATTTTCTAAAACATCAATAATTCATAATAAATAGCCCCTTCATCAGAAAAATACAAATTCTATGTCATTTTCATAGGAAGTTTAATTCTCTACAACTTTGTAGAAGGAAGTTTTTCCAAATTCCAAACATAAATTATCCGAAATCCACAAACGGATGATTTTTCACACCAAAATACTGATAAAAACACATCAGTGCTAATTCCTTCTTCAATATCTACAAAATAAATATTTCCTTATCATATAAATCAATAATTAATTATTCACAAATAATATTACAGAACTACAATATTGACAACCAGGTCGTTCCCAGGAAAGAGGGGGCCTTCCGATAAGGACTTCTCCTTACTGGGGCGCAATTAAATAACCCCTCCTAGACAGAACTTTCTTAGACATTGTCAATAATGCTATCTAATAATATTATTCAAATAATATGAATTATTGAGTTGATAATGTGAAATATTGTGCAATGACAATTATTGAATCAATATTACAAAATATCAATTGTAGCCATTATTGAATCAATCATATATAAAATAGCAACATAGTAATTATTGAGTCAATAAAATATCAATGTAACAATTATTGAGTCAATAATATAAAATATCAACGTAGCAATTATTGAGTCAATAATATAAAATATTGAACAGTAATTACTGTAACAATAATTGAGTAAGTGCCTTCTCACGTAAGACTCAATAATTCAAAATACTGTGCAATACCGTGTGCTACTGTGCAACACCGCGTATCACTGTATTTTAACCATCGGGTATTTCAACAGTACTAACGGTAACAACTACGCCATTATTTTATAAAAAGGTTATTTCTGTCGCTTTTTATATCCGACAGTTATTTCGTTGTGGGGTCCACAAATAGCTGCGCCGTCGTACGAATATTCCCCGACAACAACACTATTCCATGACCAAACGAATATTCCCCGACAACAATGAATATTTTATAACCACTTGCTCATTTTAAAATATTTGCACATTTCACCCATAACTTTCATATTTATCAATCAACACCTTACTATTTCGAAATAATATATAAAGAAAATTAAATCTTTATTCATAAAAGTTGGGGTCTTACATCAACAACTGAGCAGAAATAACAATCTATTAGAAGAGTCAAGTAGAGAATGATGTCCACTATCTTCTATGATTTAAAAGTTCAATATTTTATCCATGTAACACCAATTAATCAATAAATATTTCCAATCAACGGTTTATCTATGCACTACGGGCCAAAGATATTCGTTTGTATCACCAGTGGTCATGATCATGCCAAACATCTGTCTATCTTTGCACTGCGGGCCAAAGATATTCATCAATCAACAGTTCATCTTTGCACTACGGGCCAAAGATAACTTTCACCATAATTTAAGTTTGAGGATTATGACAATGATATAAAGAATGAATCCAGTAAGATCAAGGATAGATATTAAAGATTTATAATTCAATTTATCCAGAGTTCAAGAATGTCCAAATTGTCAACATGGAGATCAAAACATGGATCCAATTTCAAAAATAAAATTCATAAATTAAAGATAATTTGGACAGAAAAAGAAACCAATTTTGTCGTGAATAGTATCCCGTGAATAATACTCCGAATGAATAGTACTCCGACATGAAAAGATTAAAATTTTAATAAAAAAAGTTCAGACCAATATTCTAGTGAAATAATATTAGATGAAGCGAAAACCTTAAGCAATTTCTAATCATTTCAGGAATTATAGAAGCAATACTTTCTATAGTAAGTTTAGATTTAGGAATATGAAATGAAATAATATACGAAACTGCAAATGGATTTTCACCTGTCATGCGGTAATCCGCGTAGACAGGTCATTTTCACAACTTTAATAAAGAATGAATACGAAAGGTTATTCACCAGGCATGCGGTAGTCCGCGTAAACAGGTTATTCCCACAGATTAATAAAGAATGAATACAAAGAGTTATTCACCATGCATGCGGTAATCCGCTAGACAGGTTATTCCCACAGCTTAATAAGGAATATAATGATACCCATTACGAGTATTGAAAAAAAATAACATCCTTTAACTTAGTAGGAGATTGAATACTGAAATAGTGTAGTAGTAGAATACTCTTCTTCTTTCTCTCTTATTCTCTCTCTATAGTTTCTCTCACTATAGCTTGTGATTATAACTTTGCTCTTCAAAAATGGTAGGAAATTATAATGAATGGATGGATGAGTATTTATAGGCCAGGAAAAGGTGACAAATTATAAGGTTAATTATACTTTAGTACCTTCATCTTTACCTCTATTTTTAATTTAGTCCCTCAAGTATTATCAATCTTGCACAACATCCCCTAACAGTACCTGAATGAAAACCAATAGTTCCTTGCATGTGAACCAATAGCTCCTTGCATGTGAACCAATTGCAATTAATTACTCATTTATCCGATTAATTGCCCATTTGGTCAATTTAACATCCAAAAATTAATTATTATCGAAATAAATATCGATTTTCACTAACATTAATATTTCCAACACAATGAGAATATTTATATCAATAATTCATCATTAATATTATAACTCACAATATTGACAACCAGATCGTTCTCAGAAAAGAGGGGGCTTTCCGATAAGGATTTCTCCTTACTAGCGCGCAATTAAATAACCTAACCCCTTTCCTTGACAGAACTTTCTAGACATTGTCAATAATGCTAATAATAATAATATGAGTAACTGTGTCGTGTCAATTATTGATTTAATAATTTAAAGTATTGTGCATATGATACTGTGGCAATAATTGAATCAATAATATGAGATACTATGCAGCAACTACTATGAAAATTATTGAATGAAATACTGAGTGACTTCTTACGTAAGAATTAATAATTAGAGATACTGTGCAATACCGTGAGCTACTGTGCAACAACGCGTATTACTGTACTTTTATCACTGGGTATTTCAACAGTTTAACGGTAAAAGTCTTGCCGTTATTTTTATAAAAAGGTTATTTCTGTCACTTTCTATATTCGACGGTTATTCCGTTATGGGGTCCACCAATGATTGCGTCGTCGTATGAATTTTCTCCGCCAAAACGAATATTCTCCGACACAACAAATATTTTATGACCACTTGCTTATTTTGTAAATTTTGCACAAATCACCCATAACTATAACATTATAACAAATGAACACCTTACTATTTAGAATAATATGTAGAGAAAATTAAATCTTTATTCATAAAAGTTGGGGTCTTACATACATCATTGTAAAAGATATAAAATATGGACACAAGAATTTACGTGGAAACCCAATTGAGAAAAAATTACAGAGAAAGAGAATAAATCCAGTTTAAAATAATAACAGGTGTACAAATTATTTATTTGTGTAATATGTTATTGTGTGCCCTCCATACCCTTGCTTATTGCTGTTTTTATAGCTGTCATGTCCACCCGAATCCAATTAGGAGTAGAAGTCCTTTCTAGAATTACCTTATAACTGTAATTAATAACTGATCGATTCCTTCCCAAATTAGATTTCCTTATCTCCTCCAAATAAGGAAGCACAATCTTACTTTAATAAGGACTTTCCCACTATTTGAGCAAGCTATCAAAATAAATGTATATGGGCCAATACCTGATCCGGACTATTAAATAAATAGGAATATACCTTGGCTTAACCTAAATAATCACATCCCAACAGTACATTATAAGGTTTTGAAGAGGGTGTTTTGGTGAGTTCTTGGGAATAAAAAAAAGTATCTACTACTTATGTTGATGTTATTAATGATGGGTATAAGGGAGCAACTATTTGCAAAAAAAGGGCATATCAAATTATTTTCCAACCATAATTGGTTTACACCAAATAACATTGTTAAGTCCATAACTTTTTACTTTAGTTATGGATAAGAGCATCTCCAACAACTTTTTCAACCATTTTGGAATATTCAAATAGGCGAGTCACATCTAAAAAATTATCTCTAACAACCTCTCCAACATTAGTCTTCAAATCCGCAACCTCATTCTCTCTCTTCAGAACTGGTAAGTTGACTGTGCCTCTTCAAAACATTTATTTTGTTTTGAAAGAATCGAAATCATATGAAAAAGCTAAAAAATTTATTTTGCTTGATGGATTTGATGTACAGCTCATTTTAAAATTTAATATCATTCATTTTTATTTATTTATTTATCATATTGGATAAAATATTATTTTGATTACCCTTTTGAAGGGAATTTTGTTTTAATTAAATATTAAATTTTAAATATAATTTATTTTCCAGAATGTTATCTTTTAAAAAAATGAATGTTATTAATATTTTTAAATGTTATCAATTATTATTGTTTTAAGTCAAATACTGCATTATAATTGAATTAAAAAGACTAATGAGGCATAAAATATTAAAGTAGCAAATAATGCTCTTCAAACTACCACGTAGGTCAACAAACTTTAATTTGAAGAGTTTTCTTGCTACTACTATTGAAGATGCTCTTAGAGCATCTACAACAGCCTGTTCAACCACTTTGGGATATTCAAATAGGTGAGCCGCATCAGAAAAATCATCTCCAACAACCTCTCAAACATTATTCATCAAATCTGCAACCTCATTCTCTCTATTCAGAACTGGTAAGTTGACTTTGCCTCTTCAAAATATTTATTTTATTTTGGGAGAATCAAAATCATATGAAAAAGTCTAAAAATATTTATTTTGCTTGATGGGTTTGATGTACAGCTCATTTAAAAATTAATATCATTCCTTTTTATTTATTTATTTATCATATTGGATAAAATATTATTTTGATTGCTCTTTGGAATGGAATTTAGTTTTAATTAAATATTAATTTTTAAATATAATTTATTTTCCAGAATGTTATCTTTTTAAAAAATAAATGTTATTAATTATTTTAAATGTTATTAATTATTATTGTTTTAAGTCAAATATTGCATTAATTTAATTGAAGAGACTGATGAGACACAAAATATTAAAGTAACAAATAATTCTCTTCAAATTGCCACATAGGTCAACAAACTTCAATTTGAAGAGTTTTTTTTTTGCCTACTATTGTTGGACTAAGAGCATCTCCAACAACCTCTTAATTTAACCACTTTAGAATACTCAAATCGGTGAGCCAAATTAAAAAGTTTATCTCCAACAGCCTCTAGTCCAATCTTAGTCATCAAATCTGCAACCTCACTCTCTCTTTAGAACTAGTAAATTGACCCTGCCTCTTCAAAATATTTGTTTTGTTTTGGGAGAATCAAAATCATATGAAAATGGCTAAAAACAATTATTTTGCTTGATAGATTTGATGTACATCTCATTTTTAAATTTAATATCATTCCTTTTTATTTATTTATTTATCATATTGGATAAAATATTATTTTGATTACCCTTTGAAAAGGAATTTAGTTTTAATTAAATATTAATTTTTAAATATAATTTATTTCCAGAATGTTATCTTTTTAAAAAATGATTGTTATTAATTATTTCAAATGTTATCAATTATTATTGTTTTAATTCAAATACTGCATTAATTGAATTGAATAGACTGATGAGGCACAAAATATTAAAATAGTAAATAATACTCTTCCAATTGCCACGTAGGTCAACAAACTTTAATTTAAAGATTTTTTTTTTGCTACTATGGTTGGAGATGCTCTAAGCTAACAAAAGACGTACAAGAAGGTGTGCTAGGCTAGGGTTAGGGTGAATGTTATTTGCTGATGATATTGTTCTAATTGATGAGACTATGGAAGTGATTAATACTTAGTTGGAGTTATTGAGAAGTACATTGGAATTTAAGCATTTTAGATTAAATCGGAGTAAGGCTGCTAGCTGAATTTGTGGAGTGCGAGTTCAACCACTTCGAATGGTGGTTTTCTCACAGTAGTATTTTCCCAATCACCAATTCATCCTTGTATTCATGGAGCTTATATTTGACAATAGATCTACCATCAAAATTTTACAAATTTTAAATCACCACCACTAGATTTTTAAATTAAATTAAGATTTTAATATAAATTAAATACTCTCTCCGTATCATAGTAAACACCCACTTTTTAAAAAAACACAGATTAAGGTAATAATCTTGTTCCTACTATATGTCCCTATTTTCGATTTTCAATTCAATGCTTTATTACTTCTGTTCAGTGTTCACATAATTAATATTACCATTTCGTCAACTTTTTTTTTTCAAGATGGTCAACTTATTAATGGTATGGCTTTGCATAAACTAATTAGATGAATCTAGAACTTGTGGAAGGTATACTTCGGAAAGTGAGCAAAAATAAATTAATAGTATTAAATGACTTTCTTAGTTCATATGCGTCAAGCTAAAACGATTATTATTATATCATCTCCAACAGTAGTAGTAAAAAAAATTCTTGAAATTGAAATTTGTTGACCTACGTGGCAATTTGAAGAATATTATTTGCTAATTTCATATTTTGTGTCCATCAGTCTCTTCAATTCAATTAATGCAGTATTTGACTTAAAACAATAATAAATGATAACATTTGAAATAATAAAGAAATAAATAAAAAAGAATGATATTAAATTTTAAAATGAGTTGTACATCAAACCCAACAAGCAAAATAAATGTTGTTAGCATTTTTCATATGATTTTGATTCTCCCAAAACAAAATAAATGTTTTGAAGAATGAGAAGAAGGTTGCAGATTTGAAGAGTGAGAAGAAGGTTGCAGATTTGATAACTTAAGTTGAAGAGGCTGTTGGAGAGGATTTTTCTGATGTGGCTCACCTATTTGAGTATCCCAAAGTAGTTGCTACTATTATTAGAGATGCTCTTGTAGAATGGAAGTCCGTAGTACTACCATTAATAATTTAAAAAGTCATTAAAGAAAGTTATTTAATACTATCATTAAGAAAGTCATTAAGAATTCACACGTATCATAGTAAACACCTTCTTTTTAAAAAAACACAGATTAAGGTAATAATCTTGTTCCTAATATGTCCTTATTAAATTAATAACTCCGACTCATTCACTTTTGTTATAACAAGTGGGGGATTGTTATATATTACACTTTATTTTATATTTTTGAGACTTATTATTTGTCATCTTTGAGTTTGATAAAACTCATTTGTGGACATATAATTTAAGTAATTAGTATAAAATGTGCAACTTAATGTGGAGAATGAGAGTAATTCATTTGGTTTAAGTGATTGACTTGTGTTTATCAATGACTTAAGTGAAACATTTGATAAGGTAGAAGTTATTTATGATTAATAAAAGATTACTAGTTGCTTTATAAGCATAAGAGATGTAATCTTATTTAATTGTGTGAAGCAAAAGAAAAGAAGTCCAATATACTTTTGGATTTGACAACTAGTTAATCTTTGATTGTGACTCTTCATTTTTCTATTTTAATTACATTGTTATTATTAATTTGTAACTTACATCATTATGACAAATGTGTAACTTACAACATTATATCTATAATAATGTGTAATTAAAATAGATAATACTTGTTACTATTATATATATATATATATATATATATATATGTATGTATATATACATATATATATATATATATATCTATATGTATAGATATATGAAGAGATATACATATACGAGGAATGGTGAATACTTACATGAGAAGAAGAAAACTTGCACATGAAATACTCCTCAATTAATTTTTTCTATAAACATATAAATATCACAAAGAAATATTCGACTGGAACATTTGTGAATTGCTATCACAAAATTGTTCAACTCCGAAACTTGGCATATATCCTGAAGGAATATCGCCTGTAACTCATAGCAAACCATTCGTTGTGAAGGCGATAAAGACCTTAAGGACAGAGATTACTCGTGTCATATTTTCCGACTATTTTTTCGATTATGACTTTCTTAATTCATGTGTATGAAGTTAAAAAAACTATTAATAATTTAAAAAGTCATTAAGAAAGTCATTTAATACTATCATTTAATAATTAAAATTTATATGAAATTTCATCACTATCTTTTCATGGGAAGTTGAAAACCATTAATACAAGTGAGAAAATTTATTGAGACAATGAGTGAAATTAGGGGTAATATAAAAAAATAAATAATTTATTCTCCTAAAAAATTGTAAACGACAAATAAATTAAAAAAAAAATTATTCTAAAAAGTCAATTACTCCTATTATGGAATGGAGGTAGTATAAACACAGAAATGGGGCAATTAATTTGGGACAGATAAAAAGAGAAAGGTGGGCGTTTAATATGGGATGGAGCTAGGAAGCATAAATTAAGATTTACCAACACTCAGTTTCATTGTAAAATTAAGTTTTGAACTACTCCATCTGACATCAATTTCGTCCTTTGTAAAATATAATGTGCAAACCAGAAAGTGGAGGTGCAAACCGGAAAGTGGAGGTGGAAACCGGTTTTAATAGCTGTAAGGAGTCGTCGTGAAACTCCGTGGGTACGTACCTCAAAACCGTAGGTTCAGATGTCGCACATTTGATATGGGTAAAAATTCTACACCCAGCACACATGTAAAGCCAATTGCATAGACTCACTCTCTCCTTGCAGATATGGCACTTTTGCCGAAAAGAAAGATACTCGTATGGAATAGAATAGGATAGGGTAAGAGGATGACTATGAAAAGTGGGTTGGATAGTGGTGGGTGAAGAAGCACACTCTTTGTGAATCCAAAAGGGGCATACGGTACAATGATAAGACAAGTCCTCTGCTACACGGCCGCAAGCATCACAGTGAAATATGGCCGGGCGTTGCAGTAAGCTTAAATTGTGGTCATGACTTTGATGGCGAAAACTGCAGTCCTCAAAAGCGCACTCCACTTCGACGTCAAACTCACAAATAGAACAATTGTAGGTGAACCCCCGCGATACAGAGCGACAAATGGCACATCTACATTCTTTGCTCTTATATGGCGGAACTGCAAAGAGATCGAGGGAGTGTTCGGGGTGCATAGGGTGTTTGATTTCTCTTGGTAGTTCTGCACACGTTTTGTGCAGAAAGAAGAATTTGCACCTCTTTTTGCAGCTCTTTTGGTCACTCTCACTGCAACTATAATATGCTGAACCGCCTTCTTTGATTATTGGTCTCCAACACGTATCGCAAAAAACTTCCTCACGACCACTATTATTATCATCCTTATTCTCAATTCCTTCATTCAAGACGAGCAAATGCTCATGGCTACTATGTTCAATTCCTTCATTCAAGACAACCAAATGCTCATGGCTACAATATTCAATCGCCATTTTTCTCTATTTCCCTATATGATTGTTTGTGTGTTTGTGTGTGAGAGAGAGAGAGAGGCGCAAGTTTTGATAGTTTCGAAAAGCGAGTTATATTTAAAGACTTAATCATGGAAAACAATCTTAAAAAATGAAATAGTGGAGTATTTTTATTTACCACTCCCCCGTTCCTTTTTATTTATGTTATTTTTTTAGAGAGTAAATCTTTTATTCCTTTTTATTTGTCATTTATAAATTTTAAAAAAATATTAATAATTTAATTTACTATATTGTTCCTACATTAAATATTAATTAGTTTGTCTTTCATATTTTTTAATGAATTTCGAAAAATAATATTAAAATTTTATATTAATTTTAATCAATCAAATAAAGCATTAATTATATTTCTTAATAAGAAAAATGTCACGTATTAAATATAAATGGTCGAAGTTGGTCAACTAACGTCCATAAAAAAAGATTAAAATAAATTCTCTTTTGATTTTAGTGTATAACTAGAAAAATTCATACTTAATTATTTAAAACAGAAATTAAATATAAATTCGATGATATTTAGCGTCATTTTCCCAATGTTAATATTTGTATTTTTTCTTATAACAGCAATTTAAAAAGAACAATTAAAAGTCTGGAGTCAATGATAGTGACGTAAAGGCCACATGCATTTGCTTTTAAACTTTCAATCTGACTTCTACGTTGGAATAAATGACTGAATTATGGCGTAGATTCCTCATATGCACGACGACGGAGTAGGACCACATTTAGATGTGTAAACAAATTAATTCCATTTATTACATATATACAGGAAGCTTTTCTTACTTGAACTAATCATCAAGAAAGGAGTATTATCATCAGCAAAAATAAAATAAAGAAAAATGTAAATATGCAGTGCTATCAAGTATAAGTGTTATATATATACTTATTTATAATTAATATTGTAAAAAAATAATTATTTAGTTTTCCTTAGTTAGTTCTAACTAATTGAATTAATTAGCATTGACCAATTATTTATTTACATTCCTTATCACTTAATCAATAATAAATATATAATACATATATTTGTTCATTCACCACATTTACACGAATAATATCCATAAAAAAAATTCATTTTATTAGATAATTATTCACAAACTTAATTACACGATTACTTGATTTTTTTCGGTTATTACATTATTTACCCCTTATAAGGATTATGTCTCCGGAATCATTATTACTGTAACGTTCATATTCGGTTTACTTCTAAATTTTAACATAATTTTTTTCGTCAATAATTTCTTCGAGTTATCTTAGCAAAGGTATTACAATCTCTGCCTCTCACGACTTATATTATATACTATTATTCCATTGCCTCCCTTTTCATCCGTGAAAAGGTCTAACATTAACATATATATGAGTAATCGTAATTCTTCAAAACTTGATATCATTGTATTCTTCCTTCTAGTAATAAGACTTCATCTATTGGAATCTTCTTGTTACTTTTCATTTCTCATTTCGTAATCTCTAAAGTTTCTTTCCTTTGCATTTAACTCCCATATTCTCGTTCATCAATAATAATTTATACCTTAATATAAAGAGTAAAATACATAGATACCCCCTGTAGATAATCATAATAACACTCATCACCCCTCTAGTTTTTCAAGTAACAGTCAATTAATACCCATCTAGTCTACAATATGTAACATTCACTACGCCTAGTGTTGTTTACCGACTAATATCCAAAAATATTTTTAATATAATGTCTAATACACCATTCAAGTTATAATGTTTAATTTATCCACTAAATATAAATTTGTATACTATAATTTTTACTTAACTTGATCTAATTAATTAAATTATGAACTTGTGTAATAAATAACATACATGTCAAAAAATAATAAATATAATTATATTTTCTTTTATTCAACATTGCACAAAAAAAAGCGCCAACTGTATATTTAAAAAATGTAATCAAAATCATAAACATCTCAAATTTTGACATATAGTACTCAAGAAAATTTAACATATAAAAATCATAATATGAAACTAAGAATTCAAATAATAATTTTTATTGTTAAACACCAAAAACTAAATTATTAACATACTCAATCACTCTAATTATAATAGCTCCATTAATAATTTAATTTAATTTTTTTAATATTTGTATCACTTTATTCAAAAATGTGTTAATTCAACTAAATTAGGTTTTTTTATAAGTTACCAACAATTTAAATGAGATAGTCTTAATTACAAATAAAACTATAATTAAAATGTATTGTATTAAAAAAAAGGATAATTAAACATATATATATATATATATATATATATATATATATTATTTAGGAATTAAAATTTGATAACATACAAGGGTAAATATGTAACTTTATCTATGTAGTCAATCCTAAAAACTTGTAAGGGTACTAATTGTTATTTAAAAATCTAGAGGAAAGGTGAGTGCTATAATAATTATCTAGAGAGGGTGTCACTGTATTTTACTCTAATATAAATTAATCGTCTATCGAGCCACACCAAAAGTCTCTCTTTACAATGTAGACACTCGAACTTTTGCTTTTCTTTTACTAACCATGCAGAAGGGCAAAATCGTCTTTTATACCCCAGAGACAACCCCGAGGGAAGATAACATCATAACTTCAAACCCGGAGATAACCCCGTGGGATAACATCATAAATTTAACCTCGGAGACAACCCCGTGGGACAACATCATAACTTCAACCCTGAACATAACCCTGAGGGACAACATCACAACTTCAACCCCGGAGACAACCCCAGGAGGGCAAAGATGTAATGTTGACAATGCAACATAAACAACAGTCGTGCGACTGTACGATAGGCTCACAAAGAACCATCGCAGCAATTCTGAGTGCAAATTGCGCAAGACAGATCCACAGACTACATTCAGATAGTTGAAGATGCTATTTTGGTCATTGACGCATCTTCCCGAATTCGAAAAAGTTCAAGCTCGATGTCATTGCATATCTCTCGGAAAGAGATTTCCGGAATGGTATGACACATCTCCCAGCGGAATCGTATTGCAAGATATAGATGTTTCAGCAGACAGCGCAGCGATTGAAGGAACGAACTTCAAGGCGGTGGGACCTACTGTCAAGCCCCCATCTCATTTGTAAAGAGATTTTTAGTTTCCAAAAATTCTAGGGAGAGAAATCCGAGAGCTAGAGAGAGAAAGAGCTTAGATCTTGCTTCTAAACACTGTGAATCTCAGTTTCAAACACTTATATATGTATAAATCTTGTTCTAGCAACTTTTACCAGTTGAAATCAAGTTTTGGAAATGAATAACCCTCATTTGTGCAGATCTCATGTAAATACGTAAGATCTTATCAGATTTGTCTTTGTTTACTTCATTAATATATATATATATATATATATATATATATATATATATATATATATTACTTAGTGGTGCATAGATATAGTTTTTTTATCGATTATTTTGTGTATATAGTTAGTATTTGCATTATTTTGACTAGATTTATCCTAGATCTAGCCTGATCTAGCATTTAGTCAGTTCAAAAATCTTCATGGCTTGAACCATTGAGCTAGATAGGTTTAGATCTAGGTAGATCTAGTTTATTTCAAGCTTTGTAAATATTTGGCTACCCCGTGCTACCTAGATCAGTATCTAGCGGGAGCGGGAGGCCTAACTACTCGTGTGCAAGGATTTAATTGATAAATCACTTGTTTAGCAAAGTTATGATATATATATATATATATATATATATATAATATCTTAAAATATGCCATGCAAGCTTTTAAATGATATTATGTGAGCCAAGGAACCATAGGGTCGAAGATTCAATCAATGGATCTAAGCTCGATTCCCATGATGGACTTGTTTAAGTTGTACTATCAGATTGCAATCCATTGTACATTTAATCTTAGGTCATAAAATAGTATCCGGATTTAAGGCCCCATAATAGTGAAAATCATGGTTGTAGGTGCCTCGCATCTCGATTAAAACTAAACGAAGCCGCTTCTAATTAAAATTAGAACTATCAAAGGGTCTCGGTTCCTATTTGGCGAAGGATTTGAAAAATCATCTTTTCAAAATATCACTTTTATATTCTTTATTTAAAAATAAACTTTTCTTTAAATAAAACCATTTGTACATAGGTCCAACGAGGCATAACACTACTTTCAAAATAAAGCACTTAAGCACCTTTTCAAAACTAAAGCTTTACACGCGCACACACACACACACACACATACACACTTCATGTTTAGGGAATGAAAAAGTCGTTGTAACCTTGTTTCACGGAAGTCGGGGGGTTCCTAATACCTTCTCCTCGCTTAAGCAAGCCCCCGAACTCTATGAATCTTCCAGACCAATTAAACGGAGTCATATATTGGGCCATATTATGAAAATCTTTCAAAATCTGGATGAGTTGGTACATCCATTTGAACACATACCAACTGGCATCTCTGTCTAATTCGACCCAATCGCATAAAATCAATCTTTTCAAAAAATTGTTGACATGTATGTCGGTCCCTTTCCTAAATTTCACCCTTTAAATAAATTAATCGACCTAGCGAAATACAAAGGGTAAGAAATTAGGAATTGAATTCCCTGACGTCGACAGGTGGCGACTCTGTTGGGGACGTTAGAGGGATTAAGCCGCATTTTAATCTTTTCAATTCCCTTTATATCTGCATGTTGTATGTGTGTGAATGAATGTTTCTTTACAATGCTTCATATTAATGTTTCGCACAATGTCATCATATTGTATGCGTTAAGGCGCGATGAATGTATATGAATGTATGTTGTGTGATTCCTCCACCAGGAGGCAAACCCGTCGGTGGCTAATTACTAGACTTAAATGAGCATAATCCCGGGAGGTTCAGGAAAGGCGCCACTCAGATCTTCTCCAAGCGAAAGACCGGATTCATTACCATCGAGTAGGTTGCAAAGATTTGAGGACCTTCATGTCGAAATGCATGTGAGAGTAATCCTAAAATAGGCCAGCCTTTGATAAACCCCACACTATAGAAAGTCTCTTTATGCCTTATGTAAGATCCCAAATTTTATGAATAAAGATTTAATTTTTTTATATATTATTTTGAAATAGTAAGGTGTTGATTGGATAAATGTGATAAGTTATGGGTGGAATGTGCAAATTTTACAAAGTAAGCAAGTGGTTATAAAATATTCGTTGTGTCGGGGAATATTCGTTTGGTCGAGGAATATTCTTTTTGTCGAAGAATATTCGTACGACGGCGCAGTCATTGGTGGACATCACAACAGAATGAATGTCGGATATAGAAAGCGACGAAGTAATTTTTATAAAAATTACGGTAAAACTGTTACCGTTAAACTATTGAAATACCCGGTGATAAAAAAATACATTAATACGTATTGTTGCACAGTAGCACACGGTATTGCACAGTAATTCTAATTATTGATTCTTACATAAGAAGTCACTTACTCAATAATTGTTACAGTAATTACTGTTCAATATTTATTTTAATGATTCAATAATTGCTACATTAATAATTGCATAATATTTTATTGATTCAATAATGGCTACGTTGATATTTTATATTATTGATTCAATAATTATTACAGTAACCACTGCACAGTATTTCACATTATCAAATCAATAATTCATATTATTTGAATAATATTATTAGATAGCATTATTGACAATGTCTAGAAAGTTCTGTCGAGGAAAGGGGTTAGGTTATATAATTGCGTTCCAATGAGGAGAAATCCTTATCGGAAAGCCCCCTCTTTCCTGGGAACGACATGGTTGTCAATATTGTAGTTCTGTAATATTATTTGTGAATAATTAATTGTTGATATATATGATACGAAAATATTTATTTCAATTTTGATATAAAAGGGAAGAATTTTTAGCATGTGACATTTGTTGAAAGTTGGCATTTTATCTTCTCCGATAAAATAATTCATTCAAATATATTATTATAATATTATATTATAAAATTATAATGTGATAATATAATAATTTTATGTGGTTGGTGGGAGTATGAATGGAGGCTTGAAATTTTCAAAAGTTGTATGCTGAAGCTTATTTTTTAAAAGTAGCATGCTGCTGAGTCATCCGTATGTAAATTTGAGTCATTTTTTGTTCGGAATTTGGAAAAACTTTCTTCTACAAAGTTGTAGAGAACCAAATTTCATATGGAATGGACATAAGGTTCGTATTTTTCTGATAAAAGGGCTATTTATTATGAATTATTAAAGTTCTGGAATATTGAGTCTGATTTGATTTTTGGTGGAGGATTTTTTAGAATGTGCGGGCCCCACTCTTATCCTTTGTTGGTTGTAAAATGCTGAAATTTTAATTCAAGTGTGGTGTGCTGGGAGAAGCCAGCGGGAGAAAATTTGTAAATCCTGGTGTTCTAGCATTTTCCTATAAATAGGGTGCTTAGTTAGAAATGAAATATGACACCAGAATCAGAAAATTTTTTCTCTATAATATTGAGAGTATTTCTTGTGAGTATAAGGATAGTTTGAGTGTGGATTACGGTGTAAGATTTTTCTCAGCATTATATCCGATATTCTAGTCAGATCTAGTATCATTTCACCGGAATAATTTTCTGAACTTTCTCGTGAAATTTTTATCTTTTCATGACGAGTTACTATTCATGAGTTACTATTCACAGTAAAAAAAATATTATTTTTTTATCTAAATTATCTTTGATTGGATCCATGTTTTGAACTTCATTCTTGAAATTTGATCCACAATTGATTATTACGGAGTATTATTGAACTTGGATAGATTAAATTACGAATATCTAATATTTCTCATTTATTTCACTTGATTCGTTCTTTATATTATTTTTCATCATCCTTAGTCTTAAATGGTGATACAAACGAATATCTTTGGCCTGTAGTGCAAAGATGAATGATTACTTGATGAATATCTTTGGCCTGTAGTGCAAAGATGAATGATTACTTGATAAATATCTTTGGCCCGTAGTGCAAAGATGGACAGGTGTTGAGAGGAACATGACCAACTAGTGATACAAATGAATATCTTTGGCCCGTAGTGCAAAGATGAATATTTGGTTCGAGATGTATATTGATTGATATTACAGGGATAAAATATTGATGATGGACTTTTAAATCATAGAAGATAGTAGACTTCATTCTCTACTTAACTCTTCTATTGAATTGTTATTTTCGCTGCAGTTGTTGATCTAAAACTTGTTTTCCATAATATTTTATCTGATTTGTTGAAGACTAACGATAATTTATTTTCCATTATGTTAGTCATAATATTCTTTACTGGGCTAGTTGAGCTCACCCTTTTCTTCCATTGTTCTCTTCAGGAAATGAGAATATCGCCGGTACTAGTCGGGGAATGGAGTGATTGTCCGAGTTAGAGCTGTAGAAGTCCTCATTATTTTGTTTATAAAATAGTGTGATAATAAATGTAATGAGGACTTAGTTTGAGTGTTTATATTTTTTACATGTCTGTATTGACACTCACAGTTGTGTGGTCGTATTTTGCACGACCGTTTGATATAAAGATTGTATTTGGATTCTGTACCATGTATTTGGCGACTCAGAATGGGTTGGGTTGATTGGACCTATTCTGGGGGCGACAGTTGGTATCAAAGCTTAGGGATATGATCTTTGGCGGAGATCTAGGAATAGAACTAGGAGGGGAGAGACGAGTAAATCCTTCGCTAGTGTGTGTCCTACCTAAGTTTATTTGGTATTTAATTGGTCCGTTGGAACATAGGGTTAATATATGATATGTTAATTTATTTGATTAACCATTATTTTGTGGCAGTATTTGAGAATGGCATCTGAAAATCTAAACAATGGAGTGAATGAGACCGTTGAGACACCTTTAATCACCAACCAGGAGAACGTGCAACAAGAAGGCAATATTCCTTCTGGAAACAACACCACCAATCAGACGATGAATGATGGAATGTTTAGAAACTTTTTGCAGTTCATGCAAAACCAGACTGAGGGAGACTCGTGTTCATAATACAGGTGGAAATAATAACAACTCGAGGCTTGTCACTGCCAAGCAGTTCAAAGAGTTGGGACCACCAGAGTTTCAGGGAAAGCCAGATCCAATCAAAGCAGAGACGTGGGTTAAGCAAATTACCAAGATATTTGATGTCTTGGGATGCACGGAGGAACAAAAGGTTCCATTCGCCACGTTTATGTTCCGTGGAGAGGCAGATTACTGGTGGGAATCTGTGAAGCGTACCCAGCCTGCCGCACTCAAGATGTCTTGGGAGGAGTTCCAGAAACTGTTCAATGACAAGTACTTTCCAGAAAGTATTCGTCATATGAAGGAGGTAGATTTTATCAAACTGGAACAGAACAACATGACTGTATCCCAGTACGAGGCTAAGTTCTCGGAGTTATCCCGGTTTGCATCTCATTTGGTGGATAATGAGGAGCGTATGACACGGATGTTTCTAAGAGGTTTGAAACCCAAAATTCGTCAGTACCTCATTTTTCACAAACTTTTTTTATATTCAGATGTGGTGAACAGGGCCCAATTGTTAGAACGAGGTAATGATTATGTTCAACCAAGGTCGTACCGGTGGCAACGTCCATCGGAATAATGAAAATCAGCTCGGAGAAAATTATTAGTCCAGAAGCGGTAACCACTCCGGTGGTAATCGTATCCATGATAATAGAAGAAGTGAGTCGGGGGGAGATTTCAAGAAGAGAAGGTACAACAATGAGAACGTGAAAATGTCGGCAGCAGCACCAGCATCAACTATTTCTAGGGGAGGAGAACGACCGCCGATAGTATGCTATAAATGCGGGCAAGAGGGACACATCAGTACAAGCTGCCCACAATAATTCAAGGTATGCTATAACTGTGGAAAGGAAGGACACATAGCTAAAAACTGTTCGGTAGCGAAACCAAGTCCAGCGGGGATGGTGACTCCAAAGGTTGTCCCGGACAAGTCAAAGTCAGTGGTTCTTGGAAGAGCGTTTGTCGTGTCTGCCCAAAACGCGAAGAACCCGAATGAGGTGATCACGGGTAAGCTAATCATAAACTCTTGCGAAGTCTATACCTTATTAGATACCAGTTCTTGTAGGGGTTTCGGCACATAAACGCAGCGAAAATAAAAATTTTCTGAAACCCTAAAACAGGATCCATGCGAAAACATATTAATTCAGAGGTTAAGATATGTTTTACCGATTATTCAAGCCTGAAAGGAGACGATGGAGATTCTGGAACTGCTTCGAATCCTCAACGCAATCCAACGGAACTGCGCCTCTACGGTATCCACACGAACGTCCCGCGAATCGCCACACGATCTGCAGCAAGGAAAGCTGCGGTACTAACCGCCAAGGATCTGGACTTTCGAAATTTTTCTCTCTAGTCTCTCTCTAAGAGCGGCTAGGGTTTTTGATATCGATCATCCCCTAAACGGCTGATATATCATATATATAGCAGTTAAAGGAATTAACCAAAACCTAATCCAATTAGGAAAATAAAATCCAAATTTATATATATATATATATATATTATATCTTAATTAAGTCTTACTTAATTAATATACATATATATATACAAATTATCCTATTAATTTAAATTCATAATTTAAATACGATCAATCATATTGATATATTTAAATCCATACAATTTAAATTAATTCTCTTTCAATTAAGTTCTAAGTGTGTGACCCTATAGGTTATTATTATGTTGGCAATAATTTTAAAATCATATTATAAAATTATAAATAGTGAGCGGCATCTAGTAATGCATCACTGCTACCCAAATAATAATAAGATCGGTGATTCGATACAACCTTTTTGTGACCAATGTTTCAATGTAATTTAATCCTTTTAACCTTGACATCCTAGATTAAACTCGAGGCGTGGAATGTGTCATCCTCTTCATAATTTAATCTGAGTTTTCTTGATCGATGAGTAGACTATATGAAACAAATCACTATTTGAGCATGGCCATGCATTTCATAGTCCTACTCAATCAAGAGGCCTATGGATATCACCCCTAATATATAGGAGGGTTAAATTCCATCTAGATCACTCATATTCCTCACACGATTCATGATATACCCAATAATCACCTTTATCGTCCACCCTATTAAAGGTGGCCTTTGATGATATCAAAGTACATAAATTCTCGCGTAGTAATATAGTGATTTCAGGTCAGAGGATCATTACATCATTGTCACTATGAGAATTGCTTATGACACTTTGCATAATGCTCCACGTAGAATTCTCATGGTGGGTCTGCCCAGCACATTGTTCTCTAACATGTACCTATGCATTGACTCAATATCTCATATATTTATGACCAATGAGATTTGGCCATCAGTCAATCCACATACTAGTCTCAATGTATCATTGTTGTCCCATTAACAATGACACTCGACTAGGGACATTTAAGAGTAATGATACTAATTGTAACTATATGATCTCATGTTCAAGTCACATACTTGAAGCCATATAATTTGTATCATTATTCTAAGGACTTTTATTATGTTAACATTTATATAACGCAGTAAATAAAACCATAATAAAATAATTCATTTATTCAATTTAATATAATATCAAAAATGTTTAAGCAATTACATCAAAGAATTAGCCTCTAGGGCATAAACTCTAACAGTTCTACCCATTCTTTTATTTCACTTGCTTGTGCTCAACGTTTGAACTTGACCCCTGAGAAATTAGACTTTGACTTATCTGTTGAAACTCCGTTAGGAGAAACCTTCGTTACATTCACGGTTTACAAATCTTGCTTGATTCAAATTGGTACCCTCACCCTACCTGTGGATTTTATATCTTTGAAAATACTTGCATTTGATGTGATTTTTTGAATCGACTGGTTAACCACTCATCATGCGAAAATTGATTGTTTCGTAAGGTTGTTAGCTTTCATTCAAACAACCAGACCACTAAAATCAATCAATGTCATTTCAAGTCATAAAGCTATTCGTTTATTGAAAAACGGATGTCAAGCTTTCTTAGCCCATGTCACTGATTTAAACCAGAATACGTCAGATTTGAATGATATTTCTGTTGTTAATGAGTTTCCTGATGTATTTTTCGAAGAACTTCCTGATTTACCCCAGAACGTGAAGTTGAATTCTTTATTGACCTTGAGCCCGGTACAAAACCCATTTCTAAAACCCCATATCGAATGACTCCAATTGAACTTCAAGAGTTAAAGGTCCAACTACAGGAGTTGTTAGACATCGGTTTTATACGTCCTAGTACATCTCTTTGGGGTGCTCCTGTTTTATTCGTAAAGAAGAAAGACGGTAGTATGCGACTATGTATTGACTATCGGGAGTTGAACCATGTCACCATCAAGAATAGATATCCGTTACCTCGTATTAATGACCTGTTCGACCAGTTACAAGATGCACAATTCTTTTCAAAGATCGATCTTCGTTCTGGATATCATGAGTTAAAGATTAAAACTGATGACATTCCGAAGACTGCCTTTAGAACTCGATACGCGCATTATAAATTTCTAGTTATATCTTTTGGGTTGACTAATGTCCATGTTGCGTTCATGGACATGATGAACCGAATATTTAAGAAATATTTGGATCATTTCGTGGTTGTCATTAATGATGACATCCTAATATACTCCAAAAGCCTCAAATATTTTTCACCTAGAACAAACTCAATATGCGACAACAACGTTGGCTTGAGCTGTTTAAAGATTACGACCATACCATGCAATATCATTCTGGAAAAGCGAATGTGGTAACTAACGCATTGAGTAAAAGATCGTATGCGGGTACAAGTGCGATATTGTCAACACAAAGCTATCTTGTATGACTTACAAATGATGGAGATAGAGTTAAAGACTCGAGAGACCCACGTGATGATGTCAAATATACGCATAAAACCAGCTTTAATTGATAAAGTTAAAACTGCTCAAGCTACAAACTCGGAGCTGATGAAGATGAAGAAGAAAGTGCAAGAAGGTGCTATTCCAGAAGCAAGAATCGATGAAGAAGAATACTTCGAGTCAACTCTAGACTTTGTGTTCCTAACGATTCTGATTTGAAGTATAGAATCATGATGGAGGCACATAACACACCGTTTGCAATCCATTCTAGAAGTACCAAAATGTATCGTGATCTTCGACATACATTTTGGTGGAGCAATATGAAGAGAGAGATCGCGGAGTTTATCTCGAGATGTTTAACGTGTAAACGTGTCAAGGCGGAGCATCAAGTGTCAAAGGGTCAGCTTGCAGAAAGCTATGGGTACTGATTTACGATTTATTGGTCCATTTGAAATCCTCGATCGTGTAGGAAATGTGGCCTATAGACTCGCCTTACCTCCAAGTATATCTCGTGTTCATAACATTTTTCACATATCCGTGCTACGTAAATATATGAAAGACCTAAACCACATTATTGAGTTAGAATCAGACGAGATAGCCAAAGATTTAACGTGCGAGGAGATACCTGTCAAGATCTTAGATAAGAAGGAATATGTCTTACTGCTCAAAGATTATACCTCAAGATAAAGTTTTGTGGAGGAACCATGATATCAAGGAAATGACCTTGAGAGTTAGAATCGGAAATGAAAGCAAGGTATCCTGACCTCTTCGACATACCAGGTACGTACGTCAATTTCGAGGATGAAATTTCATAAGGAGGGGAGGTTGTAAGACCCCAAATTTTATGAATAAAAATTTAATTTTCTTTATATATTATTTTGAAATAGTAAGGTGTTGATTTGATAAATGTGATAAGTTATAGGTGGAATGTGCAAATTTTACAAAGTAAGCAAGTGGTTATAAAATATTCGTTGTGTCGGGGAATATTCGTTTGGTCGAGGAATATTCTTTTTGTCGGAGAATAATCGTACGATGGCGCAGTCATTGGTGGACCCCACAACGGAATGAATGTCGGATATAGAAAGCGACAGAAGTAATTTTTATAAAAATAACGGTAAAACTATTATCGTTAAACTGTTGAAATACCCGGTGATAAAAAAATACAGTAATACGCGTTGTTGCACAGTAGCACACGGTATTGCACAGTAATTCTAATTATTGATTCTTACGTAAGAAGTCACTTACTCAATACTTGTTACAGTAATTACTGTTCAATATTTATTTTATTGATTCAATAATTGCTACATTGATAATTGCATAATATTTTATTGATTCAATAATTGCTACGTTGATATTTTATATTATTGATTCAATAATTGTTACAGTAACCACTGCACAGTATTTCACATTATCAAATCAATAATTTATATTATTTGAATAATATTATTAGATAACGTTATTGACAATGTCTAGAAAGTTCTGTCGAGGAAAGGGGTTAGGTTATATAATTGCGCGCCAATGAGGAGAAATCCTTATCGGAAAGTCCTCTCTTTCCTGGAAACGACATGGTTGTCAATATTGTAGTTCTGTAATATTATTTGTTAATAATTAATTGTCGATATACATGATAAGGAAATATTTATTTTAATTTTGATATAAAAGGGAAGAATTTTTAGCATGTGACATTTGTTGAAAGTTGGCATTTTATCTTCTCCGATAAAATAATTCATTCAAATATATTATTATAATATTATATTATAAAATTATAATGTGATAATATAATAATTTTATGTGGTTGGTGGGAATATGGATGGAGGCTTGAAATTTTCAAAAGTTGTATGCTGAAGCTCGTTTTTCAAAAGTAGCATGCTACTGAGTCATCAGTATGTAAATTTAAGTCATTTTTCGTTCGGAATTTGGAAAAAACTTTCTTCTACAAAGTTGTAGGGAATCAAATTTCATATGTAATGGACATAAGGTTCGTATTTTTCTGATAAAAGGGCTATTTATTATGAATTAATAAAGTTCCAGAATATTGAGTCTGAATTAATTTTTGGTGGAGAATTTTTTATAATGTGCGGGCTCCACTCTTGTCCTTTGTTGGTTGTAAAATGCTGAAATTTCAATTCAAGTGTGGTGTGCTGGGAGAAGCCACCGAGAGCAAATTTGTCAATCCTGGTGTTCTAGCATTTTTCTATAAATAAGGTGCTTAGTTAGAAATGAAAAATGACACCAAGATCAGAAAATTTTCTCTCTATAATATTGAGAGTATTTCTTGTGAGTATAAGGATAGTTTGAGTATGGATTACGGTGCAAGATGTTTCTCAGCATTATATCCGATATTACAGTCAGATCTAGTATTCTACTAAGGTAAAGGATGTTATTTTTTTCGTAAATGATGTTATTTCCTTTCAATATTCATAATGAATGTTATTTTCTTTCATATTCCATATTATGAAAGTTATAATATTTTATTTCATATTCCTATATTTAAACTTACTACGATAAGTATTGCTTCTATAATTCCTAAAATGATCAGAAATTATTTGAGTTTTGCGCTTCATCTAGTATCATTTCGCCGGAATAATTTTCTGAACTTTCTCGTGAAATTTTTATCTTTTCATGACGAGTTACTATTCATGAGTTACTATTCACAGAAAAAAAATATTATTTTTTTATCTAAATTATCTTTGATTGGATCCATGTTTTGAACTTCATTCTTGAATTTTGATCCACAATTGATTATTACGGAGTATTATTGAACTTGGATAGATTAAATTACGAATCTCTAATATTTCTCCTTTATTTCACTTGATTCGTTCTTTATATTATTTTTCATCATCCTTAGTCTTAAATGGTGATACAAACGAATATCTTTGGCCTGTAGTGCAAAGATGAATGATTACTTGATGAATATCTTTGGCCTGTAGTGCAAAGATGAATGATTACCTGATAAATATCTTTGGTCCGTAGTGCAAAGATGGATAGGTGTTGAGATGAACATGACCAACTGGTAATACAAATGAATATCTTTGGCCCGTAGTGCAAAGATGAATATTTGGTTCGAGATGTATATTGATTGATGTTACAGGGATAAAATATTGATGATGGATTTTTAAATTATAGAAGATAGTAGACTTCATTCTCTACTTAACTCTTCTAATGAATTGTTATTTTCGCTGCAGTTGTTGATCTAAAACTTGTTGTCCATAATATTTATCTGATTTTTGAAGACTAACGTTAATTTATTTCCCATTATCTTAGTCATAATATTCTTTACTGGGCTAGTTGAGCTCACCCTTTTCTTCCATTGTTCTCTTCAGGAAATGAGAATATCACGGGTACTAGCCGAGGAATGGAGTGATGGTCTGAGTTAGAGTTGTAGAAGTTCTCACTATTTTTTTTATAAAATAGTGTGATAATAAATGTAATGAGGACTTAGTTTGAGTGTTTATATTTTCTACATGTCTGTACTGACACTCGCAGTTGTGTGGTCGTATTTTGCACGACCGTTTGATATAAAGATTGTATTTGGATTCTGTACCATGTATTTGGTGACTCAGAATGGGTTGGGTTGATTGGACCTATTCTGGGGGCGTCACACCTTACGTCTTTCAATTCTTGTCAAATGTCATTTTATCCTGTCATCAAAACAACTGACCTTTGTTTTACAGAAAAAGATTAAAAATAAAAAAAGATAAAAACAAAAACAAAAACAAAAAATCAAAGAAATCAAAAAAATAAAAAAAAATTAATCTCTTGATATCCTTTGTTTGAACTATGTAAAACCTGATCTCCCCCCATCCACGGAAGTACGTAGACAGTCATCTATGATGCGGTCTAACCCTCAAAAGAATTAGCTAAACACTCTACCTTACAGTCCAAACACCAATCCAAAGACACCAATGTCTACACCCAATAAAAACTCTCAAAGTCGACGACCAACGTTGAGAAGACCCAACGACACCTCAATGTTGTTCCATCAAATTCGGCATAAGTCCCGGAGAGGAAAAGGCAACGATACATTAAGACAGCTAGTCAAAGGGATGAAATGACAATCATCATAAGATGCGACCCTTCAGAAACTCATCAACCCATGAAATTCAAGAAAACTTTATCTCCTTTTGACATATAGAAGTACATGGGTGATTGTCGTGGCAAAGTCTATCTCATACTCGAAGACCTTTTCCTCGAGATAAAGGGCACAAATCAAACCTTGCAGATCAAACCAAACCCGATTAAAGACATCACCTTACAAAGCAAGACGAGCTTTTAGATCCAATTCAATAGAATTCAATGGCGACCAGGCATCAATCATTAAAGCTGAAGCAATAACATAGCGATATATCAAACATGATCATCAACGAGTACAGATACAACCCAAGGTGATCACAACAAATATTGACTCAACAATGCAAGATGACACCTTCGATCACAAGTCTTTGTCAAATTAGAAGAAAATCATTAAAGCCAATTGTGCCTACAAGTCAAAAAATGATGATTGGGCCACCCAAACATCAAAGCCCATATCCACTACTTGTTCTCCATATAGGTTAGGAGGTAAAAGACTCTCGCGATCTCGACATCTTATCATCCCATCTGTCAAACATAAAATTAAGCCACTACCCCAGATGACAAGCAAAACTGGGGCAATTTCAAAATCGACGACAACCTGATATTGGGACCCTTACAACAAACAAAACTGGCACAGTTTCGGAAACAGCGACAACTCGACATTGGGGCGTTTATCGACCATCCCAAAAAGGAAAATGCACAAGTTGACGTCTATGGCGCGATCCCATCAGCATGCGACATCATCATCAGAACTTCCCTCATATCGTTTAATTGGCGATCCGGTATGATCATTTGGTCTTTTCCAATCATAATTTTCTTAGAATACAGCAATCCATACGAGAGGTACTACTCTTTTAACTCTTTTTTTGTCTCCATTCACTAGCGATGATATACATGTTTAGTATAGATAAATCTTACATTAGAATCTTAGGAAAAAGGTTTTAAAAGAGAAGATTTTGTTTAACTTGTTATGAATTAGATTAATTACGATAAGTGTCCGTGAAGCAGGAATCACAGGAACAATTAGAGAATTAAGACTATTCAACCTTTTGATAAGGCACGACATCCTAGTTCAAAGCACTTTTTAGAGCAGACTCGACCTCATATGCATGTCTGCACTTAGCGATTGCCCTGACTCTTAGTTGTGAAGTATGAAACTATGGCGACAGCAATGACAACTAATATTTATTTTATTTAATAAATATTCCATCTAAAATATTTATTTAATTCGATAAATATTTTTAATTATTTACAAAATTTACAATCGTTACATCCTTCCCTCCTTATAAGGATTCTGTCCCCAGAATCACGAAACAATTAATACATTCGTTACAGAAACTATGGTGACAACAATGACAACTAATGCAAAGATAGAAGGTAAGTAATGGCCAACCTAATGTCTAGAATCATGGCCT
This sequence comes from Panax stipuleanatus, assembly GCA_020205555.1. Classification (NCBI taxonomy): domain Eukaryota; kingdom Viridiplantae; phylum Streptophyta; class Magnoliopsida; order Apiales; family Araliaceae; genus Panax; species Panax stipuleanatus. The sequence goes on from CM035124.1 coordinate 126,906,830, forward strand.
AGGTTACTTGAGTAATTAAGCTTGAGGGGTGTCTTTACACCTGGTGCCCTAAAGCCGTCTGGTTTGGGAGTCACCGGCACAACGCTCGCTACATGGGTAAATTAGTGCATAAGAAAATGAGCATTGAGAGGAGAAAGAAGGCGAGACCTGACCAAATCCGAATCGTGGCCTGGGTTACTCGAGTAATTAAGCCTGAAGGGTGTCTTCACAGCTGGTGCCCTAAAGCCGTCTGGTTTAGGGGTCACCGGCCTAACACTCGCTACATGGGTAACTTAGAGCTTAAGAAAATGGACCTTACATAGGTTCAGGCGAAGAGCAAATAGAGTAGACCGCTTGACTTATCTCGAAGTGTGGCCTTTGTTACTCGAGTAAGTAAACCCGAAGAGTGTCTTTACACGTAGTGCCCCTAAAGCCATTTATTTTAGGAGTCATTGGTCCAAAACTCGTTAAATGGGTAACTCTAAATAGCCTGAGAAAATGAGGCAAGTTAAGCGAAGGGAAAAAGAAATAAGAAAATGTGGAGTCAAAACGATGAAAAAAATTACGAGATCAGAACGAAATCATTTCCAGTCATAGAAGAGACCCCCTGTTAAGGGTGGTGTCACTCATAGTGCACATGTCAGATGACGTGAATTATGTGAAGAACGGTTTCTAGAGTGAAGACGAAGTATCTTTGATAAAGGGAGATAAGTCTTTTGAATTTAATCTTACTCATGGAAAATGACCATGGATGCTTAAAAGTTTTCTTGCGATTTCATAACTTGTTAAATGAAAAATTCCTTAAAAGGAAAGAAATAAAAAATAACCTTGAAGTTAGAGATTCACAAAAATTCATACTCAATTCCAAGATCTTTAGTGATAAGGTAAAAACTCAGCGAATGCGAGCATTCAATTTCATGAACTTTAACTTCATATGCCTCATTGACAAGATTATACTAATCCCGACGGCCCGAGCCGTCAAGCTTTTGGCGCATTTTGTTATTCTTCTGATGTCCAAGATATTGCTCACTCTCGACGTGGTCAACTAAGCGAGTTTCTGATATGAATCCCTGTTAATAATGTGCGAAAGGGCTGGGGCATTTTTTGCGATTCAATCCAATGGAAGGAGTCTAAGCTGGACCGAGTTCTCATCAAAATAAATGAGGTGACTCCTTAAAGAAATTGCGATAATGAAAATGGGTCATAGACGCCCAATGACTAACAAAAACTCTAGCAAAGGAAATCTACATCATCAAACATGTCAACCTGTGCCAATCCTCTTAAGTTGAGGCCTTTACACGGAAGTTCAAATCTGGGCAGTGAAAGGTCGGGCTGCATCTTCCAGGAATGTCAGCTGGCACCCGAATCATTAATCAAGCCAGTATCTAATCCAGCGGGGTCGCAAGTAAAAAGCTCGTCCCTTTTATACTCAATGATGAAATTCGTTGGAGTCAGCCCCAACGAAGGCATTGGGAATGTGTGACACCCCAAAATTCGGGAACTTCAATCCCACAGATCTGGTGCTCACGACACATCACATTCACATCTAATTACCCATAACATAGGAAAATAAACTTCAAAGATAATATTCCTTATAAAATATTACATGATCAAAAAAAATCCCAGGTCATCTAACCTTAATTATTACATCAAAATAGCGGAATAAAATAAACTTAAATAAGTCCATTACATAAGCTTCATAATTAAAATATAATTTAATCATCACTATTTATGCATCTTGCTCTTGCCCTACTCCAGGTAATCAACCCTTTGTACTATGTATTGTGCACAATCATATCATCGCTACTGCGTAGCTCGAAATTATAATTTTCGATAACATTTACCCCCAATATAGGGTTGTTCATATCAGCTTTAACATTAGAATCCACACCAAAGAACAGTTGGTTTGGATTAACTTCAAAAGAATTTTAGATCTTTAGAACGCTCATCAACTATGGACTAGTCAAATCAGAAAAGGTTCGATAGTCATTTAAGAGTTTGATATCAACATAATCTCGTATAATGGTACTTTAACAATGATAGAATAACAATGATTCATAATCGAGTAAATATCATTTATCAAAGTAATGCTTTAAGAAGAATTAGAAATCTCATTCAAAAATCATAGACATTGAACAATTAATAAAAAAGTAGCCAAGGTTAGGAAACTTGCCTCGCGCGTTCGTTACAAACTTATAATTCACACTCTTCAAATATCCTATATAGATCATTACAATCATAATACCAATTAGCCACATTAAAACTAACTTCATTGGTTTAGTTCTCATTTTAATCAAGTTTATTATCTTAGTTCAATATCTGAATACCCTAGTTATTCATATATCATGAATCAGAACTCCCTATTCGGATACAACACAAGACATGGTGCTTGGACGACATCTCCATTTCTCACAAACATCGAATTAAAGATTTTTCATAACTTATTAGCTCATAACTTATAGTATCATCTTTGTGATTTAAATATGATATTAAGTCTTAGTATATGATTCATATTTCTTTATGTTCATTAAATTAGACTAAGCAAACACCTCCCAGACTGAACAAATAAAAACTCATTTCTGGGTTTGTTCTGCATCAAGCGTTGTGACTACCCGAAATTTATAAATAAAATCTTGAATGATTAAATAAAGGTTAAAAAATAAAACATAAGATGTAAATAGAGGACTGATTAAATTTTTTTTTATGGTTTGATTTTTTTAAAGCAATGCAAAGAAATTAAATGTGAATGTAAGAAATGAGAAGATAGAGAATAAAAGTGAGAAAATATGGGTTAAAAAAATCCAAAATCCTAGAATGGATTTATATGAACACTTGAAGTATATTAAGGATAAGGTATTAGGATACCTTTAAATTTATGAGAATTAAATGAATGAAAGAGATTATATAGAGATGTATGTGAAAATTTATTAAGGAAAGAAAATTCAAATGAAGAAATATTATAAGGTTAAAGAAAATGTGTATATGTATAGATATATATATACTTAAGAATGTGCTATTTATATTTTTATAGCCAAATAGGAAAATTGATTAAATAAAATTAATCATACAAAAATAAATAAAAAACTTAATTATAGAAGCTTGTGAAAATTAAGCCTTGAATGGTAATTTAATAGAACCCAAAAATATTAAATTGGGAAGTGATAAGCTAGGTATTATGGTGGAGATTAGATTAAACGTAACCTAGTAGTCAAGTGTTAGAAATTAAGTAAAAGTTCAAAAGGGGATTAAGAATATGGCAAGCCGAATTAACTTATATGGCAAACCATATGAACCAAGCCTCGATAATAAAATGACTTGTAATGACACAAGTTATTAATATGGTACTTAAATTTAAGATTATGACAAACGATATTGAAGAGTTGGATTAATATAGTCCATGATGGCAAGCAGTATGAAAAAGGCTTATTGAATGCAGCAAATTGAATTAGGAGGTTTTAATAAGACAATAAATTAAATGTTTAGCCTAATAAATGAATTTAATAATTATTTATCAATGATGATAAATACATTATGATTTATGTGGGACATGTGTGAGATTAAATAAATATATATTATAAATATGTATATATAATTATTTTATATATCTCTACTAATTATTTATATTAACCTAATTAAAGAAAACCTAATTGGGTTATATAATTAAATTTATGTAAGTAATTATTTAAATTCCAAAATAAGTGGAATAGAAACTCTAATTAAATAATTAGGGTAAGATAAAATTTATGTATTGGACCATGCTATTTTTGCATGGCCCAAACAAGTTAATTAGGAAGCCCAAACAATTAATTTCAATGACCTTATTTTTAGCCCAAAATATGTGGAACTTCTAGATCATTTTAATGAGCAAATTTATCAATTAAATAAAACAAAAATGGGGGTATAAAGGAAGGGGGCTTCACCCAGCCCAAAAGGGGTGAGAAATAGCACATGGTGTAATTCTGTTCCAAGCTTATGTGTTCCCCTAAAATCTAATCCAAATATTTTGTTTAGATTTACAAGCAAGCTAAGAGATATGAGAGAGAAAGCTAAGATATGTTAGGACAGTTGGTGTATATATATGAGTTATATATATATATATATACATTTTTAAGGCCTATAAATAGCACCCTTTCCATTGCAAATAAAAAGTTTGTTTCATTATTTTTCTTTCTTTCTTTCTTACTTTCCAAAAGGCTTAAAATAGAAAATAAAAAGAGAGAAAGAGAGAATGGGGTTTCGGACCTCAAGGAAGGGAAGAAGAGAGGAGTTTTGATCCATGATACCCAAGTTCATCAACTATTTTGGAAGAAGAAAAATTTCTACAAGATCAAGGTATAAAAAAAAATAAAACCCTAACTTAGTTTATTCTTTCCATTTTGTTTGTTGTTGATAAAATGAAAAGTTATGATCTTGAAACTTAAAACTCTTGATATACATATTTTAGAGTGTTTCATGTTTAGATCTAATCATTTTTGGTGTTAAAAAGTTTAATCAAAAGTAAAAAAAACCAAAACAGCTTTTATACTCTAGAAAACCTTAGCTTTCGGTCACTTTGAAAAGCTACCATTTGAAATCTTCATATCCTTTTTGTGATCCGTCAAAAAGGGGTGTTAGATATATAAGTTAGCTTTTAAACACAAGTGATAACACTCAAATATGTTAACTATACAAGCCATAGTAACTGTTTTGGTAAAAAATGTCCTGCCGAAAAATAATAAAAAAATGGGCATGAAAATAGCTCCTGGCCAGTTTGGTCCAGGGGCAGTTTTGTCTATTTTTCTTGCTCCGAAAATTCTGAAAATATTTGGTATGTTATTTTGATAATTTAGCAAGGTTCAGTCCAAAGATGAGGATTTTTTGATGTCTAGAACTCAAGTAATGGATTTTACAAGAAAGTGTGATTTTAAAAGTGTACATGAATAACTCTTTGTGTGTAACCCATAAAATTTTGAAATTTTTACTGGAGCTAGATGTTCACAACAGGAGTTAACCCTAAGAATTTCATAATTTTTAGACAAAGTAATAATGTATGATAAATGGTGCAAAATCTGACTGTTTTGGACCTTTTAAAAATAGTAAACAAAATTGAAAAATTATAGACAAAATATATGTTCATGAGAATACCATATTCTTATATTTCCCTAAAAAGAAATTTTTTTGGAGATGTTTTAGTATTTTTTATGTAAATGTTTGATTTATGAATAAATTGATAAAATATGTTATGTGCTATTGAAAATTATAAAAATGTAATTTTATTGACAAATGTCCCTAAATATGAGGTGTTCAGATTTATGGGTTATATTTTGGTCATTTTTAATAAAATTTTATATTTATGATATTTTAAGTTTGTTAAATAAATGTTATAGTGAAGGATAAACAATTAATTAAATTTTTTTATGTATAATGAATGATTAAAATATTAATAATATTATATTAAAATTTTATTATGTAATTAATAATATTTAGATTAAAATATTATTAAATGATTAGTAATATTAGATTAAAATATTATTAAATAATTAATAATATTAGATTAAAGTTAAATTAAAATATTATTAAATGATTAATAATATTAGATTAAATTTAAATTAAAATATTATTAAAATATTATTAATATTAAAGTATGATTAAGATATTATTAAATGATTAATAATATTAGTAAGTGAATAAAATATTATTAAAGGGTTAATAATATTTGTAAATGGTTAAGATATTATTAAATGATTAATAATATTTGTAAATTATGTGAATATTATTAAATGATTAATAATATTAAAGTGTGCTTTGAATATTATTTAATGTATGAATAGAATATTATCAAATGATTAATAATATTTGTAAATGACTAAGATATTAGTATCTGATTAAAATATTATTAAATAATTAATAATATTAAAAAATAATTGAATATTATTAAATGATTAATAATATTAAAGTATGAATAAAATATTATCAAATGATTAATAATATTTGTAAGCAACTAAGATATTATTAAGTGGTTAATAATATCAGGAAATGAATAAGATATTAAGTGATTAATAAGAAATAAATGATTATTATTCAGTGTTTAATAATATTAGACGAAAGTTTTAAGATGATGATAAAGTGTTTGAAATATTTTCAAAGGACAATAATAATATTGATGGTTTAAGGAATTATTTGATGTTTTATTATATGGCTTAATGCAAGATAATTTATTATAAAGTAGTGGTATTATGAGATATGATATTATATGCTGGTTGGAAGATCAATTCAATGAGAGATCTTTCATAAAAGATTAAAAATAGATTGTGTTGCAGTAATCGACAGGCAAAACAAGTTTCCTAACTCAAATTTGAGTTATTATGTTTCAAGCATGCTAGTGGTTTAATTATTGTTAATTATTCCACATCCATGAGAATTATTGTTATTTGCACTTACTGCAAGTTGCATATGTTTATCTGGTATGAAAGGCTGACCACCTTAACTATCAAATTTGTTCATGGTCATTGTTGATCACTCAGCGTTATTGATTCAATCATTCATGTATTGAAATTTGATTCATACTCTTTCACAATCATTATATTGTTAAAAATTCGAAAGCTTATTCTTTTTTTTAATAATGATATATTTTTATTATATTTAAACTTGTTGAACAAAGTAGTTGCTCAGTCATGCTATATCATGATAATATTTCAGTTAAGCCCGAATGCTCAAAGAAGGACAAAGGCAAAGACAAAGTTAGAGATTAGTTTTATATGAACATTTATCTATTATGATAACTTACGTAAATTGATGATGTAAACCTTGTGAGTTATTAAAGGTATGTATTAAGATAAATGTTGTAGACATTGAGAAATGTTGTAGAATTTATTGTATGAACAAATTATGTTTATAATTCCGCATTAGTTTATAGAATATGTATGAAGATGATGTATCGTAACGCACTAGGTCCGAGGTTCAAGGGACCCGGACTTGGGGGCGCTACAGTTGGTATCAAAACTGATAGGTTATAAACCTTAGGTAAGAGTACCTTAGGCTATAACCTTAGAGATGAGGATAAGGATGATAAGTAATAAACTCAAATAGAGTTTAAAGTGCTAAAAGATGAATTTGGAAAATTCATTATTAAGTAAAGAAGAAGATAAAGAAGATTCAAAGAAGAATCTTGAAGAGCTATAAAGATAAGAATCAGGAGTTACCTGACTTCAGTAATAAAGATGAAAACCAATGATAAATGGACGATGTCTATAAGATGAAAAGTGTAAATAAAATCATAATATAATATGATTAAAGAGAAGAGTAAAGAAGATCGTAGGATGAAACGATCGTAGAGAAAGAAAGATCTTAATGAAAAGTGATAGTAAAATAGGATCACGACGGGATCAAATTAAATTGTTGAATAACATATGATATGTTAAATGATTGGAATGAGATAGCTTGACGTTATAAAGAGAATGTACTATGAAATTGTACGATGTAAACTCCATAAAGAGTGGTAAATGCTAAGATACAAATTAAAGAAAATTCGTATTGAGTAAAGAGAAGATTAGAATTATCTGGGATTTCAATTGAGGACTCATGTGATAGCTGAGTTGTACAAGCCTTTGTATGGGCAGGGGTTTTGTACTTGGTTTAACGACTACTCAGTTTATCACATTGATAATCATTGAAATGATGGTGTCGTGCTATCAATATACATATGGTGAGAAAGTAATTCTTTTCTCATATTATATTTGATACTCAGAGAATATAAGGTTAGGTGCGAGTTCTTAAAACTCATGCTTATGGTAAGTTTGTTGTGAAATCCCCAAATCCGGGTACTTCAATTTCCACGGGATTTGGTGTTCACTGTACAAATATTATCTATCTATCTACCCATAATAAATACAAACCATGCAATAGATAGAAATAGATCCATCATCTCCTCTTTTGGGGTTACAAGCATCTAAATAATAATACATAATCAATCAGAGGTCATACTTAACCTTAAATCTCTGTTGCGGAAACGTAAACAAATAATAAGTCATAAACATTACACATAAGTCTTAAACAAATATTATCAATTAAACAACAAGTCTTCATCACTTGCTGACTTTTCTATTGCCTTTGCTAGTGGAAGGCTAGTCAGATCTTTTGTTCTTAAATGCAATGTTATTATTGCGCAAAAGTGAGCACGATTGCCCACAAGTATAACAATATAACAATATAATAACATGCGAATGAATCAAAGACTTCTGAATGAAGAAAACTCGGCTTTTGAATCAAGAATGAATAATCGAGAATCAAAATTACATCTGAGGGTCATAAGACCTTGAACCATGTCCTAGGTTGTCAAGTATGTTTACCTTTACACCCTTAACAGTCATAGACTATGGACTTTACTTCTCGTACTTAGGGGATAAACCCTTAGTACCAATACTGTGCACAATATCTCAACGCTAAAGCATCATCAATCCCTTATTAAAAGGGCTGTTCATCTTAGTTTGACAATAGAGTTCGCACCAAAGGAAGTTTAGTTTGGATAAACTCAATAACAGTTCTAGAATTTAGAACGCTTATCAACTATGGACTAGTCGAATTAATAAGGGTTCGCTAGTCTTACAAGGTTCAATAATAAACGATATTCAAATTGAATAATAACTTCTCAAGAGTATATAATCGAATAAGTATTGTATAACTGGAATCATGCTTTAAAGGTATTATAATATCTCATATGGAATCTCAACTTGATTAATAAGTATAAGAACTGGCATCATGATAGTATTTCAAGAATAGAAAACTTGCTCAATAAAAGTAAACTTTGAATTTAGTAACTTGCTTGACATAAGAATAAGGAATAGAACGCTTATTCAATTAAAGAGTTTAGCTAAGGAACTTGCTTAACGATAATAAGTTAGGGATATAATATTTGCCTCGTGCACAAGCTACAAATATAGTTACAATTCAATTCCTCAACGTCCTACACATTACATTATGCATACGATGTCGATTAGTTTCATAACTTCTATGTTCAACTGTTGAACTTTTCATTTAAGTTCAACTTACAACTTGGTTCTAAGTGATAACTTATTAACTAATCACATAACATAAGTATGAATTCACAATATGCTTATCACATAGGTATAATTCTTCAAACAATAATAATTAAGTTTTACAATCACAATATTCAAGTTCACACTTAGTTTATTAACATGAACTTTCACATTATCTTATACATGTCAACAACTTAGTTTATTAACATGAACTTCAAATCATATAATATGTGTTAATAACATGTTATAGAATAGCATTACATGTTCATCAAGTCCTCAAGTAGGTTATAGCATAGTATTACACTTGGCACGACGTTTCGACGTTCATTCGTCGCACGTCCGACTTGTCCCTCTTGCGGACGCTTAACATGCTTCTGCAATTTGTCTAACACATCATTGATTAATGTTAAAAATCATTATATTTCATAATATTCATATTTTATAACTTATAACAATATCTTTTATTGTCGAGAGCACTACCCTTGCGTACGGGCATGTCTAACGCCCTCTAATTGTCTCCGAATACACATCAGTCACAAAGATGACCATTTTGACACCTTTTAGCGACTTCAAATAGAAACACTTAAAGAATAAAAGTTGTAGGTCTACTCGTTATCTTTCCGAATCATCTTGAATTGCCTTAATCGGAGTTCGTATGAAGAAGTTATGATTATTTTACTACAGGAGGTCAAAACAGTCTCGGTTTACAATTCTTTCACTCCAGACAGCACCCACCCGCGCTGGGGCGGGGATTTAAGCCTATGAGGACCTGCTGGGGCGGGGGCCTCAGCTGATGCATGTTCTGGTTTGCGATTTTGATAGTTCGTTGGCCCAATTACTCCAATTAAATGCAAGTTAAACTAACACCGTGATTTCTATGAAATATAAACTTCATAGAAACATCATACAATGTTACTAACATGTTTTTAACATCTTAAATCATGCAATTACTCGAATCAAATCATGAAATTTAACTATTCTTGGTGTTCTTAACGGTTTTAAAGAAAGACATGAAATTTGACGTCACGGATTCGTTATAACTCCGAATCCGTCCGTTCAAAGTTTATTTTCTTTGGTTTAACATGTATTATCATAATTTACTGACAAATTTAAGTAAAACAAATAATTCATGGCATACAATTGTTTGTAAGGGCCATAAGAGCCATATATTTAACTTTTATACTCTGTAACTTTTTAAAAAACCCAATTAAGGCATAATTGCATGAATTTAATCATTGTAAATCTTGCATACATAGTATAAAATATGTTATGAATAATTAGTAACACATATATGGTCAGATAATCAACAATCACCAAATTCCTCATTCACAAAGAACTTTAAAACACGTAAATAGAAAAACTCTGAAAACTTTTGAAAACTTAATTAAAACATAATTACATAGTTTTAATCACTGTGATTCTTGTATACATGATATATAATATGTTATTAACATATACTAACACATATATAATCACATCTTAAGTTAATTATCAAAATAATTCTTCAAGGAGAACTTGAACAGAGTTTTCATAGAAAATATATAAGAACGTAAATATAAAATTGAATCAAGAGATTACCCTTGCTAACTCTGTTTGATTGTATAATTCCTTCTTCTCCAAATTCAACTCTCTCAAACTTTTCTCTCAATTATTCTCTCTAATATTTTCTCTAACTCTAGTATGAATATATTATAAGAATTGATATATGATATATGTATAAGTATAATACGTATATGATATATAAGCATAGTGGATAAGTGGTTGTCAGTTAATCCCATAATGGGTTAACTGACCAACTTCTTTTAGGGCCTTGTTTGGCTAGCTCCATTACTCTTTATTTCCCATTAATTTAATTAAACTCTTATTATATAGTTTAATAATGTCACACCCAATTAATCATATAATTTTATTTAAATTAATTAAATAAAATAGAATAAAATCACATAATCACATAATTAAAATTCTCATTTATTAATTATGTCAAATCATTAAATCTCTAATTAATTATTAAATTAATTAGAATAACATTATGCTTATTAAATAATTTATTTAATCAAATAAGCTCAATTAAATTTATACTTTGAATAATAAAATTCTCCACATTAATTTAATCAATGTAACACATATAATTAAATTAATCTACCATGAATTCATCAATTAATTATTTAATTCAATAATTAAATCATCGAAAAAATATTTATTTAATTCAATAAATATTCAAATTATACTACAAATTCTCGTTCGTCACATTTGTGACTCATAATCGTATGGTATGTTTTTGAACCCCTAAGAATATGGACAGTCCCTGATCTGTTCTTGGACTACGTATTGCTAGGACAAGTTTTAAAACTCATATTATTGTGGCAAGTTCCTAAACTCATAACGTGTGGTATGTTTAATGAACTATACTAGCATATAGAAAAGTTGTGGATTGAGAACTGAGGATTTTCAGGGTAAAAGGCTTTAAGGATGATAAAAATTGATAGAATTTTTAAGTAATGAAGCATTAGAGAAAAATTGGAGTTGATGAAAGAAGCATAGGTATTCCAAATCTTCTAGCTATGCTAGATTTCAAATATTCTGAAATCAAGCTAAATTCGCACTGATGTGCCTTTAGAAATACAAATGAATTTTTGTTATCAGCAATACACGGTGACAAGGGTGTTGATGTGGACTTCGTGTCACTAACACATCGTTACCTGTTGCGGCATGATAACACCAAAAATAATTTTTAATGGTTTTGAACCATTTAAAGAAGAGTTTACGCTAAATGTTTCGGCTAGACAAATGATTTGAAAAATATCAAAATTATATATCATCAATGCATCATTGAACCTGGTGCAAAGATGATAAAAATGATGGAGTTATCAATGCAGAGTAACCTAGTGCTAGATATGATCTAAGGATCGTCAGCCCACTATGGTATGATATAGTATGACAAAGTCACAAAATGACGGAATCCTCAAACGGACTATAAATACAGTGCGGTATCATGACGTTATAAAATGATTTTTAGAATTTTGAATCAATTAAAGATAGTCGATGCCAATTACAATGGCTAGACAAATATTTCGATTGATGTTCCAATTATTGGTATACGTCTAAGCTAACTGATTTAGCTAGACAAATGTTTATGAAAATTCAAGTACTTCTTTGAGAATTTATCCCGAACCAAATTGGTTTGGTGCGAAATCTTATGCTAAGTCTGAGGTGAACGACCCTGTAAAATGGGAATATACCAATTGGATAAAATATTCCAATCTAAGAATGCATATAGTCGTTCCGAAAACTAAGGTATGGTAGACTGATCACCTAACGTACCCACATAGGTAGTTTACCTTCTTCGTGATTGTAAATATATCTAGTACAATATGTTTTTAAATTTGGTTGCTGTGAATACCGTAAAACCTGAGAGTTCATGGTCTATATGACCCCTCAACATGATATGAAAAATTTTAACTCCTTAAAGAGAAGTTATGGTAGAATGGGATGATAGAAGAGATCGTCATAGAAGGAAATGGTAAGTACTCATTGATTGAGAATATAATAAAATGTGATTAAATAAAGGTTATATTGACAACCTATTTTTGGTGAATAAAAGAAGCAGAGATTAGTAGGCCATAATTTCGAGGAAAAATTCTTAGAAGAAGGGGTGAATGTGACAACTCGAAATTTATAAGATTTATAAATAAAATCTTGAATGATTAAATAACGGTTAAAGAATAAAACCTAGATTTGAAAAAGTGGAAGGATTAATTTTTTTTAAGAACCTATATGGTTTGATTTTTTTAAAGGAATGCAAAGAAATTAAATGTGAATGTAAGAAATGAGAAGATGGAGAATAAAAGTGAGAAAATATGGGTTACCAAAAAAATCCAAAACCCTAGAATGTATTTATATGAACACTTGAAGTATATTAAGGATAAGGTATTAGGATACCTTTAAATTTATGTGAATTAAATGAAAAGAGATTATGTAGTGATGTATGTGAAAAATTTATTAAGGAAATAAATTTCAAATGAAGAAATATTATAAGGTTAAAGAAAATGTGTATATGTATAGATACATATATACTTAAGAATGTGTTATTTATATTTTTTATAGCCAAATAAGAAAATTGATTAATTAAAATTAATCATACAAGAATAAATGAAAAGCTTAATTATAGAAGCTTGTGAAAATTAAGCCTTGAATGGTAATTTAATAGAACCCAAAAATATTAAATTGGGAAGTGATAAGCTAGGTATTATGGTGGAAATTAGATTAAACCTAACCTAGTAGTCAAGTGTTAGAAATTTAATAAAAATTCAAAAAGAGATTAACAATATGGCAAGCCGAATTCACTTATATGGTAAACCATATGAAGCAAGCCTCGATAATAAAAAGACTTGTAAAAATGACACAAGTTATTAATATGGTATTTAAATTTAAGATTATGACAAACGATATTGAAGAGTTGGATTAATATAGTCCATTATGACAAGTCATATGAAGAAGGCTTATTGAATGCAGCAAACCGAATTATGTGGTTTTAATAAGACATTAAATTAAATGTCTAGCCTAATAAATGAATTTAATAATTATTTATCAATGATGATAAATACATTATGACTTATGTGGGACATGTGTGAGATTAAATAAATATATATATTATAAATATGTATATATATTTATTTATTATATATTGAGAATTAAATAAAAGCTATTGTAACCTAATTTTTATATATTAGGTATAAGAATTAAATAACCTAAGGGTAATAGTTATTGAGAAATAATAGTATTTAAATGTTACACTAGTAAACAAACCCTAAGAGATATATTTAATATATCTTCACTAATTATTTATATTAACCTAATTAAAGAAACCTAATTGGGACGTTATATAATTAAATCTATGTAAGTAATTATTTAAATTCCAAAAATAAGTAGAATAAAAACCCTTATTAAATAATTATGGTAAGATAAAATTTATGTATTGGACCATACTATTTTTACATTAATATACATACAATATATATATATATATATATATATATATATATATATATATATATAATATCTCCCAATATCTTTCCTAAATCTTAAGTTATCTTCTATTTTCAAAGGCTAGAGATTTTAAAGGGACAGAGGCTAGTTAGTTGGTAGATTTCTTTTGATTTTTGTGGAGTTAAAAATGAAATAAATTAACATGTGCCCAAATCTCTCAAAATCTATGCCAAATCTTTCCAAATCTCCCATATCTTAAGCTAGGGATTTCTTTTAATTAGCTTAGGTGAGTTGTTGAGCTAGGTTAGCAAGGTGGCTTAGAAAATTTAAATGCCCATCTCTCTCCTATCTTTCCAAATCTTGCTAAATCTTTGAAAATGAAATAATTTCATGTCCTAAAATCCTCTCCCAAATCCGTCCATATCCTTTCTTTTCTACCATTTTTGATTTCTTTTAATGCTTAAATTGCTCCTTTTATTATCTAGGAAGTCTACCACAAAATGGGTTAAGTTTGGGTCAATCCATTAATTGTTTGGGCTCTCTAATTTAAATCATTTGGGACATGTCTCATAAATTTCACATTACCCTAATTATTTACTTAGAATAATTCTCTTAAGTTAGTTTACTAGCATATATTTTAAATATTAGTACTTTTAAATAAAAATAACACTTAGGTTATTTAGTTTTCATACCTAATACATATAATTAGGTCACAACGCTTTCATCTCAAGCTTAGTTAGTTAGTAACATAAGCTTAACTAAATAAATTCTTATTTCTTGGTTTTACTTTTTGTTCCTCTAATTCATTAACTCAATTAGTTCTAATTGGCTTGATAAATTATTATACATATTTATCCACTTTATATAAGTAATACTAATTAATCACTTAATGATTTTTCAGTTACCATTCAAGGTTAACATTTAAGCTAAAATATAAGCTTATCTTCATTTTCCTTAATCAACTTGATTAAGTAATCATCTTGGTTTCCTTTTCACTTCTTTAGTCAATTTAAAATAAATAAATAAATTAACTTAATTAATTCATATCACATAACACATATTCACTCATATGCTTAAGATGATTTTCTAAAAAAAATTATTCATTAAAATATACATATATAATCATATAAAATTCTCGGTCCTTACAAAGTCTCTTTGGTATAAACCCTTTCGATACATATTCAATCTGTAAAGGGAATTCTGGAACTTCATCCCCAATGAAAGTAGATGCATCCTCGTATGTAAACTGAGGCAATTCGGACTGGGTTCTAGATACGTAGATGTCCTGCATGGCCCAAGAGGTGGGCATCTCTGTCTCTTGACCCCCTATATACTCCTCCCCCGTATACTCATCTCCCCTACCCCTAACATCTGCATCATACATTGCACACAGGTGGCCCCAACCCTCTTTCATGAGTTTATATTTAGGAGGAAAGTCTTGGTTAAGCTTGAAGACTATGTCTAGAAGGGACTTTGCGCTCTCAATCTGTGCAAAAAATTCATTAAAATAATAAGATAAAAAAATACATTAACATCAAAGAATACAATAGATTATATCAATTGAACAATTTGTAAAAATTTACTATGGTAACTATACGATGTTGATTATATACAGACAGAGGCTCGTAGGAAGTGTTTTGATCTCCTTCGCGTCTAGGGTGGTGCAGATGTTGTCGGGTAATCTTATTGTACCATGTGAAGTACGTATCCATGGGGATAGTTTCTGCAACCTCCATTATTTTTCCCTCGAAATGGTCCATATACATCTCCCATTACCCAATGTATTACCTTCTCAATTCTATGTAATATCCTCTGTCTTGAATTTCTATTAATAGGTTGTCTTAGAAAATCTTTCTTTCGGTCGGGGACAAAATACATTTTACATGCCCGTATTACTTCATAACCTAGTCAGGCATTTGAAATTCTACAACATTGAAAAGAATCAATGGGACCCGAACAAATCCTGCCATTCTAGCCTCATAGTTATATCAACTCCAGTCATCATCTCATCGCTGGTACGACCGTCATACTACCTCCTTCCTAGGTTACATATCAAATTTGCTCCAGTAGAAAGACAGATGGTGATGGGGATTCTCCCGCTTATCAGGATATTTATTTTTGGCGGAGTATGCCCAGACCGTTGCCCTAGGGAGCCAAAATAAATAATTTAGCCTAGGGTTAGGTCTTACAACCAAAAAACGCTCATATGACCAAATTTGTAACAAGGTCAAACACCCATTGACATATTTAGTCCTTCTTCTAGTAGTTGAGTACAAACCCAGGTATAAATATGTCAAACATGTGGTACCCCATGCATACGTGGCAATCTTATTTGAAACATATTCAAAAATACATATACCTAGGGTGTACAATATTTCTTGACCTAGTGGAAAATAAAATTGCCCCTTATATCCAAAAGAGGTATGCCTTTGTATAACGCCCAACCCCATCCTTACTTGCATTTTTTGGGCACTTAGAGAAGTTTTTGTGAAACCAAATTAGCGAAATACCACATCTTTTTTCCACATTATTCCATTCCCCAGCCATGTCATCCCCGAAACATTTTGTAAAATATCTCAATGGGACATCAAACGCCAGACAAGTTAAGGGTTTTCCTAATACCGGCAATCAAAAAACAAAATGGACATCGTCCAATGCTATTGTTATTTCCTCACACTTCATATGAAATGTATTAGTCTCCTAACGTCATCTCTCAATTAAGGAATACATAAGTCTGACATAAATTTTAGTAATTATTACCATATGACTGAACACCCCAAACCCCCACCCCTTTAATAGTTATATTTTTTTTGTAATTCGGTCAGTTTCCATTTATCAAATATAATTGTAGTCGTTTAGGTCGACATTATGTACTCCTATCAACCATGTTCCATACATCCTTCGAAACATGAATTTCTTGGACATAAAGGACATTGGGGTCGTTGGTTCTAGGCAGTCAATTGTCCATATTTACCTAACAATACCAACAACAACAATACAAATCTCTCAATAACAACATCTACAATTCTACTAATGCATACTACCCATATTATTGTTTCATACATGTAATTAATTCTAAGAAGAATTTAATTATTAACAAAAAAAATTAGAAAAAATACCAACAACAACAATAAAACTAATATTTGATGTCTATAAATATTCCATTATCATATAGTTGCTATCTAATTTGTGAAAGTAGTATGCCTTCAAGCCAATCACATTTGATGTGATCAGCATTTACGTTGTAATCTTATTCATTTATTAATAGTAGAATTTATTTAATACAAAATGCATTCTTTATTCATGTTAATTAGTTGAATTAATATATGAGATAAACTCATAGTTTTGAAGCAATGCTTTTAGAATCATGATGATGATCATGTTAATGAGATATAAATTCTAGATAGCTCAAAACTAAAATGTTCATAATCATATGGATCACTAATGCGGGGTTACTGATTCCAGAATGCTTGCTCTGTTGAATATGATGATTGATCTCATAATCTTTTGTGTAAAGATACTAAAGCAAGTATGTAGGTGCTTATTGAAGAATAAGTTCACTGAGCGTGACTTGTATAAAGGAACCATAATGAAGTTTTACTTGCCTATCAATATAAGTTCTTAAAGTGATAGTAGTACAAGTGATCCTTGGACTTGAGATCATCATAGTATCTTGTATATACTGAGTTATGTTTGCACATATTACTTAATACTCTCGGATATGATGTAGGGTATGTTCAAATATAATAAAGTATATATGAAGATATGTGAATGATCAACAAAGGATCTATCGATTCCAGTAAAGGGAGAAAATGTCCTATGTAATTTGATAAAGTGACAACTCGAAAATTCCTAGGCAGGGTTGAATGGAAATAAGAAAGAAGTTTCTAATTTACATTAACTACAGTTGTGTATTTTAGAATCGGAATACATATAAATAAATAAATAAAACTTGACAGTAAATCTATTTTTTTATTTGATTGGGACATTATATGGTAGAAGGATTGAATTGTATGGTAACTATTCACGGAATAGGTTCTTTTTATTCTTTGTGATAATATTTGATTGAACGTTGAATTTATATTATCCGGATAGTCATGATACATTATTTATATGGTGTCACTCATGATGTAGAATAAATATTATTTATTTATATTTGAATTAAAGGAGTTTATTTAATTATAAATAATATTAGAATGATTCTAATTTATTTATTCTACTTATCTGTTTAATATTGAACTTAGAGGGTCACACAATTAAAGGGAAGAATATGATTCTAGAAGTGATTGACATATTAATAGTAAATTAAGTGTATTTACTTTATTAGTGAAATAAATTAAATAGCTTAATAATTTATTGATTAAGTATTTGGAGAAATACTAAATTATAAATTAATAATAGTAGTCTTATTATTATTATTATTATTTATTAATTGGATTAATAATAATAATAATAATAATAAATTAAATATATTTAATTTATTAGTGGAATAAATTAAATAACTTCATATTTATAATTATGTAAGAATACTAATTATAAATTAATAAGAGAAGTCTTATTATTTATTATTATTATTATTATTTAGTTCCTAATTAGATTGAGAATTAAATAAAAATCCTAATTTATAAAAGGTTTATGATTAGGGTTAGTCTATAAATAAGAGGGGTCTTATTTGTGGAAAAGACTAATGTTACTTTGCATCTTTCTTGCAAGTATTCTCTAAATCCTAAGGAGTTAGGATAAAGAGAATTAGGGCTAGCCACCTAAGATTTAGTAGAATCTAAAATCACATCTTCAATAAGTTTCTCTTAGTGGATCACCTCTTGGGCGATGCACGATTTGAGTAGTGAACGTTTGATTCATTGATTGGAGAGATCTTGAAGGAGCAAAGGATTAAAACTTGAAGATTTCATCGATCAAGGAGTTGATCATCATCTTTAAAGGTATATCTTTTATCCTTCCTCAATTAATAATATTGCATAAGGTGATTTGTGTGGGATTGCAAAAATTTTTAAATACGATTTATGTCATGCTTCCGCTCTATTTACAATTTGATTGTATGTATGTCTTGTTTCTGCGAACCCAAAAATTTGTATACATACATACTACCCAAGAAATATTTCATTCATGTAATTATACTAATATTTTATGATTTTAAAAAAATTCATACAAAATATTCGGGGAGAATATTCTTACTAGTATTTGAAGTAGATTAATTGAAGAGAAATTAATTTTTGATGTGCTAGTAGTGCTTTGATAGCGACCAGTCAAGCTTTGTCATTTCCTTCTCTATAATTATGTAGCAAACGATAGATATGGAGGAAAATTTTTAGATTTGGAACTCAACTTGCGGTCAGTCAAAACGTTGTTGTTTTGGCTGCACTAGTTTTCCTTTTCATACTAGCCACAAGTCAACACTTTGATGGGCTGCACGAAGGATATATATGCGGCCTGTATGGAAAGGAAATTTTTTTAGGGCAGTTTGGTAAATAGTCTAACCGCAGGAAGTAATTGTGTTTTCTGCATGTCCTAGCTACATGTGGTTGCGCCCCTAACTCATTTAATCTCAGCACTTGGATCATTCAATGGATGACCACATATCAATTAGCTGTAATGGTGCCCCCAACTAACGTGTGTTGTGGAATAGGTTCTTATATATATAAATATATATAACTAACGTCTGTTGTGGAATAGGTTCTTATATATATATATATATATATATATATATTTATGTATATAAATAAGTTTATATATATATTCTGAAAAAATTTGGGGAACGATGAAAATTCAAGCAATTGTAAATATTCCATAAAATTCTAAATTAATGAAATCAAATGATGACATAATAAAAAGTTTGTAAACATTTTTTATGCCATCAGGCTGTTGGGTTATTTCCTCTTATGTGGGTAGGCCCAATTAGTAGCCCATATGGTCTATTGACCCATACGGATGATATAGCATATGTTTCAATAAAAAAAATCACTTGTACGTGATTATTCAATTGTACTAAATTTAACCCCAAGTTGTTTTTCCTCAAAAATATCACATATTTGAACCTTTGAATTGGGTGTTTCTTCAAGTTGTTGTGTATTAATAGGCTTTGTCAACTGATAACTTGTAACCATGTAGTCTAGCTACTTGCTCACGATCGACCATTAATCTCATATTCATTCAATTCAAATTTTAGATTTGAAGACCTCATAGTGGTATGCATAGTTGATTGGTGAGGAAGTAAACAAATTCTCGTCTTTTGATAATAAAAGCTACAAACATTTTCAGAATCAAAATATTCACCATGAAAATCATCTAACCACAACCAACCTAGCAATATATGTGTTGCATCCATGAGAAAAACATGAAAAATCACCTCAACTGTATACCTTTTAAATTTAACTGGAACAACACAAAAATGTGATATTGTAATTGAGGTATTATTGAGCCAAGAAATCTCAAAAGAATAAGGAATTGGCTCGGGTTAGAGGTTTAATGCATACACAATTTTGGGTGAAATAATGTTAAAATCGCTATCTTTATTTAGAACAAGGTTACGCAACTTTGACTTGCAATGAATAGAATTGTGGAAAGTAGATTCTGGTTGCTATAACAACTCCTTTCTGAAATAGAAAGAGAGGTTACGCACAAAACATAACTAAACTACAAAACAAATCGAGAGTTTTAGAACATAAAATGAACATCTCTAATAACTAATAAATGTCACAAAATGAAACAGATTATAAATGTTTAACTGAGTCAAATCACAATCTAAGATATTAAACACAACTCAAAATAAACTGATGTATCATAACCTAAACAAAATATTTAAACAATTAGAAGAAGAAAGCTCTCATTACACTTGCTCTTGATCCCCTGATTACTTGCCGGAAGAAAAACACAGCATGAGCCAAATGCCTAATACATATATAGAGTACAAGAATAATAAACTGAAATAACAAGCTCAATTACATGAAATGAACTTAAACGAATAAAACTAACACAACGAAATAATAATCTGAATCAAATGGTTGGGTGTTATTTCATACCGAGCTCAAAACAAAACAAAAATACGTCTTGTCACACAGAAAGTCATACACCGAATCAAAATGCATGTAAAATTAGAAGGCGTGTTTGGCACAAACATCACCAATCCGTAGAAAATAATAAAACAAAACAGAAACTAGGTCGACCCATACACCTCCCACAACAAAATTACCAAATGACCAACTCCCACCGAAACACAAAACGGAGACACTGTGGACTGATCACACCTTCACGGAAAGTGTCATGCATCGGTGCCAAGAGGACATGCGTGTGGTACGCCTAGGGGCGGATCTGTATTGGGGGCAGCATAGGCAGCTACTCCTACTGGATTTTTTTTAATATAAGTATAGGGGTAGGGCATATATGTAAATTAATAAATTCAAAGGGGCAGATTAATAAAAGAGTTAAATTTGGAGGGGGTAAAAAAAATTCATAAACCAATTCTAAATATAAGTACAAAAATCTTCTTATTTTAAAGTTTGGTGAAATCTTAGAAATATTTTTTGTATAATTTTTTGTTTTGAATGTCAGCGTGTGAAATGTGAGGGATTGTTTGATTCAAGTTTGATTTTTTTTTATTGATTTGGTTGAATGTGGTTACTTTTTGTTTGATCTGATTACTTTTTTGTTTTTGGGTTGTTTGTTCTTCAATTGAAACTGGGATCATTTTTGTTGAGTAGTTTCTGTCTTTTATTGTGATAGATTACAATAATTTTGCCTTATTTTATAATGAAAAATGAAAAATAGAAAATGATTATGTGCCTTTAGCAACATCTCATTTCTGGTTGTTATAATCACTTTACTTCTCTGCATCTAACTAATGGTCCCTATATAATTTTTGGTGTTCTGAGTATAAATTTTGGATAGTTTGTTTCTCTTATTTCAAGTAAAACTTATTTAAAATAAAACTTATTTGAAACTTATAAAAAGATACCAAAACTAGTTTATGCTTTAAAATTAATTCATGGCTTTGTTTGAATATAGAAAGCAAATTTGGTTTGAGATTTTGAGCATTTGAGAAATAATTCAAATTGAACTATGACAAGGGATAAAATGCAAATGTGGCCACTAAACTTTAGGTGTTTTTCGGTATTAAGCCTCTTTCTTTTGGTCAACGCAAATCAAGCCCTTTCTATTCAAAAATTTTGATATTGAGCCCCAGGTGCCACATGTGCGTTGACCTGCCTACGTGGCACACGTGGCACCGCTGACGTGGACATTTTCCAATAAATTTCAAAAAAATTAGTAAAGCCAAGGATTCGAACTCAAAACCTCAACTTTAAAATCTCAATCATGAGACCACTTGGACATCATTTGTCTAGCTGTTAAAATATCTCAAGGATTAAATCTTATACCAAATCAATTCATTGTGCCAAATAATATAAAGTAAGCAAATTACACAATTAACCTATACTAAATAAAGGACACCATTAACAAATGCAAAATAAATTTAGTCTCGTCACTTCCAAAATACTCAGTCTCAGCACCTCCATCATCATCTTTAACGATCTCACCATCAGCGCAAAACATTCAACCATCCACCATTAATATCCTACTAGATCTCCGCGTTCTGCACAATTGTGGAACATTATCATCTCCCATCAAGCTCCTTCTCTTCCTCTGTGTATATATAGAACCATAATTTTTTTTTTGGATTGATTCTCTTTAAAAACGATTGTGATTCCACGATTGAAGTAGAATCGATTAAATTTCTAATAGAAATTTAACATATTTAGTTACGGTGGTTGAGGGGTGGCTGAATATAATGGTGGACAACAATGGTGGTTGGGGTTTTTTGACTTCCTCTTTCTCTCTCTTACTGTTTTTATTTTTTTAGATATAAAGTCTGGATCTGAAAAGGGATTGTAAATCAAAAGGTTGTGGGCATGTCAAAAATATAACTACGTTCATATATTAGTTAATGGCATGTCCTTGTATTGGTGTGATTGTGTTCTGGGTTCCCAGATTTAGCGATCCATTATAATTTCTTATGTAGAGAGATTTTGTTTTGTTGATAAGAACTGATCATCTCAAGTTCTGGTATTTCACTTTTTGCATGATTTTCTTATGATCCATGTTAATTTGAATTATTTTTGTTTCGATCTGATTTAGCCGTGTTTTATGAATTTTGTCTTACTGAATCTGGATTTTTACAATCAATTTATGCTTGTCGGTGTTCATTCTCTGGTCTTTGTAGCCGCGCGTTTCTTGTCCCTATTACACTTAGAAAAACAAATTAAATTAAAAATTACACTTAGAAAAACTAATAAGATTATTTACACAAATTGAAAAATTACACATAGAAAAAATAATTAAATTAAAAAATTACACTTAGAAAAATTAATAAGATTATTTAAACAAATTAAAAAACTACACTTAGAAAAATAAATAAAATTATTTAGACAAATTTAAAAAGTACACTTAGAAAAACAAATAAAATTATTTAAACAAATTGAAAATTTACACTTAGAAAATTTTAATTAATTTTAGTTGATGTAATTTTAATTTTATCAATTTTTTAATTTTAAAATTATATAATAATAATAATAATAATAATAATAATAATGAATTGATTTAGTACAAAACTTATTCGTTGAAAAAAATATAACAATTAGGCTTGTGGTGCAGGTGGTTGCATGACCAAAATTTTAAAATAATAATAATAATAATAATAATAATAATAATAATAATAATAATAATAATAATGAATTGATTTAGTATAAAACTTCTTTCTTGGAAAAATTTAACAATTAGGCTTGTGGTGCAGGTGGTTGCATGACCAAAATTTCAAACTTAAGGTCATGGATTCAATTCTAAAGAGTTATATATTTTGGGGAATTAGTTTTGTAAAAGTACACGTCAGCGGTGCCACATGTGATACGTAGGCAGGTCAACGCACAAGTGACACCTCAGGGCTCATGATTAGTGGTTTTTATGACCACTTATTCGGATAGTAACCAACTCATTTCGTGGCTTAAACTCGAGTATCATTGTGCTTTTCATATGTTTTTTCCTTGTTTTGCAGTTTTCATGTTTAGGAACTCTCCTTTAGTGCATGTTGAGCTAAAAAGGGCAAAAGATAGCCAAAAAGGGGCAAAGCACAGCAGAAGGCTTAAAGCATGATGACATGACAAAGAAGAAATGTAATGTGAAGATGCTACGAAGCTAATAAGAGGAAAGAATGCATGAGGTGCAGGAGGTAAACAACTGAAGACTACATGACGCCAGCATTGCAGCAGCAGAAGCCAGCAGAATTCAGCATCCCAGAGCCGCGCGGCCGCGCCAGCAACAAGGCCAAACCGCGCGCTGCCGCGCCAGTCCAATATTTTTTCAGCTTTGACTTTCACTTGGATTAAATGGGAGAAGCAGAGATATATGGGTGTTATCCCCATTTGGTCGAGACATCCTCCCTTGGGGAGTCTAAGCCCTAGTTTTCCATTTCTTTTCCTTTCATTTCTTGTTTAATCTAGATTAGGAGTAGAGTAAGGTTAGATTAGTGTGAGTTAGTTAGATTCTAGGGTTTAGTTAGAGAAGAAGATTGAAGCAAGGATTAATATCAAAGATCCAAGTGATAGTAGTGTGCATACAAGCCAATCATGTATGATGATAAAGCACGTACTTTGTAAACAATCTTATTTATTTATTAATAAAATATTCATTTATTAAAGGCATTTAATTATCTACATGTTGCTGTTTTTATAATATGTAAATAACCCATAGTTTTAAGCAATGCTTTTAGAATCATGATGATGATCATGCTAATGAGATCTAAATTCTTAGAAAGTTTTAAAACTTAAATAGTTCCCAATCGTGGGCAAGAGTATAAAGATACTTCGATCAGATCGAGGTGGAGAATACTTAAGCGGTGAGTTTCTCTATTGTCTCAAAGAAAATGGTATAATCTCACAATGGACTCCTCCAGGTACACCACAGTTAAATGGAGTATCTGAAAGGAGAAATCGAACACTGTTGGACATGGTTCGATCCATGATGAGTTTTATCGACCTTCCAATTTCTTTCTGGGGATATGCCCTAGAAACGGCTGTATACCTACTTAACAAGGTACCTACCAAATCCGTCCCAAAGACTCCATATGAGATGTGGAAGGGGAGGAAACCAAATCTTAAGCATATTAAGACTTGGGGTTGCCCAGCTTATGTCAAAAAGTTTGAAAATGATAAGCTACAGACTAAATCCGATAAGTGTAGATTTGTGGGATACCCTAAAGAAACTTTAGGGTATTATTTCTATCATCCAACTGATCAAAAGGTGTTTGTTGCGAAACATGCTGCCTTCTTGGAAAAGGAGTTTATCCATGAAGGGGTCAGTGGGAGTAAGATATATCTTGAAGAAGTTCAAGAACCACAAATTATCACTGATCAAAGTTAGGTACCTGACCAAGTAGAAGAACCTACTATACTACACCCTGTTAGTAAATCTGGAAGAGTACCGAAGATACCTGAGAGGTATGGATTCGTTATAGAGGATGACGATGAGGTACACATCATGAATGATGATGATCCATTGAATTACGAACAGGATATGAGTAATAAAGACTCAGGGAAATGGCTTGAAGTCATAAAATCCGAAATGGACTCCATGTATGAAAACAAAGTATGGACTTTGGTTTCACCACCTGAAGGCATTAAGCCTATTGGGTGTAAATGGGTCTTTAAAAGAAAGACTGGAGCGGACGGCAAGGTGGAGACCTATAAGGCCCGACTGGTTGCAAAAGGTTTCGAACAAAGACAAGGAGTTGATTATGATGAAACCTTTTCACCAGTAGCTATGCTCAAGTCCATTCGGATTTTGCTTGCGATTGCAGCTTATAACGACTATGAGATCTGGCAGATGGACGTGAAAACGGCCTTCCTCAATGGGAAACTTGAGGAGGATGTGTATATGACACAGCTAGAGGGATTTGTTTCAAAGGTTGGAATAAATCAAGTCTGTAAGCTGCAACGATCCATTTATGGATTGAAGCAAGCTTCTCGTAGATGGAACATTCGTTTTGATGAGACAATCAAAGAGTTTGATTTTATCAAAAATGACGATGAACCATGTGTGTACAAGAAGGTTAGTGGGAGCGCTGTTTCATTCCATGTATTATATGTTGATGATATATTACTGATAGGGAATGAAATTTCTATGCTAAAATCGATCAAAATAAAGTTGTCTAAACATTCCTCCATGAATGATTTGGGTAGAACATCCCACATTGGGGATATAAATCTGTATTAATAGATTTAAAAGGATGTTCGTCTTAACCCATGGAAACGTATATTCATTAGATGCTAAAGGCGTTTAGCATGGCAACTCCAAAAGGTGCCTCATGATGATGAGCCATGGAGTGTATCTCTCTAAAATTGTCCTCAGTAAAAGAGAGATCGCATAAGTAACTATTATGTATGCAATGAAATATACAAGACTTGATGTTGATCAGTCATATTCTGGAGAAGATCTCTGTGAGACAGTGATAAACATCTCAAAGTACTTAACTGACACTAAGGATGTCATCATGACACATGATGGGTCTGAATTAAACTAGAAGACTAAACAGACTCAAGTTTTCAGACTGACCAAGACGACAGCAAAATCCACTTTATGGTAAGTCGTTACCTTAAAAGGTGGTGCAGTAAATTGGAAAGGTTTCAAACAGCAAAAGTTGCTGGGTTAGTGACAAAGACAAAGTATATAACTGTAAGTGAAGCTGCAAGTTGATGTTTCGGATGAAAAGTTCATTACAGAACTAGGAATAGTTCCTAAGTCTCATCTTGAATCTAAACATGTGTTGCGGCACTTTGATTAAAAAAAATCATTGAAAGAGGAGAGTGTAGACTCTCAAGACAACATTGCAGATCCATTTACTAAAGCTTTAACACAACAGCAGTTTGATCGTCACTTAGAGAAGATGGGTATGAGATACCATGGCGATTGACTTTAGTGCAAGTGGGAGATTGATAGTAGTGTGCATACAAGCCAATCATGTATGATGATAAAGCACGTACTTTGCAAACAATCTTATTTATTTATTAATAAAATATTCATTTATTAAAGGCATTTAATTATCTACATGTTGCTGTTTTTATAATATGTAAATAACCCATAGTTTTAAGCAATGCTTTTAGAATCATGATGATGATCATGCTAATGAGATCTAAATTCTTAGAAAGTTTTAAAACTTAAATAGTTCCCAATCGTGGGATTACTAAAAAGGGGATTAGTAAATCCGGATAGATTGGTACATATGTTGCTTGCTCATTGGATGAGGATGATTGATCTCATGATCATTTGTGTGGAGACACTAAAGCAAGTATGTAGGTGCTTATTGGAGAATAAGTTCACTGAACGTGATTCGCTATGGAATACCTAATGGAGTTTTACTCGCATGTCAATAGGAATTCCTAATGTGATAGTAGTACAAGTGATCCTTGGACTTGAGATCATCATAGTATCTTGTATGTAACAAATTATACTTTGACTTATTCCTTAAGACCTTTTAAGGCATATATAGGGTATGCTTGGGTATAATGAGTTACATATGGAGATAATGAATGATCAATAAAGAATCTACCACCTCTAGTAAAAGAGGAGATATGTCCTATGTGATTCGTTAAATGACAACCCAGGAATCCTTGGCCAAGGTGAAATGAAATTAGAAAGGAGTTTTTAATTTGCATTATTTGGAGTTGTACATTTTCTAATCGAAATACATATAATTAAATAAAATAAGACTTGACAGTAAATCCATGTTTTATATTTAATTGGGACATTGTATGGTGGAAGGATTGAATTGTATGGTAACTATTAACTCACAGGTTCTTTTATGATTAATGTTGAAATCTATATTATCTGGAAAGTCGTTGATCGCTAGGGAGGCTTATCCCTATTGTAGAATAAATATTATTTATTTAAATAGATTATTAGTTTAATTTATTTATTTAAATAAGATTAAAATTGTTTTAATTGATTTATTCACAACCGGTTTAATATGGAGAACCTAAAGGGTCACACCATAAAAGGAAGAATAATTATTTAAGAAGGTAATGGCATAATCGTAATAATGCATTAAGTATAATTAATTTAATCTATGGTGATAGAATAAATTAAATAGCTTAATGTTTATTATTTAATATTTTGGAAATATTAAATATAAATTAATAAGAGGAGTCTTATTAATATTATTACAATTATTATTATTTTAATTTCTAAAGGAGTTTAGTAATTAATTTAATATTTAGTACTCTCATTTATTCCTAATAAGATTAGGAGACAAATTAATTAAATGAATTTAATTAATTATTCCCATGTGGTGGGAAGCCTAAATTAATTAAAGGAGTTTAATTAATTAAAAGAAATCCCATGTCTAATAGGATTAGAAGGGTTGACCAATGTCTATATAAGAGAAGTCTTATAATAGATATTAGATGATGCAATTCTAATTGTTGGAGAGTACTCCTTTTCTATAGAGGATAGAAAACTAAGGTTTAGCCAAACACCCTCCTTCTTGATAATTTCTCTTCCTTGGTGGATCACCTCTAGAGGCCAAACACTTGGGTGGCTAACGTTGATCAAAGAAAGGAATCTAACCCGAAAATTCAAGGAGATCACGAAGAACAAGGAGTTGAACTAGTACCTGTGGAAGCTTCATTCTACAAGGGTATGATTCCATAACTTCTTATTTATCGTTTTAAATTAATAATTTGCATAAAGGATGATCCGGGTAATGGTTTTGTAGAAATTTTTTTAAATTCTGATATACCATGCTTCCGCTAATTTTTGCAATTTGATTGCGTCACGATTTCGTACAAACCCAACAGTGGCATCAGAGCCAAATCTTTATGCAATTATTAATTTATTTTTGATTTCATATACATATGGGTATGTATTTAAAATAATTTATTGGGCATAATTTTATTATATAAAATTATATTTTTTAAGAAAAAAAAAGACTTTTTTTAGGACGAATCACAATTTTTTTTGGGTGCTAATCTTGAATTCTGCAAAGAAAAGGTGTTGTCTCTTTCTTACTCCAAAAAGAAGGTGACCCATCAGGAAAGGACTTTTTTAATAAACCTGCAGGACTCTTTTAATAAAAGAAGGTGACTTCTTTTTAAAAAATAAATATGATATATTTATATATTATATTCTAAATAATTTTATAATTAAAATAAAGAGTTTATTTTAATCTTGAAATTGGATTTCATGCAATTTAAAATTGCCCATTAAATGATACTCATATATATATGGAATGTTTTAATTCATGAGATGAATATTTATTTATTGATATATATGGTGATATGTATGAAAATAAATGGGGATTGACTATGGACTATTTGACCAATGTGATTGGATTTTATTTTAGTTGAATGCTTGAATGAATGAGTTTTATTAAATGGGGTCTGCGTACCTCGTCTTCTCTAATTTTTTTTTCTTGATGTAAAATTCTATCTCCCTCCTATGTACTTCCCCTTGACTGTTGATCAAGGTTTCTATTTAAATTAAATAGTTTAATGTAATAAGAATAGTTAGAATTATCTTGAAGAAATTGGAGACCAAGGAGCAAGGAGCGCGTGAAGACCCGTTTGTATGGAGCCCGGGTTTAAATGTAATAGTTATATTTAAATTTAAATTCTTGCACTCCTAGGTTTGACCTTTTGGTTCACTTGGTGGCTCTAGTGAACCAAACTAGAATAAAAGTCCATAATCAATCCGGGTAGAATATAATATTCTATATTGCATGCTAAATATTATATATATTATATTTTATGCAAACATGCTTCGCATGTTTAATAAAATGACGCGTATTTTATATATATATGTGCATGCGCGCTAAACAAGATGAGACAAATAATAACAAACCCCTCAAAGAAATAATATTAAGTCCGAAGCGTTCAAATGATATTTGGAATATCGAACGTCGCCTTCTAGCATGATAAATTAATAGAGTATTAAATATTTAATATGAGCTTGTTGTGCTATCCACAAGGCGAGTATTGCGTATTTAAGATGTTAATTAATCACATTTGATGCTTATCAAGAAAATTGAACGATCTAGTCTTGTTGTGCTATCCACAAGGACGAACATTTTTCTTTTTTGAATTTATGGAAGTGCTAGGCTGGACTTAACTTAAATCATTTTAGTTCGGATGTGCACACACTTGACCATTATGATTTAAGAGGCAAAATAAAAGGAGTTATATAGTGTTGTAATTGACAAGAGTTGTCTACCTATTTATTTGTATATCGCTTGTTGTGCTATCCACAAGGTTATATACATTTGAAATGGGATCCTTATTCTCACTAGCAAATCTTTAATTAGATGTTGCCGAACTATATAAGTGAGGGTAATATAGTTTGATAAAAATAGTGGGAGATACCAATTTAAAATAAAGACCTAAATTTATTTTGGTATGCAAAATTAATAAAATGAATGTTTGCTAAAATGTTATTTTTCACATGCAGAATTTTAAAAATATCAAAATCACTAATTTCACTGCGAAGCATACTTGATGCTAATAAGCTTACCGGGCCGAATTATACGGACTGGCTAAGAAATCTGAGAATAGTTCTCATTGCTGAAAAGATTTCTTATGTCCTAAACTCACCTGTCCCTGGAACTGTTCCAGAAACAGCCTCTGAGGAAGAGATTGCCACCATTGTAAAGTGGCAAGATGATGCATCTGTGGCTCAATGCATCATGCTCGCATCCATGAATAACGAGCTTCAGCGTCAGCACGAAAACATGGATGCTCCTACTATGTTGATTCACCTCAAGGAGTTGTATGGTGAACAAAGTAGGACTGCTAGATATGAGATATCTAAGGAGCTCTTCCGATCTCGGATGACCAAGGGCAAAGTGAACATAAAGGAACAAAAGAAATCTGATCCAGCTAGCAAAGGAATGTGCTTTCATTGCAACGAGCCGGGTCATTGGAAGAGGAACTGCAAGAAGTTTCTGGCAAAGAAGAAGCTTGGAGAAGCTTCGACTTCCAATCAAGGTTTGTTCATGATTGAAATTAATTTTTCAGAAAGTCAAAATTCTACTTGGGTATTGGATACCGGATGTGGTTCTCACATATGTAATAATGTGAAGGGACTGGTCAGAAGTAGAAAGCTGAACAATGATGAGGTGATCCTACGAGTGGGGAATGGAGCAAAGGTTGCTGCATTAGCTGTAGGAACTTATTATTTAGCAATGCCTTCGGGCAAGTTCATTTATCTTAATAATTGTTATTATGTTCCGAATATTATTAAAAACTATTATTTCAATTTCTGTATTGGATATGGAAGGATTTAACGTTGTTATAAAGAACAATAGTTGTTCTATTTATAAAGACGATGTTTTATATGGTATTGGAAATTTGCGAAATGGACTTTATACACTTGACTTACAAGAAAATATTTTTCAAATTGAACAAACTAAGAAAAGGAAAAGAGATGATATTAATTATACTTACATGTGGCACTGTAGACTCGGTCATATCAATGAAACAAGATTATCCAAGTTGCATAAAGATGGGCTCCTTGAGTTATCTGATTATGAATCATATCCAACTTGTGAATCTTATTTCATGGGTAAAATGACTAAATCTCCTTTTAGTGGAAAAGGAGAAAGAGTTACAGAGTTGTTGGCATTGATTCACACAGACGTTTGTGGACCTATGACAACAAGTGCACGGGGTGGGTATTCTTATTTTATTACTTTCACTGATGATCACTCAAGATTTGGATATGTGTATTTAATGAAATACAAGTCAGAATCATTTGAAAAGTTCAAAGAGTTCAGAAGTGAAGTAGAGAAACAAACGGGCAAGAGTATAAAGATACTTCGATCAGATCGAGGTGGAGAATACTTAAGCGGTGAGTTTCTCTATTGTCTCAAAGAAAATGGTATAATCTCACAATGGACTCCTCCAGGTACACCACAGTTAAATGGAGTATCTGAAAGGAGAAATCGAACACTGTTGGACATGGTTCGATCCATGATGAGTTTTATCGACCTTCCAATTTCTTTCTGGGGATATGCCCTAGAAACGGCTGTATACCTACTTAACAAGGTACCTACCAAATCCGTCCCAAAGACTCCATATGAGATGTGGAAGGGGAGGAAACCAAATCTTAAGCATATTAAGACTTGGGGTTGCCCAGCTTATGTCAAAAAGTTTGAAAATGATAAGCTACAGACTAAATCCGATAAGTGTAGATTTGTGGGATACCCTAAAGAAACTTTAGGGTATTATTTCTATCATCCAACTGATCAAAAGGTGTTTGTTGCGAAACATGCTGCCTTCTTGGAAAAGGAGTTTATCCATGAAGGGGTCAGTGGGAGTAAGATATATCTTGAAGAAGTTCAAGAACCACAAATTATCACTGATCAAAGTTAGGTACCTGACCAAGTAGAAGAACCTACTATACTACACCCTGTTAGTAAATCTGGAAGAGTACCGAAGATACCTGAGAGGTATGGATTCGTTATAGAGGATGACGATGAGGTACACATCATGAATGATGATGATCCATTGAATTACGAACAGGATATGAGTAATAAAGACTCAGGGAAATGGCTTGAAGTCATAAAATCCGAAATGGACTCCATGTATGAAAACAAAGTATGGACTTTGGTTTCACCACCTGAAGGCATTAAGCCTATTGGGTGTAAATGGGTCTTTAAAAGAAAGACTGGAGCGGACGGCAAGGTGGAGACCTATAAGGCCCGACTGGTTGCAAAAGGTTTCGAACAAAGACAAGGAGTTGATTATGATGAAACCTTTTCACCAGTAGCTATGCTCAAGTCCATTCGGATTTTGCTTGCGATTGCAGCTTATAACGACTATGAGATCTGGCAGATGGACGTGAAAACGGCCTTCCTCAATGGGAAACTTGAGGAGGATGTGTATATGACACAGCCAGAGGGATTTGTTTCAAAGGTTGGAATAAATCAAGTCTGTAAGCTGCAACGATCCATTTATGGATTGAAGCAAGCTTCTCGTAGATGGAACATTCGTTTTGATGAGACAATCAAAGAGTTTGATTTTATCAAAAATGACGATGAACCATGTGTGTACAAGAAGGTTAGTGGGAGCGCTGTTTCATTCCATGTATTATATGTTGATGATATATTACTGATAGGGAATGAAATTTCTATGCTAAAATCGATCAAAATAAAGTTGTCTAAACATTCCTCCATGAATGATTTGGGTAGAACATCCCACATTGGGGATATAAATCTGTATTAATAGATTTAAAAGGATGTTCGGCTTAACCCATGGAAACGTATATTCATTAGATGCTAAAGGCGTTTAGCATGGCAACTCCAAAAGGTGCCTCATGATGATGAGCCATGGAGTGTATCTCTCTAAAATTGTCCTCAGTAAAAGAGAGATCGCATAAGTAACTATTATGTATGCAATGAAATATACAAGACTTGATGTTGATCAGTCATATTCTGGAGAAGATCTCTGTGAGACAGTGATAAACATCTCAAAGTACTTAACTGACACTAAGGATGTCATCATGACACATGATGGGTCTGAATTAAACTAGAAGACTAAACAGACTCAAGTTTTCAGACTGACCAAGACGACAGCAAAATCCACTTTATGGTAAGTCGTTACCTTAAAAGGTGGTGCAGTAAATTGGAAAGGTTTCAAACAGCAAAAGTTGCTGGGTTAGTGACAAAGACAAAGTATATAACTGTAAGTGAAGCTGCAAGTTGATGTTTCGGATGAAAAGTTCATTACAGAACTAGGAATAGTTCCTAAGTCTCATCTTGAATCTAAACATGTGTTGCGGCACTTTGATTAAAAAAAATCATTGAAAGAGGAGAGTGTAGACTCTCAAGACAACATTGCAGATCCATTTACTAAAGCTTTAACACAACAGCAGTTTGATCGTCACTTAGAGAAGATGGGTATGAGATACCATGGCGATTGACTTTAGTGCAAGTGGGAGATTGATAGTAGTGTGCATACAAGCCAATCATGTATGATGATAAAGCACGTACTTTGTAAACAATCTTATTTATTTATTAATAAAATATTCATTTATTAAAGGCATTTAATTATCTACATGTTGCTGTTTTTATAATATGTAAATAACCCATAGTTTTAAGCAATGCTTTTAGAATCATGATGATGATCATGCTAATGAGATCTAAATTCTTAGAAAGTTTTAAAACTTAAATAGTTCCCAATCGTGGGATTACTAAAAAGGGGATTAGTAAATCCGGATAGATTGGTACATATGTTGCTTGCTCATTGGATGAGGATGATTGATCTCATGATCATTTGTGTGGAGACACTAAAGCAAGTATGTAGGTGCTTATTGGAGAATAAGTTCACTGAACGTGATTCGCTATGGAATACCTAATGGAGTTTTACTCGCATGTCAATAGGAATTCCTAATGTGATAGTAGTACAAGTGATCCTTGGACTTGAGATCATCATAGTATCTTGTATGTAACAAATTATACTTTGACTTATTCCTTAAGACCTTTTAAGGCATATATAGGGTATGCTTGGGTATAATGAGTTACATATGGAGATAATGAATGATCAATAAAGAATCTACCACCTCTAGTAAAAGAGGAGATATGTCCTATGTGATTCGTTAAATGACAACCCAGGAATCCTTGGCCAAGGTGAAATGAAATTAGAAAGGAGTTTTTAATTTGCATTATTTGGAGTTGTACATTTTCTAATCGAAATACATATAATTAAATAAAATAAGACTTGACAGTAAATCCATGTTTTATATTTAATTGGGACATTGTATGGTGGAAGGATTGAATTGTATGGTAACTATTAACTCACAGGTTCTTTTATGATTAATGTTGAAATCTATATTATCTGGAAAGTCGTTGATCGCTAGGGAGGCTTATCCCTATTGTAGAATAAATATTATTTATTTAAATAGATTATTAGTTTAATTTATTTATTTAAATAAGATTAAAATTGTTTTAATTGATTTATTCACAACCGGTTTAATATGGAGAACCTAAAGGGTCACACCATAAAAGGAAGAATAATTATTTAAGAAGGTAATGGCATAATCGTAATAATGCATTAAGTATAATTAATTTAATCTATGGTGATAGAATAAATTAAATAGCTTAATGTTTATTATTTAATATTTTGGAAATATTAAATATAAATTAATAAGAGGAGTCTTATTAATATTATTACAATTATTATTATTTTAATTTCTAAAGGAGTTTAGTAATTAATTTAATATTTAGTACTCTCATTTATTCCTAATAAGATTAGGAGACAAATTAATTAAATGAATTTAATTAATTATTCCCATGTGGTGGGAAGCCTAAATTAATTAAAGGAGTTTAATTAATTAAAAGAAATCCCATGTCTAATAGGATTAGAAGGGTTGACCAATGTCTATATAAGAGAAGTCTTATAATAGATATTAGATGATGCAATTCTAATTGTTGGAGAGTACTCCTTTTCTATAGAGGATAGAAAACTAAGGTTTAGCCAAACACCCTCCTTCTTGATAATTTCTCTTCCTTGGTGGATCACCTCTAGAGGCCAAACACTTGGGTGGCTAACGTTGATCAAAGAAAGGAATCTAACCCGAAAATTCAAGGAGATCACGAAGAACAAGGAGTTGAACTAGTACCTGTGGAAGCTTCATTCTACAAGGGTATGATTCCATAACTTCTTATTTATCGTTTTAAATTAATAATTTGCATAAAGGATGATCCGGGTAATGGTTTTGTAGAAATTTTTTTAAACTCTGATATACCATGCTTCCGCTAATTTTTGCAATTTGATTGCGTCACGATTTCGTACAAACCCAACACCAAGCTTGGAGAAAGACTAAAGATTTGCCTTCTCTATCTCTATACTCTCCTTGTATTCATTTTGTATTCGGATGATGTTTATGAACCTTGTGGATGATATATTTGAGTTGTCTATGACTTAAATTATATTTTGAGGTTTTAATGGAACCTAATGAGTAGTTGATGTTAATTTATCTTCCATGTTGGTTCTTATTAATTTTTATGTGATTGTCCATTGCGATTCATGCTTTCATTGCTTAATTGAGTCATGACCAATTACTGTGATAACCTATGTGGACTTGAAAGATGAAATGTAGGTTTAGATCTAATCGTAGTGGCGGGCGATTGTATGTTCACATGGCGTTGGACGTATTATTTGTGCTTAGGATAAACATATACCGAAGCGCCGCTCGCAGTCAATAGAGAACTTGACCTTAGACCCTATTTATTTGTAAGCACCGTAGACATACAGAGGTTTAGATAATGTGGGTGTTCACGTGCGTTCTATCATCTGTGGATTGTATGTGATATGGATTAGGTGCATCGAAAGATGGCCTTCTCTCACTTTCGTGTTCTCGGCTAACAACTGTGAGGATTAATTTGACCTAATTGGAAGTGAATCGACTTAGATGAATCATTAGGGGAAATTGGAATCTCATGTCTTCATTATCTGATTTTACTCTAGGATTAATTAGTTTAAGTTTAATTCTTTGTCTAGTTTAATTAGTTTTTTTATTTAAAACTCTTTACCACTCGTTTAAATAAGACTGAAATGATTACGTGCTAGTGGTTTGGCGACCCTTTATTAGTTATTTCTCTGTGGGAAAGATATATGTACTTACACTTTATTACTTGTTGACCGTGTATACTTGCACAAATATATTGATCGGTAAACCGACCTAACAAGTTTTTGGCGCCGTTGCCTGGGAAATAATTGGATAACTATTTGCTAACATTAGTTTCAATCAAATTAGTCTTAATTTAAATATTTTATTTTTATTTTAATTCTCTTCCTATATTCTCTTTTCAGGTACAATGGATCTAAATTTTTATCCATGGTGTTACACAAGGAAGGAGCAACTAAGGGAAGTAGGGAATGATGGCGTCGACCTAATTGCTACACTTTTAACACAGCTAGAGGTTCTCTCAAGGAAGTTGGATACTGTTTCAGCCCAACAGAGTCGAGAGACGACAGTGATGTATGACTATGGTGCTGGAGCCTACACGAACCATCAGGATCCCTTCAGTTATGGACAAAAGCAGTTTAAGGGTGATTACTCCTACAATGAACCTTATCCCAATTATCAGCAACATTGGGGGTATCACCCAAACTCTTCAGCGAGCTATCAAGACCAATACTGCGAGCCAAGTCCAATGTATGCACCAAACCCCACATACCAGTCTCCGTGTTTACATGAAAAACAGTCACTAGAGGAAGTCCTGTGAAATTTGTATGGACCGACAAATGCGAAGAAAGTTTTCAAGAACTGAAAAGGAGATTGAGTGAAGCACCTGTGTTATCATTACCAGATGATGCGAGAAATTTTGTGGTGTATAGTGATGCATCGCACAAGAGACTTGGTTGTGTGCTTATGCAGCACGGTAAAGTCATTGCGTATACATCACGACAATTGAAGGATTACGAAAAGCGATACTCTACTCATGACTTAGAGTTAGCGGCAGTAGTTTTTGCGTTAAAGATATGGAGGCATTATTTGTATGGGGAAAATGTGATATATATACGGACCACAAAAGTCTGAAATATATCTTCACACAGAAGGAGTTGAACATGCGGCAGAGAAGGTGGTTAGAATTAATCAAAGACTATGACTGCGATATTCTTTATCACCTGGGAAAGGCAAATGTGGTTGCTGACGCTCTGAGCAGGAAAAGAAGGGAGAAATTATTTAATTTGATGACTCAGGAAGAGTTGATAAGAGAGATGGAGAAATTGGAAATAGAAGTGAAGCGACCCGAGAGGTCTGAAGAAAGATTGTTTATGGTGGAAGCTCATCCGACATTGTTGGATAGAGTAAAGGAAGCACAGGAAAAGGATGAAGAGTGTGAGAAAATCCGAAAGAGGATCACAGAAAATGTGGAAGAGAAATTTTGAATGGATAAAGATGATATCTTAAGATTCGAAGGCAGAGTGTGGGTACCAGCAGTAACTGAGTTGAGCGAAGAGATTTTGCACGAAGCACACAATACGACATATTCCGTTCATCCGGGAGGCACGAAGATGTACCGAGATCTAAGGCAACATTTTTGGTGGCCCAATTTAAAACGGGAAGTCGCAGAGTGCGTCAGTAGATGTTTGACTTGTCAACGCGTTAAAGCAGAGCATCAACGGCCTAGTGGTTTACTACAACCGTTGGAAATACCAGAGTGGAAATGGGAGCATATTACGATAGACTTCGTGGTAGGACTTCCAGTTACACAGAAAGGTTATGATGTTATTTGGGTTATCGTGGATCGACTTACCAAGACTGCACATTTTCTACCAATCAAGATCCGTTACAGTTTGAATCAGTTAGCGGGTCTATACATAAAGGAAATTGTCTCACGATATGGAGTGCCGGTATCTATTGTCTCTGATCGAGATCCGCGCTTCACGTCCAATTTTTGGTAGAGTTTGCAAGAAAGAATGGGAACACAGTTGAGGTTGAGTACGGCTTATCATCCTCAGACGGACGGACAAAGTGAGCGAACAATACAAATGTTGGAGGACATGCTTAGAACTTGCATGATGGATTTCAAGGGAAATTGGGACGACCACCTACCCTTAGTCGAATTTGCGTATAACAATAGTTACCATGCGAGTATTGGCATGCCACCGTACGAAGCTCTTTACGAAAGAAAGTGCAGAATGCCATTATATTAGGACGAAGTCGGGGAGCAACGAATACTCGGACCAGAGCAAGTATAACAAACCGTAGACGTGGTGACAGTGATAAGAGCCAGACTAGTAGCAGCTCAAGATCGCCAGAAGAAATACACAGATTTGCATCGGAAGGATCGAGACTTCAAAGTTGGTAGTTTCGTATTTTTAAAGGTATCTCCATGGAAGGGAAAGATCCGTTTAGGCAAGAAAGAAAAATTGAGTCCAAGATTCATAGGACCGTTCGAGATACTGAAGCGAGTGGGCGAAGTGGCATACAAAGTTGCGTTACCACCCGAGTTGGAGCACATCCACAACGTGTTTCACATTTCCGTGTTGCGACCATACAAGGCCGACTACAAGCACGTGATTTCTTGCGAGCCCATTAAAGTGGAGAAGAACTTGGCATATGAAGAGATTCCTGTCCAGATATTAGATAGGAAAGAGCAAACCTTAAGAAATAAAGTTATTTCGTTTGTAAAAGCACTTTGGCGTAACCACGATGTCGAGGAGGCAACGTAGGAGTTAGAAGATAAGATGATGAGGGACTATCCCCATCTATTTGTGTAACCATGTAGCAATTTCGGGACGAAATTTTTATAAGGGATGAGGATGTAATACCCGAGAATTTTCTAATATTATTAAATAAATAAATTAATGGAGAATGAATATTTATTTGAATATAAATGAATTGTGTTATGAGATGAATTAATTTAATTATATAAAATTGAATAATTATAATAATAATTGAGAAATTTATGGAGTTTGCGATAAACTCGTTGATAGCCTTGTGTGGCACAGTGATGAGGATTATTAATAATTATAATAATTAACAAATGGATTATTAAAGTGAACGATTAATCTATATTAATTGTTAATTTCTATTGTGGAATATCAATTAATTGTTATAAAATATTAATGGTGATTAATTAATAATATGTGATTATTATTATTGCAAGAAATATAATAATAATAATGAGCAACGTGTCTATAATATAATAAGATTTATATTTATATACTGTGCATGATAAATGAGCAATGGTTGTGAAAATTAATAATTTCATTAATTAACGAGGAATAGATTAATTAATATTATTGTTAATTAATCAATAAGATTAATAATTTATTTATTTGACATTATGAATAATGAAACAAATAAGTAAATTAATAATATAATAAGATTATGTTGATTGTTATGTGTAAGTGTGCAAGTATTAAATATAAAATATATGGGATACCACTCTATTAGATAGTGTAGAGAAACACTTAAGTGTGACCATGCAAGTATACCTAAACTATGTTATATAGTGCAATGTGATTGAACATATTGAAACTATATGTTATGATCAACTAAACTATGTGAGCTACATGATTAATACCTATGTGACAATATGTATGTAAGTATACATTAAAATGATATATCATGAATATAATGTAATCACTTGTTGATTGTAGAATTTAATAATAAAGGAGACAATATAGGGTGATAATATCTGAAAAGACTATATTGGTAAGATAAAATGTACATGGATTATATGCGTACAAATTACATTTACTATATTATATGAATTTGCCTTGTGACACTAATTTAATACCTAAGTGTAGATAATATATGTTATGCTTATATGTTATAACATGATATAGTACAAACTTACTAGAATGTTGAGATTGCCTTGCCTTGTCCCTTAATGATAGTCACTATCTCTTCACACGTGAATACTCATGAAGCTATCCTACTCCCTATATCCTCAAACTCAGCACATTCTAGCTAGCATGATTCAATGGGGAGTGGCTCTCATGATGCATTCCACCAACTACTACCAACTTCTCATTAGCCATCAAAGAATACAACAATCCGTTAGTTTGTATTGGAATGTATAAGCATTGTCTGTATAATAGATTTTCTATAAATTAAGCCCATTCTCTTCATATATCAATTGCTGAGATTTGCTAGAGTGTTGAGTAAGAACTAAAATAAGCATCAGTGTTAGCATTCTGAGAAGTTGAGAATTCAAATTTCATTACAGAGGTATGAAACCTCTCTCTTATTCTCCATCTCTTGTTTACTGAAGGCTTCGAATTCTTGAACTTAGTATGAAATCCATGAAATTATGATTAGATAATGTTTGTTGGTTATTGTATAAAACTTATAATCATATTAGTACACAATGTGGCTTGCTAGCAATCAAACTCATATAACGATTTCCATGTTCTTCAATTTATGTTTTCTGCAAATTCTTAAATTCTTGATTTTATGGAATTTGATGACAATTGAAGTATGAATTGCTTGGTTAGTTGTTATATAGACTTACAAACATGTTTAAACCACAATGTGACTGTTTAAGACTATTTTTGTGAAGTAATTTTGTGATTTGGGATGTTAACTGTAGAAACTGGGAACTCTCTGGGACGAACCAGACACGGCGCAGCTGCGCCAGTTTAATACTGTGGCACAGCGCAGCTGCGCCGGTCACTTTAATCAATTGATTGTTTGCTGCATGTTTCTGTTAAGTGCTAACTCATGGTACTAAGTTAGAATGAGCATGCAAGCACGTGTTATGTGTATATATGAACATGTTAAACTAATATGAACATGTGATATTAGGATCGCATGCTTGAATGGTGAAGTTATAGATTTCACAATGAACTTAGAGTTTCAAAATGGACATTGACTTGTTTTATCCGTTCTAGACATTCTGACTTTTGAGACATGTTTGTATGACCTAGAAACACATGAAATGTATGTTCACTTGTGTAGATAAGTTTTATAACGAAATACGAACATGCAAACCTCATTAGTAACGAAAATGTAAGTTTTTACAAACGAACTTTTGACATGTACGTACCATATATGAGTTCTAATTTTTCAAGCATGTTTATATGGCCTTGAAATGTGTGTTGGACCTATTAACTTATGTATATGGATTTCATGATGTAACACGAACATGTTAGTACGACTTACTAATAAAAATATAAGCTTTGATTGTGAACCTTAACATGTTATTGTAAGTTTCGCATTTTGATATTTATGGACACATGTGATAGTACTCTTACTCATTCATGTGTCATGCATGTATATATATACCATGATTAGTTGCCGTGATTCAAGTTTAGCGTAAACGAAGCATGTTTTCAAGATAATAACAATGCTAGCTACATATATGCGATACGAATACTCATGAGCATGCCTAATACAAGTTATATGAATATTTTATGTGTTTAAAATGCGAGCATGTTAGACCTTATGAGTTCGTGTCCTTGAATGGCTTTAAGTATTAACTTAAGAACCTATACCATGTATGATTGGATTTGGAAAAGTTATACAAGCATGAAAGTATCCTTTAAAT
The DNA here is from genome assembly GCA_020205555.1 of Panax stipuleanatus. Classification (NCBI taxonomy): domain Eukaryota; kingdom Viridiplantae; phylum Streptophyta; class Magnoliopsida; order Apiales; family Araliaceae; genus Panax; species Panax stipuleanatus. The sequence goes on from CM035124.1 coordinate 126,948,869, forward strand.
ATAAATACATGCTACGTGATATTATATGATGATACTTGAACCTGATTTTGACGGTTAACTTATGAGAATGCCATAACTTGCTAAAATAAAATATATTTAGTATTTATTGTGGTCTTATGTGATATTAATAATATGAGAGCATGTTTGCTAAATGTTGCGATCTTATATGATATGAGAATGTGTTTAAACTCTAAAGGAGGAAAGTTAAGGATAGAAATTATATTCTTTATAACTGTGTAGCTAGGTTAAAACTTAGCTTATGTGTTGATCATATATTCGAAGACAAAATGTGAAGTTAAATTATATGACTAATATCCTATATATACGTAACTATATTACGATAGGAATTCGAAAGTGTTGGCTAGCTTTACGTGAGTAAACTACGCATAAGACAAGTATCTAAACCTTATCTCTTTGGATGCAAGTTTCCTAACTTACACTCTTTTACGGTGCAAGTATTCTATCCTTGTATATTGCGAACTAGTTTCTTTACTTAATCGTTTGAATTGAATTAGCATGTTTGAACTCTTATTTCATTAAAGCTATTATTCATGATGAACTTAGTATTGATCTTGAATATTGTGAAAGTGTCTATGCCATTTGATTCGGCTAGACTTATATTATTGAAAAGCGACCCCAACCAATTGATTGGTGCGGGATCTCGTATTTGACTGAGAAGAACAACCTTCTTTGAAGGGAATATATAATTGTCGGAGAACCGACGTGCGCACTTGAGTATGATTGATTGTTATGCATAACGTATGGTACTTTAGTCTGATCACCTGTTGTACCTGTTTTTGGATTTGGGTTATCAGTTTAATACTGTTAATTCAAGTAGAAGTTCATAGTCCTTAGCGACTGCTCAGTATTCAGTTATCTTGAAATCTTGAATTGATTTATTATTGAATCATATTGATATTATTCTGTCCTTAGCGACTGTTATTGAGAACTGTTGATATTCTTGTTATCCTTGAACTATCAAACCTTGTTATACCCTTTCGAGAATTGAGAATTTTATTACTCACCCTTATTGTATATTACTTGCTGAGCAATTTGTGCTCATTCTTGCTTTTCCTAAAAACATTTCAGTTAAGGCAAAGCAGTGCGGACCTTCGGGCACAGATAAGGGCAAGGGAAAGGCTACTGAGTAATTTAAATTATGTAGGACTTATGATTGTAATAAAGAACTTATGATATTATGTACTAGTTAAGGTTATTTATGCTTAAGATATGTCTAAGCTATGTAATCACTGTTTAAGTTACGAGACCTTGGGACGTGAATAAATTATATTATTTAAATGTAATCTATTCGGTATTAGTTGTGTATTATTCCGCTATGCGATGCGACATTTAGTCGTATTATTATTGTGATGTATTACCATGAACACGTGACGAACCGAATTCGAGAGACCCCGTGACGGTCTTGGAATTTAGGGGCGTCACAGGATGTCCAAGTCCTAAGTCTGAAAAGAGGTCCCTTTCCCAATGGAATTGAAGGGGTATTTATAGGGCTTTCTGGAAAGTGGTCATGTGCCAGGCACATGCCCTCAGGAAAATTCCAGAAATACCCTTTAAACACCAGAGTAATACCCAGATCGTCCTGTCCTTCTAGCCACCAATCGAATCCCTCAATTAATTTCCAAAATGAGCTGCCTCCACGTGCTTTCTGTCTCGGGACACGTGGAGGCCTCTCTCGGGTCTCGCCTCTTTATTTCTGACTTTTTCGTCTTCATTTAATTAGGTCATGTGAACCCTAATTTGTACATTTAATGAATTCGTGGAACCCTAATTGTGCATTTAATTCATTAGGGCATGTGAACCCTAATTTGTACTTGGGCCCACATTTACCCCCTGAGAGAGAGTCACATTTCCAAAGAGACGATCGTGCAAGAATACTTCAAGCTTTTGAATAATTTTGCGGGACTCCACTCTACAGGTCTTAGAGACAATGGTCTTAGAAGAGAGAACCTCTAGGGAGCCAAACCTTTAGGGTTAAACCCTAGGAAGGCAAAACCTAGCAGGGCTCTTCCTCTGATTATTAGGAAATCTTCTGCAAACCTTATCATAGCTTGCCCAAAATTTGTTTCCTTATTTTTTTCCTAGGAAATTAGAACAGGAAAGATCATCAAATATTACTAAATAAAATTTAATTTAATAAAATCTTTCTTTTGGTAAATCAAATCTTTTCTTTTTATTTAAGAATCAAATCAAATATTTCCGAATAAAATCTTATTTTATTTTAGAAGTAAAAAAAAAAAATTCATTTCATTTTGAAAACAAGATCCGTCCTCATCATTTATTATTATTGTTATTTAGAAGAAAAAATCAAATTTTGAAAATTCCCCTTGTTGGGAATAAAATCAAATCTTTTTTTTATATTTTAGAAAATAATATGTTTATATATTTCTATTTAGAAGCAAGATCAAATCTACTTATCTTTTGGAAACCAGATTGAAGCCTTCCCTTAATAGGAACATGGTGACTGCTTCTTCTTCTGGTGTAAGCACTCTTGAGAACATATATATGTATTTATATATATCTCTCAAGCTATTCACGCTTCACTTTTTCCCTCTTGCTTCGTTTTGGATTTTCTCTCTTCATACGAGCCAGGAAGACCATCAAGGGAGCAACAAGGAGACATTCTTCAATCCTAGCAAGAGGTAACAAGGAGGATTCCTCCCGACCAAGGGGGACCCGAACCCTTAGGGCTTCATTCCTTCTTCTCGTCTTTGCTTTTCAATTTTGCATGCTTTCTTTCAAATTTTTCTTGATTTTTTTCATCTGTTTCTCTTTTCAGGCAATTGTAGTCTTTCTTTTGTCTTCCGAGCCTCATCACCTTGATCATATCTTGGTTTTTTCCCTCGGATATTATCAAAGAAAGGCTATAATTTTTGCGGTGAGGAAAGATTCGTTCCGAGCAGTTGATTTGCAGAGCAACAAAACTCAAAGGTATAAAGGGGAGAACTCCTCCTTGGTAGCCGAACCCTATATGGGGCCGAACCCTATGGGGAGGCTGAACCCTATAGGGGCCGAACCAAAAAAATAAATTTTTTTCGAATGGCTTTTCTTTTGTTCGTGTTTTCTTCTTGCACTTTCTTTCAGGTACTTCCAATCTTTCTTTTGTTTTCCGAGCCCCATTACCTTGATTATATCTTGGTTTTTTCCTTCGGATCAAAAAAGAAAAATTGATGTTTTTGGACAAAAATGCAAAGAGCAAAAATTTTCTGCAGCAGGACCAACCTAGATGATCGAACCCTAGGGGGCCAAACCCTAGGGGGCCAAACCCTGGGGGTCGAACATTGGGGAGAAATCCTCAAATAAATGAAAAAATGAAGTTGGGGAAGAGCGATTACTATTTTGATCATAACTTTTGACTCGTTTGGATTTTCGGGACCCATAATATATCAAAACGAAGCTAACGACGAGACCTACAAAAGTTATAGCCTTTGGCTATGACACATACCTGAATTTGTCCAAAAACGACTCCGAAGACTGCTCTTTAGTTGTTCAAAGTTTTTTTGAAAATTTTCAGAAAAATTTTCTTGCGTAATTGCGATTTCTAACTTTTCCTGACACTGTTTCTTCTTCTTTGCAAGCGTTTTTAGGCTTAAATCTCAGACTTCCTTATTTGCTATGGTAAGTACTTTGAGTTTAAATGATTGCCTTGACGCCCTTTCCTTGCTTTTGAAGACCCTTATATTGAACATTCCTTGCTTGCAGGCCCTTTCAACTGAATGTTTTGCAGACCCAGAAACCACCCAGGCGTCCCCCTTCTTCACTGATTAGGGAAGAGCTCCTTTCTTTGGTCTTTCTGACATCTTCTGGGAGAAAGTCAAGAGCTATGACTATAAAGCTTTTCCTCCGCCAGAGAAAGAAGGCTTGTTTCTATATGCTGCAGCTAGCGGAGGTTGGGACGACTTCCCCCATGTCGATCGCATTCCCCACATATTCATAGAGAAACATGAGTACCCTTTCAGCTCTCTTCGCTTTCTGTCCGATTCCTCTGGCCGCATTCAGGGATTGCAGGATTGGACTGACGAGATCCTAGGGAATGCTGATTATGTGGACAAGCTCAAGAGTGCAGGAATCCTTCATTGTGTTCAGCTATGTAGAGACCTGTGTATCCAACAGGACCATAATGTCCTTACTGTATTAATCTCATGATGGTGTTCCTCTACTTGCACATTTGTCACTGCCTGGGGGGAATTCACCCCTACTCTAGAGGATGTCTATGCCTTCTATCAGTAAGTTTCTTCTCTTTTATTTATTCCTTTCATCCATTCTCATTTATCTGAAATATTGACATTTATTCTGAGTTATATCTTATAGCCTTCCTGTTGTTGTTTCGTCCTCTTGCGGCCCTTCTAGCATGTCCACTGAAGATAACGACTGTGTTGCATACTTGACGGAAGCCTTCAAGAAATCTTCCCAATGCATCGCCCGATTCAAGGGCAATATATTCCTTCCAGACTTCGAGACCTCTAGTCGGCAGAAAAATTCTTGGTTATCTTGGGTCCGCTACTTCTTCCGTGACTACAAGACTAACCAGTGGGATATATAGTTCTATTCATAATAAATCTATTCTTGTTTTCCGTGAAGAGACTTGTCCTTTTCCTCTGGCAGCTTATCTAGTTATGTGGTTGTCCCGCTTCCTCTTCCCCGGGTCTCCCGTAGACGGTCCTTCAGCTCGTATGTTTAGTCTGGCAGCTTTATTATCTCAGGGCTTGGAGACTCCTCTTGCTTCTCTCTTCTTGGGGACCTTATATCGTCGCTTGGACGAAACAACCTTAGCAAAGAGAGAATCTGTTGGGAGGTACTTATTTTTCGTACATATATATATATATTCAAACTGCACTTTTTCTTTTCTTCTTATCAACCTTTTTTTTTATTTACTCAGGTATGACGTCAATTGCTTCATTCCATGCTCCTTTCTTCAGATATTTCTTTTCGAGCGCTTTTCGAGCTATTCCACTCTTGAACATCTTTATAAGAAGAAGAAGAAGTCTCCACCTCCTTTTTCATCACCCAACATTATCCCCCGCACAGCACGTTGGATTGATCATCAATTTAGTCCAGCTAGTACAGATTTTCGGCCTTTCCTTGATGACTTTTCATGCTTCACCGCTCGTCCCTATACCATTACTTTAGGAGGTCGCTGTCATTTGCTCGCACTTTCTCAAGCACCAACAGATTGAGTGGTTCTGTACTGTCTTAGTTCGTCTTCCTCCGGACTACGGAGCTTCCCTATTTCGTCAAAAATAGTGGTTTTGGCATTGTACTTTATTGTCCACACAGGGTCATGAGTCAGTTCGGATTCGACCAGGAACGCCCTTTCGGTCACACTTGTCAGGAGAATTATGAGGCTGCTCTTCTCAACTTTGTCTCTACCTCCCCTTCTTTTTCATGGGACTTTCCAAGATCTCCAAAAACTCCTTATAGATCCCTTCCTTTTGTCATACCAGATGATTCTTAGAGCGGGCGATATACCTCTGGTGAGCATATTTATTGGCAAATTAATCTCAAGAGATGGATGGATGATACCCTGATTTGTTCGAGGCCAGTTTCTATTCCAAAATGTCTCCAATGGGGTTGGCTACTATGTTCTCATAAGTCCAATGTCTGCTCAGAAATTTGGCCAGTCAGTAGTCGGCTTATTGAGCGTGAGGCTTTGATGCCTAGGTCTTCTCCTCCTCAGTCAGCAGATATTCATTCTCAAAGTGACCCGACTACTCTTCCCGCACAGGACCCTACTACTTCCAGGAATCTTCCACCACGAGCTTTGTCTCAGATATCTCTGTCTCAGATGCCTCCTTCAGCTTCTCCCCAGGGATCCTCTAATGTCGAGGAAATGAGGATTACTCGTTCTAAAACGAGAACATCTACCACTACTGATTATGAGATGGCTCCTCCTATTGCTTCTACCGTGGTCCCGGTTAGTCGTCCTTTCATTAAGCTAAGGCCTCCAGGACAGCTTGTCGGTTCTCTTCCTGGACTAAGCTTCGAAGTCTCATTCGAGTCGAGGGGATTTCTATTTCGGCGGGCAAGATAGCTTCTTCACCATAAACCAAAGCGTATGGGGTTTCACCTGTAGGCTTTCTTTTTAAAGTTCGATATACCCATAACGCTATTGGTAATTATTCTGCCCATGTCTTCGGATGATCGTCTAGGGTTTTTGATAAGATTTTGATCAAGGTTTTGTTTGTGGCCTCTGCTTGTCCATTGCCTTTCGGGTAGTAGGGTGATGATTTGTAGCGTTTCACCCTGTATCTTTCCATCAGATTTTTGATGTCTCTATTGATGAAGGGAGTTCCATTATCTGACAGAATGCTCTTCGAGATCCTGAAACGACAAATAATGTCTTCCTTAATGAAGTTCGCCACCGCTGGTCCCGTAGCCTTTTTTAAAGGGATTGCCTCTACCCACTTTGTATAAATCTCCGTGGCCGTAAAGATCCATATATTGCCTTTGGAATTTGGATGAATGGGACCTATAAGATCCATTCCACATGTATGGAAATGTGATAGTGTTGCTATAGTTTGCAAGTCTACAGCAGGAGCATGAATCAAATTCCCGTGGATTTGGCAGATATGGCACTTCTTGACAAAATCCAAGCAATCTCCTTCCATTTTTGGCCAGTAATAACCATGATCAATAAGCTATTTGTACAACTTGGCTCCCCCTTGGTGTTCGTCTTTGTGCATTTGATAAACTAAATCTTTGGCCTCTCCTACCTCCAAGCACCGTAAGGGCTTGCCATTGAACCCTCTTCTAAATAATTCTCCATTTTGCAAGAAGAATCGTTGTGACTTCCTCTTTATTATGAGTGCGTCTTTTTTTCGGCAGGAAGATTGCCGCTGTGTAAAAACTCCACAAAAGTGATTCGCCAATCTGCTATGTCATCAATGAAGGCGCATTCTTCCTCCCCAAGGTATTCTTGGCACGAAGCATATTGTTGTTGAAGTGCATCTGCTTCCTTCTTCATTTCGGGCCAATAATACCCTTGGCGCTGCAACCTGCGATACAAACCAATGTCTGCCAATCCGCAGTTCTCGTTATGCACTTGATGCAATTCCTCTTTGTGGCACTACCATCGTTTATGCTGAAGACAAAATTCTTTTTACCTTCTCAAAGGCCTGTTGCTGGTCTTGCCCCCAGTCCCATTCTGCCTTTCCTTTTAGCAATTTGCCGAAAGGTTCTGCGACTTCTGCTAATATTGGCATAAATCTCCTCATGTAATAAACTTTCCCTAGAAAGCTCTTCAACTATTTTTGCGTTTTTGGTGGGGGCATCTCTGTAATTGCTTTCGCCTTGCTTGGGCCTACCTCCAAACCTCCGTTGTGCACCAGGAAGCCCAAGAATTTTCCAGCCGTCATTCCAAAGGCGCACTTCTTCGGATTCATCTTCAACTTGTACCTTCGGCATCGCTCAAACACTTTCCTCAGGTCCTCCACATGGGTTTTCGCCTTCTTGGATTTCACTACTATGTCATCCACGTAGTCCTCCACTATATCATGAATCATGTTATGAAATTTAGCGTGCATTACCCTTTGATAAGTTGCCCCTGCATTCTTCAAGCCGAATGGCATCACTACATAGTAGAAATTTCCAAACGGGGTACGAAAAGCCGTCAACTCTGCATCTTCTATGGACATCTTTATTTGATTGTAACCCACAAACCCATCCATGAATGACATCATCTCGTGATTAGCCGTTGCATCTACTAAAGTGTCTATGTTGGGTAATGGGTACATGTCCTTCGGGCATGCCTTGTTCAAGTCTCTAAAATCCACATATATCCGTAACTGAACATTTGATTTCTACACTGGTACAATGCTGGATAGCCATATTGGATGTTGGATTGGCTTGATGAACCCTACTTCCAGCAACTTCTTGATTTCCTCCTTTATTTGGGTTTCGACTTCGTGTGCATAGTTGCGAGGTGCTTGCTTCACTGGTTTTATTCTCGGGCTTATATTCAGATTGTGCTCTACCAGCTCCTTGTCAATCCCAGGCATCTCGTCTTAGTTTCAAGAAAAGACATCCCTATACTCTCGCAGTAATTTCATGAGCTCCTCCTTCTGGTTAGCATCCAGCTCTTTTTTAACATAAGTTGGTCTTGGCGTTCCTCCATTTGTTGCCAAATCAACTTCTTCTAATTCATTTTGTTGAGGTTTTGGCCTATCCTCAAAGTATTATGAAGCTGGTTCTACCTTCTGCTGCACAACTTCTCCTTCTTCATTACTGCTGGAGTGGGGGACACCTCCTGAGCCGTTGGGTTTGCATGCTTCCTTGGGCTCTTCCCCCTTACACCGTCACAAGTGAAACACCACCTTTCCATCGGGTTTAACAACCCTCTCCCATTTTATCTTTTGGTCATCCTCTGATTTTACTGTCCGCTTAGCATTTATTATGTTTCTAGCATCTTCAGGGTCTGCTGGCCTTTTCTTTTCTCCTTTTCCTTCCTTCTCGAAGTCTACTACCACTGGCTTCCTGCTTTTTGAACATTCTCCTTGTTCCGAGGTCTTTTTCTTTTCTTTTTCTGCAAGCACGAACTTATCTTCCGGCACTTCCTCCCAGCTTGCTAGTGTTAGGGAATCAGGCCTTGCAATCTGGTTCTCTCCCTCTTCAGCGACATCGTCGAAGAAAGTTGCTTCGGTGATGTGTGCCTCCTCCGGTCCAAAAGGATTCCTTGTTGCTGGTACCTTCACTTCTCTCTCTTTCTAGATAGCTTTCAAGCATTATTGAAAAATTGAGGGTACCACCCCATAGTCATTTTGCCAGGCCCTCCCTAGCAAGACATGATATACTGCATCCACCTCAGCAACATGGAACATTACAGGTCCTCGAATCCTCCCAACTTGCATATCCACCTTGATGTGTCCAATGGTTCTTGTACTTTGGTTGGCGAATCCTGTAATGTTTGTTTTTTTCTTTCACAATCTTCTTCTCTGGCAGGCCTAACCGTTTAAACACGGTATAGGGCATAATATTTATAGACGCTCCGTTGTCAATGAACGCCCTCCGTACTTCTATGCTATTGACTACTGTTGTCACATACAGCGGCCTGTTTTACGGATATCTTATCTCTCAATCAGCTTTAAAGAAATATATCTTATTTTCTTCTTCTTCCACCGTCTTCAAGAATCCTTTGTTCACGGCCCTGCAGGTCTCTTGCGTCTCGGCAGCCTTAATGATTGCCTTGGTTGCTTCTATCCTTGCTTCCTTGGTCAATCCTATCTGATCAAAAAAATTTCTGAACTTCGCTCCATTCATTAACGCCGTCACCTGCAGGCTTGGATCACATTCCTCCCTTTCTTCCATCATCATCTCCACTTTCGGGGTTGCACTGTGGGTAACAGTGTTGCATGTTTCTTTTCCTTTGTGGTTTGGCAATGGCTTGTCATGGACGCTACTTTCTTTTCCCAACTCAATTTCTCCGGCTGCCAGCTTCTCATGGTATATCCTCCGCAGACTGTAACAGTCCATAGTAGAATATCCCGCGTACTAGTGGTACACACAGAAGTCTAGTCTTCTTTTCATCTCTTTCGTCACCATAAATCTAGGCCTTGGAGGCTTCACCACTCCATGCTCGACCCATTATTCGTACATGCCTCTGAATGCCTTCTCACTGCATGTGATAGCCTCCGGAACTGGCATTCTGGTATACTTGTCCCCATGCTTTCCTTTACTCCGTTCAAAATTTCTCTCGTTCTTCTCCCTCTTACCCCCCTTGTGGTTTTGACTGAGAGTCAGCCAAAGCTACAGTTGCTGTCCTTTTTCCCCTCCATGTAACCGTCGCATGGCTGGTGGGAACTATCATGATTCCTCCCAAGTCTTGTGCAAAGGATGAGAGGGTCGCAAATCAATCACAGGACTTTGTAATGAGATGGGGCTTGAAGGAGTCTAAAGCACTATTGTTGCATATGCTGACCAAGTTCTTTTCCTCGATTGGCTCTGCACACTTCTGTGCTTAGGCCTTGAATCTGTCCACGTAATCTGACAGCTCCTCACTCGGCTTTTGCTTGAATCGCATCAGCTCTACAATGGTTACCTGTTTCTGCACATAAAAAAACTTCTTAAAAATTATAATTTTAGATCATCCCAATCATGGACTGATCCTTTCTCCAAATTGTAGTACCAACTGAAGGCACTATCCGTTAAAGTCTTATTGAATTCCCTCATCAACAAGTTATGGTTGTTTAATTTATCATATCCTAGCCACGGAGACATCGACTCCGCGAACCTAGCAATATGTTCCCTGGAATTTCCTTTCTCCCCGTTGTATTTTGGAAACTGTGAGGGATGCCCAATATATCCTGTTGAGTAAGGTTGCCTCCGAATATGTGCCAGGTAAGGTGGAGTAAAGTCTAACTCCAAAGGTCGGGATGCCTGCCTGCGAAGTTGATTAATCACATCGATCATATCATCCTCCATCACGTACTAGCTCATGGCATGGACTCTCTGGGCTGTTATGATTTACTACTGTATTGGCGGTGTGTATGTGACGCCCCCAAATTTGGACTGCCACAATCCTGAATTCGGCTCATCACGTACTAACTCTAATAACAACTAAAATCTCAAACAATGGAATAATAGAATAATTTACATTGATATAACATAAATATTCTTGTCCCAAGTCTCGAAACTATTACTAATACACTTCATAACTTAATACAAACATATCTTAATACATAAGATTAATTAAGTCTTAATACAACATAAAGGAAACATCCTAATATAGAAGAGCACAACTACTTCATAGCCTTGCCTTCACTCTTGTTCTGTCTTGGGGTTCCACCTTGCCCTGCCCTAACTGAAATGTTTATGGGAAGCAAGAGTGAGCAACAAATTTGCCCAGCAAGTAATATGCCAATAAATGTGAACAGGTGTATATACGGTTCTTAATCTCAAGGTAAAATGGTAATTAATAGCTCAGGAATTCAAATAAGAATGTTGTGAACAAAATAAATATAAATGACCTCCGAATCTATTCTGTGAAGTTAAATAAGAACCACTACGGGTCAAGAAGTTATTAAAGGATTCAAAGATTTCAACAATTTCAAGTTAATGAATATATATCACTGAGTGTCACTGTAGACCAAGAATTAATAGAAGAATCCAAGGAATTCAAAGTTTCAAGTTAATAAATACTGGATACTGAGTGGTCGCTAAGAACCACGAACTTCTACTAGAATCACCAAAAATATTTCTGGTAACCTAAACAAGTACAATTAGGGGATCAGCCTACTGTACCTGATGTTATGCATAACCTATCCTACTACTGTTGGCACCCCGAGTATATAGTTTCCCTTTCTATGAGGGTTGTTCATCTCAGTCAATTATTAAGAGTCCGCACCAAGGCAATTGGTGTGGATCGATTTCCAATATTGGTCTAGCCGAATCAAATGGCGTAGACAATTTCAACAATGTATATAAGAACAATTTATGAGTTCAATACTCACAACATAATTCAAAGAATATAATCGTGATTTAAATCAAGCTATTAAATAGAAATTTATAAGACAAGAATTATTCTAGCGCTTATTTACTTGTACGATCAATAATCGTACAAGCTCAAATACGTGTTCAATAAAGAGTATGAATCGAATATTTGCTTAATAAAAAGAGTAGTCCGGATACTTGCATTCAATATATAAATCGAATGAAGTTAGAAAACTTGCTCGATAAAAGTAAGGTAAGAACTTGCATCAGAGAGTTAAGGTTTAGATACTTGCACAACAAAATCCAAAGTTGTGTAAGTTAGGAGACTTGCTTATAAAATTCATTAAATAAAGTAATGCAAAGGTTTAGGGTACTTGCCTTATGCGTAATCTACCAACGTAAAGTTTATCAACACTTTTCGAATCCTATTTTAACATAGTTACGTATATAGGATATCCATTAGTCATATAGTTTAACATCATACTTTATCTTATATATACAATCAACACATAAGTTAGGTTTTAACCTTACTACACAGTTATACCACATATAGCATCGTATTATAACACTTAACCGATTATGTCATTATTATCTATGGAATTCCCTCTCTCAAGTTAAACATCTTCATAGTATGTCATTACGTACTTACACACATGTGGTACGAAATTAGATTTTAAAACATCAGGAAATCAAGTAACATAGTTATATCATGTATGACATTATAGTAAATCATAACACTAAATCATATCATCTTCACTAACTTTAGAATCCCTTTTTATAAGTTAAATGTCATCATGTTACTTCATCATCTCATATAAATATATATCAGTATTAATTATAACCTTCTTAACAGATTAGAGCATCATAATAAGTGAACTACCAAAAATCAGAATACGTAAAACTGTCCAGATTGCATTCCAGCCTGGCACAGCTTGCGCCCTGGTTAAGCCAAGGGACGGCGCAGCTGCGCTGTCCCCTGGCCAGACCAGGGTTGGGCTTCTGCCTGCTGCTTCTAGTCCAAATCATCAACATATATTTCCACGCAGCATATAAACATGTTAAAGGGTCTTTTCATGCTTTTAAAGTCCATCTAAGTTCCACCTTTCATGTAATGGTTCAAAATTAATCTCTTTGATGACTTAAGGCCATTCAAGGTTATGAAATCATATAGGCTATCATGCTTGTCATTCATACACATAAAGTGGCCACATAATCTGTCAATAAGCATGCTCATATGTTTCTACATCATATACGCATAACTAGTATCGTTATTTATCTAAAAACATGCTTAAACTCATGCGTGATTAACTTGCATTGTATCTAACAAGTGTGTGCACGTAAAGGTCATCTAAGTGATGTTAAGAGTACTAGCATACGCGTTCGAAAATATCAGAACACTATTATACTATGATCATGCAATTTAGCTTGCAAAAAGTCCGAACTTTGCTTTTGAAATCGTTACGACTTAACCCATGTATGCTAGTGTAAACCTAACATCTTTAGACTTGCATTTCATGCCTATCTAGACCATACGATCATGCTCAAAAGTCAGATTATATACCTTATACGTATATGTCAAAGTTCATTTCAAAAACTATAACTTTCTTTAGTAAACGTTCACTAATGAGGTCAAACACGTTCATGCTACATCATGACACATATATACACATGTTAACATGTTCTTCATGCATAACTTAGACTGTATACGCATGATCATAAAATCAAAAATGTAACGTTAGTAGTTCCATCAAAGTTTACTTTTAAAGTTCAAGTCTTCTCTAGTAATTTCATTCTAAAACAAGTTAAGGTACTCATGTCATACAAAAAGGGACTTAAGTTCACAATCAGGTCTGCTTTCATGTATATCTAAGCCAAACTTGCATGCTAGAAACATCACAACACAACAGAAATCAGAATCTAGTTTTGGGTACTGGCGCAGCTGCATTGCACCCAAGAACAAATTGGGCGCAGCTGCTCCACTTCCCGGCCAGAACCAGAAAAGCTTTCTGCTTCGGCAGTTTACAAACCCAACTTCAAATTTTTTCCTGAAATCCATTCTAACTATGCCACATTGTATTCCTATCATGTTTACTAACTTAAATAACAATTAACCGATCATTCTCCAATTCAATTATCATACAATTCATGCATAATTAATAATCCATCAAGTTTCAAAAATGGAGAACAATGAAATGAGAGTTACCTCTGCTAAGCTTGAAATGAGTTTACTGCTATATCGAACTTCCTCAATTCACAGACTCCTCACTAATACAATGTACTCACTCTATATCTTATACTTATTAGAATTTCTCAGCAAATGAAATGAAGGAGGACGGAGCCTTATTTTTAGAGTCTTGAATACACATACAATGCTATTACCTCTCAAATCAAACCAATGGAATGAAGGATTGCATGATGGTTAAGGGAGAGTAGTTGGTAGAGTTGGTGAATTCTACTATTTAGCCCAGTCCCCATTGATGATTAACTAAAAATGCTGAGTTTGAGAAGAAGAGGCAATAGGCTAGCCATTGAGTGTTCACGTGAGGAAGAGAATGTGTCATTCATTTTGGGACAAGCCAATAGAGCTCACCAACTTGGCAAATATAACACCAATACTTACTCCTATATGAATACTTAGGCCAATACATCTACACATATATTTATACTTAGGTTATAAATTCATTTAGTCACACAATGTAGATTTAATAAGGAAATAATATTATAATATAACAAGTTGGGGTACATATATATATCAACATATAATCCATGTACATTTCATTAGTACCGAATATAATTTGATTGGGTATTATCACATTATATTATCCCAACTCTATTATTTCAATTATATTAAATTATTGAAGTAACTCATCAATTAACAATTGCTTACATGGTTCATAATATTCATGAGGCACTTATAATACCCGAGAATTTCTAAATATTATTAAATAAATATATTAATGAAAGTCGAATATTTATTTGAATATAAATATTTATGTGATATGAGATGAGTTAACTCAATTACTTCAAATTGAATTTATAATAATTGAGAAGAAAAATGTGGAGTTTATGATAAGCTCAATGAATGTCCTTGTGTGGCACAGTGATGAGAAATATTGATGTTTTAATTAATTTAAAAAAAAATTAATAAGTAGATGATTAATTAATAATATATTATTGATTAATGGTAATTATGGGTGATAGCATATTAATGAATAAATATTTGATTAATATTAAAAGGTTAATATTTGTTCAAGTATTTGTTAAAGTGTAAAGTTATCACTACAACTATATAATAAGATTAATGAATTATATGAGTTACATAAATGAGACTTATGTGACCATGTGATAGGTATAGTACTTTAATGAATACTATATGGTATGTTAAATTAAAGTATGTGAATAATTAATATTAATAATTATTTCAATAAGTGACATAAATGGAATAATGAGATTTATGATAATGTGGTGTGTCACAACTCAATTATATAATAATTTGGTATTATTAAAATGTACATGGATTATATATCAATGTGTATACATGTACCCCAATGTGCTACCATGTAATGTTGTTGTGACATTTTAGGTCCATGTATACCCTAAGTGAATTTAAGCTAAGGTAAGCATATATGTGTATTAAGTGTATAATATATGATATTTCATTCCTTACAATGCTGAGTTCTTATTTCTTGTCCCACAATGAGTGTCCAATCTCTCTCACGTGAATGACAAAGGCTAGAAGCCTATTCCCTCTTCTTCTTCTCCCAAGTTCATCAACTAGCTATCATGATTCAAAGGGGAGTGGGCAAAATAGTGTAATCCAACAACTACTCACCCACTTCTCCATAACCATCATACAAACCTTCATTCCATTAGTTTAATTCATTATGCAAGACCCAACCTTGGGTAATGAATCTTCTATAAATTAAGGCTTCTCCCTTCATTTTCTATGTTGCTTAATTAAATTGCTAAGTTGCTAGAGAGAGCATTGAGAGAGTAATATGAATTGAGAGGAAGTTATGTCCAATTCCAAGCTCAAGAGGTATCATACTTGAACCCACCTTGAACTTCAATTCCTAGAAATTAGCATGATTTAGTTGGAATTGGTTATATGAAATGATGTTAGCATGTTAGTTGAGTTTGTATGCATGTTGTAAATGTAATGTAGTTGATTTCTAGCATGTTTCATGAAGTGTAACAGAATTGGTCTAGAAGCTCTGCTTCAGTAGAGAACTTTCTGGTCTGGAACCGGAGTGGCGCGGCTGCGCCACTCCCTAGTACAAATAGGGTGCGGCCGCTCCCTTCTGCAGAAACAGACAATGATTTTTCTGCACAATCTGATGTATGAATCATGATAATATAACTTAGTTAAGCCTATTTCAATCCCTAACTTGTTAGTTTATGAAGCCTTTCATAAAACCACTTGCAAAAGCATGGTTTCCAAAGAAAATTTAAAGTTTCGAAAAACAAATTTATTAAATTAGAACATTTTGAGTTCTGAGATTTCAAGCATGCTTATGTGGTCTATTTTTGTGTATGTGAAGGCATGATATAAGACATGCGGATTTACTTTGCATGCTTGAGTAGCTTTGAGGACCCTCTAAGGAAGGACTTAGAGTTTCCAATATGGACTTGATAAACCATAAATACTTTTGAGTTAAGGACTTGTGAACGTGCTTACGTATTCTTGATATGTATATATGCAAGCATGATGTATAGTAAGTGAAGTAGTTTTGCATGCCTAGATAATGTTGATAACATGCTAATGGAAACTTAGAGTTTCACATACTAGCTTAAATTATATACACTTGAGTCATGAACTTGTAAGCATGCCTATGTGATCTAATTATGCATATGAAAGCATGACATGTGATATGTGAAGCTACATTGCATGTAGAATGGTTTAACATAAGATTTTCAAAAGAAACCTTAATAGTTTGGAAACTAGTTTTGTTGATAAATACATTGCATGTATTCTTAGAATTTTGACTATCTTGATAGAGTCTCATATGCCTCTAGACGTGGTCAAAATGTATTCCTAACTAGTCTTATGCATGATAATCTAGTATAGCGTGATATAAGACAAGTGTTAAAGAAGGAGGAACCTCATAACTTGAAATACATGACCAAAATGACGTGAACATGTATAGTTGAGACATAGAGGCCTCAAAACATGAATTTAACGATTAAACGTGAGAAACTTCGTTACTTGATCACTTAAACGCCTTGATTAAACGAAAATGGATATCAATCTATATTAAAGACGATATGGGATCTAGCTAGTTATAAGTATCCCAACATGTGTTTTTTGGCATAATCTTTCATATATGTGCATAGCGTATTGGATTAGGTTCTACAGGAGCAGCCCTGTCTTGGTCTGCACCAAGAGCAGCGCGGTCGCGCCACTCCTTAGTGTAAACCAAGCGCGGCCGCGCCAGTATGCAAAACTTTCAGAGTCTGTTTTTTTATAAACTGAACTTGAGACATACTTGTGTGATTGTCCTAATCTGTAATACGTATCCAGAACGTTATTCAAGTGTCAATGAGCATGCTAAGCTATGAAACTATATTAAGTCGACAAAGTGTTATAAACCTCAAATGTTAAGTTTAACAATAGTTACAAACTACATTAATAGAAATCATAGTGACTTATAATCTGATTTCATGCTACATATGAATAAGTACGTAGTAACATACGTAGAGGATTATACGACTATGTTAGAATCATATGTGTATACTTGAATTTCATATCCAACTTGTGTATCGAATATACATAGCTAATGAAAATCCTATATACGTAAATATGTTATAATAGGACTTGAAAAGCGTTGATAAGCTTTACTTGGTAATCTACGCTTAAGGCAAGGTATCATATCCTTGTATTTACTTTATTCAAGGAATATTGTAAGCAAGTTCCTAACCTTACTCTTTATTGAGCATTCATTAAGCTTGTGCTATTATTGTCGTACAAGTAAACTATCGGAATTGCTATTCATATTTCATAACTTAGTTAATTCGTGGACAAGATAAAGTCGATTTATATTATTTGAACTTTAAATTTGAGTCTTGGACTTATAATTGTTGTAATCTATGCCATTTGATTCGGCTAGACTTATATTGTTGAAAGGCAGCCCAAACCAATTGATTGGTGCGGGATCTTGTATTTGACTGAGATGAACAACCTTCTTTGAAGGGAAGTTATCTATTGTCGGGAGACCGACGTGCGCATTTTAGTATGATTGAACGATATGCATACCGTAGGGTACTTTAGGCTGATCACCTGTTGTACTTGTTTTCATTGGATTATCAGTATATTTCTGTTAATTCTAGTAGAAGTTCATAGTCCTTAGTGACTGCTCAGTATTCAATTATCTTGAAATTTTAAATTAATTTAGCGTTGAATCATATTGATATTATTCTGTCCTTAGCGACTGTTATTGAGAACTGTTGTTATTCTTGTCATCCTTGAACTATTATACCTTGCTATATCCTTTTTAGATTCAAGAACTATATTATTCACCCTTGTTGTTATATTACTTGCTGAGCAAACTTGTTGCTCATTCTTGCTTTCCCTAAAATATTTCAGTTAAGACAGAGCAGGGCGGTCCTTCGGACGCCGACAAGGGCAAGGAAAAGGCTAGAGAGTAGCTTAATATTATGAAGAACCTTGTGATTGTAATAAAAAACTTATGTTGTTATGTATTAGTTAAGTTTATATATGTTTAAGGTATGTTTAAGCTATGTAATCGATGTTTAAGTTACGAGACCTTAGGACGTAAATAAATTATATTTATTAAATGTAATCCATTCGGTAGTAGTATTTCGTGTTATTCCGCTATGAAATGTGACACTTAGTCTTTTTATCATTATCATGGTGTTAGATTATAGTACGTGACGAACAGAATTTGAGAGACCAGTGGCGGTCCGAATTTGGGGGCGTCACAGCACTTATTTAATGTTCACTCACACACATATTGTCATAAGCATTAATCATGTAACTTACACTATTTAATCAATCTTAATATATGATTCTTATATATTATATGAAATCACATGTTAGTGTCACATTACACTTTATATAATATAAATGTAACTACTATACATTATATGTCTAATTATCGCATACTTTGCACACAACAATTCGTCGAGTAAATATAATCTTATTATATTTATAAATTATTTACTCGTTAATATTCTATTATTCACAATACCAATTAATCAATATTAATTAATTACTCATTAATAGTTATCATTCATAATATCAATTAATCAATAAAACATTAATTATTCATTTACTCAATAATATTCTATTACTCGCAATAACAATTAATAACATTATTATACGATTAACTATCACATGTATTGCACACAACAATTACTTATATAAATATAACTCTTATTATATTCATCAATTATTTACTCATAAATGTTTTGTTACTCACAGTAACATATTATTAATAATTATTCATCAATAGGCTATTACTAATAACAACAATTAATTAACAATGTAATATTAATTAATCATTCACTTATTGATTTTCCTCTTGAATTAATTAAATCATCACCATTTTCATTCTCATGCCACACAAGGCATTCTACGAGTTCGTCGTCATTCTCCATATTTTCTCAATTATTATAAATTCAATTTAATATAATCGAATTACTTCTCTCATAACACATAAATATTTATATTTAAATAAATATTTTTTTTTATTAATATCAAAATTTATATTTATTCACAAAATTCACGGTTCTTACAGTGTATAGTAAAGAAATTAGCTGGTGTACACTTGCATCGTGTAACGCTTGCGCTGGTGGTAGTTGTTGGCTCATTCGCTAGACATGGCTTGGAATGGTTGGCATCTGCACTTGTGAAAATGCGGGGAGAGCAGTCGGGATGATGTTTGTCTGAGGTTGGCTTGCTTCCAATCTGAGTTGTGGCGCGTCACCACTGTTCTGGGGTTCCAAGTTGATGATTGGAGCAGACTGATTCACCGTCAATGGAGGTACAATCTGGTTCTCCTTGTTGTTGTTTTCTACTCCTGCTTGTTCTTCCTACGTATTGCTTGGGAACATGGCCTTGAAAGTGAGGATCTGCATCAACTGATGGCGGAAATTCCCCATTTCCTCTTGCTTCTTTTGCATTTCCAGCGTCACAGCCATCATCATCCTTTATCCTTCACGTGCTTCCTTCAACGCCTTAAGCATCTCCAGTTGCACAGCGTTCGTCTGCTCTCCGCTTGCATCCTCGCTTTACTTTCCTGTGTCGGTCTGCCTGACGTTCGTTTGTTGTTAATTGGTCATGTATGGTGATGTTGAACTTCCTTCCGAAGCGTCTTCGATAATTGGTTGATCAAGATCCGGATTTGCGACTTGGATAGCTTGGTTTACTTGCCTTGGAACTGGATCCGGTGAAGTAATGCTATTTGTCGGTGAAGCTCGTCTTGTAGTTCTTCTGCTTTGAGTTGTGGTTATACCCTTCACGAATTCTGCACCTCCTCAGCAGAGTAGCCAATTTAATGTGGGTAAGGAAATCATACCTTGCTAGGGTTAGGTTTTCATGTTGGCTGAGGAGGAGAGAAATCTACGAAGAGCACGGAATTGATTGATTGATTGAAGAGGGGAGAACGACAGTTGAGCGATTACTCCAATGACACGTGGCAAAACTCCTAAAATCCGAAAACCGTGTTAGGGTAGCAGGGATTCCAAGAGCTTTCTTGAGTGCTTCCACTCCTAGAATTCGAAAACCTTGTTAGGGTAGCAGCGATTCTAAGAGCCTTCTTGAGTCCTTCTAGTTGAGAAGATGTCCAAGTCTTGAGTCTGAAAAGAGGTCCCCTTCCCAATGGAATTGAAGGGGTATTTATAGTGTTTTCTAGAAAGTGGTCATGTGTCAGGCAAATGCCCTCAGAAAAATTCTAGAAATACCCTTTAATCACCAGAGTAATGTTCAGATCGTCCTGTCCTTCTAGCCACCAATCCAATCCCTCAATCAATTCCCAAAACGAGCTGCCTCCACGAGCCTTCTGCCTCGGGACACGTGGAGGTTTCTCTTGAGTCTCACCTCTTTATTTTTGGCTTTTCCGTCTTCATTTAATTAGGTCATGTGAATCCTGATTTGTACATTTAATGAAGTCATGGAATTCTAATTGTGCATTTAATTCAATTAGTGCATGTGAACCCTAATTTGCATTTGGGCCCAGATTATGTAGAGCCGCCTTCTTTGATTATTGGTCTCCAACACGCATCGCAAAAAACTTCCTCACGACCACTATTATTATCATCCTTATTCTCAATTCCTTCCTACAAGACAAGCAAATGCTTATGGCCAAAATGTTCAATCGCCATTTTTCTCTATTTCCTTATATGATTGTTTGTGTGTTTCAGTGTTTGTGTGTGAGAGAGAGGCGCAAGTTTTGATAGTTTGGAACAGCGAGTTCTCAGATATTTACCACTCCCCGTTCCTTTTTTGTATTTTTTTTAGAGAGTAATTTTTTTTTCTTTTTATTTGTAATTTGTAAATTTTAAATAAACATTAATAACTTGATTTACTATATTAATTGTTCCTACATTAAATATTAATTAGTTTGTCTTTCATCATTCTCAATGAATTTCGAAAAGTAATTAGTTTGTCTTTCATCTTTCATCTTATTTCTTTATATAAATTTTGTCATGTCATAATGTTCATGTCATTTTTTTGCTGTCAATAAATTAAAATAAATGCCACATATTAAATAAATATAATTTCGTTAATTTTTAGCGTCATTTTCTTTTTTTTAATATTTGTGTGTTTTCTTCTAACATTAATTTAAAAAGAAAGAGTGATTAAAAGTCTCTTGTCAATGATAGTGACGTAAGAAAGACATGCTTTGTGAATTATTGATTTGTTTTTAAACTATCCAGCTAGCTTCTACATTGGAATAATTAATTATAAGCCACAGTATGACAGAATTATTGGCACGACGACGGAGTAGGACCACATTTTTATGTGTACACAAATTGATTTCATTTTATATGTATTTGACAAATTCAAATACTTATAATTATAATATAAATATTTGACAAATTCAAACTTATAGTTTGAAGATAATTTAATTATCTTTCACCGTGGACCATTATTATTTATTATTTGTTGTATTTATAGCTGTCATGTCCACCCGAATCCAATTAGCAGTAGGAGTCCTTTCTAAAATCATCTTAACTGCAGTTAATGATTGATTGATTCCTTCCCAAATTAGATATCATAATCTCCTCCAAATAAGGAAACACAATCTTAGTTTAATAAGGACTCTCCCACTATTTGAGCAAGCTATCAATATAAATGTATATGGGCCAACACCATATCCGGACCATTAAATAAATCGGGCTACACCTTGGCTAGACTCAAATAATCACATCCCAACATTTTCCACAGTCTCTTATTTTTAAGGAACTTAAAATAAGAGAGTATACAAATTTATACCAACAAAAGATCTGTATCTGCCGAAGACGAATTGTCACACCTAAATACCATACGCCGAATAGAAACTTTTGGCTCTCCATATTGCCGACCCACTCTTCTATTCAATTCTAAGATAGATAAATAATCGCTATTATCACTACCGATGATGTCGATAACCAACCTTATCACAATCGAAGATATAGATAATCAAGCTTATCACAACTGAAGATATAGATAACCAACCTTATCACAACCGAAAATTTAAATAACCAACCTTATCACAACCGAAGATATAGATAACCAACCTTATCACAATCGAAGATATAGATAACCAACCTTATCACACTCGAAGATATAGATAATCAACCTTATTACAACAGAAGATATAGATAACCAACCTTATCACAGCCGAAGATATAGATAACCAACCTTATAACAACCGAAGATATAAATAACTAACCTTATCACAACCGAAGATATAGATAACCAACCTTATACCGCCTTCATTGTCTTCCCGACCCCTGTGGAAGGAATCAGATAGAGGTTCCGGAGTACTGAATTTAACAAATAATGAAAATATTTGTTCCGAAGAACAGAATGTATTTTTTCTAAGGAACTGAACGTATTCGTTCCGAAGAACTGAATAATGAAAAGATTTATTCCGAAGAACTAAATGTATTCATTCCGAAGAACTGAATAATAAAAATATTTGTTCCGAAGAACTGAATAATAATAAAAATGTTGGTTTTGAGAAAATGAACGTACTCATTCCGAAAAACTGAATACAACATTCGTTCCGAGGAACTAAATGTATTCGTTCTGAAAAACTGGAAAAAAATGTACTCGTTCCGAGGAATTGAACGTACTCGTTCCGAAGAACTGAATACAACATTCGTTACGAGGAACTGAATGTATCCGTTCCGAAGAACTGAAAAAAATGTTCGTTCCGATGAACTGAACGTACTCGTTCTGAAGAACTGAATACAACATTCGCTCTGAGGAACTGAATGTTTCTGTTCCGAAGAACTGGAAAAAATGTTCGTTCCAAGGAACTGAACATACTCATTCCGAAAAACTGAATACAACATTCGTTCCGAGGAACTGAATGTATGTATTCCGAAGAACTGGAAAAAATATTCGTTTCGAAGAACTGAACGTACTCGTTTCGAAGAACTGAATGTATTTGTTCAGAAGAATTAGAAAAAATGTTCGTTCCGAGGAACTGAACTTGTTCGTTCCGAGGAACTGAACTTACTCGTTCCGAAGAACTGAATACAACATTTGTTCCGAAGAATCGAATGTTTTCGTTTCGAAGAACTGGAAAAATTATTCGTTCCGAGGAACTGAACGTCCTTATAACGTCATCCGACCTTATAACGCCAAAATTGTCTTCCCAACCCATTGGGAGGATTTTGTCCGACCTTATAACACCAAATATATGAAGCCAATGTGATATATGTCGAAGACATGATGAAGCCGATGTGATATATTTCAAAGCAAATTGCAATTATTCGAAGTGGGCTGTTGTTGCTTGAAGTGAGTCGCCATTACCCGGAGCATCATCAACTCTCATATTAAACTTATATATTCTACCTAGAAATTTTCTTCCCTGCTAATTTTGTTGTTGTGCCGAAGAGTGAGACAATAAGTGATAACTGAAGTGTAAAGAGATGTATGGATAAGTGTTTTGATTGCCGAAGCATGAAATTGTTAATGTGTTACGGTTCCGATTTGGATCTAAAATCCTTGAAGAAGTTTGCTTGCAACGACGCTAACAAGCACCCAATCCACCTGGACATCTTCCGGTAGCTCGAACCTCCTCATAAACTTGTCGCTACTCCTCTCCATGCGGTGTCATTTTTGTCAATCCAATCTCCACCAATACCTTCAACAAATATATTAGAATCCACCACCTCTATCGTTATTTCTCCTCGACCAAATTTTGTAATTTGATAAAAGAGAACCATGATACATATTAAAATTTTCAGTCTTATTTTGATAATAACAATTATTTAGATTTTCACCTAATTATATTTATTCATTTATTTTATATACCAAGTTGAATTAAATTTTATTAACTTTGATACAACAATTATCAAGTGTTAAATAATTTAATTCATACATTGACATCTCAAGGCAAGGAGATCCTATTTTAAATTTTTACACAAAAAGGGGCAAAAAGTTTTATACCATTTTTCGGATGAGACATTATAATTTTTTTAACATATACATGGAATATAAGACTTAAGCAAAGATTCGGCTTTGGCACAAAATGAGACATCTTTTCGGGATTAAAGAGCAATACAAAGTAATTAATTTTATGGGCATTAGACTTTGACCAAATCTACTCTTAACATAACTTTCGGATGGAACATGAGCTACTTAAAGAAAATAAGCATACATGATCATTATTTGTTTATGATACATGCATACTTTTCGGATGAAGCATAAACCACTTTAAAAAACATAAGCATGCATGACTCATTAGCCTTAAGCGAATTATGCTTTTAGAATCTTGAGCATAATAAATGATGCTAAGATTTTGTTTGAAAAGATTATATATCAAGATACTGAGATATTAGAGAGAGGAACGTGATATCTTGCATTTATATCAAAAAACACATTTCATACACTTAGATAAAATCTTGGCAATCCGTGTGTAGCGATATAGCATCCTGACCATTGTTTTTAAACAAACAAATCTCATCCATTCATTCAAAAACCAATTTCAAAAATTACCCTTTTGCCCTCGACTTCAAAATTTTATAAATAGGGAAGTCTTTCATTCATTTGGTTTTTACCAATTCAATTGAAAAAAAAAGTTTACTCTCCTTGCCTACATACTCTCTCACTAAAAAGCTTACAATTCTCTTCTTGTCCAAAAGTTCTGATTACCTACGAAGAGAAAATTGGTCTAAGTAAATTGAGATAAGTTATTCATTTGAAGTTATATTGATTATCTCTTACTTATTTTATTTATAGCTATACAAATATAAATTGCTATACACAATTTTATATATCTATATTTCATCTATTTATCAAATAGAAAGTTATATTTAGACGTCGCAAGGCTACATGAGATATTCCTCTTAAAGAAGGATTCACACCGTACGATTCCTTATAGTACTAAAATAATTTTATATTTGATATTACTTATATAAATATTACAAAATAGATATACACTTGATTGTTCAAAAACGACACTGAGATAATTCCTCTAAAGAGTGAATTATCCGAACTGTATTTGAAAAATATAAGTGATCTATTAAAAATATGTATATAATTATCAATTGTGAAATATTATAAATATTGTCGTACTTAGACGTTGCAAGGCTACAGGAGATATTCCTCTTAATGAGGGATTCACACCGTACGATTCCTTATAGTACTAAGTGACTTTGTTTATAATCCATCACATAATAGATAAAATATTATTATATATTATCTGAGTTAAACAAGTTTATTTGTTATATCAGGTATTGTTTAAAATTAATTAGTTAATTATTTTATTTTAATTAATTCATCATATACATACTTGATACTCGTTCATTTTAAAATTACTTTCTGACAACTTAAAAAGCAATCTTTGATTTAAAAAGAAATTGATATAAATTGCTTTCATCTACATTTATTGAACAGAATTACTATCTGCTTATGTTAGAAGCATTGTAATAACTTGTATAAGAGAAAAAGAATAGAGATAGTCTGTTTTATGTATCTGTGAGAAATACCAAGAATTCTTTGACCAAGACCAGAGTTTTGAGAGAAGTCAGCTGGGAGTTGGATCTCTATTAACTTGTGAGGAAAGAAGAGATAATTATTTCAAGATCAGATCATAGAATAGAACTAATCTAAAAAGAAGTACAACTAAGCTTGAGGAAGGAGCGGGGAGCTTTCTGTCCAAGATAGATTAGTTGGAAATAGTTGAAAGTTTGTCTATAAAATTTTGTAAAGGTTTCTCCGCCTGTTGAAGGAGTATTTATTACTGATAGTAATAGGATCTCAAGGAATACTTGAGACTGGACGTAGCAACATACCAGGGATGTATGTTGTGAACCAGACAAATCTCTGTGCATTATATGATTGAATTTTTACTGTCTTACATATTAATTTCTAACACTGCAAATAATTATTTAAAAATTCAAAAAGGCCTAAGATAAATTGTTTACCTATAATAATCTATTCAACCCCCCTTCTAGATTATTATTAAACTTTCAAACCACTTATCTTTTATACGTAGGATCTGCCTCTTTATCTTAGCAAGCCGATGATAAGGATGAAATATGTTATATTTTATTCCCTTAATACTTAATCTTTTATATCTCTTTTGTGCCTAAGTACATTCATTTATCTTATATTTATATTTTAGGTGGAATTGAGCTAAGGAAGCAAAATGAATGAAAAAATGAATAAGTTGTGGGCTTTTAAAAACCCAATTCGGTAATTGCATGTAAAATTTAATTCATAGGCCACGCTCATGCAAAGCAAATTGAAGCAGCTCACGTCCAAAGCCAAGCAGCTCACGGATTTATCAGCTTAAAAAAGAAGAATTCCAAATAGCAAGATGGGGGCCACGTGCATGCAAGATTACATGTTCAACTCTTATTTCTAACTTCTCACGAATTAGCAGTTCATGCATTCCTAATGTCCTAGTAGCTCACAAATTGATCAGCAGCTTGTTAAGGAATTAACAAGGAATGGCCCACGGTTTCATTACCAAGTGGAGTCCAAGCACGTGAAGTCCATGATGCCTATCAGCCACGCGAATTAGTAATGGTTAGCATGTGGGCCTACAGCAAATGTTCCATGCAAATCATTATCATCATCATAGGCCCACGTTTATAGCAATTATCAGTGAAATTAGAAGTAAATTCAGGAGCTGGGCAGTGAGGACTCCCTCCCAAGCAGGGGTTTGCACTTAGAGAACCCGCCCCAGCGGGGAGGCGCGATGCTGGCCAGACTTCTCCTTTAGCAAATTGGACTCGGCAACAAGATAGGGAAAAGGCTAGGGCATGATATAATCCTAGGTTTTAATAGTTATAAATAGGGGACAAAGTAACATATAGGGGGGTCTCATATCTTGTATTCATTCAATAAAATACTTCTCTTTATATTTCCTGGGTGTTTTCTATGGCTATGGATAGCTAAGTTCTTGTTCTTGGATTAAGAAGACGGAAGCCTTGGATTAATACACTGTGAGATCTAATTGATTGTAATTGTTCAATTATTATTTTGAGTATTGATTATTCTTCTATGCTTGAATTATATGATTGATTTGTTTAATTGCTAGGTGCACACTAGGTTATTATTCATTAAAATCTACTGCTAAATTAGATATCGAATCCGTAATTGTTTGATCACTCTAATTTGCGAAGCAACTAAGATTAATAATTGACTGCAGATCACGAGATTATTATCTCTTAGGAAGAATATTCAACTAAATTAAATGCAACCGCTTGTGCTTGTGTTGTTTAGCTTCATCAGTTTTTCTGATTCTTAAAGCTTCTACTAGATTAAACTTTTAGCGCTTGTCTGAAGTAATTTAGTAGATAAGGTTTTATAGATCGCTTGTTTCTTTCTAACTAAACTTAATGAAAGTCATGGAATGAATATTCTTAATGGTGAATTAATTATAACGATGAATATTCAAAGTATTAATTGTGTATGCTTGAATCAATGATCAGTGTATGTTTCTAAGCTGGAAGTTGACTTAAACCAAGGTTTGTTCTCCTGATTTAGTTCGTTACAGTATTTTACTCATTAGTTTATTTTAATTAACAACATTCAAAAACCCCCTCTTTTGGAATACAAAGTATAAAAATAGATGAATTAGTCTCTGTGGAATCGACTCTTACTTTCACTACTACATAATTATCATTCGCAATAAGGTTTTATTTTTTGGTTATCTGCGACAGCACACCAAATTTTGGCGCCGTTGTCGGGGACTGATTTTAGTTTATTTTTATATTTTTGTGATCCTTATTTTATTTTAGTTTATTTTTGTAGGTAATTTAAATTTCCTTGATTGTTTATGCTCGAAACTCGATCTACTAATCAAGGTGATTTAAAGTGTGATCCAGAGATAGAGAGAACTAATCGCAAATTAAGGAAGGAAGCTCGGGAAATTCGTGAAAAGTCATGGCAGCAAATTAAATCCTGAAAGAGCTTTCGGCTCCTAATTTGAACCTACAACCCTTATGCATAACTTTCCCTAATCTTGATAATAATACTAACTTTGAATTGAAATATGGACTGATACATCTTCTACCTTCTTTTCATGGTTTGGCAGGTGAAGATCTTCACAAACACTTGAAGGAATTCCATGTGGTATGCACAAGTATGAAATCTACCGGAGTAACCGAAGAACAGATCAATCTAAGAGCCTTCCCATTTTCTCTGAAAAATTCAGCTAAGGATTGGCTTTATTATCTACCCTCCTGAAGTATCACCACATGGGAAAAGATTAAAAGATTATTTCTAGAGAAATATTTTCCCTCTTCAAGGGCAGCCAACATTCAAAAGTTAATTTGTGGTGTGAGGCAAAACAAAGGAGAATCCCTACATGAGTATTGGGAAAGTTTCAAAAGGTTGTGTGCAAGTTGCCCTCATCACCAAATTAGTTATCAGCTTTTCATCCAGTATTTTTATGAAGGTTTCTGTAGCACCGATAGAAGCATGATTGACGCTGCTAGTGGCGGAGCGTTGGTGGATAAGACTCCCGAGGCTGCAAGACATCTAATTGCGAATATGGCAGCCAACTCTCAATAATTTGGCACTAGACTTGATTCTGCACCTAGGAATGCTAGTGAGGTACAAATTTCTTCTATTGAACAACAAATTGCGAGTTTAACTTCTCTTGTTCGTCAATTGGGTGCAGGTAATACACAGTATGTAAAAGCTTGCAAAATATGTGCGGTAGTAGGACATCCGACAGACATGTGCCCAACTCTTCAAGAGGATTCTGTTGAACATGCAAATGCACCGGGGGGATTTCCTGGGCAAACACAAAGGAAATATGATCCCTTTTCAAATACATATAATCCTGGATGGAAGGATCATCCTAACTTTAGCTACGAAAATTCACAAGCAAGTCAACCTGCACCTCAAACTTTTCCAAATCAGCAGCAGTACAAACCATCGTATCCCAATAGACAACAACAGGGCCAATCTTCTAACCCTAGTATATCTTTAGAAGATATTGTTAAAACATTTGCCACTAACACTTTAAATTTCCAATAGGAAATAAGGGCAAGTATTCAGAATTTGGGTACGCAAGTGGGACAAATGGCGACTGTAATCAGTCGATTGGAAGCGCAAAGCTCTGGAAAATTACCCTCTCAAACAGTGGTGAACCCAAAAGAAAATATAAGTGCAATCACTTTGAGGAATGGTAAAGAGATAGCAAGTCCAGCAAAGACAGTGTCTACACCACAGAATCAAGACAATACAGATGAGGGAAAGAAAGAAACAGATAGCAGTGTTCTGAGTGACAAGGATGAACTTAAGCGTAAATTTCCCCCTCTCTCTGAATATAAACCGGTACCTCCTTTCCCTCTTGCTTTAACAGAAAATACGAGAAAAAATCAGATTTGTATGAAACTTTTCGTAAATACGAGGTAAATATTTCATTGTTAGATGCTATTAAACAAGTACCTCGTTATGCTAAATTTTTGAAATCACTGTGTACACATAAGAAGAAACAAAAAATGAAAAAATATAAAAAGGTAAGGTTAAGGGAGAATGTTTTAGCAGTTATTCAAAGAAAACTACCTACTAAGTGCCAAGATCCGGGTATGTTCACTATTCAGTGCACGATAGGTAGCACTAGAATTGAAAAAGCCATGTTAGACTTAGGAGCTTCCATAAATGTCATGCCATATTTTATATATGCTACTCTATTACTTGAACCTTTGAGTAAGACTGATATTGTAAATAATACAGCTGGCTGACAGATCTAATGTTTATCCCAAATGTGTAGTTGAGGATGTCCTTGTGCAAGTCAATAATTTGATCTTTCCTACTGATTTTTATGTGCTTGACATGAAAAACGGTGACCAGAATGCTTTTATTTTGTTAGGAAGACCATTTTTAAAGACATCAAAGACTAAAATAGATGTTCATAGTGGTACACTTTCAATGGAATTTGATGGTGAAATTGTTAAATTTAATATTTATGATGCCATGCAATACCCCACTGATGATAAATCTGTTTATTCAATTGATGTGATTGACTCTTTAGAACAGGATATCTGTGAACTTGATGGTAAGGATAAATTGGAAATTGCACTTAGTGAGAACATTAATGAAGAAAGTGCGAATTTGACCTTGAGCACCGAGTTACAAGCAACTGTAACAGCTTTGCACGACGTTCCAAAATTAGGTAACATCGTTTATGCTAGATTGCCGATTTCTAACGAGAAGTCTTTACCCTCTATTTTGCAGACACCAATTTCTGATTTGAAGCCTCTTCCTAGTCGACTACATATTTCTATGAGGGTTTCCGAGAGAAGAAAATGGAGAATGTGGACCTTGAAGGATCCAATTTATACTAATTTACTCAAAGGAAATTTTGGGTCGAGCCAACGACCATAAACAAAGGTGCTGCATGGGAGGCAACCCATAAGGGGGTATCTCTCTACTTTTCTTTGCATTTTAGTTTACATTGGGACAATGTAAGTTTTAAGTGGGGGGGGACGCATTTAGATATTTTTCAAATTTTTATTTTTTGTTTATTTTGAATTTTATGGGTATATTCACTGCAAACCCTCACGAGACAAAACTCGTCCACTTGGGGTAACCTTGGGGTTTAACGGCTTGTTACACATGCTAAGTGCAATCGTGTTTCCTACAAAAATGGGTAGTGTTAGGATGTCTCCCTTGAGTAATAAGTTAATTTTGATTTTGATTCTTGGCCAATGATAAAAGTTTGATTTCTTTGTGATAACTTCTTGTAAGACTGATAGAAATTGGGTAATCTAAAGCTGGTTTTCTTTGTTTATCACTACTTTATTTGAGACCCCTCATTATTGAGCACATATCCATTTGTTCGACCTAGTTCTGACTTGGAAGAAATTTATCTGATTAAATGTCTAGGGGAGAAATTTTGAACTCTATCATTTGTTTGATCATTACTTGAAGTTGATATGAGGTATTATTTAAGAAAGGAGAAATGATTTAGGCAAAGTTTGCAAGACTGAAAGAAAAAAATTAAAAGAGAAAAGAAATGATTTATGTGGTGGGATGAGATGGAGCGTAAAACGCACTCACTCATAAACACGTGACATGCGAATAAAGTAAGATTGATAAAGAAATTTGGGTTTCAGATGATACATTATTTTGAAGTTTCTCAAGAGTTATTGTTTTGAATCTTTGAGGTCAATGTTGAAGTTCGTATTGACTCGTGGCTCAAGTTTGGTATATGTAGTTGGTTGAATTTTGTGTTATAGTTTATTTTTATTTTGCTCGAGGACGAGCAAAAGATAACTGTGGGAGAATTTGATAAGGATGAAATATGTTATATTTTATTCCCTTAATACTTAATCTTTTATATCTCTTTTGTGCCTAAGTACATTCATTTATCTTATATTTATATTTTAGGTGCAATTGAGCTAAAGAAGTAAAATGAATGAAAAAAGGAATAAGTTGTGGGTTTTAAAAACCCAATTCGGTAATTGCATGTGGGATTTAATTCATGAGCCACGCACATCCAAAGCAAATTGAAGCAGCTCACGGATTTATCAGCTTACAAAAGAAGAATTCCAAATAGCAAGATGGGGGCCACGCGCATGCAAGATTATATGTTCAACTCCTATTCTTAACTTCTCACGAATTAGCAGTTCATGCATTCCTAATGTCCTAGTAGCTCACAAATTGATCAGCAGCTTGTTAAGGAATTAACAAAGAATGGCCCACGGTTTCATTACCAAGTGGAGTCCAAGCACGTGAAGTCCATGATGCCTAGTAGCCACGCGAATTAGTAATGGTTAGCATGTAAGTCTGCAGCAAATGTTTCATGCAAATCATTATTGTAAGACCCCAACTTTTATGAATAAAGATTTAATTTTCTTTATATATGATTTCGAAATAATAAGGTGTTGATTGATAAATGTGAAAGTTAAGGGTGAAATGTGCAAATATTTTTAAAATGAGCAAGTGGTTATAAAATATTCTGGTTGTCGGAGAATATTCGTTTGGTCGTGGAATATTCTTGTTGTCGGGGAATATTCGTATGACGGCGCAGCTATTTGTGGACCCCACAACGGAATAACTGTCGGATATAGAAAGCGACAGAAATAACCTTTTTACAAAATAACGGCATGGTTGTTACCGTTAGTACTGTTGAAATACCCGGTGGTTAAAATACAGTAATACGCGGTGTTGCACAGTAGCACACGGTATTGCACAGTATTTTGAATTATTGAGTTTTACGTGAGAAGGCACTTACTCAATTATTGTTACAGTAATTACTGTTCAATATTTTATATTATGGACTCAATAATTGCTACGTTGATATTTTATATTATTGACTCAATAATTGTTACATTGATATTTTATTGACTCAATAATTGCTACGTTGCTATTTTATATGATTGATTCAATAATGACTACAGTTGATATTTTGTATTATTGATTCAATAATTGTCATTGCACAGCATTTCGCATTATCAACTCAATAATTCATGTTATTTGAATAATATTATTAGATAGCATTATTGATAATGTCTAAGGAAGTTCTGTCTAGGAGGGGTTATTTAATTGCGCGCCAGTAAGAAGAAGTCCTTATCGGAAGGCCCCCTTTTTCCTGTGAATGACCTGGTTGTCAATATTGTAGTTCTATAATATTATTTGTGAATAATTAATTATTGATTTATATGATAAGGAAATATTTATTTTGTGGATATTAAAGAAGGAATTAGTGCTGATGTGTTTTTATCAGTATTTTGGTGTGAAAAATCATCTGTTTGTGGATTTCGGATAATTTATGTTGGGAATTTGAAAAAACTTCCTCCTACAAAGTTGTAGAGAATTAAATTTCCTATAGAAGAACATAGAATTTGTATTTTTCTGACAAAGGGGCTATTTATTATGAATTATTGAAGTTTCAGAAAATAAATATTTTTTTAATAAAAGGGTGAGCCCCACTTTTGGCTTGAAAAATATGCTGATGGCTTTTTTGGGAGAGCAGCCGGCGACTAGGAAAAAAAATTTATTATTTTATTATTTTAGTCTCCTTTGGCATCCTAAGCTTTTCCTATAAATAGGGTGCTTAGGTTAGAATTGAAAATCACACTAGAATCAGAAGTTTTCTCTCTCTATAATATCGAGCGTATTTTTGTGAGTATTTCAATACTTTGAGTATTAGTATTCAGCGCAAGTTTCCTTCGGTATTATATCTGATATTCCAGTCAGAGGTACTATTCTTTTGAGGTAAAGGATGTTATTTTTTTTCGTAAATGATGTTATTCTTTTCAATATCATTATACCGAAATATTGTCATGGATTTTATGTTGAAATTCTTACTTTTTCCGTCGGAGTTACTATTCACGTATACGGCACTATTTACGAATACGGTACTATTCACGAGTACTATTCACGAAGTATGATTTTTCTTATGAAATTTCTATCTTTTTCGTGTCGGGGTTACTATTCACGTATACGACACTATTCACGTATACGGCACTATTCACGTATACGGCACTATTCACGGAAAAATTAAAATTTCTTCTGTTTGTCCAAATTACTTGTTAAGGTTACTATCTTTGATTGTATCCAAGTTTTGAGCTTTATTCTTGAATTTTGCTCCACAATTGATTATTACGAAGTATTTGTGAATTGGATAAACTGAAATACGAATCCTTGATCTTTGTCTTTTATCTCACTGGATTCGTTCTTTAAAATATTTTTCATCATCCTCAGTCTTAAAAGGTGATGTAACTGAATATCTTTGGCCTGTAGAGCAAAGATGAATGATTACCTGATGAATATCTTTGGCCTGTAGTGCAAAGATGACAGGTGTTGAGATGAACATGACTACTGATGATGCAAATGAATATCTTTGGCCTGTAGTGCAAAGATGAATATTTGATTTGAGATATATATTGATTGATGTTACAGGGATAAAATATTGATGATGGACGTTTAAATCATAGAAGATAGTAGACTTCATTCTCTGCTTAACTCTTCTAATGATTTGTTATTTTCGCTGCGAATATTGATCTGAAACTTGTTGTCCATAATATTTTATCTGAATTGTTGAAGACTAACGATAATTTATTTTCCATTATCTTAGTCATAATATTCTTTACTGGGCTAGTTGAGCTCACCCTTTTCATCTATTGTCCTCTTTAGGAAATGAGAACGGTGCGGGAACTAGTCGGGGGACAGAGTGATGGTCCGAGTTAGAGCAGTAGTAGTCCTCGCTATTTTTGTGAAATAGTGGGATAATAATTGTAATAAATAAAGAATGAATTTGAATATTAATATTTCGTATTATATACGATTTGTATTGACACTCACAGTTGTGTGGTCGTATTTTGCACGACCGTGTGATATAAAGTTTGTATTTGAATTCTGTACCATGTATTTGGCGACTCAGAATGGGTTGGGTTGACTGGACCTATTTTGGGGGCGTCACAGTTGGTATCAGAGCTTAGGGATATGATCTCTGGCGGAGATCGGGGAATAGAACTAGGAGGGCAGAGACGAGTAAATCCTTCGCTAGTATGTCCTACCTAAGCTTATGTGGTATTTAATTGGTCAGTCGGAGCATAGGGTTAATATGTGATATGTTAATTGGTTTAATTAACCCTTGTTTTATGGCAGTATTTGAGAATGGCAGCTGAGAATGTTAACAACGAAGTGAATGAGACCGTGGAGACACCTTTAATCGTCAACCAGGAGAACGTGCAACAGGAAGGCAATGTTTATCCTGAAAACAACGCTGGTCAAACGATAAATGACGAGATGTTTAGAAGTTTTTTGCAGTTCATGCAAAACCAGACGAGGGAGACTCGTGTGCAACATACAGGTGGCGATAATAACAGCACGCGAGTTGTCACTGCCAAGCAGTTCAAAGAATTGGGACCACCAGAGTTTCTGGGAAAGCCGGATCCGATCAAGGCGGAGACGTGGATTAAACAAATTACCAAGACATTTGATGTCTTGGGATGCACGGAGGAACAGAAGGTTCCATTCGCCACGTTTATGTTCCGTGGAGAGGCAGATTACTAGTGGGAGTCTGTGAAGCGTACCCATCCTGCCACACTCAAGATGTCTTGGGAAGCGTTCCAGAAACTGTTCAATGACAAGTACTTTCCTGAAAGTATTCGTCATATGAATGAGGTAGAATTTATTAGACTCGAACAAAACAGCATGACGGTATCCCAGTACGAGGCTAAGTTCGCGGAGCTGTCCAGGTTTGCACCTCATTTGGTGGAGAATGAGGAACGTATGACGCGGATGTTTCTAAGAGGTTTGAAACCCGAAATACGTCAGTACCTCATTTCTCATAAATTTTCTTTATATTCGGATGTAGTAAACAGGGCCCAGTTGTTAGAACGAGATAATGATTATGTTCAACCGAGGGACCACAACCAAGGTCGTACCGGTGGCAGCAGTCATCGGAGCAATAACAACCAGCGAGGAGGAAAGTATGACAGGAGCGGTAACCACTCCGGTGGTAATCGTGGCTATGATAGTAGAAGAAGCGAATCGGGGGTAGATTTCAAGAAGAGAAGGTATAACAATGAGAACGTGAAGACGTCAACATCAGCACCAGCATCAACTGTTTCGAGGGGAGGAGAACGACCACCGGTCGTATGCTATAAATGCGGGAAAGAGGGACACATCAGCCCAAACTGCCCACAACTATTCAAAGCATGTTACAACTGTGGAAAGGAAGGACATATAGCTCGAGATTGTCTTGTTGCGAAACCAAATCCAGCGGGGGTGGTGATTCCAAAGGCGGTTGCAGACAAGTCAAAGTCGGTGATTCCTGGAAGAGCGTTTGTCGTTACAGCCCAAAACGCAAGGAATCCGCACGAGGTGATTATGGGTAAGCTCATCATAAGCTCTTGCGAAGTTTACACCTTGTTAGATACCGGTGCTACCCATTCCTTTATTTCACCTGCTTGTGCTCAACGTTTGAACTTGACTTCTGATAAATTAGACTTTGACTTATCTGTTGAAACTCCGTTAGGAGAAACATTCGTTACATCTACAGTTTACAAATCTTGCTTGATTCAGATTGGTACCCTTACCTTACCTGTTGATCTGATATCTTTGAAAATACTTGCATTTGATGTGATTTTAGGAATTGACTGGTTAACCACTTACCATGCCAAAATTGATTATTTTCGTAAGGTTGTTAGTTTTCATATTCCTAATCAACCTGTTGTGCGAATCCAAATCACCAAACCACTAAAATCAGTCAATATCATTTCAAGTCATAAAGCTATTCGTTTATTGAAAAACGGATGTCAAGCTTTCTTAGCTCATGTCACTGATCTAAATCAGAATACGTCAGGTTTGAATGATATTTCCGTTGTTAATGAGTTTCCTGATGTATTTCCCGAAGAACTTCCCGGTCTACCCCCAGAACGTGAAGTTGAATTCTTTATTGACCTTGAGCCCGGTACAAAACCTATTTCTAAAACCCCATATCGAATGGCTCCTATTGAACTTCAGGAGTTAAAGGTCCAATTACAAGAGTTGTTAGACATCGGTTTTATTCGTCCTAGTACGTCTCCTTGGGGTGCTCCTGTTTTATTTGTAAAGAAGAAAGACGGGAGTATGCGACTTTGCATTGACTATCGGGAGTTGAACCATGTCACCATCAAGAATAGGTATCCGTTACCTCGTATTGATGACCTGTTTGACCAGTTGCAAGGAGCGCAATTCTTTTCAAAGATCGATCTTCGTTCTGGATATCATCAGTTAAAGATTAAAATTGAGGATATTCCAAAGACTGCTTTCAGAACTCGGTACGGGCATTATGAGTTCTTAGTCATGTCTTTTGGATTGACTAATGCTCCTGCTGCTTTTATGGATATGATGAACCGTATATTCAAGGAGTACTTAGATCAATTCGTTGTTGTCTTTATTGATGACATCCTCATCTATTCTAAAAGCCGTGAAGATCATGAGCACCATTTGAAGCTGGTACTTCAAAAGCTTCGTGAGAACAAGCTATACGCCAAGCTGAAGAAATGCGAGTTCTGGCTTGAGGAAGTAGCATTCCTTGGGCACGTGGTATCAAAACGTGGAGTATATGTTGACCCGGCGAAGATTGAAGCAATACAAAGCTGGGAGCAACCTAAGTCGGTGACCGAGGTACGAAGCTTTCTAGGCTTAGCTGGTTATTATCGTAGGTTCGTAGAGGGGTTTTCTCGAATCGCTACTCCATTAACTCAGTTGACTCGGAAAGATACAAAATTCGTTTGGGGCGAGGAATGTGAGAAGAGCTTCCAAGAGCTCAAGAGGAGGCTCATTTCGGCACCTGTTCTGACAATACCATCTGGTTCGGATGGATTTGTTATCTACAGTGATGCTTCAGGCAAAGGGTTAGGATGTGTTCTCATGCAACATGGGAAAGTCATAGCCTATGCCTCGCGACAACTCAAAGAATATGAGAGGAATTATCCTACTCATGATCTAGAGTTGGCAGCAGTCATTTTCGCGTTGAAGATCTGGAGACATTATCTGTACGGGGAGAAAGTGGAGATTTATACGGATCATAAGAGCCTTAAATATTTCTTCACTCAGAAGGAACTCAACATGCGGCAACGACGTTGGCTTGAGCTGTTGAAAGATTACGATCATACCATCCAATATCATCCTGGAAAAGCGAACGTGGTAGCTGACGCGTTGAGTAGAAGATCATATGTGGGAACGAATGCGATGATGTCAAGTATACGCGTAGAACCAGCTTTGATTGATAAAGTTAAAGCTGCTCAAGCTACGGATGCGGAGCTGATGAAGATGAAGAAGAAGGTGCAAGAAGGTGCTATTCCAAAAGCAAGAATTGATGAAGAGGGAATACTTCGAGTCAACTCCAGACTTTGTGTTCCTAACGATTTTGACTTGAAGCATAGAATCATGATGGAGGCACACAACACACCATTTGTAATCCATCCTAGGAGTACTAAAATGTATCGTGATCTTCGACATACATTTTGGTGGAGCAATATGAAGAGAGAGATCGCGGAGTTTATTTCGAGATATTTAATTTGTCAACGTGTAAAGGCGGAGCATCAAGTACCGAAGGGTCCATTGCAACCACTGGAGATTCCGAAATGGAAGTGGGAACACATTACGATGGATTTCGTTACGGGTCTTCCCAAGGTTTCTCAAGGTATAGATGCGATTTGGGTTATTGTTGATAGATTAACCAAGTCTGCTCATTTCTTACCGATACGAGAGACTTATTCCCTTGAACGTCTTGCTCATATGTACGTGAATGAGATTGTGAGATTTCATGGCATGCCAGTATCCATAGTTTCGGATCGTGATCCCAGATTTACTTCACGATTTTGGATCAGTTTGCAAAAAGCGATGGGCACGGATTTACGATGCAGTTCGGCTTATCATCCTCAATTAGACGGACAATCGAAAAGGACTATTCAAACTCTTGAAGATCTATTGAGACTCTGTGTTCTAGACTTCAAAGGGAGTTGGGATAAGTACTTACCATTGGTGGAATTCTCCTATAACAACAGTTATCAGGCAAGTATAGGCGTGGCTCCATTCGAAGCGTTGTATGGGAGAAAGTGTCGTTCTCCAGTATGTTGGAACGAGGTGGGTGAAGCAACCTTGTTGGGACCGGAGTTAGTACGTATGACTACGGAAAAGATCCAAATGATCCGACAACGTATACAAACGGCACAGGATCGACAAAAGAGTTATGCGGATCTTCATCGAAAGGACGTGGAATTTAATGTTGGGGACCATGTGTTATTACGTATTGCTCCGTGGAAAGGAGTTACGAGGTTTGGGAAGAGAGGAAAGCTCAATCCACGATTCATTGGTCCATTTAAGATTCTTGACCAAGTAGGAAATGTGGCCTATAGACTCGCTTTACCTCCAAGCATGTCTCGTGTTCATAACGTGTTCCACATATCCGTGTTGCGTAAATATGTGAAAGATCCAAACCGCATTATTGAGTTAGAACCAGACGAGATAGCTGAAGATTTAACGTACGAGGAGGTACCTGTCGAGATCTTGGATAGGAAGGAGCATGTCCTACGCACGAAAATTATACCTCAAGTTAAAGTTTTGTGGAGAAACCATGCAATTGAGGAAATGACGTGGGAGTTGGAATCGGAAATGAAAGCGAGGTATCCTCACCTTTTCGACATACCAGGTACGTACGTCAATTTCGAGGATGAAATTTCATAAGGAGGGGAGGTTGTAAGACCCCAACTTTTATGAATAAATATTTAATTTTCTTTATATATGATTTCGAAATAATAAGGTGTTGATTGATAAATGTGAAAGTTAAGGGTGAAATGTGCAAATATTTTTAAAATGAGCAAGTGGTTATAAAATATTCTGGTTGTCGGAGAATATTCGTTTGGTCGTGGAATATTCTTGTTGTCGGGGAATATTCGTATGACGGCGCAGCTATTTGTGGACCCCACAACGGAATAACTGTCGGATATAGAAAGCGACAGAAATAACCTTTTTACAAAATAACGGCATGGTTGTTACCGTTAGTACTGTTGAAATACCCGGTGGTTAAAATACAGTAATACGCGGTGTTGCACAGTAGCACACGGTATTGCACAGTATTTTGAATTATTGAGTTTTACGTGAGAAGGCACTTACTCAATTATTGTTACAGTAATTACTGTTCAATATTTTATATTATGGACTCAATAATTGCTACGTTGATATTTTATATTATTGACTCAATAATTGTTACATTGATATTTTATTGACTCAATAATTGCTACGTTGCTATTTTATATGATTGATTCAATAATGACTACAGTTGATATTTTGTATTATTGATTCAATAATTGTCATTGCACAGCATTTCGCATTATCAACTCAATAATTCATGTTATTTGAATAATATTATTAGATAGCATTATTGATAATGTCTAAGGAAGTTCTGTCTAGGAGGGGTTATTTAATTGCGCGCCAGTAAGAAGAAGTCCTTATCGGAAGGCCCCCTTTTTCCTGTGAATGACCTGGTTGTCAATATTGTAGTTCTATAATATTATTTGTGAATAATTAATTATTGATTTATATGATAAGGAAATATTTATTTTGTGGATATTAAAGAAGGAATTAGTGCTGATGTGTTTTTATCAGTATTTTGGTGTGAAAAATCATCTGTTTGTGGATTTCGGATAATTTATGTTGGGAATTTGAAAAAACTTCCTCCTACAAAGTTGTAGAGAATTAAATTTCCTATAGAAGAACATAGAATTTGTATTTTTCTGACAAAGGGGCTATTTATTATGAATTATTGAAGTTTCAGAAAATAAATATTTTTTTAATAAAAGGGTGAGCCCCACTTTTGGCTTGAAAAATATGCTGATGGCTTTTTTGGGAGAGCAGCCGGCGACTAGGAAAAAAAATTTATTATTTTATTATTTTAGTCTCCTTTGGCATCCTAAGCTTTTCCTATAAATAGGGTGCTTAGGTTAGAATTGAAAATCACACTAGAATCAGAAGTTTTCTCTCTCTATAATATCGAGCGTATTTTTGTGAGTATTTCAATACTTTGAGTATTAGTATTCAGCGCAAGTTTCCTTCGGTATTATATCTGATATTCCAGTCAGAGGTACTATTCTTTTGAGGTAAAGGATGTTATTTTTTTTCGTAAATGATGTTATTCTTTTCAATATCATTATACCGAAATATTGTCATGGATTTTATGTTGAAATTCTTACTTTTTCCGTCGGAGTTACTATTCACGTATACGGCACTATTTACGAATACGGTACTATTCACGAGTACTATTCACGAAGTATGATTTTTCTTATGAAATTTCTATCTTTTTCGTGTCGGGGTTACTATTCACGTATACGACACTATTCACGTATACGGCACTATTCACGTATACGGCACTATTCACGGAAAAATTAAAATTTCTTCTGTTTGTCCAAATTACTTGTTAAGGTTACTATCTTTGATTGTATCCAAGTTTTGAGCTTTATTCTTGAATTTTGCTCCACAATTGATTATTACGAAGTATTTGTGAATTGGATAAACTGAAATACGAATCCTTGATCTTTGTCTTTTATCTCACTGGATTCGTTCTTTAAAATATTTTTCATCATCCTCAGTCTTAAAAGGTGATGTAACTGAATATCTTTGGCCTGTAGAGCAAAGATGAATGATTACCTGATGAATATCTTTGGCCTGTAGTGCAAAGATGACAGGTGTTGAGATGAACATGACTACTGATGATGCAAATGAATATCTTTGGCCTGTAGTGCAAAGATGAATATTTGATTTGAGATATATATTGATTGATGTTACAGGGATAAAATATTGATGATGGACGTTTAAATCATAGAAGATAGTAGACTTCATTCTCTGCTTAACTCTTCTAATGATTTGTTATTTTCGCTGCGAATATTGATCTGAAACTTGTTGTCCATAATATTTTATCTGAATTGTTGAAGACTAACGATAATTTATTTTCCATTATCTTAGTCATAATATTCTTTACTGGGCTAGTTGAGCTCACCCTTTTCATCTATTGTCCTCTTTAGGAAATGAGAACGGTGCGGGAACTAGTCGGGGGACAGAGTGATGGTCCGAGTTAGAGCAGTAGTAGTCCTCGCTATTTTTGTGAAATAGTGGGATAATAATTGTAATAAATAAAGAATGAATTTGAATATTAATATTTCGTATTATATACGATTTGTATTGACACTCACAGTTGTGTGGTCGTATTTTGCACGACCGTGTGATATACAGTTTGTATTTGAATTCTGTACTATGTATTTGGCGACTCAGAATGGGTTGGGTTGACTGGACCTATTCTGGGGGCGTCACAATTATCATCATCATAGGTCCACGTTTATAGCAATCAGCAAAATTAGAAGTAAATTCAGGAGCTGGGCAGTGAGGACTCCCTCCCCAGCGGGGCTTTGCACTTGGAGAACCCGCCCCAGCGGGGAGGCGCGATGCTGGCCAGACTTCTTCTTTCGCAAATTGGACTCGGCAACAAGATAGGGAAAAGGCTAGGGTATGATATAATCCTAGGCTTTAATAGTTATAAATAGGGCACAAAGTAACATATAGGGGGATCTCATATCTTGTATTCATTCAATAAAATACTTCTCTCTATATTTCTTGGGTGTTTTCTATGGCTATGGATAGCTAAGTTCTTGTTCTTGGATTAAGAAGACGGAAGCCTTGGATTAATACACTGTGAGATCATGATTGTAATTATTCAATTATTATTTTGAGTATTGATTATTCTTCTGTGCTTGAATTATATGATTGATTTGTTTAATTGCTAGGTGCACACTAGTTTATTATTCATTGAAATCTACTGCTAAATTAGATATCGAATCCGTAATTGTTTGGTCACTCTAATTTACGAAGCAACTAAGATTAATAATTGATTGCAGATCACGAGATTATTATATCTTAGGAAAAATATTCAACTAAATTAAATGCAACCGCTTATGCTTGTGTTGTTTAGCTTTATCGATTTTTCTGATTCTTAAAGCTTCTACTAGATTAAACTTTTAGCGCTTGTCTGAAGTTATTTAGTAGATAGGGTTTTATAGATTGCTTGTTTCTTTCTAACTAAAATTAAGGAAAGTCGTGGAATGATTCTGAATGGTGAATTAATTCTAACGATGAATATTCAAAGTATTAATTGTATATGCTTGAGTCAATGATCAGTGTATGTTTCTAAAGTGGAAGTTGACTTAAACCAAGGTTTGTTCTCCTGATTTAGTTTGTTACAGTATTTTACTCATTAGCTTATTTTAATTAACAACATTCAAAAAACCCCCTCTTTTGGAATACAAAGTAAAATAGATTAATCAGTCTCTGTGGGATCGACTCTTACTTGCACTACTACATAATTATCGTTCGCAGTGAGGTTTTATTTTTGGTTATTTGCGACAACACACCAACACGGAGATAGATTAATTGTGTTGGTGAATTTTGTACGCCTGACGAGATCACCAAAACAGCAGGCCAAAAGAGCACTAACAATTACTAGAATAGTTGATTGTATTGTTGTGAAATCAAACTCACGAAATACACATATATAAACATGCACACATCATTGTAAGAGATAAAATATGGACACAAGAATTTACGTGGAAACTTAATTGAGAAAAAATCACGGAGAGAGAATAAATCCACTATAAAATAATATTAGGAGTACAAATTATTTATTTGTGTAATATGTTATTGTGCGCCCTCGAAACCCTTGCTTATTGCTGTATTTATAGCTATCATGTCCACTCGAATCCAATTAGGAGTAGGAGTCTTTTCTATAATCACCTTATAACTGCAATTAATGACTGATCAATTCCTTCCCAAATTAAATCTCCTTATCTCCTCCAAATAAGAAAACACAAGCTTACTTTAATAAGGAGGTTTCCACTATTTGAGCAAGCTATCAAAATAAATGTATATATGCCAATACCTGATCATGACTATTAAATAAATCGGACTATACCTTGGCTAGAACCAAATAATCACATCCCAATAGTACATTATAAGGTTTTGAAGAGGGTGTTTTGGTGAGTTCTTGGGAATAAAAAAAAAAAAAAGTATCTACTACATATGTTGATGTTATTAATGATGGGTATAAGGGAGCAACTATTTATGTAAAAACGGCATATCAATTTATATTCCATCCATAATTGGTTTACACCAAATAACATTGTTCGTAACTTTTTACTTTAGTTATGGATAAGAGCATCTCCAATAAATTTTTCAACCACTT
This sequence comes from Panax stipuleanatus, assembly GCA_020205555.1. NCBI lineage: Eukaryota > Viridiplantae > Streptophyta > Magnoliopsida > Apiales > Araliaceae > Panax > Panax stipuleanatus. The sequence goes on from CM035124.1 coordinate 126,992,680, forward strand.
TGGGATACCCAAATAGGTGAGTTACATCTGAAAAATTATCTCTAACAACCTCTTCAACCTTAGTAATCAAATATGCAACCTTATTCTCTCTCTTCAGAACTAATAAGTTGACCGTGCCTCTTCACAACATTTATTTTGTTTTAGAAGAATCGAAATCATATGAAAAAGCTAAAAAAAATATTTTGCTTAATGTGTTTGATTTACAACTCATTTTAAAATTTAATATCATTCATTTTTATTTATTTATTTATCATATTGGATAAAATAATATTTTGATTACCCTTTGGAAGGGAATTTAGTTTTAATTAAATATTAATTTTTAAATATAATTTATTTTCCAGAATGTTATTTTTTAAAAAAATGAATGTTATTAAATTTTTTAAATGTTATCAATTATTATTGTTTTAAGTCAAATACTGCAGTATTATTGAATTAAAGAGGCCGATGGGGCATAAAATATTAAAGTAGCAAATAATACTATTCAAATTGTCACGTAGGTCAACAAACTTCAATTTGAAGAATTTTTTTTTGCTACTACTATTGGAGATACTCTTATAGCATCTCCAACAGCCTCTTCAATCACTTTAGGATACTCAAATAGGTGAGCCGCATCAGAAAAATCATCTCCAACAACCTCTCAAACATTATTCATCAAATCTGCAACCTCATTCTCTCTCTTCAGAACTGGTAAGTTGACCTTGCCTCTTCAAAACATTTATTTTTGGAGAATCAAAATCATATAAAAAAGGCTAAAAATATTTAGTTTGCTTGATGGGTTTGATGTACATCTCATTTTAAAATTTAATATCATTCCTTTTTATTTATTTATTTATCATATTGGATAAAATATTATTTTGATTACCCTGTGGAAGGGAATTTAGTTTTAATTAAATATTAATTTTTAAATATAATTTATTTTCCAAAATATTATCTTTTTAAAAAATAAATGTTATTAATTATTTCAAATGTTATCAATTATTATTGTTTTAAGTTAAATATTGCATTAATTGAAATGAAGAGACTGATGAGGCATAAAATATTAAAGTAACAAATAATTATCTTCAAATTACCACATAGGTCAACAAACTTCAATTTGAAGAGTTTTTTTTTTTTTGGCTACTATTGTTGGAGATACTCTTAGAGCATTTCCAACAACCTCTTCAATCACTTTAAAATACTCAAATAGGTGAGCCAAATTAGAAAAATTATCTCCAACAGCTTATTCAACATTAATCATCAAATCTGCAACCTCACTCACTCTCTCTCTCTCTCTCTCTCTCTCTTCAGAACTGGTAAGTTGACATTACCTCTTCAAAACATTTATTTTGTTTTGGGAGAATCAAAATCATATGAAAATGGCTAAAAATATTTATTTTGCTTGATAGGTTTGATGTACATCTCATTTTAAAATTTAATATCATTCCTTTTAATTTATTTATTTATCATATTGGATAAAATATTATTTTGATTACCCTTTGAAAGGGAATTTAGTTTTAATTAAATATTAATGTTTAAATATAATTTATTTCCTGAATGTTATCTTTTAAAAAAATAAATGTTATTAATTATTTCAAATGTTATCAATTATTATTATTTTAATTCAAATACTGCATTAATTGAATTGAAGAGACTGATGAGGCACAAAATATTAAAGTAGTAACTAATACTCTTTCAATTGCCACGTAGGTCAACAAACTTTAATTTGAAGAGTTTTTTTTTTTTGCTACTATTATTGGAGATGCTCTAAGCTAACAAAAGACGTATAAGGTGTGCTAGGGTTAGGGTGTATGTTATTTGCTGATGATATTGTGCTAATTTATGAGACTATGGAAGTGACTAATACTAAGTTGGAGTTATTGAGAAGTACATTGGAATTTAAGCATTTTAGATTAAATCGAAGTAAGGCTAGCTGAATTTGTGGAGTGCGAGTTCAACCACTTTAAATGGTGGTTTTCTCACAGTTGTATTTTCCCAATCACCAATTCATCCTTGTATTCATGGAGCTTATATTTGACAATAATCTACCATCAAAATTTTACAAATTTTAAATCATCACCACTATATTTTTAAATTAAATTAAGATTTTAATATAAATTAAATACTCTCTCTGTATCATAGTAAACACCCACTTTTTTAAAAAACACACAGATTAATTCAAGTGCATCAAGCTAAAACGACTATTATTATAGCATCTCCAACAGTAGCAGCAAAAAAACTCTTCAAATTAAAGTTTGTTGACCTACATGACAATTTGAAGAACATTATTTGCTACTTTCATATTTTGTACATCATCAGTCTCTTCAATTCAATTAATGCAGTATTTAACTTAAAACCATAATAAATGATAACATTTTAAATAATTAATAAATAAATAAATAAAAGAAATGATATTAAATTTTAAAATGAGTTGTACATCAAACCCAACAAGTAAAATAAATGTTAGCATTTTTCATATGATTTTGATTCTCCTAAAACAAAATAAATGTTTTTAAGAGTGAGAAGGAGGTTGCAGATTTGAAAAGTGAGAAGGAGGTTGCAGATTTGATAACTTAAGTTGAAAAGACTGTTGAAAAGGAATTTTCTAACGTGGCTCACCTATTTAAGTATCCCAAAATAGTTGTTACTACTATTGAAGATGCTCTTATAGAATGGAAGTAGTACTACCATTAATAATTAAAAAAGTCATTAAGAAAGTTATTCAATACTATCATTAAGAAATTCATTAAGAATTCACATGTCATAGTAAATGGAGGTAGTATAAACATAGAAATGGGGCAATTTATTTGGGACAGATAAAAAAAGAAAGGCGGGCGTTGAATATGGGATGGAGGTAGGAAGCATAAATTAAGATTTACCAACACTCGGTTTCATTGTAAAATTAAGTTTTGAACTACTCCATCTAACATCAATTTGGTCCTTCGTAAAATATAATGTGCAAACCAGAAAGTGGAGGTGCAAACCGGAAAGTGGAGGTGCAAACCGGTTTTAATAGCTGTAAGGAGTCGTCGTGAAACTCCCTGGGTAAGGTGGCACATATTTTATGGAGAAAGAAATTGCATTGAAGGCAGGCGTAAAATGGATCCTCCTCTGGATTGATAGATTTTACACACCCATCACATAGCAACATTCTTTCACTCTGAAGCTGCTGGTTTTCGAAAAGGATTAATGGATGATCCTCATGACTCCAGTGGTAAAGCTCAACTCTAACTGCTTCAATGCGATCTGCTGCTTCTGGACTAAGACTTTTGACAAATTGGCGTATTTCACCGTCCCTGAATCCGCAAAATCAATCTCATACTGAACACTTGTCTATTATAATAAAATTAAAACTAGAATTAAAATATGGGGGAGCACCAGGTAGGTACCTCAAAACCGTAGGTTCAGAGGTCGCACATTTGATATGGGTAAAAATTCTACACCCAGCACACATGTAAAGCCAATCGCATGGATTCAATCTCTTCATGCAAATATTGCAATTCTGCGAAAAAGTACGATACTTGTCTGGAATAGAATAGGATAGGGTAAGAGGATGACTATGAAAAGTGGGTTGGATAGTGGTGGGTGAAGAAGCACACTCTTTGTGAATCCAAAAGGGGCATACGGTACAATGATAAGACAAGTCCTCTGCTACACGGCCGCAAGCATCACAGTGAAATATGGCCGGGCGTTGCAGTAAGCTTAAATTGTGGTCATGACTTTGATGGCGAAAACTGCAGTCCTCAAAAGCGCACTTCGCGTCAACGTCGAACTCACAAACAGAACAATTGTAGGTGAACCCCCGCGATGTAGAGCGACAAATGTCACATCCAGATACCAAGTTCCCATACGGCGGAACTGCAAAGAGAGTGAGGGAGTGTTCGGGGTGCATAGGGTGTTTGATTTCTCTTGGTAGTTCTGCACACGTTTTGTGCAGAAAGAATTCGCACGGATCACTCTCACTGCAACTATAATATGCAGAACCGCCTTCTTTGATTATTGGTCTCCAACACGCATCGCAAAAAACTTCCTCACCACCACTATTATTATCATCATCCTTATTCTCAATTCCTTCATTCAAGACAAGCAAATGCTCATGGCTAAAATGTTCAATCGCCATTTTTCTCTATTTCCCGATATGATTGTGTGTGTGTGAGAGAGAGAGAGAGATAGAGGCGCAGGTTTTGATAGTTTGGAACAGCGAGTTCTCAGATATTTAAAGACTTAATCATGGAAAACAATCTTAAAAAATGAAATAGTGGAGTATTTTTATTTACCACTCCCCCGTTCCTTTTTATTTATGTTATTTTTTTAGATAGTAAATCTTTTATTCCTTTTTATTTGTCATTTGTAAATTTTAAAAAAATATTAATAATTTAATTTACTATATTGTTCCTACAATAAATATTAATTAGTTTGTCTTTCATTTTTTTCAATGAATTTCGAAAAATTAATATTAAAATTTATACTAATTTTAATCAATCAGATAAAACATTAATTATATTTCTTAATAGGGAAAATGTCACATATTAAAATATAGATGAAAATAAATTATCTCTTAACTTTAATATATAACTAGAAAAATTCATACTTAGTTATTTAAAATAGAAAATAAATATAAATTCCATGATTTTTAGCGTCATTTTCCCAACGTTAATATTTGTATTTTTTTTTCTTATAACATCAATTTAAAAAGAGCAGTTAAAAGTCTGGAGTCAATGATAGTGACGTAAGAGCTACATGCATTAGCTTTTAAACTTTCCAGCTACCTTCTACATTGGAATAAATGACTGAATTATTGGCGTAGATTCCTCATAAGTTGTGTCTCTAACATTATTCATGGGAAAGAGTAGTGCTACAGACACAACTTATTCTACAACTATTTTACAATTTGCTGATGTGACATATTCCGCCTCAGCATATTGATGAACAAATTATTTCAATGTAGTCTTCGGCCCCACGTAAAAGCTGAGGTGAAGTATGCTACATCAGCCAATTGTAAAATAGTTGTAGAATAAGTTGTGTTTCTAGCATTATTCATGGGGAAGAGTAGTGCTAGAGACAATTTATTCTACAACTATTTTACAATTTGCTGATATGACATATATATTTTACAATTCGCTGGAAAGCCTGACCGTATATATATATATATATATGAAAATGATCCATAACATGTATTTACTATGGATGATAAATGGGCAAATAACATCTCCACCTTATATTACATAAATTAAGGGCTGATATTTAAATGACTAATTCGTCTTCCGCTAGTTGAAGTAGCGGACACCATTAAAATAATTTTCTGCCCAAATTGCCCCCAAATCAAGCCAAAGCAAATCATTTAACTGAATTAGAAAATTACCCAGACTAGCCGAAGTACTAGCGGATTGCTTCTCTACCGGAAGTACTAGCGGATTGCTTCTCTACCGGAAGTACTAGCGGATGGCTTCTCTACCGGAAGTACTAGTGGATGGCTTCTCACTTTTTATCGTATTGGGAGAAAAACTACAGCCCTAAACAATTGGGGCAAAACTACTGCCCTAATTCGCGATTTGGACCTAAATTTTATTTTTTAGTGTCCGCTACTTCAACTAGCGGAAGATGAATTAGCCATTTAAATCTCAGCCCTTAATTTATGTAATGTAAGGTGGAGATGTTATTTGTCCATTTATCATCCATAGCAAATACATGTTATGGATCATTTTCATATATATACGGTTAATTTATGTAATGTAAGGTGGAGAAGTTATTTGTCCATTTATCATCCATAGCAAATACATGTTATGGATCATTTTCATATATATACGGTCAGGCTTTTCAGCGAACCATAAGAAGCGAACAAAAAACAAACCGGCTATAGCGACAGTTTTTTACGTCGCTATAGCATATAAAACCGACTATCTATGATATAGCGACCGAAAAAATCGTCACTATAACCGACTTGTTTTTAATTCACTCTTTGCAGTTCGCTGGAGAGCCGGACCCTGTATATATATATATAGTGGCATGGCAATTGGGAGGCCAGAAATGAAGTTAAGTTAAATGCCTTAGACGCACGAGAAAGAGGAGTATACTAATAATGATACGGAAATACTTGAGCCTTGTAAGGTACGAGGAGTAAACATAAAGCTACCCATATATATCTATTATCATGTATTATAAAATAATAATTTTATAGAATTTAAAGAACTAAATAAAAAAATATAAATCAATCAGATAAAATAATATTAAAATATTTTACTAATTTAAATCAATCAGATAAAATATTAATTATATTTCTTAATAGGAAAAATGTCACATATTAAAATATAAATGGTCGAAGTTGGTCAACTAACGTCGGTAAAAAAAAGATGAAAATAAATTCTCTCTCGACTTTAATGTATAACTAGAAAAATTCATACTTAGTTATTTAAAATAGAAAATAAATTCCATGATTTTTAGCGTCATTTTCCCAACGTTAATATTTGTATTTTTTTTCTTATAACATCAATTTAAAAAGAGCAATTAAAAGTCTGGAGTCAATGATAGTGACGTAAGAGCTACATGCATTAGCTTTTAAACTTTCCAGCTACCTTCTACATTGGAATAAATGACTGAATTATTGGCGTAGATTCCTCATATGCACGAAGGCGGAGTAGGACAACATTTTTATGTGTAAACAAATTAATTCCATTTATTACATATAAACCAGAAGCCTTTCTTACTTGAACTAATCATCAAGAAAGGAGTATTATCAGCAGCATAAATAAAATAAAGAAAAATGTAAATATGCAGTACGTGCTATCAAGTATAACTGTTATATATTTACTTATTTATAATTAATATTGTAAATAAAAAATAATTATTTGCTTTTCCTTAATTAGTTCAAATTAATTGAATTAATTAGCCTTGACCAATTATTTATTTACATTCCTCATCACTTAATCAATAATAAATACTCCATCCGTTCCAAAATAAACGTCCTAATTTTTTTTTTGGATGTTCCAAAATAAATGTCTTATTTCTATATTAGTAATTATATTTATCTTATTTTTTCTCTTATATCCTCATAATCTATTTAATATACTTATTGAGAATGTGAGAGTTACAAAAAAATGTATCTAGAGAATTAAATGACATAGGAAAGAGTAATTATTAGGGTAATAGAAAAGTGAAAAATCAATTATTGGGGTTATAGAAAAGTGAAAAAATACTTCAATTAATAAATAATCAAAAAGGGTAATTTAGGTAAAATAAAACTTTATTAATCAGCTTGCCGAAACTAATTAGGACGTTTAGTTTGGAACGGAGGAAGTATATAATACACATATATTTGTTCATTCACCACATTTACACAAAAAATATCCATAAAAAAATCATTTTATTAGATAATTATTCACAAACTTAATTACACGATTACTTGATTTTTTTCAGGTATTACATTATTTACCGGCCCCTTATAAGGATTATGTTCCCAGAATCACTATTACCGCAACGTTCATATTCGATTTACTTCTAGACTTTGACATAATCTTTTTTCGTCAATAATTTCTTCGAGTTTACATTAGCAAAGGTATTGCAATCTCTGCCTCTCACGGCTTATATTATATACTATTATTTCATTGCCTCCCTTTTCATCCGTAAAAAGGGTCTAACATTAACATATATATGAGTAATTGTAATTCTTCAAAACTTGATATCATTGTATTTTTTCTTCTAGTCATAAGACTTCATCTATTGGAATCTTATCGTTACTTTTTCATTTCTCATTTCATAATTTCTAATGTTTCTTTCCTTTGCGTTTAACTCCCTTTATTCTCGTTCGTCAATAATAATTTATACCTTAATATAAATTACTCCTTCCGTTCCTAAAAAATTATCGTTTTAGGAAGTAATTTTTGTTCCAAAAAGATTGTCGTTTTGAGTTTATCAATACACATTAGTTATTTTTTCCATACTTTACCCTTATTTAAAGTTTTCTCCTATTTAAAGCTTTCTTCCCTTCCCAATGATTCTTATTCAATTCAATGCTAATCCAAGTAGTAATTGGTTGAATAAGAAGTACGATTGGTTGAATTGAATAAGAAACATTGGGAAAGAAATAATTGGTTGAGACAATTAATAAGGGTAGTATAGTATTTTTGCTAGGTATTAATTATATCCCTTAATCTGTGTGCATTAACCTTAAACGATAATCTTTTAGGAACAGAGGGAGTAATTGTCTATCGAGCCACTAAAATATCTTCCTTTAATGACTGATTCACTAACCTCTCTTCATAACCTTCTTAGAGTATTTTGCACCAAAAGTCTCTCTTTACATTGTAGACACTCGAAATTTCTCTTTCCTTTTACTAAAAATGTAGGAGGGCAAAAGCGTCTTTTACACCCCGGAGACAACCCCGAGGGAAGACAGCATCATAACTTCTTCAACCCCGGAGACAACCCCGTGGGACAACATCATAACTTCAACCACGGAGACAACCCCGTGGGACAACATCATAACTTAAACCCGGAGATAACCCTGAGGGACAACATCACAACTTCAACCCGGAGACCCCCAAAGGAGGACAACAAAAACGACTTCAACTCTAGAGACAAGACCGGGACGGCAAAGATGTAATGTTGAAAACGCAACATAAACAACAGTCTTCTGGCTGTGGATAGGCTCATAAAGAACCACCGCAGCAATCCCGAGTACAAATTTCGCAAGACAGATCCACGGACTACCTTCGGATACTTAAAGATGCTATTATGAGCATGGTCCCACCTTCCCGGATTCAAAAAAGGTCGAGCCCGATGTCATTGCGTATCTTTGGAAGAGCTTTCTGAAATAGTATGGCACATCTCCTAGCGATTCCCAGATTGCAAGATACGGACATTTCAGCAGACAGCGCAGCGATCGAAGGAACAAACTTCGAGCGCAGGTGTACCTGCGGCTGGCCCGGTGCTATAAATCAGGCCCCCAACTCATTTCTAGAGAGATTTTCAGTTTCCAAAAATTTTAGAGAGAAATTCGCGAGCTAGCGAGAGAAAGAGCTTAGATCTTGCTTCTAAGCACTGTAAATCTCAGTTTCAAACAATTCTATACATATAAATCTTGTTCTAGCAAATTTCTACTGGTTGAAATCAAGTTTTGGAAGCGAATAGCCCTCCTTTGTGCAGATCTCGTGTAAATACGTAAGATCTTCTCAGATCTGTCTTTGTTTACTACTTTAATATATATATAAGTGCTCTATATATATATATATATATATATTATATAGTTGTGCATAGATCTATCTTTTTTACTGACTATTTTGTGTATATAGTTGGTATTTGCATTATTTTGATTAGATCTATCCTAGATCTAGCTTGATCTAACATTTAACCGGTTCAAAAAGATTCATGGCTTGAACCATTGAGCTAGATAGGTTTAGATCTAGTTTATTTTCAAGTTTTGTAAATATTTGGCTACCCCGTGTTACCTAGATCAGTATCTAGCGAGAGCGGGAGGCCTAACTATTCGCGTGAAAAGATTTAATTGATAAATAACTTATTTAGCGAAGTTATATATATATATATATAATAATAATAATAATAATAATATCTCAAAATATGGCATGCAAACTTTTAAATGATATCATGTGAGCCTAAGAACCATAAGGTCGAAGATTCAATCAATGGATCTAAGCCCGGTCCCCATAATGGACTTGTTTATGTTGTACTATCAGCTTCCAATTCATTGTACATGTAATCTTGGGCCTTAAAATGGTATCAGGATTTAAGGCCCTATAATAATGAAAATTGTGGTTGTAGGTGCTCGGGCTTGCTTTGATGGCTTTCATGCCCCCAAGGAGCCTGATCTTTGTAGTTAATAGTTTTGATTTCGTCACCGAAGATGCCTTGCATCTCAATTAAAACTAAATGAAGCGACTTCTGGTTAAAATTGGAAGTATCAAAGGGCCTCAATTCCTATTTGACGAAGGGTTTGAAAAATCATCTTTTCAAAATATCATTTTCATATGCTTTGTTTAAAAATAAACTTTTTTTTAAATCAAATTACCCTTTTGTACATAGGTCCAAAGAGGCACAGCACTACTTTCAAAATTAAGCACCCAAGCATCTTTTCAAAACTAAAGCTTTACACGCGCGCGTGCACACACATACTTCATGTTTAGGGAATGAAAAAGTCGTGGTAACCGTGTTTCATGGAAGTCGGGGGTGCCTAATATATTCCTCTCGCTTAAGCAAGCCCCCAAACTCTATGAATCTCGGGTTCAAGACCAATTAAACGGAGTCAAATATTGGGTCATATTGTGAAAATCTTTCAAAATTCGGATGAGTTGGTACATCCATTTAAACTCATACCAACTGTCGGCTCTGTCTAATTCAGCCCAATTACATAAAGTCAATCTTTTCAAAAAATCTTCGACATGTATGTCGGTCCTTTTCCTAAATTTCACCCTTTAAATAAATTAATCGACCTAGCGAAATACAAAGGGTAAAAAAATTAGGAATCGAATTTTCTCGGCGTCGACATACATTCTTACACATACTAAACCATATATGTTCTTCCTAACACATATTAGATTAAAATATTTAATCATTTCTCTATACATTTCTTTTCTTTAAAATGTAGGTTTTACATCTTAACCTTTAATCGTATTTTATTACATTCTGAACCTTATTCTTTCTTTAATGGATATCCTTATCTAAAGATCATCATACATTACAATTGTATTAATCATTTAATTAAGATCATGTTTATTAACCTTATCAATATTCAGGATATTACACTATTACCTATTATTATCTTCGACATGTATGTCGATCCTTTTCCTAAATTTCACCCTTTAAATAAATTAATCAACCTAGCGAAATACAAAGGGTAAGAAAATTAGGAATCAAATTTCCCCGGCGTCGACATACATTCTTAAACATACTAAACCATATGTGTTCTTTATAACACATAGATAAGATTAAAATATTTAATCATTTCTCTATGTATTTAATTACATTCTGAACCTTATTCTTTCTTTAATGGATATCCTTATCTAAAGATCATCGTACATTACAATTGTATTAATCATTTAATTAAGATCATGTTTACTAACCTTATCAATATTCGGGATATTACACTACTAACTATTATTATCAGCTGGGTTACACTATACATTAAATATTTACATTATTTATACATACAAACCCAAGTCTTAGAAACACAATATGAACTGGTACACTAGTTCTAAAATACTACCACATTAATTATTTATGTAAATAATACACTACTCCCTCCGTCCCATAATATATATATATATATATATATATATATATGACATTTTAGATGATTTTATTTTTTCCCAAATTATTTGTCGCTTTATATAATATAGGAGAATTAATTACAATTTTTCAAAATTACCCCTCATTGGAAAATGTTACAAATGAGAGAGAGGGTATGAAATAAGTATAGTAATAAATAGGAATTTACGGGTATTATAGAGAATTGATATTACATTTAATTATATCAAATCATTTCCTTAATTCTTGTGAATAACTCTAAAACGTAATATATTATGGGACGGAGGGAGTATTATTTATTTATTCTTCGTTGTTGGCTTTACCCTTCTCTTATTTGTAAATATGGAATTTTATGCAAGAGTAAGCAACCCATTTGCTTAGCAAGAATATGAAATATCAAGAGCTGAATCATAATGGAATCAAATAACTGAATGTGAATTAAATAAGAATAATGTATTGAAATAATAATAATGAACAATTTAAATTAATGTAAATCAAGTAAATTTTATTTTCTTAGCTGAGTGGTCATAAGGGCCAAGAATGAAAATGTCCCACAATTTTATAAATTGTAGGCTCTCCATAAATGTTCATCAGACACAAATACTGGAAAAACACTCTCCACAGTTACTTTAGGAGATCAGTCAATCGTACCCTATGTTATGGATAACATTATCTCTACAAGTCAGATTTTCCGACTATAATATCCCCTATATAAAATAGGGGCTTTCAACTCAGTCTAGGATTTTGGTTCCAAAACTTTGGAACACAAATAATATTAACCTTAAATTTTATAGTAAGCCAAAATAATGGCTTTCTCTTTATTACGAATAAATAAAGAATATTCAAAGAATTTAGAGTTTAATAATTCCTGCAAACATATTCTGAAATTTAATATTGCATGATAGCAATTTACTTGAACAAAAATATTCATAGCTCAGGATAATTTTACCAAAAGAAAAAAAATGCTTAAGGTTTAGGAACTTGCAATAATAACAATCTTACTACAAGTTAAAGAACTTGCTCAAAATGAGGGAACTTGCCTACTTTCCACTATTTTCTAGCTCAATAAATTCTTTCTACAATTGACCTAAATCATTATTCATGAAGGTCATAAATATTAATATAAAATTTCTTCTTTTTTAATATGGGTTAATTGACTTTTTGGTCACTATAGTAAGTGTCGATTTTTATTGTGGTTACCGAATTTTTTTTGTCACAAATGCATTACTATACTCGAAAAAACTTACAAAATGGTCATTCCTTATGATTTCGTCCAAAAAAGTAAATGGAAGTGCTGAGTAGACTAATGGTTGACAGGTGTTAATGACGTAGCAGGTGATGTGGATCGGTTAATTGATGTTTTTGTTATTCTACTAGGGGTCACTTTTCAATTTAGTTATTGAGACAGCTTTTTTTGTTACATTTTCGTTATCGAATTACCAAAAATATTATAGATTAGTGATTTTATTATAAAATATTACAACATGTATGAAGAGAAAGTACATCATAACTAATTTAAATCCAAAAAATTTTCAAAATCATTTTTAATTTGGAACCTTCTAAACACCAAACCAAATTGCAAAATAAAAGAGAAAATTGGCCTATCAACGCCGGGGAATTCAATTTTCCTCAATTGTGTTGTTTATACCCTTTGTTATTTCGCTAGGTCGATTAATTTATTTTAAAGGGTGAAGTTTTAGGAAAACACTGACATAAATGCCGACGAATTTTGAAAAAATTGATTTTTAATGATTGTGCCAAATTAGACAGTCGCCAGTTGGTATAAGTTCAAATAGATATACCAACTCTTCTGAATTTTTAGAGGTTTTCGCAATATAACCCAATATGTGACTCCATAAAATTGGTCTGGAACCTGAGATTCATGGAGTTTGGGGGCTTGCTCAAGCGAAGGGAAGGTGTTAGGCACCCCCTGATTTTTGTGAAAACACGGTTACCGCATCTTGTTAATTTCCTAAGCATGAAGTGTGTGTATGTGTGTGTGTGTGTTTGAGAAAGCCTTTGATAATTTTGAATCGAAATTGTGTCAAATGCGTTGATTTTACAAGTGGTTCTAAGCCTTATTTTAGACTAAGAGTGCAATTATTTGATTTTAATTTGAGTTTTGATGAAGAAGCCTTTTGGAAAGAAGTTTTGGAAAACTTGGTTTTCTTGCCCTATATTTGTCGCTAGATTTTTAGCCTTAAGTTTGTCTATCCCCGATCGATTTGTATTTTTTAATGATCTTCATTATTTTGATATGAAAATCGTGTTGTTGATAATATGCAAAATAAATCATTGAAAAGGGTCGGCCATCCCTGGGCATGAAAGTCATCTCGATCGACCCGAGCACCCACAATCAAATTTTTTACTATCATGGGTCCTTAAACCCTATCTCTAGGGATAAGTCCCTCGAAGTCGTTTTAAGTCCCTAAATTACATGTTCAACGATTTGAACAATTAAATCAACGACATGTCCATCGTGGGAATCTAGTTGAGACCCGACTCGTGGATCTTGACCTCAGGATTCCTAGTCTCACATCAACATACTTGAATATAAACTAAAGAGATCTAGAAGGGGCTCTCGTACCCTACTTTTTAGATTGCAATATCAAGATCGATGCTCGAGGGACTGTGTATGACGAGATCTATGTAAGGACCTCAGAATCTAGGGCATAAATTCAGAGATCCGAGGTATCCAGAGACCACGCCATGAAAAAAACATGATTTAAATGAAAATATATTAAAAATATCCTAAAATTGCTATCAGGTGATTCACTAGTTAGAATCCCTAGCGCGATTAGTTAGGACCTCCTCCCCACTAGATATTGATCTAGGGTTTTGCAGAGTGTTTAAAATCTACTTAAAACATTGAAAATGACAAGATATAACCTAGATCCGAGCTAATCTAGGACAAAGGTTCAAGCTTCGAAGCTTTACAATCGGTTGAGGGCTAAATCTGGCTAGATCTAGTAAAAAGATTCGATCTTTAACTATATATATGCAAAATATTCGATAAAATAGATAGATCTATAGATAAACAACCAATATATGTATGAAGATTGAAACTTTTACAATATATAAGCACAATGTTGAACTAGATCAAACTAGATTTACAAGGAAATGAACAAAGATTCTGTTTTTCACCTTGGGGGATGAAGATACAAGCTTCCTTTGACTTGAATCTATGCTATATCACTCTATATGTATAAGATCTAACTACATAATGCTAGATATTACTTGAATCTAATGATTTTTGAGAGCTAAATCTGAGCCCTCTAAAATGTTGTTTCTCTCTCTAAAATGAGCTCTCTCCTTTAAAATGAGTTGATGATGCCTTCATATATGCCACGGATCCAGCTACAGGTGTACCTGCGGCCATCCCTGGTTACACCTATGGCTGGGTCCATGGGTTCCGCAGGCTCGAAGTTCGTTCCTTCGGTCGTCCATATCCTTCAATTCGGGATAGTTAGAAGATGTGTCAAACTGTTTCGGAAAGTTCTTTCCGAGTGCTACATAATGACATTGAGTCTGACCATTTTTTGATCTGGGAAGATGAAGCAAAAGGCAGAAAGGTATCTTCTGGCGTCCGATGGTAGTCAACTGGTTTGTCTCGGGTAGTTTGCGGCTCGAGAATTGCTGTGGTGGCTTCTTACGACCTTATCCTCAGCTTTTGCGATCCTTGCTAGATTCATGTTGTAGTTGAGGCGAAATTAGGCATTTGCCCTTCCGCAAGGTTGTTTCTGGAGTGAAATTACGCTTTTGCCCTCCTGCAGGATTAGTATACGAAAAGTAAAATTTCGAGTGTCTACATGGTCCAATAAACCCCCTCAGATCTGTCGACTAGAACAAAAATTGGTTTAATAGAAACTATTTCACTCTCATTTTGAAGTGATCAAACAAGTAGCGTAGCCACAATCGTCAATTTGCCGCTCTTCTTTTCTTTGTTTTTTCTCTTTTCTAGCGAGTATACATAAGTATAAGAGGAACCTATTTTCTAAACTAGATTTCATACAAGAGGCTATAGTTCCGACTTGGTCCACGGTGAGAGAAAGAGCTAATGTACATAAAGTGTAGAACACCATTTTTTTATAAGTCCGCTGTTCGTTTTTAACGAAGGAAAGATGAACTTTGATTTTTAATTGTTTTTGTTTCTTTAAATGAAGTTCCTTTTTTCTTAAAACTTTAATTATGATCTTCTTATAATATTATGGAGTATTAAAACAATTAGTTTGACTTTTTCTTTTTCTTTTTATCTAGGTGAGCATTTTATTTTATTTTTAAAAGTTGATCCACACATGCTATTTCATTAGAATATTACACATCTATAGGTCAAATGTTTACCAAGTAAGCTTTTCCGTTAATATTTTGGACGAAAAATTATAAAATCACTAATTTGTAATTTTTTTGATACTTCGATAACGATAATGTAACAAAAAAAGTTCAGTAGCTAAAATGAAAATCGACCCCTAGTACAATGACCAAAACATCAATTAACCCGATCCACGTCACCGGCCACGACATTAACACCTATCAACCGTTAGTCTACCCAGCACTTCTCGTCACTTTTTTTGAACGAAATCATAAATAATGACTATTTTGCAAGTTTTTTCTAGTATAGTAATATGTTTGTAAAAAAAAGATTCAGTACCCATAATGAAAATCGACCTCTAGTACAGTGACCAAAAAGTCAATTAACCCTTTTTAATATATTATTTTACTCTTACTCAATAATTACCCAAATTCTAAATTCAAAATTTATCGGGTATCACAATTATAGCTTAATTTTTACTTACTATTTTCGTAATTTAATTCATCAAATTATATTTTTACCCTTAACTGGGTTGTACAAATTTTATTTAACTTATTTATTCGGAAATATGTATTTTACATATTTCTCAACTTCTCTAATTTGTATATTTTTCTTACGTTCTTATGCATGATTCTTGCTACATTAACATATCATATATTAGCTTTGTTATGTTGTGAGGGATATATCAACTTCATATAAAACATATAAAATAATTACATAATAAAAGAATAATTAAAAAACATACCTTCTAATTATTTTGCTTTCCTTGCTTCCTCATGATTTTACTATATACATATATATATATATATATATATATATACATATATATATTCCTAAGTCTTTTTTCCCACTTTTCCTTACTCTCCGAATGTTCCTTAATCAATTTTTTTTACCAGCATACTTGGTCAATTTAGGAGCACATGGCGTGGTAATAAAATAAAATTAAAAAACAAACTTGGTCCTTATTCTTATTGTGGATGCCGAGTCTTCTTTTTTCCCATCTTTAGATGGTTAGTTGGCTTTTCAAGTTTGACTAGTTTTTTGTTTTAGTTATTTTTATTATTAATTTTTGTGACCATGTTTGTATGAAAATTTAACCAACGTTTACACACGTTTTCATTCGTACACGTTATTATTCTCCAAATATCGTGTATTGATTTTTTTAATATAATTCTTTCTAGTTTGCGATAAAATTCAAGTTTATTGCATTAAAATTTAAATTTACATTTATAAATTTCATTTATATTAATTGAACGTCCCCAATGTTACAATAATAATCCTAAGAGACTTTATACTACCTAAATCCTAAAAAAAAATAAAAATTTAATAAACTTAAAAAATAAACCCAAAATATAAACGGGTCCAAAAATAATTAAATCTACTAGACTATCCTAATTAATAAATTATAATATATCAAATATTTAAATTGTTCATAAATATCAAAACATAAATTATAACATATGTTGACACATAAAAATATATAAGATAACAACCACTTGTGTAAAGACTTGTGATGACACATCAAATTAATTATTTTTCAATCATAATTAGTCTACACCAAGTATCGTCATTATGATTAAGTCCTTGCGTTTTTGCTTTATTATTAAACCGCCAAGCGGGCCAGATCACCAATTGATTACTTTGCCCCCACAACCACAAGATTTGTTAGATATGTGATAGCAAATGTAATAACGGTTAAAATAAATAATAATTGAAAGTTCAATAATAATTTAGAAGGTGGTTGAATAGATTATTATTAAATTAAAAATTTATCTTAAACCTTTTTGAATGTTTAGATAATTAATTTGTAGTGTTAGAAATTAATATGCAAGATAATAAAAATTCAATCACACAATGAACAGAGATTTGTCTGGTTCACAACATACATCTCGGGTATGTTGTTACGTCCAGTCTCAAGCTCCTCTCCAGGACTTGAGATCCTATTACTATCAGTAATAAATACTCATTCAACAGATGGAGAAGCCTTTACAATATTTTATAGACAAACTTACAACTATTCTCAACTAACTATCTTAGACAGTAAGCTCCCAGCTCCCTCCTAGCTCAAGCTTAGGTGTACTTTTTTTGAGTTCAGTTCTATTCTATGATCTGGTCTTGAAACAACAGCATCTTCTTCACCACACAAAGTACACTAGAGACTCAACTCTCAACTGACCTCTCTAAAACTCTGGGCTTGGTCGAAGAATTACTCGTTTTTCTCACAGGTACATAAAATAAACTAACTCTGACTTTCTCCTTTTTACAAAAGATTTTGATACAGATGTGCTTCTAAAATAAGCAGATAGCAATTTTAAGATCAAGTAATAAAAGTTCAATAACTTTTATAAGAAAGAGAAATGCTTCTGTGTAAGCAGATATAATGTTGAACTTTATAAATATGCTTCTTGACTAAGCAGATAAAATAGTTTCAGTGTAAATTAAAAATGCTTCTGAATAAGCAGATATATAGTTTAATGCAAGTTTATAAAGAATTATTTATTCTTTATAATAAAGAATGTGTTTCTATGAATTTAACCAGATATAGTTTAAATATAAAAGTTTAAATAACTTTTGTATTATGCAACAAGTATTTTTTATAAATAAATAAATTTATGATCAAATACTTGTTATGACAGATATCAAGTATAATAAATAAATCAGTTAAGGAATACTTGATATAATAAATATATTTGTTTAACTCAAAGATATATAAAAATATTTTATCTATTATGTTAATAATATATAAAGAAGGTCATTTAGGATTTTAAAGACCGTTTGAACAATTCACGCTATCATATATTTAAGGGTGAAAAAATTCAAATTGTTTCAGTATCTAACTACTGACCAAATTTATAATTTTCACACTTGTATATTTATATAAATATTTTTGATAAACTACTTGAGATTCAAGGACAATCTGGATAGTTCTCTATGAGAAGTATCTTGGGGTCAATCAAGTGTTAATCTATGACATTTATATAAATAATGGATATATATAAATTATTTATATAAATATTTTCGATAAACAGATCACTAAGAAATTCAAAGACTGTCCGGATAGTTCTCTATTAGAAGTATCTCAGGATCGTTTTGACGGTCAAAGTGTAATCTACTTTACAGTAATTATATAAATAATAAATTTATAAAATAGTTATATAAATATTTTTCGATAGACCTCCTTGAAATTCAAAGACTGTCCGGATAGTTCTCTATTAAAAGTATCTCAGGGTCGTTTTGACGATCAAGTACGTGTCTACTTTACAATATTTATATAAATAATAAATAGATGAAATATATATATATATATATATATATATATATAATTGTGTAGAACAATGTATATTCTTATATCTATAACAATAAACAAGTAAGAGATAATTTAATCAAGTAATTTAAACAACTTATCTCAAATACTTGTAAATTTTCTCTTTTTCAAATAATCAGAACTTTGAAGTGACAGAAAGATTAAAGCTTTAAAGAGAATGTAGGCAAGGAGTAAACTTTTTTTTGATAGTAAATTGGTGAAGTGAAAATGAAGAAGAAGCATCCTATTTATAGGATTTTTAAGCTTGGGGCAAAATGGTATTCTTGAAAAATCAAAGGCTGAAATTTATTTGTTTGAATTGGAGGGCTCGGATTAATTTTAACAAGTTGAGACACACGGATTGCCCAATCATCATGCCTTTCAAATTTTTGAGAGTTTTTCCCTCTAAAAAAAGAGTTCTTCTACATAGACAGGAATATGGGACATGAATATTGGACAGGAGGTGTATTGGACTTTTATCTATTTGTATTTTTATCACATTGGGGTCAAAACAGAAATAATTAAAAGTTCAATACACTCCTGTTTAATATTCATATCCTATATTCCTGCTTAGACTTTTTGCTAAAAAAATTGACTACTTTCATTAAATGAGCACATGTTTTATTTGAACATCAAAGACTCAATTCTCAGCATATAGGCGAGCGGGTATTGTCCCAAAATAAATATCACTTAGCATACTTCCTTTAGTCAAAGTCATGTGTAAAAATTAAATGTCAAGCTTCAAGCCTTCTCTTTCTCTACGGATGCACGCACACAAACACATAGCCAATTTTATTCTTTTAGAGCACGGGTGCATATAAACATTTTGGTAAAAATTAATTTTTGCCCCTTTTTGTAAGACTAATTTTGAAAGCTTGAATCTGAATATTTTTGAAATAAAATAGGAATACTCCTTGCCTTGGAGAAATGTTATTTGGTGAAATAATATTTTTAATACTTGATATTAATTTATCAAGGTTAGGAAAATATTAGTTCAATTTAGAAAAATATTTTTGGTCCAGGAAAAATAAGTTTTGAAAACACACAAATAAAACATATGGAGAGGATTCTATTTTAATTACCCATTTTCTCAATTATTGATATCATCAAAATAAATATTAAAAATTGAAGACCTATCAATCTCCCCCTTTTTGATGATGAAAATAATTTAAAAATATTAAAACTCCCCCTTAATAAGACTCCCCCTATGTATAAGCATAGTATGTTTCAAATTTAGCAGTTTATTGTTATCCATCACATGACAGTTATGGAAATTTATCAACCAAACATAATATTGATAGTATTGTACTGTCTGTCATAATAATAGTATAATATTTTTCTTCTCCCCCTTTGTCATTATAAAAATAGGAGAAAAGTATTCTGTGAACTCATATTTTTCAGAACCTGCAGAAATAGTGTTAGTAATCTGAAAAAGTATTCTGCCTGCAATATTAAAATAAGCGTAGATAGTACCTGCATAGTATTAAACAGATAGAGTCCACACAGTACTAGGTTAGTATTTAAGTTACAATATTCCCAAATAGTTAGTAGCAAATATAGATATATTACAATCTTCCCAAATAGTTAGTAGTCTTCTTCATTGAGAGGAGAATAGTGGAGACCAAAATTGGGAAGGGGATCATCAAGAGGGATACCAGGAAGAGGATCATTAAGCAAAGATTCCATTTTGGCAGAGCTGGTACTTGTAGTGAAATGACAAGGAGGCATAGATAACTTCTGATGTTTCCTAACAGAATGCAACATATCTTTAATATAATGCACCGATTGTTGCAATGCTTCCATTTGAATCATTAAGTTGTTTTGGTTAAATAAGAGTAATTGATTCATGCTATTGATGACATCTAGTTGAGATATCATATTAAGATGTGACTCAGTGGGTTGATGATCAGGAGCCTTAAAAACTACGAGTGGTCTAGGAGGAAGATTGAGTCGAGAGACAAGATTGGAGTTTTGAACAAGTTGAAATTTTTGATCAGTGACATCAATTTCAAGATATTTGAAAATTTGAGTAAGAAGAAGACCAAAGTCAAGACAGTTGTTGTTAAAACAGTGTTCAAAGGAGGTTAACAGGATATATGTAAGATTGTATGACATGCACTCATTGATGATACATTTTATGATTTCCAGATCAAAGGGATGTAGTGTTCTAGTGTCTCTTACTGGCATGAGATTTTGTCTAAGGATTTTTCCAAGAAACTGATACATAGCAATTAAGAATTCCAAACTAACATTGACAAGAAAATCAAATAAAAGGGCAGGTACACTACTAGAAAAATAAGAATATGTGACGGAACTTTGTGACAGTTTTTAAAAATAATCACAAAAGATAGTATTTTGTGATGGACTTTTTAAGCCATCACAAAATAATAATATATATGATGGCTCTCAGTGATGACTAATTTTACCATCATTATAACGTATTTGTGACTGCCGTTGCAATCACCAAATCTTATGTGGAAGTAATTTTTTTTAGTAAGCCAACTCACATATATTTCCTTTTATCTTTTGTTTTAAAATTATAATCATGATCTGGGGCTTTGGTGTAGTGGTAATACTCGTTATTTAGTTTGCAAATGGGGGGAGGGTTCGAATCCTACAAGTATCATTAGATTCAATTATTATAGTTAAATAAATTGTCCGTAAATAGATATTCACGTTCTTACCTTTAATCCCTAAAATCGTGTTTTTTTGTGATGACTTTGACAATCACAATAGATTACATGTTAATGTGATTGTATTAATCATCACAAAAGAACTAAGCGTTTGTGTGATTGCCAAAACCATCACGTAAAATCTTTCATGATGGGCGTATACAAGACGGCCATTGTGATGCTTAAAGCCATCACGTAAACCTTTTGTGATAGTTTTTCTAGTTTTTCTGATGGTTTTTGGCTATCACAAATGACTATTTTTTAAGTAATGGTATGAGTTGATCAGTTGTGATGGAGAGATTTTGTTTAAAAGTAAGACAGTCACTCATAGTTGTTCCTAATGGATGCACATACTCATTTTTTCTAGGCAGTTCTAACATGGAAAGATGAAGATGTAATGCATGGATGAGAAGATTTTCATCAATAACAAAATTTTTACTTTGAATGCATGTACTTATACTTAGTAAAAGATCAGTGGGATCTCTATTGAAGACCATATGTGTGAAAAATTCAACAATAAGACCAGGATATGTGTCTGTCAGAAAATACAACCAAACTTTCCCAACCAATGGCTTTGAAATGTGCAAGTAATTCAGGAAAGCTATAGAATGCAATGCCTAGACCTGGTGTACGAGTGTGTTTCATTAATCGATATTTATCTTGTGCAAAGGGTGTGACTAGAAGAGGTACACATCCAGAAGGATTTTTAACAGAATGAAGTGCAAGTCTTTTTCTTTTTGAAGAATAGATAGGGTCTATAGTAAACACACAAGAAATATGCAATAGATAAGATAGAGTGAGACTGGAAATGATTGCAAGTTTTTAGTAATGGTAATATATATAGAAAAGGTAAGTAATCAGAGATATCAGTCAAATAAATGAGAACAAGATATGAAGAGGGACTGACTAAGTAAGATACACACGGTATACAGATTGTATCAGTAATTAAATGCACATAAGAACTAGCAAGAAAGAGACCATATTTCTTACTGTTTATTCATTTTCCCAAGATATATTTAATCAAACCAGTATTATGGCAGTAAATAGTGTATAAACTCTTTAGTAAGTCAAATAAAATATTTGACCAATTCTCTGTAAAAATCAGTTTTGAAAATCATTTCAACAGTTAAAAACTAACATTGCTTATATAGAGAGTTCCACTATCACAGCCAACGATTGACAACAGAGAGCAACATTTAACATAAGATATGACAGTTTAGTATTTATTACATCAACCAAGTCCATACGGTAAACAGAGTCTAACTCAATAAGCCATATCAGACAATCATTGCTTATAAAAAAGGAATTTCTTAACATGTGTCCTAAGGGCACATGTTAAGCACACAGTTCAAGAGCATATTCCCTTGAACTGTGTGCATATTCCATTGAACTTGGTGTAAATACAGAAATAAAGAGAATATGCACACAGTTCAAGGGAATATTCTCTTGAACTGTGTGCTTAGCATGTGCCCTTAAGGCACATGTTAAAAGGACTCTATAAAAAAATATTGAGAACGTAAAAGTAGAAGAGAAATAAACCAGAGTGCAGCAAAAGAAAATAATCCAGTGGATATCAGTATCCACATTCAATTAGATAATGCACATAAAATTATTTCCAGTAGACATTAGTGTCTTCATTAACCAAAAAAAAATACAGAGAGATTACCTAAGAGCAAATACAACAAGAGAGAGAGATACCAATATAGCCTTGATCATATTTTAGTAAGTGCTCATCCATTCTCATGCAAAAATTTGTTCAGATAATATATATGTATTTGGGGATAAAATAATATTTATGTTTGAAAAATAGTTTATATATACGTGTGTATATTTATATGATATATGTATATATTTAGGAATAGTATTTTTGGATAATAATAGCAACAAATCTGATATGGTAAAAGAATAGATTTGAAGAAATATAGAAGGTTACAAAACAAAATTTGAGTCCAAAAAAAAGAACCAAAAAATATTTAAAAAATTTGACAGATCTAATGAAAAGTTTTATAAATCATTTTTGAATAAAATTTAGGGTTAAAAAATACTAGTGATAAGATGTAAGATAAAAAAAATATGAAGAATCATTTGTTTGAAGAATATTCAAAAATTGTTTCAAAAAGTTACAAATTATGTATGAAAAAAAATTTAGATCTAAAAAGTTTGACCATTTTCGAAGAAATAAAAAAAATTAAACGAATTGGTAGAAATGAAGTATTTGAAAAGGTATGAAAGGTCACAGGATAATACAGATCTACAAACATTTTGAGGATATAAATTGGGAAAAAAATGAAAAGAAATAGAAGAAGATTCCACAACTCGAACAAAAATACACACTCTGAATCACTATTTTTTTATGGAAAGTTGAAAACTATTAATACAAGTGAGAAAATTTATTGGGACAATGAGTGAAATTAGAGGTGATATAGAAAAATAAATAATTTATTCTCCTAAAAAGTTGTAAACGACAAATAAATTGGAAAAAAAAAATTCTTCTAAAAAGTCAATTACTCCTATTATGGAATGGAGGTAGTATAAACATAGAAATGGGGCAATTTATTTGGGACAGATAAAAAAAGAAAGGATGGCGTTGAATATGGGATGGAGCTAGGAAGCATAAATTAAGATTTACCAACACTCAGTTTCATTGTAAAATTAAGTTTTGAACTACTCCATCTAACATCAATTTCGTCCTTCGTAAAATATAATGTGCAAACCAGAAAGTGGAGGTGCAAACCGGAAAGTGGAGGTGCAAACCGGTTTTAATAGCTGTAATGAGTCGTCGTGAAACTCCCTGGGTAAGGTGGCACATATTTTATGGAGAAAGAAATTGCATTGAAGGCAGGCGTAAAATGGATCCTCCTCTGGATTGATAGATTTTACACACCCATCACATAGCAACATTCTTTCACTCTGAAGCTGCTGGTTTTCGAAAAGGATTAATGGATGATCCTCATGACTCCAGTGGTAAAGCTCACCTCTAACTGCTTCAATGCGATCTGCTGCTTTTGGACTAAGCCTTTCGACAAATTGGCGTATTTCATCGTCCCTGAATCCGCAAAGTCAATTTCATACTGAACACTCCATTATAATAAAATTAAAACTAGAATTAAAATATGGGGGAGCACCAGGTAGGTACCTCAAAACCGTAAGTTCAGATGTCGCACATTTGATATGGGTAAAAATTCTACACCCAGCACACATGTAAACCCAATCGCATGGATTCAATCTCTTCATGCAAATATTGCAATTCTGCGAAAAAGTACGATACTCGTCTGGAATAGAATAGGATAGGGTAAGAGGATGACTATGAAAAGTGGGTTGGATAGTGGTGGGTGAAGAAGCACACTCTTTGTGAATCCAAAAGGGGCATACGGTACAATGATAAGACAAGTCCTCTGCTACACGGCCGCAAGCATCACAGTGAAATATGGCCGGGCGTTGCAGTAAGCTTAAATTGTGGTCATGACTTTGATGGCGAAAACTGCTGTCCTCAAAAGCGCACTTCACGTCAACGTCGAACTCACAAACAGAACAATTGTAGGTGAACCCCCGCGATGCACAGCAACAAATGTCACATCCAGATACCAAGTTCCCATACGGCGAAACTGCAAAGAGAGTGAGGGAGTGTTCGGGGTGCATAGGGTGTTTGATTTCTCTTGGTAGTTCTGCACACGTTTTGTGCAGAAAGAATTCGCACGGATCACTCTCACTGCAACTATAATATGCAGAACCGCCTTCTTTGATTATTGGTCTCCAACACGCATCGCAAAAAACTTCCTCACCACCACTATTATTATCATCATCCTTATTCTCAATTCCTTCATTCAAGACAAGCAAATGCTCATGGCTAAAATGTTCAATCGCCATTTTTCTCTATTTCCCGATATGATTGTGTGTGTGCGAGAGAGAGAGAGAGAGAGAGGCGCAAGTTTTGAGAGTTTGGAACAGCGAGTTCTCAGATATTTAAAGACTTAATCATGGAAAACAATCTTGTTATTTATGTTATTTAAAAAATGAAATAGTGGAGTATTTTTATTTACCACTCCCCCGTTCCTTTTTATTTATGTTATTTTTTTAGATAGTAAATTTTTTATTCTTTTTTATTTATCATTTGTAAATTTTAAAAAAATATTAATAATTTAATTTACTATATTGTTTCTACATTAAATATTAATTAGTTTGTCTTTCATTTTTTTCAATGAATTTCGAAAAATTAATATTAAAATTTATACTAATTTTAATCAATCAGATAAAACATTAATTATATTTCTTAATAGGGAAAATGTCACATATTAAAATATAGATGAAAATAAATTATCTCTTGACTTTAATATATAACTAGAAAAATTCATACTTAGTTATTTAAAATAGAAAATAAATATAAATTCCATAATTTTTAGCGTCATTTTCCCAACGTTAATATTTGTATTTTTTTTTCTTATAACATCAATTTAAAAATAGCAGTTAAAAGTCTGGAGTCAATGATAGTGACGTAAGAGCTACATGCATTAGCTTTTAAACTTTCCAGCTACCTTCTACATTGGAATAAATGACTGAATTATTGGCGTAGATTCCTCATATGCACGAAGGCGGAGTAGGACAACATTTTTATGTGTAAACAAATTAATTCCATTTATTACATATATACCAGAAGACTTTCTTACTTGAACAAATCATCAAGAAAGGAGTATTATCAGCAGCATAAATAAAATAAAGAAAAATGTAAATATGCAGTACGTGCTATCAAGTATAACTGTTATATATTTACTTATTTATAATTAATATTGTAAATAAAAAATAATTATTTGCTTTTCCTTAATTAGTTCAAATTAATTGAATTAATTAGCCTTGACCAATTATTTATTTACATTCCTCATCACTTAATCAATAATAAATACTCCATCCGTTCCAAAATAAACGTCCTAATTTTTTTTTTGAATGTTCCAAAATAAATGTCCTATTTCTATATTAGTAACTATATTTTTCTTATTTTTTCTCTTATTCCCTCATAATCTATTTAATATACTTATTGGGAATGTGAGAGTTACAAAAAAATGTATCTAGAGAATTAAATGACATAGGAAAGAGTAATTATTAGGGTCATAAAAAAGTAAAAAATCAATTATTGGGGTTATAGAAAAGTAAAAAAATACTTCAATTAATAAATAATCAAAAAGGGGAATTTAGGTAAAATAAAACTTTATTAATCAGCGTGCCGAAACTAATTAGGACGTTTAGTTTGGAACGGAGGGAGTATATAATACACATATATTTGTTCATTCACCACATTTACACAAAAAATATCCATAAAAAATTCATTTTATTAGATAATTATTCACAAACTTAATTACACGATTACTTGATTTTTTTCGGGTATTACATTATTTACCGGCCCCTTATAAGGATTATGTCCCCAGAATCACTATTACCGCAACGTTCATATTCGGTTTACTTCTAGACTTTTACATAATCTTTTTTCGTCAAAAATTTCTTCGAGTTTACATTAGCAAAGGTATTGCAATCTCTGCCTCTCACGGCTTATATTATATACTATTATTTCATTGCCGCCCTTTTCATCCGTAAAAAGGGTCTAACATTAACATATATATGAGTAATTGTAATTCTTCAAAACTTGATATCATTGTATTCTTTCTTCTAGTCATAAGACTTCATCTATTGGAATCTTATGTTACTTTTTCATTTCTCATTTCATAATTTCTAATGTTTCTTTCCTTTGCGTTTAACTCCCTTTATTCTCGTTCGTCAATAATAATTTATACCTTAATATAAATTACTCCCTCCGTTCCTAAAAAATTATCGTTTTAGGAAGTAATTTTTGTTCCAAAAAAATTGTCGTTTTGAGTTTATCAATACACATTAGTTATTTTTTTCCTACTTTACCCTTATTTAAAGTTTTCTCCTATTTAAAGCTTTCTTCCCTTCCCAATGATTCTTATTCAATTCAATGCTAATCCAAGTAGTAATTGGTTGAATAAGAAGTACGATTGGTTGAATTGAATAAGAAACATAAGAAATAATTGGTTGAGACAATTAATAAGGGTGGTATAGTATTTTCGCTAGGTATTAATTATATTCCTTAATCTGTGTGCATTAACCTTAAACGACAATCTTTTAGGAACAGAGGGAGTAATTGTCTATCGAGCCACTAAAATATCTTCCTTTTAGGAACAGAGGGAATCAAATAACTGAATGTGAATTAAATAAGAATAATGTATTGAAATAATAATAATGAACAATTTAAATTAATGTAAATCAAGTAAATTTTATTTTCTGAGCCGAGTGGTCATAAGGGCCAAGAATGAAAATGTCCCACAATTTTATAAACTGTAGGCTCTCCATAAATGTTCATCAGTCACAAATATTGGAAAAACACTCTCCACAGTTACTTTAGGAGATCAGTCAATCGTACCCTATGTTATGGATAACATCATCTCTACAAGTCAGATTTTCCGACTATAATATCCCCTATATAAAATAGGGGCTTTCAACTCAGTCTAGGATTTTGGTCCCAAAACTTTGGAACACAAATAATATTAACCTTAAATTTTATAGTAAGCCAAAATAATGGCTTTCTCTTTATTACTAATAAATAAAGAATATTCAAAGAATTTAGAGTTTAATAATTCCTGCAAACATATTCTGAAATTTAATATTGCATGATAGCAATTTACTTGAACAAAAATGTTCATAGCTCAGGATAATTTTACCAAAAGCAAAAAAATGCTTAAGGTTTAGGAACTTGCAATAATAACAATCTTACTACAAGTTAAAGAACTTGCTTAAAATGAGGGAACTTGCCTACTTTCCACTATTTTCTAGCTCAATAAATTCTTTCTACAATTGACCTAAATCATTATTCATGAAGGTCATAAATATTAATATAAAATTTCTTCTTTTTTAATATGGGTTAATTGACTTTTTGGTCACTATAGTAAGTGTCGATTTTTATTGTGGTTACCGAATTTTTTTGTCACAAATGCATTACTATACTCGAAAAAACTTACAAAATGGTCATTCCTTATGATTTCGTCCAAAAAAGTAAATGGAAGTGCTGAGTAGACTAACGGTTGACAGGTGTTAATGACGTAGCAGGTGACGTGGATCGGTTAATTGATGTTTTTGTTATTATACTAGGGGTCACTTTTCAATTTAGTTACTGAGACAGCTTTTTTTGTTACATTCTCGTTATCGAATTACCAAAAATATTATAGATTAGTGATTTTATTATAAAATATTATAACATGTATGAAGAGAAAGTACATCATAACTAATTTAAATCCAAAAAATTTCCAAAATCATTTTTAATTTGGAACCTTCTAAACACCAAACCAAATTGCAAAATAAAAGAGAAAATTGGCCTATCAACGCCGGGGAATTCAATTTTCCTAAATTGTGTTGTTTATACCCTTTGTTATTTCGCTAGGTCGATTAATTTATTTTAAAGGGTGAAGTTTTAGGAAAACACTGACATAAATGCCGACGAATTTTGAAAAGATTGATTTTTAATGATTGTGCCAAATTAGACAGTCGCCAGTTGGTAGAAGTTCAAATAGATATACCAACTCTTCTGAATTTTTAGAGGTTTTCGCAATATGACCCAATATGTGACTCCGTAAAATTGGTCTGGAACCTGAGATTCATAAAGTTCGGGGGCTTGCTCAAGCGAAGGGAAGGTGTTAGGCACCCCCTGACTTTTGTGAAAACACGGTTACCGCATCTTGTTAATTTCCTAAGCATGAAGTGTGTGTATGTGTGTGTGTGTTTGAGAAAGCCTTTGATAATTTTGAATCGAAATTGTGTCAAATGCGTTGATTTTACAAGTGGTTCTAAGCCTTATTTTAGACTAAGAGCGCAATTATTTGATTTTAATTTGAGTTTTGATGAAGAAGCCTTTTGGAAAGAAATTTTGGAAAACTTGGTTTTCTTGCCCTATATTTGTCGCTAGATTTTTAGCCTTAAGTTTGTCTATCCCCAATCGATTTGTATTTTTTAATGATCTTCATTATTTTGATATGAAAATCATTTTGTTCATAATATGCAAAATAAATCATTGAAAAGGGTCGGGCCATCCCTGGGCATGAAAGTCATCTCGATCGACTCGAGCACCCACAATCAAATTTTTTACTACCATGGGTCCTTAAACCCTATCTCTAGGGATGAGTCCCTCGAAGTAGTTTTAAGTCCCTAAATTACATGTACAACGATTTGAAAAATTAAATCAACGACATGTCTATCGTGGGAATCTAGTTGAGACCCGACTCGTGGATCTTGACCCCAGGATTCCTAATCTCACATCAACATACTTGAATATAAACTAAAGAGATCTAGAAGGGGCTCTCATACCCTACTTTTTAGATTGCAATATCAAGATCGATGCTCGAGGGACTGTGTATGACGAGATCTATGTAAGGACCTCAGAATCTAGGGCATAAATTCAGAGATCCGAGGTATCCAGAGACCACGCCAAGAAAAAAATATGATTTAAACGAAAATATATTAAAAAAATATCCTAAAATCGCTATCAGGTGATTCACTAGTTAGAATCCCTAGCGCGATTAGTTAGGATCTCCTCCCCACTAGATATTGATCTAGGGTTTTGCAGAGTGTTTAAAATCTACGTAAAACATTGAAAATGACAAGATATAACCTAGATCCGAGCTAATCTAGGACAAAGGTTCAAGCTTCGAAGCTTTACAATCGGTTGAGGGCTAAATCTGGCTAGATCTAGTAAAAAGATTCGATCTTTAACTATATATATGCAAAATATTCGATAAAATAGATAGATCTATAGATAAACAACCAATATATGTATGAAGATTGAAACTTTAACTATATATAAGCACAATGTTGAACTAGATCAAACTAGATTTACAAGGAAATGAACAAAGATTCTGTTTTTCACCTTGGGGAATGAAGATACAAGCTTCCTTTGACTTGAATCTATGCTATATCACTCTATATGTATAAGATCTAACTACATAATGCTAGATATTACTTGAATCTAATGATTTTTGAGAGCTAAATCTGAGCCCCTCTCTTTAAAATGTTGTTTCTCTCTCTAAAATGAGCTCTCTCCTTTAAAATGAGTTGATGATGCCTTCATATATGCCACGGATCCAGCCACAGGTGTACCTGCAGCCATCCCTGGTTACACCTGTGGCTGGGTCCATGGGTTCCGCAGGCTCGAAGTTCGTTCCTTCGGTCGTCCATATCCTTCAATCCGGGAATAGTTAGAAGATGTGTCAAA
The DNA here is from genome assembly GCA_020205555.1 of Panax stipuleanatus. Lineage (NCBI taxonomy): Eukaryota > Viridiplantae > Streptophyta > Magnoliopsida > Apiales > Araliaceae > Panax > Panax stipuleanatus. The sequence continues at coordinate 127,023,465 of CM035124.1, forward strand.
CTGTTTCGAAAAGTTCTTTCCGAGTGCTACACAATGACATTGAGTCTGGCCATTTTTTGATCTGGGAAGATGAAGCAAAAGGCAGAAAGGTATCTTCTGGCGTCCGAGGGTAGTCAACTGGTTTGTCTCGGGTAGTTTGCGGCTCGAGAATTGCTGTGGTGGCTTCTTACGACCTTATCCTCAGCTTTTGCGATCCTTGGTCGATTCATGTTGTAGTTGAGGCGAAATTAGGCATTTGCCCTTCCGCAAGGTTGTCTCTGGAGTGAAATTATGTTTTTGCCCTCCTGCAGGATTAGTATACGGAAAGTAAAATTTCGAGTGTCTACATGGTCCAATAAACCCCCTCAGATATGTCAACTAGAACAAAAATTGGTTTATTCGAAACTATTTCACTCTCATTTTGAAGTGATCAAACAAGTAGCATAGCCACAATCGTCAATTTGCCGCTATTCTTTTCTTTGTTTTTTTTCTTTTCTAGCGAGTATACATAAGTATAAGAGGAACCTATTTGCTAAACTAGATTTCATACAAGAGGCTGTAGTTCTGACTTGGTCCACGGTGAGAGAAAGAGCTAATGTACATAAAGTGTAAAACACCATTTTTTTTATAAGTCCGCTGTTCGTTTTTAACGAAGGAAAGATGAACTTTGATTTTTAATTGTTTTTGTTTCTTTAAATTAAGTTCCTTTTTTCTTAAAACTTTAATTATGATCTTCTTATAATATTATGGAGTATTAAAACAATTAGTTTGACTTTATCTTTTTCTTTTTATCTAGGTGAGCATTTTATTTTATTTTTAAAAGTTGACCCACACATGCTACTTCATTAGAATATTACACATCTATAGGTCAAATGTTTACGAAGTAAGCTTTTCCGTTAATATTTTGGACAAAAAATTATAAAATCACTAATTTGTAATTTTTTTGATACTTCGATAACGATAATGTAACAAAAAAAGTTTAGTAGCTAAAATGAAAATCGACCCCTAGTACAATGACCAAAACATCAATTAACCCGATCCACATCACCGGCCACGACATTAACACCTATCAACCGTTAGTCTATCCAGCACTTACCGTTACTTTTTTTGAACGAAATCATAAATAATGACTATTTTGCAAGTTTTTTCTAGTATAGCAATATGTTTGTAAAAAAAAAGATTCAGTACCCATAATAAAAATCGACCTCTAGTACAGTAACCAAAAAGTCAATTAACCCTTTTTAATATATTATTTTACTCTTAGTCAATAATTACCCAAATTCTTAATTCAAAATTTATCGGGTATCACAATTGTAGCTTAATTTTTACTTACTATTTTCGTAATTTAATTCATAAAATTATATTTTTACCCTTAACTGGGTTGTACAAATTTTATTTAACTTATTTATTCGGAAAAATGTATTTTACATATTTCTCAACTTCTCTAATTTGTATATTTTTCTGACGTTCTTATGCATGATTCTTGCTACATTAACATATCATATATTAGCTTTGTTATGTTGTGAGGGATATATCAACTTCATATAAAACATATAAAATAATTACATAATAAAAGAATAATTAAAAAACATACCTCCAAATTATTTTGCTTTCCTTGCTTCCTCATGATTTTACTATATACATATATATATATATATATGCGGTCCGGATCTTAAGCTCACCCAAATAAAAGCTCACCCAACTCACCCCTCTTTAGCGACGGACCGGGTGACGGTTTGGTCCGTCGCTATATATACAACTGTCGTCTTAGCTTTTAGCGACGAACAACATATAGCGACGGACAACATATAGACGACGGTTGTATATATAGCGACGGACGAACCGTGGCCCGGTCCGTCGCTAAAGGGGGGTGAACTTGGATGAACTTTTAGTTGGGTGAGCCTAAGATCCTTATCGTATATATATATATATAGAGAGAGAGTCCAGATCAGGTCCGGGAGTCCGGACCTTCTTAAAATGCGGACTTTTTTTTCTTTTTTTTTTGGTTTTTTTTTTAAACAACTAATAAAAAATGTATAGTAATTTATGAAACTGGAAATATTTCATAATACAGTGTTTTGGGTGTGAATTGGATACATATAACAAAACAGGTTGTACAGACTGTACAGACCTTTTTGTTATATGTATCCAAATCACACTCAAAACACTGTATTATGAAATATTTTCAGTTCCATAAATTACTATACATTTTTTATTAGTTATTTTAAAAAAAAGCAAAAACAAAAATAAAAATATATGGTCCGTATTTGATCAGGTCCGGCTCCCGGACCTGATCCTTAAACTATATATATATATATTCCTAAGTCTTTCTTTTTCCCTTTAAGTATTCAAAGTAAGTTAGCCAGTTAGGTGCTAACTTACCAAATTAATTACCAATTTAAAAAATGATGCTTATCGACATGCTCCCTTCCCATGTGATGGAAACCTTTTTATCCCCCTCCCCCTTTTTAAAATGCTAGCTTAATTACTTTCAAAGTCTGACTAATTGATATTAATTTTTAATTTTTTTTTAGCATACTTGATCCTTATCATCCATTAGGCTGCCGACATCTCATGTACTAAAATCAATTTTTTGTTTACCAGCATACTTGGTCAATTTAGGAGCACATGGCGTGGTAATAAAATAAAATTAAAAAACAAACTTGGTCCTTATTCTTATTGTGGATGCCGAGTCTTCTTTTTTCCCATCTTTAGATGGTTAGTTGGCTTTTCAAGTTTGACTAGTTTTTTGTTTTAGTTATTTTTATTATTAATTTTTGTGACCATGTTTGTATGAAAATTTAACCAACGTTTACACACGTTTTCATTCGTACACGTTATTATTCTCCAAATATCGTGTATTGATTTTTTTAATATAATTCTTTCTAGTTTGCGATAAAATTCAAGTTTATTGCATTAAAATTTAAATTTACATTTATAAATTTCATTTATATTAATTGAACGTCCCCAATGTAACAATAATAATCCTAAGAGACTTTATACTACCTAAATCCTAAAAAAAAAAAAATTTTTAATAAACTTAAAAAATAAACCCAAAATATAAACGGGTCCAAAAATAATTAAATCTACTAGATTATCCTAATTAATAAATTATAAAATATCAAATATTTAAATTGTTCATAAATATCAAAACATAAATTATAACATATGTTGACACATAAAAATATATAAGAAAACAACCACTTGTGTAAAGACTTGTGATGACACATCAAATTAATTATTTTTCAATCATAATTAGTCTACACCAAGTATCGTCATTATGATTAAGTCCTTGCGTTTTTGCTTTATTATTAAACCGCCAAGCGGGCCAGATCACCAATTGATTACTTTGCCCCCACAACCACAAGATTTGTTAGATATGTGATAGCAAATTTAATAACGGGTTAAAATAAATAATAATTGAAAGTTCAATAATAATTTAAAAGGGGGTTGAATAGATTATTATTAAATTAAAAATTTATCTTAGGTCTTTTTAAATGTTTAGATAATTAATTTGTAGTGTTAGAAATTAATATGCAAGATAATAAAAATTCAATCACACAATGAACAGAGATTTGTCTGGTTTACAACATACATCTCGGGTATGTTGTTACGTCCAGTCTCAAGCTCCTCTCCAGGACTTGAGATCCTATTACTATCAGTAATAAATACTCCTTCAATAGGTGGAGAAGCCTTTACAATATTTTATAGACAAACTTACAACTATTCCCAACTAACTATATTAGACAGTAAGCTCCCAGCTCCCTCCTAACTCAAGCTTAGGTGTACTTTTTCTGAGTTCAGTTCTATTCTATGATCTGATCTTGAAACAACAGCATCTTCTTCACCACACAAGTACACTAGAGACTCAACTCTCAACTGACCTCTCTAAAACTCTGGGCTTGGTCGAAGAATTACTCGTTTTTCTCACAGGTACATAAAATAAACTAACTCTGACTTTCCCATTTTTACAAAAGATTTTGATACAGATGTGCTTCTAAAATAAGCATATAACAATTTTAAGATCAAGTAATAAAAGTTCAATAACTTTTATAAGAAAGAGAAATGCTTCTGTGTAAGCAGATATAATGTTGAACTTTATAAATATGCTTCTTGACTAACCAGATAAAATAATTTCAGTGTAAATTAAAAATGCTTATGATTAAGTAGATATATAGTTTAATGCAAGTTTATAAAGAATTATTTATTCTTTATAATAAAGAATGTGTTTCTATGGATTTAACCAGATATAGTTTAAATATAAAAGTTTAAATAATTTTTGTATTATGCAACAAGTATTTTTTATAAATAAATAAATTTATGATCAAATACTTGTTATGACAGATATCAAGTATAATAAATAAATCAGTTAAGGAATACTTGATATAATAAATATATCTGTTTAACTCAAAGATATATAGAAATATTTTATCTATTATGTTAATAATATATAAAGAAGGTCACTTAGGATTTTAAAGACCGTTTGAACAATTCACGCTATCATATATTTAATGGTGAAAAAATTCAAATTATTTTGGTGTCTAACTACTGACCAAATTTATAATTTTCACACTTGTATATTTATATAAATATTTTCGATAAACTACTTGAGATTCAAGAACAATCCGGATAGTTCTTTATGAGAAGTATCTTGGGGTCAATCTAGTGTTAATCTATGATATTTATATAAATAATGGATATATATAAATTATTTATATAAATATTTTCGATAAACAGATCATTAAGAAATTCAAAGACTGTCCGGATAGTTCTCTATTAGAAGTATCTCAGGGTCATTTTGACGATCAAAGTGTAATATACTTTACGATAATTATATAAATAATAAATATATAAAATAGTTATATAAATATTTTCGATAGACCTCCTTGAAATTCAAAGACTGTCCGGATAGTTCTCTATTAAAACTATCTCAGGGTCGTTTTGACGATCAAGTACGCGTCTACTTTACAATATTTATATAAATAATAAATAGATGAAATATATATATATATATATATATATATATATATAATTGTGTAGAACAATGTATATTCTTATATCTATAACAATAAACAAGTAAGAGATAATTTAATCAAGTAATTTAAATAACTTATCTCAAGTACTTGTGACCAATTTTCTCTTCTTCAAATAATCAGAACTTTGAAGTGACAGAGAGATTAAAACTTTAGAGAGAATGTAGGCAAGGAGTAAGCTTTTTCTTGATAGTAAATTGGTGCAGTGAAAATGAAGAAGCATCCAATTTATAGAATTTTTAAGCTTGGAGCAAAATGGTATTTTTGAAAAATCAAAGGCTGAAATTTATTTGTTTGAAATGGAGGGCTCGGATTAATTTTAACAAGTTGAGCCGCACGGATTGGCCCAATCATCATGCCTTCTGAATTTTTGAGAGTTTTGGCCTCTAAAAAAATTGACTATTTTCATTAAATGAGAACATGTTTTATTTGAACCTCAAAGACTCAATTCTCAGCATATAGGCGAGTGGGTATTGTCCCAAAATAAATGTCACTTAGCATACTTCCTTTAGTCAAAGTCATATGCAAAAATTAAATGTCAAGCTTCAAGCCTTCTCTTTCTCTACGGATGCACACACACAAACACATAGCCAATTTTATTCTTTTAGAGCACGGGTGCATATAAACATTTTGGTAAAAATTAATTTTTGCCCCTTTTTGTAAGACTAATTTTGAAAGCTTGAATCTGAATATTTTTGAAAGAAAATAGGAATACTCCTTGCCTTGGAGAAATGTTATTTGGTGAAATAATATTTTTAATACTTGATATTAATTTATCAATGTTAGGAAAATATTAGTTCAATTTAGAAAAACATTTTTGGTCCAGGAAAAATAAGTTTTGAAAACACACAAATAAAACATATGGAGAGGATTCTATTTTAATTACCCATTTTCCCAATTACTGTTATCATCAAAATAAATATTAAAAATTGAAGACCTATCAATCTCCCCCTTTTTGATGATGAAAATAAGTTAAAATTATTAAAACTCCCCCTTAATAAGACTCCCCCAATGTATAAGCATAGTATGTTTCAAATTTAGCAGTTTACTGTTATCCATCACATGGCAGTTATGGACAATTTATCAACCAAACATAATATTGATAGTACTGTACTGTCTGTCATACCATAACAGTATAATATTTTCTTCTCCCCCTTTGTCAGTATAAAAATATGGGAAAAAATATTATGTGAACTCATATTTTTCAGAACATGCAGAAATAGTGTTAGTAATCTGAAAAAGTATTCTACCTGCAATATTAAAATAAGCGTAGATAGTACCTGCATAGTATTAAACAAATAGAGTCCACACAGTACTAGGTTAGTATTTAAGTTACAATATTCTCAACTAGTTAGTAGCAAATATAGATATATTACAATCTTCCCAAATAGTTAGTAGTCTTCTTCATTGAGAGGAGAAAAGTGGAGACCAAAATTGGGAAGGGGATCATCAAGAGGGATACCATGAAGAGGATCATTAAGTAAAGATTCCATTTTGGCAGAGCTGGTACTTGTAGTGAAATGACAAGGAGACATAGATAACTTCTGATGTTCCATAACAGAATGCAACATATCTTTAATATGATGCACTGATTGTTGCAATGCTTCCATTTGAATCATTAAGTTGTTTTGGTTAAATAAGAGTAATTGATTCATGCTATTGATGCCATATATCATATTAAGATTTGACTCAGTGGGTTCATGATCAGGAGCCTTAAAAACTACAAGTGGTCTAGGAGGAAGATTGAGTCCAGAGACAAGATTGGAGTTTTGAACAAGTTGAAATTTTTGATCAGTGACATCAATTTCAAGATATTTGAAAATTTGAGTAAGAAGACCAAAGCCAAGACAGTTGTTGTTAAAACAGTGTTCAAAGGAGGTTAACAGGATATATGCAAGATTGTATTGCATGCACTCATTGATAATACATTTTATGATTTCCAGATCATAGGGATGCAATGTTCTAGTGTCTCGTATTGGCATGAGATTTTGTCTAAGGATTTTTCCAAAAAACTGATACACAACAATTAAGAATTCCAAACTAACATTGACAAGAAAATCAAATAAAAGGGCAGGTATGAGCTGATCAGTTGTGATGGAGAGATTTTGTTTAAAAGTAAGACAGTCACTCATAGTTGTTCCTAATGGATGCACATACTCATTTTTTCTAGGCAGTTCTAACATGGAAAGATGAAGATGTAATGCCTGGATGAGAAGATTTTCACCAATAACAAAATTTTTACTTTGAATGCATGTACTTATACTTAGTAAAAGATTAGTGGGATCTCTATTGATGACTATATGTGTGAAAAATTCAACAATAAGACCAGGATATGTGTCTGTCAGAAAATACAACCAAACTTTCCCAACCTATGGCTTTGAAATGTGCAAGTAATTCAGGAAAGCTACAGAATGCAATGCCTAGACCTGGTGTACGAGTGTGTTTCATTAATCGATATTTATCTTGTGCAAAGGGTGTGACTAGAAGAGGTACACATCTAGAAGGATTTTTAACAGAATGAAGTGCAAGTCTTTTTCTTTTTGACGAATAGATAGGGTCTATAGTAAACACATAAGAAATATGCAATAGATAAGATAGAGGGAGACTGGAAATGACTGCAACATGTTTTTAGTAATGGTAATATATATAGAAAAGGTAAGTAATCAGAGATATCAGTCAAATAAATGAGAACAAGATATGAAGAAAGACTGACTAAGTAAGATACACACGGTATACAGATTGTATCAGTAATTAAGTGCACATAAGAACTGGCAAGAAAGAGACCATATTTCTTACTGTTTATTCATTTTCCCAAGACATATTTAATCAAACCAGTATTATGGCAGTAAATAGTGTATAAACTCTTTAGTAAGTCAAATAAAATATTTGACCAATTCTCTGTAAAAATCAGTTTTGAAAATCATTTCAACAGTTAAAAACTAAAAGTGCAACATTTAACATCCAATATCACAGCCAACGATTGACAACAGAGAGCAACATTTAACATAAGATATGACAGTTTAGTATTTATTTCATCAACCAAGTCCATACGGTAAACAAAGTCTAATTCAATAAGCCATATCAGACAATCATTGCTTGTAAAAAAAAATTTTCTTAACATGTGCCCTAAGGGCACATGTTAAGCACACAGTTCAAGAGCATATTCTCTTGAACTGTGTGCATATTTCCTTGAACTTGGTGTAAATATAGAAATCAAGGAAATATGCACACAGTTCAAGGGAATATTCTCTTGAACTGTGTGCTTAAAATGTGCCTTTAGGACACATGTTAAGAAGACCCTATAAAACAATATTAAGAACGTAAAAGTAGAAGAGAAATAAACCAGAGTGAAGCAAAAAAAAATAATCCAGTGGATATCAGTATCCACATCCAATCAAATAATGCACATAAAATTATTTCCAGTAGACATTAGTGTCTTCATTCAACCAAAAAAAAAATACAGAGAGATTACCTGAGAGCAAATACAACAAGAGAGAGAGATACCAATATAGCCTTGATCATATTTCAGCAAGTGCTCATCCATTCTCATGCAAAAATTTGTTCAGATAATATATATGTATTTGGGGATAAAATAATATTTATGTTTGAAAAATAGTTTATATATGTGTGTGTGTATTTATATGAGAATATGTATATTTTTAGGAATAGTATTTTCGGATAATAATAGCAACAAATCTGATATGATAAAAGAATAGATTTGAAGAAATATAGGAGGTTACAAAACAAATTTTGAGTCCAAAAAAAAGAACCAACAAAAATTTTAAAAATTTGACAGATCTAATGAAAAGTTTTATAAATCATTTTTGAATAAAATTTAGGGTTAAAAAAAATACTAGTGATAAGATCTAAGACAAAAAAATATGAAGAATCATTTGTTTGAAGAATATTCAAAAATTGTTTCAAAAAGTTACAAATTATGTATGAAAAAAAAATTTAGATCTAAAAAGTTTGACCATTTTCGAAGAAATAAAAAAAATTAAACGAATTGGTAGAAATGAAGTATTTGAAAAGGTATGAAAGGTCACAGAATAATACAGATCTACAAACATTATGAGGATATAAATCGGAAAAAAAATGAAAAGAAATAGAAGAAGATTCCACAGCTCGAACAAAAATACACACTCTGAATCACTACTCTTTTGTGGGAAGTTGAAAACCATTAATATAAATGAGAAAATTTATTGGGACAATGAGTGAAATTAGGGATGATATAAAAAAATAAATAATTTATTCTCCTAAAAAGTTGTAAACGACAAATAAATTGTAAAAAAAAATCCTCTAAAAAGTCGATTACTCCTATTATGGGATGGAGGTAGTATAAACATAGAAATGGGGCAATTAATTTGGGACAGATAAAAAAAAGAAAGGGCAATAATTAAAAAGTCGATTACTCCAATTGAAGATGCTCTTATAAAATGGAAGTAGTACTACCATTAATAATTAAAAAAGTCATTAAGAAAGTTATTTAATATTATCATTAAAGAATTCATTAAGAATTCACATGTCATAATAAATGGAGGTAGTATAAACATAGAAAAGGGCAATTTGGGCAATTTATTTGGGACAGATAAAAAAAAGAAAGGCGGGCGTTGAATATGGGATGGAGCTAGGAAGCATAAAGTAAGATTTACCAACACTCAGTTTCATTGTAAAATTAAGTTTTGAACTACTCCATCTAACATCAATTTCGTCCTTCGTAAAATATAATGTGCAAACCAGAAAGTGGAGGTGCAAACCGGAAAGTGGAGGTGCAAACCGGTTTTAATAGCTGTAATGAGTCGTCGTGAAACTCCCTGGGTAAGGTGGCACATATTTTATGGAGAAAGAAATTGCATTGAAGGCAGGCGTAAAATGGATCCTCCTCTGGATTGATAGATTTTACACACCCATCACATAGCAACATTCTTTCACTCTGAAGCTGCTGGTTTTCGAAAAGGATTAATGGATGATCCTCATGACTCCAGTGGTAAAGCTCAACTCTAACTGCTTCAATGCGATCTGCTGCTTCTGGACTAAGCCTTTCGACAAATTGGCGTATTTCATCGTCCCTGAATCCGCAAAATCAATTTCATACTGAACACTCCATTAAAATAAAATTAAAACTAGAATTAAAATATGGGGGAGCACCACGTGCGTACCACAAAACCGTAGGTTCAGATGTCGCACAATTGATATGGGTAAAAATTCTACATCCAGCACACATGTAAACCCAATTGCATGGATTCAATCTCTCCATACAAATATTGCACTTTTGCCCAAAACTACGATACTTGTCTGGAATAGAATAGGATAGGGTAAGAGGATGACTATGAAAAGTGGGTTGGATAGTGGCGGGTGAAGAAGCACATTTTTTGTGAATCCAAAAGGGGCATACGGTACAATGATAAGACAAGTCCTCTGCTACACGGCCGCAAGCATCACAGTGAAATATGGCCGGGCGTTGCAGTAAGCTTAAATTGTGGTCATGACTTTGATGGCGAAAACTGCAGTCCTCCAAAGCGCACTTCACTTCGACGTCGAACTCACAAACAGAACAATTGTAGGTGAACCCACTTGATTGAGAGCGACAAATGTCACATCTAGATTCTTCGCTCTCATATGGCGGAACTGCAAAGAGAGTGAGGGAGTGTTCGGGGTGCATAGGGTGTTTGATTTCTCTTGGTAGTTCTGCACACGTTTTGTGCAGAAAGAATTCGCACGGATCAGTCTCACTGCAACTATAATATGCAGAACCGCCTTCTTTGATTATTGGTATCCAACACGCATCGCAAATAACTTTCTCATCCTTATTATAATCCTTATTCTCAATTCCTTCATTCAAGACAAGCAAATGCTCATGGCTAAAATGTTCAATCGCCATTTTTCTCTATTTCCCTATAAGAGGATGACTATGATTGTGTGTGTGTGTGTGTGTGTGAGAGAGAGAGAGAGAGAGAGAGAGAGAGAGAGGCGCAAGTTTTGATAGTTTGGAACAGCGAGTTCTCAGATATTTAAAGACTTAATCATGGAAAACCATCTTAAAAAATGAAATAGTGGAGTATTTTTATTGGAATTGATATTTTCACAACTTAATTTGATATGTTCACAAGTGGATCCACTTTTAACTAAATTAATTATTTGTGCAGTAATTAATTATAGGATCTAGTTCTTATGTCCAAATTATCACCACTTGATAAATAATTAAACATCTAGTTGTTTAACTTTATTTGATTAGTAGTGTTACTCAATTGAAGATAATTTTTATTTATTTAATTATTATGATAATAATAATATTAATAATAATTAGAAAATAGTTAGAAAATAAGTGTGAAAAATTATTTACACATAAAAATTAATATCTAAGGCTTTCTTCTCCCACCAGAAAAAAAATTATTTTCAAAATTTCTATTATCATATCATATTATTAAATTAATATTTTTATGAAACAAATTATACTTAAAATGTGTAAAGTTTATATGTAAGACTGTGTAAAAATTAATCTTATAAGACTGTAAAAATTAATTTAAGTTTGACATTGGGACTGCTTATCTGAATTAATCTTATAAAAATTGATGTAATAAGATAAAATAGAAGTTTCAAATTATTTATTTGTTCGGAGTCTTCGAACCACAAGACATGTAAGTTTTTATTATCTTATGATCAATCGGGCAGCCTAATATATATTTTATATATATGGGAAAAGACTTATATATAAAGTTTACACATTTATAAAAATCTTGAGTATAATTTGTTTCATAAAAATCTTAATTTAACTATAATTTGTTTACACATTATACTTTAAGTATAATGTGTAAACAAATCTTAATATAGTAATATGATATGATAATAGAAATTCTGAAAATAATTTACACATTTAGTAATATGATATGATAAAGTTTACACAGTCTTATATATAAAGGTTACACATTTTAAATTTACACAGTCTTATATATAAAGTTTACACATTTTAAATATAATTTATTTCATAAAAATCTAAATTTAGTAATATGATATGACAATAGAAATTTTGAAAATAATTTTTTTTCCTGGTGGGAGAAGAAAATCTTAGATCCTAATTTTTATGTGTAAATAATTTTTCTCACTTATTTCCTAATTATTATTAATATTATTACTATCATAATAATTAAATAAATAAAAGTTGTATTCAATTGAATAACACTAATAATCAAATAAAATTAAGCAACTAGATGTGTTACTTATTTATCAAGTGGGGGTAATTTGGACATAAGAATTAAATTCTATAGTTAGTTTACTGCATAAATAGTTAGTTTAGTTAAAAATAGAACCCACTTGTGAAAATATCAAATTAGCTTGTGAAAATATCAATTCTCTATTTTTATTTACCACTCCCCCGTTCTTTTTTATTTATCTAATTTTTTTAGATAGTAAAATTTTTAGTCTTTTTTATTTGTCATTTGTAAATTTTTAAAAAATATTAATAATTTAATTTACTATATTGTTTCTACATTAAATATTAATTAGTTTGTCTTTCATCTTTTTCAATGAATTTCAAAAAAATAATATTAAAATATTTTACTAATTTAAATCAATCAGATAAAATATTAATTATATTTCTTAATAGGAAAAATGTCACATATTAAAATATAAATGGTCGAAGTTGGTCAACTAACGTCGGATTGGAATAAATGACTGAATTATTGGCGTAGATTCCTCATATGCACGAACACGGAGTAGGACAACATTTTTATGTGTAAACAAATTAATTCCATTTATTACATATAAACCAGAAGCCTTTCTTACTTGAACTAATCATCAAGAAAGGAGTATTATCAGCAGCATAAATAAAATAAAGAAAAATGTAAATATGCAGTACGTGCTATCAAGTATAAGTGTTATATATTTACTTATTTATAATTAATATTGTAAATAAAAAATAATTATTTGCTTTTCCTTAATTAGTTAAAATTAATTGAATTAATTAGCCTTGACCAATTATTTATTTACATTCCTCATCACTTAATCAATAATAAATATATAATACACATATATTTGTTCATTCACCACATTTACACGAAAAATATCCATAAAAAATTCATTTTATTAGATAATTATTCACAAACTTAATTACCCGATTACTTGATTTTTTTCGGGTATTACATTATTTATCGGCCCCTTATAAGGATTATATCCCCAGAATCACTATTACCGTAACGTTCATATTCGATTTACTTCTAGACTTTGACATAATCTTTTTTCGTCAATAATTTCTTCGAGTTTACATTAGCAAAGGTATTACAATCGCTGCCTCTCACGACTTATATTATATATCATTATTTCATTGCCTCCCTTGTCATCCGTAAAAATGGTCTAACATTAACATATATATGAGTAATCGTAATTTTTCAAAACTTGATATCATTGTATTCTTCCTTCTAGTCACAAGACTTCATCTATTGGAATCTTGTAAGACCCCAAATTTTATGAATAAAGATTTAAATTTTTTTATATATTATTTTAAAATAGTATGGTGTTGAATTGATAAATGTGATAAGTTATGAGTGAAATGTGCAAATATAACAAAGTAAGCAAGTGGTTATAAAATATTCGTTGTGTTGGAGAATATTCGTTTGGTCGAGGAATATTCTTTTTGTCGGAGAATATTAGTACGACGGCGCAGTCATTGGTGAACCCCACAACGAAATGAATGTCGAATATAGAAAACGACAGAAATAACCTTTTTATAAAAATAACGGTAAAACTGTTACCGTTAAACTGTTGAAATACCCGGTGGTTAAAATACAGTAATACGCGATGTTGCACAATAACACACGGTATTCCTCTTTTTTTTCTTTTTCTCGCATTAACTCTCTCTCTCTCCTCTTACTTCTTTCTTTTTCCTTAATTCAAAGTAAGTTAGCCAGTTACGTGCTAACTAGCAGATTAATTACCAATTTAAAAAAATGATGCTTATCTTCATTTCTTGCTCAGCTAATTGGTCCTTGATTTCAGTCGACACCTTCCCATGTGATGGATACCTTTTAATCCCCCGCCCCCCTCCGCCCTCCCCCCTCCCCCCTCCCCCCTCCCCCCTCCCTTTTTTAAATTGCTAGCTTAATTACTTTCAAAGTCGAATAATTGATATTAATTTTTTAATTTTTTTTTAGCATACTTGATCCTTATCATCCATGAGGCTGCCGACATCTCATGTACTAAAATCAATTTTTTGTTTACCAGCATACTTGGTCAATTTAGGTGCACATGGCGTGGTAATAAAATAAAATTAAAAAACAAACTTGGTCCTTATTCTTATTGTGGCTGCCGAGTCTTCTTTTTTCCCATCTTTAGATGGTTAGTTGGCTTCTCAAGTTTGACTAGTTTTTTGTTTTAGTTATTTTTATTATTAATTTTTTTGACTTTATACTACCTAAATTCTAAAAAATTAAAAATTTAATAAACTTAAAAAATAAACCCAAAATATAAACGGGACCAAAAATAATTAAATCTACTAGACTATCCTAATTAATAAATTACAATATATTAAATATTTAAATTATTCATAAATATCAAAACATAAATTATAACGTATGTTGGCACATAAAAATATATAAGAAAACAACCACTTGTGTAAAGACTTGTGATGACACATCAAATTAATTATTTTTCAATCATAATTAGTCTACACCAAGTATCGTCATTATGATTAAGTCCTTGCGTTTTTACTTTATTATTAAGCCGCCAAGCGGGCCAGATCACCAATTGATTACTTTGCCCCCACAACCACAAGATTTGTTAGATATGTGATAGCAAATGTAATAACGGGTTTAAATAAATAAATAAATAAATAAATAAATAATAATTGAAAGTTCAATAATAATTTAGAAGGGGGTTGAATAGATTATTATTAAATTAAAATTTTATCTTAAGTCTTTTGAATTTTTAGATAATTAATTTGTAGTGTTAAAAATTAATATGCAAGATAATAAAAATTCAAACACACAATGAACAGAGATTTGTCTGGTTCACAATATACATCTCGGATATGTTGTTACGTCCAGTCTCAAGCTCCTCTCCAAGACATGAGATCCTATTACTATCAGTAATAAATACTCATTCAACAGGTGGAGAAGCCTTTACAATATTTTATAGACAAACTTACAACTATTCCAACTAACTATCTTGGACAGTAAGCTCCCTCCTAACTCAAGCTTAGGTGTACTTTTTTTGAGTTCAATTCTATTCTATGATCTGGTCTTGAAACAATAGCATCTTCTTCACCTCACAAGTACACTAGAGACCCAACTCTCAGCTGACCTCTCTAAAACTCTGGGCTTGGTCGAAGAATTACTCATTTTTTTCTCACAGGTACATAAAATAAACTAACTCTGACTTTCTCCTTTTTACAAAAGATTTTGATACAGATGTGCTTCTAAAATAAGCAGATAGCAATTTTAAGATCAAGTAATAAAAGTTCAATAACTTTTATAAGAAAGAGAAATGTTTCTGTGTAAGCAGATATAATGTTAAACTTTATAAATATGCTTCTCGATTAAGCAGATAAAATAGTTTCAGTGTAAATTAAAAATACTTCTGAATAAGCAGATATATAGTTTAATGCAAGTTTATAAAGAATTGTTTATTCTTTATAATAAATAATGTGTTTCTATGGATTTAACCAGATATAGTTTAAATATAAAAGTTTAAATAACTTTTGTATTATGCAACAAGTATTTTTTATAAATAAATAAATTTATGATCAAATACTTGTGATGACAGATATCAAATATAATAAATAAATCAGTTAAGGAATACTTGATATAATAAATATATCTGTTTAACTCAAAGATATATAGAAATTTTTTATCTATTATGTTAATAATATATAAAGAAGGTCACTTAGGATTTTAAAGACCGTTTGAACAATTCACGCTATCATATATTTAATGGTGAAAAAATTCAAATTGTTTCAGCATCTAACTACTGACCAAATTTATAATTTTCACATTCGTATATTTATATAAATATTTTCGATAAACTACTTGAGATTCAAGGACAATCCGGATAGTTCTCTATGAGAAGTATCTTGGGCCAATATATATCTCAAATCAAATATTCATCTTTGCACTATGGGCCAAAGATATTCATTTGTATCACCAGTGGTCATGTTCATCTCAACACCTGTCCATCTTTGCACTACGGCCAAAGATATTCATCAGGTAATCATTCATCTTTACTCTACAGGCCAAAGATATTCAGTTATATCACCTTTTAGCACTGAGGATAATGAAAAACATTTTAAAGAACGAATCCAGTGAGATAAAAAATAAAGACTAAGGATTCGTATTTTAGTTTATCCAATTCAAAAATACTTCGTAATAATCAATTGTGGAGCAAAATTCAAGAATAAAGCTCAAAACTTAGATCCAATCAAAGATAGGAACCTTAACAAGCAACTTGGACTAATAGAAGAAAATTTAATTTTTCCGTGAATAGTGTCGTATACGTGAATAGTGCCGTATATGTGAATAGTAACCCCGACGAAAAAAGTAAGAATTTATAATAAAATTCATGACAATATTTTGGTATAATGATATCGAAAAGAATAACATCATTTACGAAAGAAAATAACATCCCTTACCTCAAAAGAATAGTACTTCTGACTGAAATATCGGATATAATACCGAAGGAAACTTGCACTGAATAGTAACACTCAAATTATCTAAATACTCGCAAAAATACGCTCGATATTATAGAGAGAGAAAACTTCTGATTCTGGTGTGATTTTCAATTATAACCTAAGCACCCTATTTATAGGAAAAGCTTAGGATGCCAAAGTAGACTTTTTAATAAAATAATATTTTTCGGAAAAAAAATTCCAACCGCCTCAAAAGCCATCAGCCACCAGTGGGGCCCACCTCCCATTAAAAAATATTTATTTTTTGAAACTTCAATAATTCATAATAAATAGCCCTTTTGTCAGAAAAATACAAATTCTATATCTTCTCCATAGGAAATTTAATTCTCTACAACTTTGTAGAAGGAAGTTTTTCCAAATTCCAAGCATAAATTATCCGAAATTCATAAACAGATGATTTTTCACACCAAAATACTGATAAAAACACATCAGCACTAATTCCTTCTTTTATATCCACAAAATAAATATTTTCTTATCATATAAATCAATAATTAATTATTCACAAATAATATTACAGAACTACAATATTGACAACCAGATCGTTCCACGACCAAACGAATATTCCCCGACAATAATGAATATTTTATAACCACTTACTCATTTTGAAATATATGCACATTTTACCCATAACTTTTTACATTTATCAAATATACACCTTACTATTTCAAAATAATATATAAAGAAAATTAAATCTTTATTCATAAAAATTGAGGTCTTACAATTCACGCTATCATATATTTAAGGGTGAAAAAATTCAAATTGTTTCAGCATCTAACTACTGACCAAATTTATAATTTTCACACTTGTATATTTATATAAATATTTTCGATAAACTTCTTGAGATTCAAGGACAATCCGGATAGTTCTCTATGAGAAGTATCTTGGGGTCAATCAAGTGTTAATCTATGACATTTATATAAATAATGGATATATATAAATTATTTATATAAATATTTTCGATAAACAGATCACTAAGAAATTCAAAAACTGTCCGGATAGTTTTCTATTAGAAGTATCTCAGGATCGTTTTGACGATCAAAGTGTAATCTACCTTACAATAATTATATAAATAATAAATATATAAAATAGTTATATAAATATTTTCGATAGACCTCCTTGAAATTCAAAGACTGTCCGGATAGTTCTCTATTAAAAGTATCTCAGGGTCGTTTTGACGATCAAGTACGTGTTTACTTTACAATATTTATATAAATAATAAATAGATGAAATATATATATATATATATATATATATATAATTGTGTAGAACAATGTATACTCTTATATCTATAACAATAAACAAGTAAGAGATAATTTAATCAAGTAATTTAAACAACTTATCTCAAGTACTTGTGACCAATTTTTCTTTTCTTCAAATAATCAGAACTTTGAAGTGACAGAGAGATTAAAGCTTTAGAGAGAATGTAGACAAGGAGTAAGCTTTTTTTTCATAGTAAATTGGTAAAGTGAAAATGAAGAAGAAGCATCCTATTTATAGGATTTTTAAGCTTGGGGCAAAATGGTATTTTTGAAAAATCAAAGGCTGAAATTTATTTGTTTGAAATGGAGGGCTCGGATTAATTTTAACAAGTTGAGACACACGGATTGCCCAATCATCATGCCTTTCGAATTTTTGAGAGTTTTGGCCTCTAAAAAAAGAGTTCTTCTACACAGACAGGAATATGAGACAGGAATATTGGACAGGAGGTGTATTGGACTTTTATCTATTTGTATTGTTATCACATTGGGGTCAAAACAGAAATAATTAAAAGTCCAATACACTCCTGTCTAATATTTATGTCCTATATTCCTGCCTGTTTAGACTTTTTGCTAAAAAAATTGACTACTTTCATTAAATGAGCACATGTTTTATTTGAACATCAAAGACTCAATTCTCAGCATATAGGCGAGTGGGTATTGTCCCAAAATAAATATCACTTAGCATACTTCCTTTAGTCAAAGTCATGTGCAAAAATTAAATGTCAAGCTTCAAGCCTTCTCTTTCTCTACGGATGCACACACACAAACACATAGCCAATTTTTTTCTTTTAGAGCACGGGTGCATATAAACATTTTGGTAAAAATTAATTTTTACCCCTTTTTGTAAGATTAATTTTGAAAGCTTGAATCTGAATATTTTTGAAAGAAAATAGGAATACTCCTTGCCTTGAAGAAATGTTATTTGGTGAAATAATATTTTTAATACTTGATATTAATTTATCATGGTTAGGAAAATATTAGTTCAATTTAGAAAAATATTTTTGGTCCAGGAAAAATAAGTTTTGAAAACACACAAATAAAACATATGGAGAGGATTCTATTTTAATTACCCATTTTCCCAATTATTGATAACATCAAAATAAATATTAAAAATTGAAGACATATCAATCTCCTCCTTTTTGATGATGAAAATAATTTAAAAATATTAAAACTCCCCCTTAATAAGACTCCCCCTATGTATAAGCATAGTATGTTTCAAATTTAGCAGTTTATTGTTATCCATCACATGGCAGTTATGGACAATTTATCAACCAAACATAATATTGATAGTATTGTACTGTCTGTCATACTAACAGTGTGACGCCCCCAGAATAGGTCCAGTCAACCCAACCCGTTCTGAGTCGCCAAATACATGGTACAGAATTCAAATATAAATTTTTATATCACACGGTCGTGCAAAATATGACCACACAACTATGAGTGCCAATACAAATATGTAGAAAGTATTAACATTCAAACTAAGTCCTCATTACAATTATTATCACATTATTTATTAGAAATAGTGAGGACTACTACTGCTCTAACTCGGACCATCACTCTGTCCCCCGACTAGTTTCCGCAACATTCTCATTTCCTGAAGAGAACAATAGATGAAAAGGGTGAGCTCAACTAGTACAGTAAAGAATATTATGACTAAGACAATGGAAAATAAATTATCGTTAGTCTTCAATAATTCAGATAAAATATTATTGACAACAAGTTTTAGATCAATACTCGCAGCGAAAATAACCATTCATTAGAAGAGTTAAGTAGAGAATGAAGTCTACTATCTTCTATGATTTAAAAGCCCATCATCAATATTTTATCCATGTAACATCAATCAATATATATCTCAAATCAAATATTCATCTTTGCACTACGGGCCAAAGATATTCATTTGTATCACCAGTGGTCATGTTCATCTCAACACCTGTCCATCTTTGCACTACGGCCAAAGATATTCATCAGATAATCATTCATCTTTGCTCTACAGGCCAAAAATATTCAGTTATATCACCTTTTAGGACTGAGGATGATAAAAAATATTTTAAAGAACGAATCCAGTGAGATAAAAGATAAAGATTAAGGATTCGTATTTTAGTTTATCCAATTCAAAAATACTTCGTAATAATCAATTGTGGAGCAAAATTCAAGAATAAAGCTCAAAACTTAGATCCAATCAAAGATAGGAACCTTAACAAGCAACTTAGACAAATAGAAGAAAATTTAATTTTTTCGTGAATAGTGCCGTATACGTTAATAGTGTCGTATACGTGAATAGTAACTCCGACGGAAAAAGTAAGAATTTCACAATAAAATCCATAACAATATTTTGGTATAATGATATTGAAGAGAATAACATCATTTACGAAAGAAAATAGCATCCCTTACCTCAAAAGAATAGTACTTCTGACTAGAATTTCGGATATAAGGCTGAAGAAAACTTGCACTGAATAGCAACACTCAAAGTATCTAAATACTCACAAAAATACGCTCGATATTATACAGAGAGAAAACTTTTAGTTCTGGTGTGATTTTCAATTCTAACCTAAGCACCCTATTTATAGGAAAAGCTTAGGATGTCAAAGTAGACTAAATTAATAAAATAATATATTTTTTAAAAAAAAATTTCCGCCGCCTGCCAAAGCCATCAGCCACCAGCCATCGGTGGGGCCCACCTCCCATTAAAAAAATATTTATTTTCTGAAACTTTAATAATTCATAATAAATAGCCCTTTTGTCAGAAAAATACAAAATACAAATTCTATGTCCTTCTATAGGAAATTTAATTCTCTACAACTTTGTAGAAGGAAGTTTTTCCAAAAATCCCAACCGATAATAGTTGAAATCCACAAACGGATGATTTTTCACACCAAAATACTGATAAAAACACATCAGCACTAATTTCTTTTTTTATATCCACAAAATAAATATTTTCTTATCATATAAATTAATTATTCGCAAATAATATTACAGAACTACAATATTGACAACTAGGTCGTTCCCAAGAAAGAGGGGGCTTTCCGATAAGGATTTCTTCTTACTAGCGCGCAATTAACTTAACCCCTTTCCTCGACAGAACTTCCTTAGACATTGCCAATAATGTTATCTAATAATATTATTCAAATAATATGAATTATTGATTTGATAATGTGAAATACTGTACAGTGACAATTATTGAATCAATAATACAAAATATCAATGGTAGCAATTATTGAATCAATCATATAAAATAGCAACGTAGCAATTATTGATATAAAATATCAACGTAGCAATTATTAAATCAATAAAATATCATGCAATTATTGAATCAATAATATAAAATATTGAACAGTAATTACTGTAACAATAATTGAGTAAGTGCCTTCTCACGTAAGAATCAATAATTCAAAATACTGTGCAATACCGTGTGCTACTGTGCAACACCGCGTATTACTGTATTTTAACCACCGGGTATTTTAACAGTACTAACGGTAACAACTACGCCGTTATTTTATAAAAAGATTATTTCTGTCGCTTTTTATATCCGACAGTTATTTTGTTGTGGGGCCCACAAATAGCTGCGCCGTCGTACGAATATTTCCCAACAACAAGAATATTCCACGACCAAACGAATATTCCCCGACAACAATGAATATTTTATAATCACTTGCTTATTTTGAAAAATTTGCACATTTCACCCATAACTCTCCACATTTATCAAAACAACACCTTACTATTTCAAAATAATAAATAAAAAAAATTAAATCTTTATTCATAAAAGTTGGGGTCTTACCCTCCCCTCCTTATGAAATTTCGTCCTCGAAATTGACGTACGTACCTGGTATGTCGAAAAGGTGAGGATACCTTGCTTTCATTTTCGACTCCAACTCCCAGGTCATTTCCTCAATTGCATGGTTTCTCCACAAAACTTTAACTTGAGGTATAATTTTCGAGCGTAGGACATGCTCCTTCCTATCCAAGATCTTGACAGGTACCTCCTCGTACGTTAAATCTTCGGCTATCTCGTCTGGTTCTAACTCAATAATGTGGTTTGGGTCTTTCACATATTTGCGAAGTACAGATATGTGAAAAACATTATGAACACGAGACATGCTTGGAGGTAAAACGAGTCTATAAGCCACATTTTTTACTCGGTCAAGAATCTCAAATGGACCAATGAATCGTGGAATGAGCTTTCCTCTCTTCCCAAACCTCGTAACTCCTTTCCACGGAGCAATACGTAACAATACATGATCCCCAACATTAAATTTCACGTCCTTTCGATGAAGATCCGCATAACTCTTTTGTCGATCTTGTGCGATTTGTATCCGTTATCGGATCATTTGAATCTTTTCTGTAGTCATACGTACCAACTCCAGTCCCAATAATGTTGCCTCACCCACCTCATCCCAACACACTGGAGAACGACACTTTCTCCCATACAATGCCTCGAATGGGGCCACGCCTACACTTGCCTGATAACTGTTGTTGTAGGAGAATTCCACCAATGGTAAGTACTTATCCCAACTCCCTTTGAAGTCTAGAACACAGAGTCTCAATAGATCTTCAAGAGTTTGAATAGTCCTCTCTGATTGTCCGTCTGTTTGAGGATGATAAGCCGAACTGAATCGTAACTTCGTGCCCATAGCTTTCTGCAAACTGATCTAAAATCGTGAAGTAAATCTGGGGTCACGATCCGAAACTATGGATACTGGCATGCCATGCAATCTCACAATCTCATTCACGTACATATGAGCAAGACGTTCAAGGGAATAAGTCTCCCGTATCGGCAAGAAATGAGCAGACTTAGGTTAATCTATCAACAATAACCCAAATCGCATCTATGCCTTGAGAAAACTTGGGAAGACCCGTAACGAAATCCATCGTAATGTGTTCCCACTTCCATTTCTGAATCTCCAGTGGTTGCAATGGACCCTTCGGCACTTGATGCTCGCCTTTATACGTTAACAAGTTAAACATCTCGAAATAAACTCCGCAATCTCTCTTTTCATATTGCTCCACCAAAATGTATGTCGAAGATCACGATACATTTTGGTACTCCCAGGATGGATTGCAAACGGTGTATTGTGTGCCTCCATCATGATTCTATGCTTCAAGTCGAAATTGTTAGGAACACAAAGTCTGGAGTTGACTCGAAGTATTCCCTTTTCATCGATTCTTGCTTCTGGAATGGCACCTTCTTGCACCTTCTTCTTCATCTTCATTAGCTCCGGATCCGTAGCTTGAGCAGCTTTAACTTTATCAATCAAAGCTGGTTCTACCCGTATACTTGACATCATCGCACTCGTTCCTGCATATGATCTTCTACTCAACTCGTCAGCTACTACGTTTGCTTTTTCAGGATGGTATTGGATGATATGATCGTAATCTTTCAATAGCTCAAGCCAACGTCGTTGCCAAATGTTGAGTTCCTTTTGAGTGAAAAAATATTTAAGGCTCTTATGATCCGTATAAATCTCCACTTTCTCCCCGTACAGGTAATGTCTCCAGATCTTCAACGCGAAAACGACTGCTGCCAACTCTAGATCATGAGTAGGATAATTCCTCTCATATTCTTTGAGTTGTCGCGAGGCATAGGATATGACTTTCTCATGTTGCATGAGAACACATCCTAACCCTTTGCCCGAAGCATCGCTGTAAATGACAAATCCATCCAAACCTAATGGTATTGTCAGAACAGGTACCGAAATGAGCCTCCTCTTGAGCTCTTAGAAGCTCTTCTCGCATTCCTCGCTCCAAACGAATTTTGTATCTTTTCGAGTCAAATGAGTTAATGGAGTAGCGATTCGAGAAAATCCCTCTACGAACCTCCGATAATAACCAGCTAAGCCCAGAAAGCTTCGTACTTCGGTCACCGACTTAGGTTGCTCCCAACTTCGTATTGCTTCAATCTTCGTCGGGTCAACAGATACTCCACGTTTCGGTACCACGTACCCAAGGAATGCTACTTCTTTAAGCCAGAACTCGCATTTCTTCAGCTTGGCATATAGCTTATTCTCACGAAGCTTTTGAAGTACCAACTTCAAATGGTGCTCATGATCTTCACGGCTTTTAGAATAGATGAGGATGTCATCAATAAAGACAACAACAAATTGATCCAAATACTCCTTGAATACACGGTTCTGTAGGGTTTTCGGCACATAAACGCAGCGGAAAATAAAAATTTTTCTGAAACCCTAAAATAGGATCCATGCGAAAATATATTAATTCAGAGGTTAAGATTTGTTTTACCGATTATTCAAGCCTGAACAGAGATGATGGAGATTCTGGAACTGCTTCGAATCCTCAACACAATCCAACAGAACTGCGCCTCTACGGTATCCATACGAACGTCCCGCGAATCGCCACACGATCTGCAGCAAGGAAAGCTGCGGTACTAGCCGCTAAGGATCTGGACTTTCAAAATTTTCCTCTCTAGTCTCTCTTTAAGAGCGGCTAGGGTTTTGATATCGATAATACCCTAAACGGCTGATATATCATATATATAGTAGTTAAAGGAATTAACCTAAACCTAAACCAATTAGAAAAATAAAATCTGAATTTATATATATATATATATATATATATATATATTATATCTTAATTAAGTCTTACTTAATTAATATACATATATATATACAAATTATCCTATTAATTTAAATTCGTAATTTAAATACTATTAATCATATTGATATATTTAAATTCATACAATTTAAATTAATTCCCTTTTAATTATGTTCTAAGTGTGTGACCCTATAGGTTATTATTATGTTGGCAATAATTTTAAAATCATATTATAAAATTATAAACAGTGAGCGGCATCTAGTAATGCATCACTGCTACCCAAATAATAATAAGATCGGTGATTCGATACAACCTTTTCGTGACCAATGTTTCAATGTAATTTAATCCTTTTAACCTTGACATCCTAGATTAAACTCGAGGCATGGAATGTGTCATCCTCTTCATAATTTAATCTGAGTTTTCTTGATCGATGAGTAGACTATATGAAACAAATCACTATTTGAGCATGGTCATGCATTTCATAGTCCTACTCAATCAAGAGGCCTATGGATATCACCCCTAATATATAGGAGGGTTAAATTCCATCTAGATCACTCATATTCCTCACACGATTCATGATGTACCCAATAATCACCTTTATCGTCCACCCTATTAAAGGTGGCCTTTGATGATATCAAAGTACATAAATTCTCGTGTAGTAATATAGTGATTTCAGGTCGGAGGATCATTACATCATTGTCACTATGAGAATTGCTTATGACACTTTGCATAATGATCCACGTAGAATTCTCATGGTGGGTCTGTCCAGTACATTGTTCTATAACATGTACCTATGCATTGACTCAATATCTCATATATTTATGACCAATGAGATTTGGCCATCAGTCAATCCACATACTAGTCTCAATGTATCATTGTTGTTCCATTAACAATGACACTCGACTAGGGACATTTAAGAGTAATGATACTAATTGTAATTATATGATCTCATGTTCAAGTCACATACTTGAAGCCATATAATTTGTATCACTATTCTAAGAACTTTTATTATGTTAACATTTATATAACGCAGTAAATAAAACCATAATAAAATAATTCATTTATTCAATCAAATATAATATCAAAAATATTTAAGCAATTACATCAAAGAATTAGCCTCTAGGGCATAAACTCTAACAGTCTCCCACTTGCACTAGAGCCAATCACTCATGTATCTAATACCCACGGAACTAGTGTGACCTTCGTACTTATGCTGCAACAAAGCTTTGGTCAGTGGATCTGCAACATTATCATCTGTTGGCACTCTGCTTATATGTACATCTCCTCTATCAATGATTTCACGGATGAGATGGTACCGCCTAAGTATATGCTTGGATCGTTGGTGAGATCTGGGTTCCTTAGCCTGTGCAATGGCTCCATTATTATCACAGTATAGCTTAACCGGATCAACAATGGTTGGAACAACACCAAGTTAGTGACGAACTTTTTAATCCATACAGCCTCCTTGGCCGCACAAGAAGCAACAATATACTCAGCCTCTGTTGTAGAATCGGCTACTGTCTCTTGCTTCAAACTTTTCCAGCTAACAGCACCACCATTAAGGCAAAACACAAAGCCTGACTGAGACTTATAGTCATCTGTGTCAGTCTGGAAATTCGCATCTGTGTAACCCTTTACAGTCAGTTCGTCTTCACCTCCATATACCAAGAATGAATCCTTAGTCCTTTTCAGGTACTTGAGGATATTCTTTACAGTCAGTTCGTCTTCACCTGGATTCGACTGGTATCTGCTCGTCATGCTCAAAGCATATGAGACATCCGGACGAGTACATATCATTGCATATATGATAGATCCAATTGCCGAAGCATAAGGGATCTTTCTCATACGCTCCTCATCATCATGGGATTTAGGACATTGGGCCTTAGAGATCTTAACACTATGAGACATGGGTAAGTGTCCTCTTTTTGCCTCTTGCATGCTGAATCGTTTCAGCACTTTATCAATATATGTACTTTGACTTAGGCCGAGCATTTTTCTCGATCTATCTCGATAGATCTTGATACCTAAAATGTAGGTTGCATCGCCCAAATCTTTCAGGGAGAAACATTTTCCTAACCATGTTTTTACAGCCTGTAAGGAAGGAATGTCATTCCCAATAGTTAATATGTCGTCAACATATAATACCAGGAATACAATGTGACTCCCACTAACCTTCTTATATACACAAGGTTCATCTTCATTTTTTATAAAGCCAAACTCTTTGACTGCTTCATCAAATCGAAGATTCCAACTCCGAGAGGCTTGCTTCAAGCCATAAATGGATCGCTGTAGCTTACATACCTTTCCAGCATCCTTTGGATTGGCAAAACCCTCAGGTTGTGTCATATACATATCCTCAAGGAGATTTCCATTAAGGAAAGCAGTTTTGACATCCATCTGCCAGATTTCGTAATCATAAAAGGCTGTAATAGCAAGTAAGATACTGATGGATTTAACCATTGCCACTGGAGAGAAGGTTTCATCATAGTCAACACCTTGAACTTGTTTGAAACCTTTTGCTACCAGTCGGCCTTTATAGGTTTGTACATTACCATC
This sequence comes from Panax stipuleanatus, assembly GCA_020205555.1. Lineage (NCBI taxonomy): Eukaryota > Viridiplantae > Streptophyta > Magnoliopsida > Apiales > Araliaceae > Panax > Panax stipuleanatus. The sequence goes on from CM035124.1 coordinate 127,050,512, forward strand.
CATGTCGATTTTCTTCTTGAAAACCCACTTGCACCCGATTGGTTTTACCCCTTCGGGTGGATCAACCAAAGTCCATACTTGGTTAGTATACATGGAGTCCATCTCAGATTTCATGGCTTCAAACCATCTCTCAGAATCTGGTCCATTCATAGCTTCTTGGTAGGAAGCAGGCTCATCATGATCTATGAGCATCACATCGCCGTTTTGAGTCACAAGAAATCCATAATATCTCTCGGGCTCTCGGGCTCTCGGCGTGTCCTACCAGATCTACGAATGCCTCGTGTAATTTGAGCTGGTTCACTTTCCACAATATCTTGTGGTTCCTGCTTATGTTCCAACTCAGGTTCAATGATATTTTGTGGTTCTCGAACTTCTTCGAGTTCTACTTTCCTCCCACTGTTTCCTTTAGAGACAAATTCTCTTTCTAGAAAAATACCAGTTCGAGCAACAAATACTTTGTTCTCAGAAGGTTTGTAGAAATAGTACCCTTTTGTTTCCTTTGGGTATCCCACAAAATTACATTTGTCAGATTTGGGTCCGAGCTTGTCAGAAGCCAGACGTTTTACAAACGCCTCGCAACCCCAAATCTTCATGAACGACATACTAGGACGTTTCCCAGTCCACATCTCATATGGTGTCTTATGAACCGTCTTTGTAGGAACACGGTTAAGTGTGAATGCAGCTGTCTCTAGGGCATGACCCCAGAAGCTTATTGGAAGATCTGTATGACTCATCATCGATCGTACCATGTCCAACAAGGTGCGATTCCTCCTCTCAGACACACCATTCCATTGTGGTGTTCCAGGTGGAGTGAGCTATGATATAATACCACACTCCTTTAGAAGATCATCAAAGTCTTGGCTTAAGTATTCACCTCCTCGATCGGATCGAAGGGCTTTTATGCTTTTGCCAAATTGGTTTTGAACTTCATTCTTGAATTCCTTGAACTTTTCAAAGGATTCGGATTTGTGTCTCATAAGATACACATATCCATATCTACTGAAGTCGTCAGTAAATGTAATGAAGTAATAAAATCCACCTCTTGCTAACGAACTCATGGGTCCGCATACATCACTATGTATAAGTCCCAATACATCGCTAGCCCGTTCACTGTGTCCAGTGAAAGGGGCTTTAGTCATCTTGCCTAATAAACAAGACTCGCATTTCTCATATGATTCAAAATCAAATGAATCCAAAAACCCATCTTTATGGAGTTTGGATATGCGTTTCTCATTTATATGGCCTAAACGACAGTGCCAAAGATATGTCGGATTTGAATCATTTGATTTCAATCGTTTTGTATTTATGTTATAGATAGGCATTTCTAAATTAAGAATATAAAGACCATTAAACAATTGTGCAACACCATAACATATTTCATTTAAGTAAAATGAACAACTGTTGTTCTTTATTAAAAATGAAAAACCTTTCTTGTCCAAACAAGAAACAGAAATAATGTTTTTGCTCATAGCAGGCACATAATAACAATCCTCTAATTCTAATACTAGCCCAGTGGGCAAAAATAAATGATAAGTTCCTACGGCTAGTGCAACAACTTTTGCTCCATTCCCAACTCGTAGGTCAACCTCGCCTTTCGCCAAAGTCCTACTCCTTCGGAGTTCCTGCACATTAACACAAATGTGAGAACCACATCCAGTATCCAATACCCATGATGTAGAAGTGGACAAATTGACTTCTATAACATATATACCTGAATCAGAAGTCATACTTCCTTTCTTTTTCTTCAGTTCTTCCAAATAAGCATGACAATTCCTCTTCCAGTGTCCAGATTTTCCACAGAAGTGACAATCACCTTCTTTAGCCACCCCACCTTTAGGTTTTAAAGCCTGTTTGGTTTTGGGATTGGGTTTGGCAGATTTAGATCCTATCTTCTTCTTGCCTTTCCCCATTCCCTTAGCATTCCCCTTTTGCACCATCATTATGGGAGTGGGTCCTGCCTTTTTCATGTTGTTCTCGGCAGTTCTTAACATGCTCAACAACTCAGTAAGTGGTTTCTCAATTTCATTCATGAGGTAATTCATAACAAATTGAGAGTAACTGCTGTTCAAAGATTGCAAAACAAGATCAGTTTGGGCTTCCGGAGTAATCAGAAAACCCAACCTACCAAGGTACTCAATATACCCAATCATTTTCAGCACATGTGGACCAACCGGATCACGTTCACCCATCTTGCAGTGATACAACGCCTTGCTTGTATCATACCTCTCCTGTCGAGCATGCCCTTCGAACAATTTCTTGAGATGCTCGATCATCTCATAAGCATCCATTAACTCATGTTACTTCTGAAGCTCAGAGTTCATAGTTGCTAGCATGAGACAACTCACGTCCAGAGCATCATCTTGATACTTCTTGTAAGCATTATGCTCTACACGTGGTGCAGTGTTAGCTGGTGCTGCAGGAATGGGCCCATCAAGGACATATAGCTTGCGCTCCTGTTTAAGGACAATCCTCAAGTTCCTATGCCAGTCTAGAAAATTAACTCCACTCAGCTTTTCCTTCTCAAGGACTGATCGTAGTGAAAGACTATTTATGTTGTTGTTTGCCATTGATATCTACAATTTATAAGTGCAAAAATAATAAGTAAAATTGCAGAATTTTGATATTATGTAATTGATAATAGTACATTCAAAATATACCTCCCACTATTTTATTCAAATTAATAGCCTCACCATTAATTCGGAAAGCATTTTCAATTAAATCTTTCTAGTGAGCTAAGATCCATATTTCATTATGCCTTAAGTTAGCTTTGGCTATTCTCTCAAAACATAATTATTTAGGTAGACAACCCTTTGTCAATTATATCATATATAACTCTTAGATAGTTTGGTGAACAATATTTGTTTCTAGTCCATCTAATGGTACCTACCAAACTCTATGCCTCTAAGTCCACAATCCTATTGTGATAACTTAGTTAAGTCTGGCCCAATGATTTTAACAGTTTGGATATCATAATTATCCTATCGCATCTTACCAAGATAAATGAGGTACTTTACTTTGGCAAACCTACATCTATCGGTCAAGGTCTTGATGAGTGTTATTCATTGGAAGGCATCTGATTTAGACTTAATAATTTTATGAGGGATTTTAATAATTAATTTAGATCTCACCAATTTTAATCTTCTTAAACATGCACATTATTTATCATATCATATCGTATACAAGCATAAATAAAGTGCAAAATTAAATGTGTCACAGTTATGGCCCCAACCCTATGTCAATCTTTTCAAGCTAATGAAAAGATTGAAGGTCAGTCTAAGGTGGTAAAAGGTCTTCAAAATAGTAGCTTACTTGGACCTTCCTCATGCATGTGTCTCCTCTCCATCATCATCTTGTCATCTTGATAGGTTACAATTGTACATTACATGACATAAAGAAACCTCGAGTTACATTCGAGGGGATTTAGATGAGAAGAGAATATTACATCAGAATTTATAGAAAGGCACGACATGCAAGCCGTATTTCAAAACCAAAAACCACTAACCTATGGGTCAAAAGGGCCATAACTGTGCACCATGCATATCACAATAAGCACATGACACAATTTATATAATTAAAGAAAACTATATACAAAATATTGGGGTCACGACCATCGTGCGCTACGACGGGGGGGTCCAATCTGTATTGTAGAATTTTTCATACGAATCTCTGAAATAATTCCAGAATCATATACAATCTGCTAACACACTCATAATAACAATACACCCAGAACATATCATATATGTCCAGTTTCGATTAATCATATTAAATCGAATCTTCATGTTTCTAATCCAATTAGAACAGAAGTTGAATTGTTATTCCACCTTCTAGGATACGATTATTAGAACTTCATATACATGCATATATATTACAGATTTCCAGAATACGCATACATGCAGAATATCATATATTCAATTTCAGATCGGTAAACATGCATCATCATATATCATATATAACGAATACAATTAAAACACGTAATCTGAATTAATCGTTTCGCAAGTAGCTCTGATACCACTGTAGGGTTTTCGGCACATAAACGCAGCGGAAAATAAAAAATTTCCGAAACCCTAAAATAGGATCCATGCGAAAACATATTAATTCAGAGGTTAAGATTTGTTTTACCGATTATTCAAGCCTGAACAGAGATGATGGAGATTCTGGAACTGCTTCGAATCCTCAACGCAATCCAACAGAACTGCGCCTCTACGGTATCCACACGAACGTCTCGCGAATCGTCACACGATCTGCAGCAAGGAAAGCTGCGGTACTAGCCGCCAAAAATCTGGACTTTCAAAAATTTTCTCTCTAGTCTCTCTCTAAGAGCGGCTAGGGTTTTGATGTCGATAATACCCTAAACGGCTGATATATCATATATATAGCAGTTAAAGGAATTAACCAAAACCTAAACCAATTAGAAAAATAAAATTTGAATTTATATATATATATATATATATTATATCTTAATTAAGTCTTACTTAATTAATATATATATATATATATACAAATTATCCTATTAATTTAAATTCATAATTTAAATACTATTAATCATATTGATATATTTAAATCCATACAATTTAAATTAATTCCCTTTTAATTACGTTCTAAGTGTGTGACCCTATAGGTTATTATTATGTTGGCAATAATTTTAAAATCACATTATAAAATTATAAACAGTGAGCGGCATCTAGTAATACATCACTGCTACCCAAATAATAATAAGATCGGTGATTCGATACAACCTTTTCGTGACCAATGTTTCAATGTAATTTAATCCTTTTAACCTTGACATCCTAGATTAAACTCGAGGCATGGAATGTGTCATCCTCTTCATAATTTAATCTGAGTTTTCTTGATCGATGAGTAGACTATATGAAACAAATCACTATTTGAGCATGGCCATGCATTTCATAGTCCTACTCAATCAAGAGGCCTATGGATATCACCCCTAATATATAGGAGGGTTAAATTCCATCTAGATCACTCATATTCCTCACACGATTCATGATGTACCCAATAATCACCTTTATCGTCCACCCTATTAAAGGTGGCCTTTGATGATATCAAAGGACATAAATTCTCGTGTAGTAATATAGTGATTTCAGGTCGGAGGATCATTACATCATTGTCACTATGAGAATTGCTTATGACACTTTGCATAATGCTCTACGTAGAATTCTCATGGTGGGTCTGTCCAGTACATTGTTCTATAACATGTACCTATACATTGACTCAATATCTCATATATTTATGACCAATGAGATTTGGCCATCAGCCAATCCACATACTAGTCTCAATGTATCATTGTTGTCCCATTAACAATGACACTCGACTAGGGACATTTAAGAGTAATGATACTAATTGTAATTATATGATCTCATGTTCTAGTCATATACTTGAAGCCATATAATTTGGATCACTATTCTAAGGACTTTTATTATGTTAACATTTATATAACGCAGTAAATAAAACCATAATAAAATAATTCATTTATTCAATCAAATATAATATCAAAAATATTTAAGCAATTATATCAAAGAATTAGCCTCTAGGGCATAAACTCTAACAGGTTCATCATATCCATGAAAGCAGCAGGAGCATTAGTCAATCCAAAAGACATGACTAAGAACTCATAATGCCCGTACCGAGTTCTGAAGGCAGTCTTCGGAATATCCTCAGTTTTAATCTTCAGTTGATGATATCCCGAACGAAGATCGATCTTTGAAAAGAATTATGCTCCTTGCAACTGGTCGAACTGTTAGAGTTTATGCCCTAGAGGCTAATTCTTTGATGTAATTGCTTAAATATTTTTGATATTGTATTTGATTGAATAAATGAATTATTTTATTATGGTTTTATTTACTGCGTTATATAAATATTAACATAATAAAAGTCCTTAGAATAGTGTTACAAATTATATGGCTTCAAGTATGTGACTTGAACATGAGATCATATAGTTATAATTAGTATCATTACTCTTAAATGTCCCTAGTTGAGTGTCATTGTTAATGGGACAACAATGATACATTGAGACTAGTATGTGGATTGACTGATGGCCAAATCTCATTGGTCATAAATATATGAGATATTGAGTCAATGCATAGGTACATGTTAGAGAACAATGTACTGGGAAGACCCACCATGAGAATTCTACGTGGAGCATTATGCAAAGTGTCATAAGCAATTCTCATAGTGACAATGATGTAATGATCCTCCGACCTGAAATCACTATATTACTACACGAGAATTTATGTACTTTGATATCATCAAAGGCCACCTTTAATAGGTGGACGATAAAGGTGATTATTGGGTACATCATGAATCATGTGAGGAATATGAGTGATCTAGATGGAATTTAACCCTCCAATATATTAGGGGTGATATCCATAGGCCTCTTGATTGAGTAGGACTATGACATGCATGGCCATGCTCAAATAGTGATTTGTTTCATATAGTCTACTCATCGATCAAGAAAACTCAGATTAAATTATGAAGAGGATGACACATTCCATGCCTCGAGTTTAATCTAGGATGTCGAGGTTAAAAGGATTAAATTACATTGAAACATTGGTCACGAAAAGGTTGTATCGAATCACCGATCTTATTATTATTTGGGTAGCAGTGATGCATTACTAGATGCCGCTCACTGTTTATAATTTTATAATATGATTTTAAAATTATTGCCAACATAATAATAACCTATAGGGTCACACACTTAGAACATAATTAAAAGGGAATTAATTTAAATTGTATGAATTTAAATATATCAATATGATTAATAGTATTTAAATTACGAATTTAAATTAATAGGATAATTTGTATATATATATGTATATTAATTAAGTAAGACTTAATTAAGATATAATATATATATATATATATATATATATAAATTCAGATTTTATTTTTCTAATTGGTTTAGGTTTAGGTTAATTCCTTTAACTACTATATATATGATATATCAGCCGTTTAGGGTATTATCGATATCAAAACCCTAGCCGCTCTTAGAGAGAGACTAGAGAGAAAATTTTTGAAAGTCCAGATCCTTGGCGGCTAGTACCGCAGCTTTCCTTGCTGCAGATCGTGTGACGATTCGCGGGACGTTCGTATGGATACCGTAGAGGCGCAGTTCCGTTGGATTGCGTTAAGGATTCGAAGCAGTTCCAGAATCTCCATCGTCTCCTTTCAGGCTTGAATAATCGGTAAAACATATCTTAACCTCTGAATTAATATGTTTTCGCATGGATCCTGTTTTAGGATTTCAAAAATTTTTAATTTCCGCTGCGTTTATGTGCCGAAAACCCTACACGAACATGTCATCAATATGAGGTAATGGATACCTATTCTTGATGGTGACATAATTCAACTCCCGATAGTCAATACAAAGTCGCATACTCCCGTCTTTCTTCTTTACGAATAAAACAGGAGCACCCCAAGGAGACGTACTAGGACGAATAAAACTGATGTCTAACAATTCCTATAATTGGACCTTTAACTCCTGAAGTTCAATAGGAGCCATTCGATATAGGGTTTTAGAAATGGGTTTTGTACCGGGATCAAGGTCAATAAAGAATTCAACTTCACGTTCTGGGGGTAGACCGGGAAGTTCTTCAGGAAATACATCAGAAAACTCATTAACAACAGAAATATCATTCAAACCTAACGTATTCTGGTTTAGATTAGTGACATGAGCTAAGAAAGCTTGACATCCGTTTTCCAATAAACGAATAGCTTTGTGACTTGAAATGATATTGACTGATTTTAGTGGTTTGGTGGTTTGGATTCGCACAACAGGTTGATTAGGAATATGAAAACTAACAACCTTACGAAAATAATCAATTTTGGCATGGTAAGTGGTTAACCAGTCAATTCCTAAAATCACGTCAAATGCAAGTATTTTCAAAGATATAAGATCAACAGGTAAGGTAAGGGTACCAATCTGAATCAAGCAAGATTTGTAAACTGTAGATGTAACGAAGGTTTCTCCTAACGGAGTTTCAACAGATAAGTCAAAGTCTAACTTCTCAGGGGTCAAATTTAATCATTGAGCACAAGCAGGTGAAATAAAAGAATGGGTAGCACCGGTATCTAACAAGGTGTAAACTTCGCAAGAGTTTATGATTAGCTTACCCGTAATCACCTCGTGTGAATTCCTCGCGTTTTGGGCTGTCACGACAAATGCTCTTCCAGGAATCACCGACTTTGACTTGTCCGAAACCGCCTTTGGAATCACCACCCCCGCTGGATTTGGTTTCGGTATAGGACAATCTCGAGCTATATGTCCTTCTTTTCCACAGTTATAGCATGCTTTGAATTGTTGTAGGCAGTTTGGGTTGATGTGTCCCTCTTTCCCGCATTTATAGCATACGACCGGTGGTCGTTCCACAGTTGATGCTGGTGCTGATGTTGACGTCTTCACGTTCTCATTGTTATACCTTCTCTTCTTGAAATCTCCCCCCGATTCGCTTTTTCTACTATCATGGCTACGATTACCACCGGAGTGGTTACCGCTTCTGTCATACTTTCCTCTCCGCTGGTTGTCATTGCTCCGATGACTGTTGCCACCGGTACGACCTTGGTTGTTGTCCCTTGGTTGAATATAATCACTATCTCGTTCTAACAACTTGGCCCTGTTTACTACATCCGAATATAAAGAAAATTTATGAGAAATGAGGTATTTACGTATTTCGGGTTTCAAACCTCTCAGAAACATCCGCGTCATACGTTCCTCATTCTCCACCAAATGAGGTGCAAACCTGGACCACTCCGCGAACTTAGCCTCGTACTGGGACACCGTCATATTATTTTGTTCTAGTCTGATAAACTCTACCTTCTTCATATGACAAATACTTTCAGGAAAGTACTTGTCATTGAACAGTTTCTGGAACGTTTGCAAAGACATCTTGAGTGCGGCAGTCTGGGTACGCTTCACGGATTCCCACCAGTAATCTGCCTCTCCACGGAACATAAACGTGGCGAATGAAACCTTCTGTTCCTCCGTGCATCCCAAGACATCAAATATCTTGGTAATTTGCTTAACCCACGTCTCCGCCTTAATCGGATCCGGCTTCCCCCAAAACTCTGGTGGTCCCAATTCTTTAAACTGTTTGGCAGTGACAATTCGCGTGTTGTTATGAGCTCCACCTGTATTTTGCACACGAGTTTGCCTCGTCTGGTTTTGCATGAACTGCAAAAAGCTTCTAAACATCTCATTATTTAACGTCTGATCAGCGTTGTTTTCAGGATGAACATTGCCTTCTTGTTGCACGTTCTCCTGGTTGATGATTAAAGGTGTCTCCACAGTGTCATTCACTTCGTTGTTAACATTCTTAGCTACCATTCTCAAATACTGCCATAAAACAAGGGTTAATTAAATAAATTAACATATCACATATTAACCCTATGCTCCGACTGACCAATTAATTACCACATAAGCTTAGGTAGGACATACTAGCGAAGGATTTACTCGTCTCTTCTTTCCTAGTTCTATTCCCAGATCTCCGCCAGAGATCATATCCCTAAGCTCTAATACCAACTGTGACGCCCCCAGAATAGGTCCAGTCAACCCAACCCATTCTGAGTCGCCAAATACCTGGTACAGAATTCAAATACAACTTTTATATCACACGGTTGTGCAAAAATACGACCACACAACTGTGAGTGTCAATACAAATATGTAGAAAGTATTAACATTCAAACTAAGTCCTCATTACAATTATTATCACACTATTTATTAGAAATAGTGAGGACTACTACTGCTCTAACTCGGACCATCACTCTGTCCCCCGACTAGTTTTCGCAACATTCTCATTTCCTGAAGAGGACAATAGATGAAAAAGGTGAGCTCAACTAGTCCAGTAAAGAATATTATGACTAAGATAATGGAAAATAAATTATCGTTAGTCTTCAACAATTCAGATAAAATATTATTGACAACAAGTTTTAGATCAATACTCGCAGCGGAAATAACCATTTATTAAAAGAGTTAAGTAGAGAATGAAGTCTATTATCTTCTATGATTTAAAAGCCCATCATCAATATTTTATCCCTGTAACATCAATCAATAATATCTCAAATCAAATATTCATCTTTGCACTATGGGCCAAAGATATTCATTTGTATCACCAGTGGTCATGTTCATCTCAACACCTGTCCATCTTTACACTACGACCAAAGATATTCATCAGGTAATCATTCATCTTTGCTCTACAGGCCAAAGATATTCAGTTATATCACCTTTTAAGACTGAGGATGATGAAAAAAAATTTAAAGAACGAATCCAGTGAGATAAAAGATAAAGATTAAGGATTCGTATTTTAGTTTATCCAATTCAAAAATACTTCATAATAATCAATTGTGGAGCAAAATTCAAGAATAAAGCTCAAAACTTAGATCCAATCAAAGATAGGAACCTTAACAAGTAACTTGGACAAATAGAAGAAAATTTAATTTTTTTCGTGAATAGTACCGTATACGTGAATAGTAACTCTGACGGAAAAAGTAAGAATTTCACAATAAAATCCATGACAATATTTTGGCATAATGATATTAAAGAGAATAACATCATTTACGAAAGAAAATAACATCCCTTACCTCAAAAGAATAGTACTTCTGACTAGAATTTCGGATATAAGGCTGAAGAAAACTTGCACTAAATAGCAACACTAAAAGTATCTAAATACTCACAAAAATACGCTCGATATTATAGAGAGAGAAAACTTCTGATTCTGGTGTGATTTTCAATTCTAACCTAAGCACCCTATTTATAGGAAAAGCTTAGGATGCCAAAATAGACTAAATTAATAAAATAATTTTTTTTAAAAAAAAAAATTTCGCCTCCTGCCAAAGCCATCAGCCACCAGCCACCAGCCATCGGTGGGGCCCACCTCCCATTAAAAAAATATTTATTTGTCGAAACTTCAATAATTCATAATAAATATCCCTTTTGTCAGAAAAATACAAATTCTATGTCTTTTTATAGGAAATTTAATTCTCTACAACTTTGTAGAAGGAAGTTTTTCCAAAATCCCAACCGATAATAGCTAAAATCCATAAACGGATGATTTTTCACACCAAAATACTGATAAAAACACATCAGCACTAATTTCTTCTTTTATATCCACAAAATAAATATTTCCTTATCATATAAATTAATTATTCGCAAATAATATTACAGAACTACAATATTGACAACTAGGTCGTTCCCAGGAAAGAAGGGGCTTTCCGATAAGAATTTCTCTTACTGGCGCACAATTAGATTAACCTAACCCCTTTCCTCGACAGAACTTCCTTAGACATTGCCAATAATGCTATCTAATAATATTATTCAAATAATATGAATTATTGATTTGATATGTGAAATACTGTGCAGTGACAATTATTGAATTAATAATACAAAATATCAACGGTAGCAATTATTGAATCAATCATATAAAATAGCAACGTAGCAATTATTGATATAAAATATCAACGTAGCAATTATTGAATCAATAAAATATCATGTAATTATTGAATCAATAATATAAAATATTGAACAGTAATTACTGTAACAATAATTGAGTAAGTGCCTTCTCACGTAAGAATCAATAATTTAAAATACTGTGCAATACCGTGTGCTACTGTGCAACACCGCGTATTACTGTATTTTAACCACCGGATATTTCAACAGTACTAACGGTAACAACTACGCCGTTATTTTATAAAAAGATTATTTCTGTCGCTTTCTATATCCGACAGTTATTCTGTTGTGGGGCCCACAAATAGCTGCGTCGTCGTACGAATATTTCCCGACAACAAGAATATTCCACGACCAAACGAATATTCCCCGACAACAATGAATATTTTATAACAACTTGCTTATTTTGAAAAATTTGCACATTTCATCCATAACTCACCACATTTATCAAAACAACACCTTACTATTTCAAAATAATAAATAAAGAAAATTAAATCTTTATTCATAAAAGTTGGGGTCTTACAAACAGTATAATATTTTTCTTCTCCCCCTTTGTCATTATAAAAATAGGAGAAAAGTATTTTGTGAACTCATATTTTTTAGAACCTGCAGAAATAGTGTTAGTAATCTGAAAAAGTATTCTACCTGCAATATTAAAATAAGCGTAGAGAGTACCTGCATAGTATTAAACAGATAGAGTCCACACAGTACTAGGTTAGTATTTAAGTTACAATATTCCCAAATAGTTAGTAGCAAATATAGATATATTACAATCTTCCCAAATAGTTAGTAGTCTTCTTCATTGAGAGGAGAAAAGTGGAGACCAAAATTGGGAAGGGGATCATCAAGAGGGATACCAGGAAGAGGATCATTAAGCAAAGATTCCATTTTAGCAGAGCTGGTACTTGCAGTGAAATGACAAGGAGGCTTAGATAACTTCTGATGTTCCATAACAGAATGCAACATATCTTTAATATGATGTACTGATTGTTGCAATGTTTCCATTTGAATCATTAAGTTGTTTTGGTTAAATAAGAGTAATTGATTCATGCTATTGATGCCATCCAGTTGAGATATCATATTAAGATTTGACTAAGTGGGTTCATGATCAGGAGCCTTAAAAACTACGAGTGGTCTATGAGGAAGATTGAGTCGAGAGACAAGATTAAAGTTTTGAACAAGTTGAAATTTTTGATCAATGACATCAATTTCAAGATATTTGAAAATTTGAGTAAGAAGAAGACCAAAGCCAAGACAGTTGTTGTTAAAACAGTGCTCAAAGGAGGTTAACAGGATATATGTAAGTTTGTATGACATGCACTCATTGATGATACATTTTATGATCCTCAAATCAAAGGGATGCAGTGCTCTAGTGTCTCTTACTGGCATGAGATTTTGTCTAAGGATTTTTCCAAGAAACTGATACACAGCAATTAAGAATTCCAGACCAACATTGACAAGAAAATCAAATAAAAGGGCAGGTATGAGCTGATCAGTTGTGATGGAGAGATTTTGTTTAAAAGCAAGACAGTCACTCATAGTTGTTCCTAATGGATGCACATACTCATTTTTTCTAGGCAGTTCTAACATGGAAGGATGAAGATGTAATGCATGGATGAGAAGATTTTTATCAATAACAAAATTTCTACTTTGAATGCATGTACTTATACTTAGTAAAAGATCAGTGGGATCTCTATTGAAGACCATATGTGTGAAAAATTCAGCAATAAGACCAGGATATGTGTCTGTCAGAAAATACAACCAAACTTTCCCAACCCATGGCTTTGAATTGTGCAAGTAATTCAAGAAAGCTATATAATGCAATTCCTAGACCTGGTGTAAGAGTGTTTCATTAATCGGTATTTATCTTGTGCAGAGGGTGTGACTAGAAGAGATACACATCCAGAAGGATTTTTAACAGAATGAAGTGCAAGTCTTTTTCTTTTTGAAGAATAGATAGGGTCTATAGTAAGAAAATAAACCAGAGTGCAGCAAAAGAAAATAATCCAGTGGATATCAGTATCCACATCCAATCAAATAATGCACATAAAATTATTTCCAGTAGACATTAGTGTCTTCATTCAACCAAAAAAAATACAGAGAGTTTACCTGAGAGCAAATACAGCAAGAGAGAGAGATACCAATATAGCCTTGATCATATTTTAGTAAGTGCTCATCCATTCTCATGCAAAAATTTGTTCAAATAATATATATGTATTTGGGGATAACATAATTTTTATGTTTGAAAAATAGTTTATATATATGTGTGTATATTTATGTGAGAATATGTATATATTTAGGAATAGTATTTTTGGATAATAATAGCAACAAATCTGATATGGTAAAAGAATATATTTGAAGAAATATAGAAGGTTACAAAACAAATTTTGAGTCCAAAAAAAAGAACCAAAAAAAATTTAAAAAATTTGACAGATCTAATGAAAAGTTTTATAAATCATTTTTGAATAAAATTTAGGGTTAAAAAATACTAGTGATAAGATCTAAGATAAAAAAAATATGAAGAATCATTTGCTTGAAGAATATTCAAAAATTGTTTCAAAAAGTTACAAATTATGTATGAAAAAAAATTTAGATCTAAAAAGTTTGACCATTTTCGAAGAAATAAAAAGAAGTAAACGAATTGGTAGAAATGAAGTATTTGAAAAGTATGAAAGGTCACAGAATAATACAGATCTACAAACATTTTGAGGATATAAATCGGAAAAAGAATGAAAAGAAGTAGAAGAAGATTCCACAGCTCGAACAAAAATACACACTCTGAATCACTACTCTTTTATGGGAAGTTGAAAACCATTAATACAAGTGAGAAAATTTATTGGGACAATGAGTGAAATTAGGGATGATATAGAAAATAAATAATTTATTCTCATAGAAAATTATAAACGACAAATAAATTGCAAAAAAAATTCCTCTAAAAAGTCGATTACTCCTATTATGGGATGGAGGTAGTATAAACATAGAAATGGGGCAATTCATTTGGGACTGATAAAAAAAGAAAGGTGGGCGTTTAATATGGTATGGAGCTAGGAAGCATAAATTAAGATTTACCAACACTCAGTTTCATTGTAAAATTAAGTTTTGAACTACTCCATCTAACATCAATTTCGTCCTTTGCAAAATATAATGTGCAAACCAGAAAGTGGAGGTGCAAACCGGAAAGTGGAGGTGCAAACCGGTTTTAATAGCTGTATTGAGTAGTCGTGAAACTCCCTGGGTAAGGTGGCACATAGTTTATGGAGAAATAAATTGCATTGAAGGCAGGCGTAATATGGATCCTCCTGTGCATTGATAGATTTTACACACCCATCACATATCAACATTCTTTCACTCTGAAGCTGCTGGTTTTCGTAAAGGATTAATGGATGATCCTCATGACTCCAGTGGTAAAGCTCATCTCTAACTGCTTCAATGCGATCTGCTGCTTCTTCTGGACTAAGACTTCTGACAAATATTTCATCGTCGCTGAATCCGCAAAATCAATTTCATACTGAACTCTCCATTAAAATAAAATTAAAACTAGAATTAAAATATGGGGGAGCACCAGGTACGTACCTCAACGCGGTAGGTTCAGATGTCGCACATTTGATATGGGTAAAAATACTACACCCAGCACACATGTAAAGCCAATGGTTTGGACTCACTCTCTCCTTGCAGATATGGCACATTTGATACTTGTCTGGAATAGAATAAGAGAGGGTAAGAGGATGATTATGAAAAGTGGGTTGGATAGTGGTGGGTGAAGAAGCACACTCTTTGTGAATCCAAAAGGGGCATACGGTACAATGATAAGACAAGTCCTCTGCTATATTGTCGCAAGCATCACAGTGAAATGTGGCCGGGCGTTGCAGTAAGCTTAAATTGTGGTCATGACTTTGATGGCGAAAACTGCAGTCCTCTATAGCGCACTTCACGTCAACGTCAAACTCACAAACAGAACAATGGTAGGTGAATCCCCGCGATGAAGAGCGACAAATGTTACATATAAATTCTTCCCTCTCATATGGCGGAACTGCAAAGAGAGCAAGGGAGTGTTTTGGGTGCATAGGGTGTTTGATTTCTTTTGGTAGTTCTGCACATGTTTTGTGCAGGACAAAATCGCACGGATCACTCTCACTGCAACTATAATATGCAGAGTCGCCTTCTTTGATTATTGGTCTCCTACACGCATTGCAGTTATCATTCCTCTTCTCAATTCCTTCATTCAAGACTAGCAAATGCTTATGGCCATAATATACACATGGTTTGTGCAGAAAGAATTCGCACGGATCAGTCTCACTGCAACTATAATATGCAGAACCGCCTTCTTTGATTATTGGTTTCCAACACGCATCGCAAAAAACTTCCTCGCCGCCACTATTATTATCATCATCCTTATTCTCAATTCCTTCATTCAAGACAAGCAAATGCTCATGGCTAAAATGTTCAATCGCCATTTACTCTATTTCCCTATAAGAGGATGACTATGATTGTGTGTGTGTGTGTGTGTGAGAGAGAGAGAGAGAGAGAGAGAGAGAGAGAGAGGCGCAAGTTTTGATAGTTTGGAACAGCGAGTTCTCATATATTTAAAGAATCATGGAAAACAATCTTAAAAAATGAAATAGTGGAGTATTTTTATTTACCACTCCCCCGTTCCTTTTTATTTATCTAATTTTTTTAGATAGTAAAATTTTTATTCTTTTTTATTTGTCATTTGTAAATTTTAAAAAAATATTAATAATTTAATTTACTATATTGTTCCTACATTAAATATTAATTAGTTTGTCTTTCATTTTTTTCAATGAATTTCAAAAAATTAATATTAAAATTTATACTAATTTTAATCAATCAGATAAAACATTAATTATATTTCTTAATAGGGAAAATGTCACATATTAAAATATAGATGAAAATAAATTATCTCTTGACTTTAATATATAACTAGAAAAATTCATACTTAGTTATTTAAAATAGAAAATAAATATAAATTCCATGATTTTTAGCGTCATTTTCCCAACGGTAATATTTGTATTTTTTTCTTATAACAACAATTTAAAAAGAGCAATTAAAAGTCTCGAGTCAATGATAGTGACGTAAGAGCTACATGCATTTGCTTTTAAACTTTCCAGCTAGTTTCTACATTGGAATAAATGACTGAATTATTGGCGTAGATTCCTCGTATGCACGAACACAGGAATCACGATCCTCTCTATTTTAATTTAAAATGGAGAGTCTTTATTTAAAAATTTAGATTTAAAATTATTAAATAAGTATAAAGTTTATAAGTTGTCACTTCATTTAAAATTCACTAACTTAACTCTAACAATCTCATTTAAAATCCACTAATCTAATGGGCTGTTTGATAAAAATTGAATGAATCTGAATGAGCGGTATCTGAATGAAAAAAGTTGTTTGATACTTGATACGTCTGAAACATCTGAATAACAGTCTTTTACTATTTTACCCCTTTAAACTATGCTGAACAAGTATATAATTTTGTCTGGACGTATTTAAAAAAATTAAATACAATATTCATTGTACAACAAATAAAAATAAATAATTCAAACAAATTATCAAACAAAGTATTGAATAATTAAAACAATTTTAACCCAAATTTCATAAAAAATAAGAAATGTAACGAGTTAATTGTGGTAGCTTGATCATACTGAGCAAATAATTCATCATCAATATTATCTTTTCTTATAAAATTGTGAACAACATAAAAGTTGTTCTTCAATAGTCATGCTTGACCTATTTTCAAAAACAGTGATAGCAAAAATATTAAAAAAAATATGTTTGTGATATAATGAAACTCACATAATGACCATACATCAAGTTCAACAAATCATGATCCATCAAAACAATAAGCACAGATAATAAGTTACTAAATAAATATATATCAAAAGTAACAAATTCATACAAAAGTTATGGCCAAAAATAAAAAAATTAACCCTTTGCACCCAAAATAATAAGTTTTGGCCATCGATCCATACAAAATATTAAATTTTTAACTAAAAGCATCCAATAGTAAATATTTAACTAGACTAGAAATCCTAACTTGCGTGAAACCATTTCAACCCAAGCTTCATTCTCATCGTCTTCTAGGAGCATCCATTGTTCCCTATAACTTGCACTCTCACAAAAATATCCCAAGTGCCATTTTGTGCAATGGATTTTGTGATCCCCACCCAAGACGATTTAATTTATCTTTGCACTCCTTCAAGGAAGGTCCACTACTGTTATTCACAATGAGCTTTAAGGCTTTGCACATCTCTTCCTCTATTTCGGAGTTATTAGATTTTTTTGTTGAATTATTCGCTTTTTTCGTTGGCCTTTGTTCTTCAAAGTTGGGAGTGGAAGCATGTGATTGGGTACCCGGAGTTGATGAATTTGGAAGTGGGTTTGAGGACTTATTCAAACATTATCAAACAGCCCCTAACTCTAGTTACTTCAATTAAAAGTCAATAACCTAACTCTAGCCATTAATTTAATATAACACCAATATATTATTATTATTATTATTATTATTATTATTATTATTATTAGCACTTTGTTATTATTATTATTATAACACTAATAATAATAATAATAATAAGAGTAATAATAATAATATATTAGTGTTATATTAAACTAATAAATAATAGTAATAATTTTAAATAATAATAATAATTTGTTAAATAATTTTATTATTGTAATAATAATAATAAAAATAAAAATATATTAGTGTTATATTAAAATAGTAATAAATAATAATAATAATAATAATAATAATTTGTTAAACAATTTTATTATAGTAATAATAATAAAATTAATAATAATAATAATAAAATAATTATTAAAAAACCAATGAGGGACATAATAATAAAATATATATATATATATATATATATATATATATATATATATATAGGATAAGGCTCACAAACGGACTGTTCGTTTACGAACAATCTTTTTGCCGTATACTTTTAATACATAATTGAGATTAGGCCCACTTATTCAATTTAAAAGTATACGGCAAAAAGATTGTTCGTAAACGAACAGTCCGTTTGTGAGCCTTATCCTATATATATATATATATATATATATATATATATTAGTGTTTTATTAAATTAATGGCTAGAGTTAGGTTAGTGACTTTTAAATGAAGTAACTAGAGTTAGGTTAGTAAATTTTAAATAAGGTAATTAGAGTTAAGTTAATGAATTTTAAATGAGGTGACAACTTTTAGACCTTAAATCTAATAACTTTAAATCTGAACCTTTAAATGGAGACTTTCCATTTCAAATTGAAATGGAGAGGATCTTAATTCCGAAAACGGAGTAGGATAACATTTTTATGTGTAAACAAATTAATTCCATTTATTACATATACACCAGAAGCCTTTCTTAGTTGAACTAATCATCAAGAAAGGAGTATTATCAACAGCATAAATAAAATAAAGAAAAATGTAAATATGCAGTACGTGCTATCAAGTATGTGTTATATATTTACTTATTTATAATTAATATTATAAAAAATAATTATTTGCTCTTCCTTAATTAGTTAATTGAATTAATTAGCCTTGGCCAGTTATTTATTTACATTCCTCATCCCATAATCAATAATAAATATATAATACACATATATTTGTTCATTCACCACATTTACACGAAAAATATCCATAAAAAATTCATTTTATTAGATAATTATTCACAAACTTAATTACACGATTACATTATTTTTTTCGGGTATTACTTTATTTATCGGTCCCTTTATAAGGATTATGTCCCCAGAATCACTATTACCGTAATGTTCATATTCAGTTTACTTCTAGACTTTGATATAATCTTTTTTTGTCAATAATTTCTTCGAGTTTACATTAGCAAAGGTATTACAATCTCTGCCTCTCACGACTTATATTATATACCATTATTTCATTGCATCCCTTTACATCCGTAAAAAGGGTCTAACATTAACATATATGAGTAATCGTAATTTTTCAAAACTTGATATCATTGTATTCTTCCTTCTAGTCATAAGACTTCATCTACTGGAATCTTCTCATTACTTTTTCATTTTTCATTTCATAATTTTTAATGTTTCTTTCCTTTGCGTTTAACTCCCTTTATTCTCGTTTATCAATAATAATTTATACCTTAATATAAATTTATTGTCTATCGAGCTACTAAAATATCTTCCTTTAATGACTGATTTACTAACGTCTGTGACACCCCCAAATCCGGTATCTTAATTTCTACAGGATTTGGTGTTCACTGTTCCAATATCATACAACTATTTACCCATAAATAATGAAATTCATTTATTAGATAAATAAATCATCATCTTACATCATCTGAAATAAAAATACATCATAAATTCCAGGTTATACTTAACCTTAAATATCTGTTGCGGAAACGTAAATAAATAAGTCTTAAATCATCACACATAAATCTTAAACTTTAACATTATTCATGACAACACAAATCTTCATCACTTGTTAGCTTTTCCTTTGCCCTTGCTACTAGAAGGTACATCACTTCGTTCATTATTAGCTGCAATGTTATTATGCAAGAGTGAGCACGGATGCCCGCAAGTATAAAAATATGACAGAATGATAACATGCGAGTGAAAGAATTCTGAATAACAGAAAGCTCAACATTTGAATCAAGAATATTAACCAAGAGTCAAATTACCTCTCAACTTTTGAATCAATAATATTAATCAAGAGTCAAATTACTTCTGAGGGTCATTAAGACCTTGAACCGAGTCTTAGGTTGTCAAGTATATTAACCTTTCCAACCTTTAACAGTCATAAGACTATAGACTTTACTTCTCGTACTTAGGGAGATCAGCCCTTCGTACTGATACTGTGCACACTATCTTAACGCTTAAAACATCTTCATTAATCCCCTATATTAGGGTTGTTCATCTCAGTTTGACATCAGAATCCGCACCAAATAAAGTTGGTTTGGATAACTCAATAAATGATATTCATATTGAATATTAACTTCTCAAGGTATACAATCGAATAAGTATTGTACACTTAAATGATACTTTTAAAAGAATCATGGCATCTCATGTGAAATTCTAAACTTGGATATTCAAGAGTAAGAATTTTCTCAACAATAGTAATTAAGCATAGCAATTGCTTAATTAAAAGAGTTTAGTTTAGGAAACTTGCCAAACAATAATAATAAGTTAGGGATAGAAAACTTGCTCAAATATAAAGATTTGAGTTTAGAAAACTTGCCTCGTGCGCAAGCTACAAGTATTACTCACTTCTTTAATTACTCTTACCTATCAATACATTCACATTATCAATTAATCACAAGTTCGATATGATTATTGATTTACAATAGTATTCTTCAAACTCATTATTAGGTTTTCAAATAATGGTTTACGTTGATTAATTAACTTGTTAATTAATCACGTAACTTAAGTTATTAACTTGTATTAATAACTCATTACATACATAACATGTCTTCATGTTAATTAGATTTAAAATAATGTCTTAATGTTTATAACACATTATTTAACCTTTATAAATAATAGTTTAAATCACGTAATTAATTTATTAATTAATCACATAACATAAATTATTAAACTCATTTCAACATTTTATCATATTTATACAACATGTGTTCATGTTCATTAGACTCAAAACACATTTCACAAATTTTCAACACTTAGCAAATTTATTTTTTTTTCAAAAATTCAGGCCTGGCGCGGCCGCGCGCCGTTTAGCCTTGCACCCGGCGCGGCCGCGCGGCTGCGTTTTTTCAAAATTTTCAGTTCGCGAAGAACACTGAAATTCGGCCATTTTCTCCAATTTTACCCTAATACACTGATTTATAGTGTTACCCATGAAGTATAAACTTCACAAGAACATTATATATCACTTATAACATGTTCTTAATCATTTCAAGTCATATAATTACATAATTTAAAACCATCAATTTCACTGTTTTTCATAAATTTTATAAAATGTAATGAAAAATATAAAATCTAACATTACGGATTCGTTACTACATCGAATCCGTTCATTTTAATTCCATTCTCTTTGTTTAAACATATACACTTATAATCAAACGTCAATTTTAATCAAAACATATGATTACAACATGTATTTCACCCATATGGGTTATTAACCCATATTCAACACTCTGTATTTTTGAAAAATCCAACTCTTAACAAAATTTCTTGGTGTGATCAGTGTAAATCATACCTACATGATTCTACACATAATATCAACATATATGATTACATATATAAACATATCTTGGTTTAATTTTTCAAAATAATTATTAACAGAGAAAATTTGAACATATATTTACATAAACTCTGTGATTTCCAAAAACTCAATTAAGGCCATCTTAAATAAAATTGATCCTTTTAAATCATGATTATATATTATAAAACACGTTATCATCACATACCCATATAGATAAAATTATATCGTAACCCAATTGGAAAACCCAATTTCACAGAAAACTTAAAAGTACGTATTTAAGAAATCTTAATTTTGAAAACTTAAAAGAAGAATTACCCTTTAGTAGTGAAGATAAATCAAAGTTAATAACACAATGATCTCTCAATTCTTCCTTTTTCAATTTCTCCCAATCTCTTCCTCTTTTTCTCTCTGAATTTTTTCTGATATTTCTAAGTGTTTCTCTGATAATGGATTAGAAAAACAACGTATACGTATTATAAATATTACCGTTGTAGACTAACTCCTCCTAAGGCCTTGTTTGGCTTGTTCCCTTATTCTTTTTCCATTTATTTTAATTAACTAGTTTACTATATAGTTAATTGTCACCTTACTTATTGATTAATTAATTTTATTTAAATCAATTAAATAAAATAAGATAATTCACATTAAATCACATTGTCACATAATTAATATTTTTATTTATTAATTATGTCAATTCATTAATTCATTAATTAATTATTAAATTAACTAAAGTAACATATGCTTATTTAATTAATTCAATTAATCAAATAAACTCAATTAAATATATTCTTTGAACAATTAAATTACTCCATATTAATTTAATTAATGTCACACATATAATTAAATTAATCTACCACAAATTCATGAATTAATTATTTAATTCAATAATTAAATCATTAAAAATATTTATTTATCTCCATAAATATTCAAATAACTTTACAAAATTCTCGTTCGTCACATCTTTCCCCCCTTAAAAGGATTCTGTCCTCAAAATCACGGTTCGATTTAATAATTTCGTCCCATTATAAATATTCAAACAACTTTGAACTATTAAATCACTACACATTAATTTAATTAATGTAACACATATAATTAAATTAATCTACCATAAATTCATGAATTAATTATTTAACTCAATAATTAAATCATTAAAAATATTTATTTATTTTAATAAATATTCAAATATCTTTACAAAATTCTCGTTCGTCACATCTTTCCCCCCTTTAAAGGATTCTGTCCTCAGAATCACGTTCACCTATTCAAGAAAATAAGTGTGGATAATTATTCATCATATTCTCTTCGAGTTCCCACGTAGCTTCTTCAGCGTTGTGGTTCCTCCAAATTATCTTAACAGAAGGTATTACTTTGTTCCTGAGAACTTGCTCTTTCCTGTCAACTATCTGAACAGGAACTTCTTGGTATGATAAATCTTTCTCAAATTGTAGGGGTTCATATTCTATCACATGTTTGTAATCGGGTTTATAACGTCGTAATATCGATACATGGAAAACGTTGTGGACATGCTCCAGTGCCGGAGGTAAAGCTACCTCATAGGCTACTTCTCCAATTCTTCGGAGTACCTCAAAGGGTCCAATGAACCTTGGGCTCAATTTTCCCTTCTTACCAAATCTGATCTTTCCCTTCCAAGGAGAGACCTTCAAAAATACAAAACTACCCGATTCAAACTCTACATTCTTGCGGTGTGGATCGGCGTATTTCTTCTGCCTATCCTGAGCCGCTACTAATCTTGTCCGAATTACTTTAACTATTTCTGCAGTTTGTTGGACTAACTCTGGTCCTAGCAATTGTCTTTCACCAACTTCATCCCAATACAGTGGAGTTCTGCACTTTCTACCGTACAACGCTTTGTAAGGCGGCATACCAATACTAGCGTGGTAACTATTATTATAACCAAATTCTACAAGCGGCAAATGATCATCCCAATTGCCTTTAAAATCCATTATGCATGCTCTAAGCATATCCTCTAATGTTTGGATTGTTCTTTCACTTTGCCCGTCAGTCTGAGGGTGATAAGCGGTGCTCATCCTCAACTGTGTTCCCATGCATTCTTGTAGTCGCTTCCAGAAATTCGATGTGAAGCGCGGATCACGGTCAGAAATAATTGACACTGGCACCCCGTGCCTCGAAACAATCTCTTTTACATATAACTTCGCCAATTGTTCTAGGTTAAATCTGATTTTGATCGGAAGAAAGTGTGCGGATTTAGTTAATCGGTCGACGATAACCCATACTGCGTCATAGCCTTTCTGGGTCGTCGGAAGGCCAACAACAAAATCCATTGTAATATGTTCCCATTTCCATTCTGGGATTTCTAAAGGTTGTAATAAACCACTTGGTCTTTGGTGTTCTGCCTTGACCCTTTGGCAAGTCAGACACTTGGCAACACAATCGGCAACGTCCCTCTTCAAATTTGGCCACCAAAAGTGTTGTCGTAAATCCTGATACATCTTGGTACTTCCGGGGTGAATGGAATACCTCGAACTATGAGCCTCGCTCAGAATGTCCTCCTTGATTTCTGGTATTGGCGGTATCCAAACTCTACTTTCAAATCTCAAAAATCCATTCCTATCCATTTTAAATCTAAGTTCAGTCCCTTCAGATATCTTTTTCTTTACTTCCTCACATTCCTTATCCAGGATTTGTGCTTCCTTAATCTTATCCAATAAAGTTGTACCAGCTTGCATTTGGAACAGTTTCTCGTCAGTCTCCATTGGACATCCTACTTCCAATTCCAGCTTTTCCATTGCTGAAATCAATTCTTCCTGTGTTGTCAGCATCATCAACTTTTCTCGACCCTTTCTGCTTAAGGCGTCGGCTACAACATTCGCTTTTCCTGGATGGTATAAGATATCACAATCATAATCCTTTATTAACTCCAGCCACCTTCTTTGGCGCATATTCAAGTCTTTCTGTGTGAAAATATACTTCAGACTCTTATGGTCTGTATATATTTCACACTTTTCCCCATAGAGATAGTGTCTCCAGATCTTTAAAGCGAATACCACCGCAGCCAATTCCAAATCATGGGTTGGATATCCCTTCTCGTAATCTTTTAGTTGTCGTGACGCATACGCAATGACTCTGCCGTTTTGCATAAGCACACAGCCTAGCCCTTTATGCGACGCATCACTATATACCATAAAATTTCCTGTGTCATCCGGAAGGGACAACACAGGTGCTGTACTTAACCTTCTCTTAAGTTCTTGAAAACTTTCCTCACATTTCTCCGTCCAAACGAATTTCACAACTTTCCTAGTCAAATTCGTTAATGGAGTGGCGATCTTGGAAAAATCCTGAATAAATCTTCTATAGTAACCAGCTAATCCAAGAAAACTTCTTACTTCCGACGGTGTTTTCGGCTGATCCCAATTCATCACCGCTTCGACTTTGGAGGGATCCACCGAAATTCCGTCCTTATCAATCACATGTCCGAGAAATTGCACCCTTTCAATCCAGAATTCACACTTTGAGAATTTGGCATACAACTTCTCTCTTCTTAATACTTCTAATGTCAACTTCAAATGCTCAACATATTCTTCCTTGGTCTTAGAATAGACCAATATATCATCAATAAAAACCACTACGAATTTGTCCAGAAACGGCTTGAACACTCCATTCATTAGGCCCATAAATGCTGCAGGCGCATTTGTTAGACCAAATGACATAACCAAAAATTCGTAGTGACCATATCGTGTCCTAAACGCTGTCTTTGGGACATCTTCGGGCCTCACCTTCAACTGATGATAACCACTTCTCAGGTCTATCTTCGAGAAATATCTCGCTCCTTTTAATTGATCAAACAGATCATCAATCCTTGGCAACGGATACCTATTCTTAATGGTAACCTTGTTCAATTCTCTATAGTCAATGCAGAGTCGCATCGTTCCATCCTTCTTCTTAACAAATAATACCGGCACTCCCCACGGTGATACGCTCGGTTGAATATATTTCTTGTCCAACAGCTCTTGTAGCTGTACCATCAATTCCTTCATTTCTACCGGAGCCATCCGGTACGGTGCTTTCGATATTGGAGCCGTTCCTGGCACCAAATCGATAACAAAATCTACTTCCCTGTCAGGCGGAAGTCCTGGCAGATCATCCGGGAAAACATCCACGAAGTCTCTTACGACTGGTATTTCTTCTAACTTTGAATTCTCTTTACGACTATCGACTATGTAGGCTAAATACCCCACACAGCCTTGTCTTAATAACTTCCTGGCCTGCATCATCGTCAGACAACTCGCTTGTCTAGGCAATTTGCTGCCATAAAACACAACCTTTGATGGAGTCATAAGGTTAATACATTTCTTCTGGCAATCAATTACGGCTCCATAATTGAATAGCCAATCCATTCCCAGGATAACGTCAAATTCCCCAAGTTTAATCGGGATAAGATCTACATTCATAACGTTACCCTTAATATCCACTCTACAGTTCTTGTGTATATACTGAACAGGAATTACTTCCTTGTTCGCAATCTCTATGTTCATAGGGATTTCTAATTCGTCTTTAAGCAATTCTAAATTCTTTGCAAAGTCATCGGATATAAATGAACAAGTAGCACCCGAATCAAATAAAACATAAGCATTGACTTTATTGATCGGAATGATACCTGACACCACATCACGAGACTGCACAGCGTCTTGTACGGTCATGTTAAATGTCCTTGCAGTTGGTCGGTTTGTTGAAGTCGGTCCGGTAATGGTAAGAGGATTTCCACTATTATTTCCCTTATGTCCACCTGACCCTGCCCCTCCAGATGCCTTCTTTGGACAGTCTCTAGCCAAGTGATCCTTTGACCCACATGTGTAGCAGGCGCCCTTCTTAGGGTTAGGGCAGTTAGGTGCTATGTGGCCTTCCTGACCACAGTTGTAACAAACTCTTTTTCCTTTCATGCAGACTCCCAAGTGAGTCTTCCCACAGGTTGGGCATGGTTCTAACTTTTTCTTCTGACTACCTTGCTGACTTACAGACGACGGGTTGTCATTCCATTTTCGTTTATGATTATTAATTCCCCCTATGTGATTGCCACTAGCCTTATTGTTTCCTTCACTATCATTCTTCTTCTTCTTTTGATCCTGATTGTACTTAGACACCGCTTCGCTTCCACCTTCAGCGAGAATTTCCTTCTCCAGAACTCCAGCAAAAGTGTTCAATTGAAACATCGACACCTTGCTATACAACCAGGGTTTCAGTCCCTGTTCAAAACGCCTAGCCTTTCTTTCGTCAGTATGCACCTGATATTGGGCAAACCTAGTCAATTCGTTAAACTTTGCCGCGTAATCGGGCACAGACATATTCCCCTGCTTCAACTCCAGAAACTGCACCTCCATTTGATTCTGGGAGCTGGTCGGGAAATATATCTCGAAAAACATTTCTTTAAACCTTTCCCAGGTTATTACACCTTCTCCTCCCCTGATCTTATTTGCCTGCCACCAATAGCTGGCTTCTGATTTTAACATAAATGTCGCGTAGGCGGTCTTCTGGTCCTCCCTAACACGGGCGACCTCAAAAATTTTCTCCATTTCCATGACCCAAGTCTGAGCTTCTATCGGGTTCGTGGAACCCTTAAAATCTGGCGGTCCCACTGCCTTAAAGTCTTTAAATGAGGTGTTTGGTGGAGCTTGAGGCTGATTGTTCATCGCTCCAGCCAACAGATTTACCAACTACTGAACGGGGTTCGCATTGGCATCATTGTTGTTATTGGTTGACCCCTCTTGGGCTTGTCGACGATTTTGTCTCCTTCTTGGCTGCATATTTCTGTTAAGAATATATGCTCATTAGATCTTTATTAAATCTCTTAAATATTTAAGACTTAACTCAATTATTTAACATAACTACTTTAACTCTTTTCTTTTCAAATAACCTTTGATATTTTATTTAAATCAAAAGTTTTAAACATAGTACTATAGCATCTCTGCCATTTACTTCAACTATCCCAAGATAAAGAATCTTCAGGATTTAGTTTCTCAAAATATTTCTTTGTTTTTAATCACATCGGAATTTACATTAACTAGTCCAAAGAGTATCACATAATGTTAAATACTTTAACATATTCACCTAACCCATATCATCTTGAACAACTTTATTTTTTTATTAAAACCAAAAGCTTTTAATACAATACGATAGCATTTCTGCCATTTACATCAACTATCCTGAAATAAAGTTTCTACAGGATTTACATTATCACAATATTCCTTTGTTTATAATCAAATTGGAATTTACATTATTTACGATTATTTAAACATTAACAATATCATATTATCCTATCTCGGCCTACTAAGGCGTCGGACAGCTTCACTACGTTCCTCCTCTATAATGCGGGACATAGTCCTGCGATCTAACATATACCCAGGCAGTCCCTCGAATTGAATTGGATATCTCATAACTCGGTCCTGGGCATCATCCATTGCCCTCAGAAACGTGTAGCACGTCTCTGCAACCTTAACTCTCTTCGCACGCGCATCATCCTCTGCCAGATCTGCACGTCGTGCACTTCTCATCCAAGCTTCTTCCACTATGGCGAGTCTTTCAGATTTCTCTTTCAACTCATTCTTTAACTTTTCTATCTCCTCTGTCTTCTGCTCAGTTTGGCCCTTCTCATGAACCAAATCCCACTCCACATTGCCAAGACGAGTGTGGAGTGTCTCAATCTCACCACCCTGAGCAACTGACTGCTCCCTCAACTCCTGAATTGTATCTCGTAACTCTACGTTGCGATCATATAATAAATCATACATATCAGCACTGACAGAGTTCGGTGGGAACTCCTCAAGATCTTCCTCCTCCTCTTCTTCTTTAGGGACTTCTTCTTCCTCCTCCTCGGCTGCCTCAGCCGGGATCTCAACCTCCTCAGGGTCCTCCTCTGAGTAAATCTCTGGCTCATGCTCCTGACCAAAATCTGGAATCACAGGAGATGGCTCTGGTTGTACTAACTGCTCCCAGACAGTATGTATGTCCCGGGGCTCCTCATCTCTAGTCTCTAGGGGTACAACATCCCTGGGTTGACTAGCTCCTCCAGTATCTGACATCCTGACAAAATAAGTTTTAAGTCTTAGTTTTTACGTGATGTTAATCAATACTCTAACAAGTATGAACACATAAGCACATAGCACATAAGGTAATTTTATTATCTTTCTTAGAACTCAATCAGAGTTGTCATTACTATCTTTACGAAGGCTACTATCCTAAGGTTTTTCCCCCACCTAAGGTTCATAACCTACGGCTCTGATACCAACTTGTGACACCCCCAAATCCGGTATCTTAATTTCTACAGGATTTGGTGTTCACTGTTCCAATATCACACAACTATCTACCCATAAATAATGAAATTCATTTATTAGATAAATAAATCATCATCTTACATCATCTGAAATAAAAGTACATCATAAATCCCAGGTTATACTTAACCTTAAATATCTGTTGCGGAAACGTAAATAAATAAGTCTTAAATCATCACACATAAATCTTAAACTTTAACATTATTCATGACAACACAAATCTTCATCACTTGTTAGCTTTTCCTTTGCCCTTGCTACTAGAAGGTACATCACTTCGTTCATTATTAGCTGCAATGTTATTATGCAAGAGTGAGCACGGATGCCCGCAAGTATAAAAATATGACAGAATAATAACATGCGAGTGAAAGAATTCTGAATAACAGAAAGCTCAACATTTGAATCAAGAATATTAACCAAGAGTCAAATTACCTCTCAACTTTTGAATCAAGAATATTAATCAAGAGTCAAATTACTTCTGAGGGTCATTAAGACCTTGAACCGAGTCTTAGGTTGTCAAGTATATTAACCTTTCCAACCTTTAACAGTCATAAGACTATAGACTTTACTTCTCGTACTTAGGGAGATCAGCCCTTCGTACTGATACTGTGCACACTATCTTAACGCTTAAAGCATCTTCATTAATCCCCTATATTAGCGTTGTTCATCTCAGTTTGACATCAGAATCCGCACCAAATAAAGTTGGTTTGGATAACTCAATAAATGATATTCATATTGAATATTAACTTCTCAAGGTATACAATCGAATAAGTATTGTACACTTAAATGATACTTTTAAAAGAATCATGGCATCTCATGTGAAATTCTAAACTTGGATATTCAAGAGTAAGAATTTTCTCAACAATAGTAATTAAGCATAGCAATTGCTTAATTAAAAGAGTTTAGTTTAGGAAACTTGCCAAACAATAATAATAAGTTAGGGATAGAAAACTTGCTCAAATATAAAGATTTGAGTTTAGGAAACTTGCCTCGTGCGCAAGCTACAAGTATTACTCACTTCTTTAATTACTCTTACCTATCAATACATTCACATTATCAATTAATCACAAGTTCGATATGATTATTGATTTACAATAGTATTCTTCAAACTCATTATTAGGTTTTCAAATAATGGTTTACGTTGATTAATTAATTTGTTAATTAATCACGTAACTTAAGTTATTAACTTGTATTAATAACTCATTACATACATAACATGTCTTCATGTTAATTAGATTTAAAATAATGTCTTAATATTTATAACACATTATTTAACCTTTATAAATAATAGTTTAAATCACGTAATTAATTTATTAATTAATCACATAACATAAATTATTAAACTCATTTCAACATTTTATCATATTTATACAACATGTGTTCATGTTCATTAGACTCAAAACACATTTCACAAATTTTCAACACTTAGCAAATTTATTTTTTTTTCAAAAATTCAGGCCTGGCGCGGCCGCGCGCCGTTTAGCCTTGCACCCGGCGCGGCCGTGCGGCTGCGTTTTTTCAAAATTTTCAGTTCGCGAAGAACACTGAAATTCGGCCATTTTCTCCAATTTTACCCTAATACACTGATTTATAGTGTTACCCATGAAGTATAAACTTCACAAGAACATTATATATCACTTATAACATGTTCTTAATCATTTCAAGTCATATAATTACATAATTTAAAACCATCAATTTCACTGTTCTTCATAAATTTTATAAAATGTAATGAAAAATATAAAATCTAACATTACGGATTCGTTACTACATCGAATCCGTTCATTTTAATTCCATTCTCTTTGTTTAAACATATACACTTATAATCAAACGTCAATTTTAATCAAAACATATGATTACAACATGTATTTCACCCATATGGGTTATTAACCCATATTCAACACTCTGTATTTTTGAAAAATTCAACTCTTAACAAAATTTCTTGGTGTGATCAGTGTAAATCATACCTACATGATTCTACACATAATATCAACATATATGATTACATATATAAACATATCTTGGTTTAATTTTTCAAAATAATTATTAACAGAGAAAATTTGAACATATATTTACATAAACTCTGTGATTTTCAAAAACCCAATTAAGGCCATATTAAATAAAATTGATCCTTTTAAATCATGATTATATATTATAAAACACGTTATCATCACATACCCATATAGATAAAATTATATTGTAACCCAATTGGGAAACCCAATTTCACAGAAAACTTAAAAGTACGTATTTAAAAAATCTTAATTTTGAAAACTTAAAAGAAGAATTACCCTTTAGTAGTGAAGATAAATCAAAGTTAATAACACAATGATCTCTCAATTCTTCCTTTTTCAATTTCTCCCAATCTCTTCCTCTTTTTCTCTCTGAATTTTTTCTGATATTTCTAAGTGTTTCTCTGATAATGGATTAGAAAAACAACGTATACGTGTTATAAATATTATCGTTGTAGACTAACTCCTCCTAAGGCCTTGTTTGGCTTGTTCCCTTATTCTTTTTCCATTTATTTTAATTAACTAGTTTACTATATAGTTAATTGTCACCTTACTTATTGATTAATTAATTTTATTTAAATCAATTAAATAAAATAAGATAATTCACATTAAATCACATTGTCACATAATTAATATTTTTATTTATTAATTATGTCAATTCATTAATTCATTAATTAATTATTAAATTAACTAAAGTAACATATGCTTATTTAATTAATTCAATTAATCAAATAAACTCAATTAAATATATTCTTTGAACAATTAAATTACTCCATATTAATTTAATTAATGTCACACATATAATTAAATTAATCTACCATAAATTTATGAATTAATTATTTAATTCAATAATTAAATCATTAAAAATATTTATTTATCTCCATAAATATTCAAATAACTTTACAAAATTCTCGTTCGTCACAACGTCTCTTCATAACCTTTTTAGAGTATTTTGCACCAAAAGTCTCTCTTTACATTGTAGACACTAGAAATTTCTCTTTCCTTTTACTAACAATGCAGAAGGGCAAAAACGTCTTTTATACCCCGGAGACAACCCGAAGGAAGACAACATCATAACTTCAACCCCGGAGACCACCCCGTGGGACAGCATCATAACTTCAACCACGGAGACAACCCCGTGGGACAATGTAAGACCCCGAATTTTATAAATAAAGATTTAATTTTCTTTATATATTATTTTGAAATGGTAAGGTGTTGATTTGATAAATGTGATAAGTTATGGATGAAATGTGCAAATATTTCTAAATAAGCAAGTGGTTATAAAATATTTATTATTGTCGGAGAATATTCGTTTGGTCGTGGAATATTCTTGTTGTCGGGGAATATTCGTACGACGGCGCAGCCATTTGTGGGCCCCACAACGGAATAACTGTCGGATATAGAAAGCGACAGAAATAACCTTTTTATAAATAACGGTAAAACTGTTACCGTTAAACTGTTGAAATACCCGGTGATAAAAATACAGTAATACGCGTTGTTGCACGGTAGCACACGGTATTGCACAGTATTTCGAATTATTGATTCTTACGTAAGAAGGCACTTACTCAATTATTGTTACAGTAATTATTGTTCAATATTTTATATTATTGATTCAATAATTGCTACGTTGATATTTTATATGATTGATTCAATAATTGCTACCGTTGATATTTTGTATTATTGATTCAATAATTGTCACTGCACAGTATTTCACATTATCAAATCAATAATTCATATTATTTGAATAATATTATTAGATAGCATTATTGACAATGTCTAAGAAAGTTCTGTCTAGGAGGGGTTATTTAATTGCGCGCCAGTAAGGAGAAATCCTTATCGGAAGGCCCCCTTTTTCCTGGGAACGACCTGGTTGTTAATATTGTAATTCTGTAATATTATTTGTGAATAATTAATTATTGATTAATATGATAAGAAAATATTTATTTCAATTATGATATAAAGGGAAGAATTTTTAGTAAGAGACATTTGTTGAAAGTTGATATTTTATCTTCTCCGATAAAATTAATTCATTCAAATATATTATTATAATATTACATTATAAAATTATAATGTGATAATATAATAGTATAATTTTATAATTTGAGGTGGTGATATTGTTATAATAAATTTATGGCATAAAAATAAAATGAAGTGGAAGAGAAAAGAATTGAATTGGAATTCTTTTAATAATTATAAATATTTTATTATATATATATATATATATATATATATATATATTATAAAGCATGTGACATATTTTTTTCCTTCTGTGCTGCCAAACTTGTCAAACTTGCCAACTTTTTCAAAGTTTATATGCTGAGAAAATTTCATCCGTCTGCAGTTTTGTCACCATTGGCATCCTAGCTTTTTCCTATAAATAGGGTGCTTAGTTAGAAATGAAAATCACACCAGAATCAGAAAATTTTCTCTCTATAATATCGAGCGTATTTCTTGTGAGTATTTAGATACTTCGAGCGTTGATAACAGTGCAAGTTTTCGTCCACATAATATCCAATATTCCGGTCAAAACTACTCTCCTGTTAAGGTAAGGGATGTTATTTTTTTTCGTAAATGATGTTATTCTTTTCAATATCATTATACCAAAATATTGTCATGAATTTTATTATGAAATTCTTACTTTTTTCGACGGGATTACTATTCACGTATACGGCACTATTCACGTATACAGTACTATTTACGGAAAAATTAAATTTTTTTCTATTTGTCCAAGTTGCCTGTTAAGGTTCCTATCTTTGATTGGATCCAAGTTTTGATCTTCATTCTTGAATTTTACTCCACAATTGAATATTACGGAGTATTATTGAACTTGGATAAACTAAATTACGAATCCCTAATCTTTGTCCTTTATCTCACTAGATTCGTTATTTATATTATTTTTCATCATCCTTAGTCCTAAATGGTGATATAACTGAATATCTTTGGCCTGTAGAGCAAAGATGAATGATTACCTGATGAATATCTTTAGCCGTAGTGCAAAGATGAACAGGTGTTGAGATGAACATGACCACTGGTAATACAAATGAATATCTTTGGCCTGTAGTGCAAAGATGAATATTTGATTCGAGATATATATTGATTGATGTTACAATGATAAAATATGGATAATGGACTTTTAAATCATAGAAGATAGTAGACTTCATTCTCTACTTAACTCTTCTAATGAATTGTTATTTCCGCTGCGAATATTGATCTAAAACTTGTTGTCAATAATATTTTATCTGAATTGTAGAAGACTAACGATTAATTATTCTTTATTATCTTAGTTATAATATTCTTTACAGGGCTAGTTGAGCTCATCCTTTTCATCTGTTGTCCTCTTTAGGAAATGAGAATGTCGCAGGAACTAGTCGGGGGACAGAGTGATGGTCCGACTTAGAGCAGTAGTAGTCCTCACTATTTCTAATAAATAGTGTGATAATAATTGTAATGAGAACTTAGTTTGAATGTAAATATTTTCTACATATTTGTATTGACACTCACAGTTGTGTGGTCGTATTTTGCACGACCATGTGATATAAAAGATTGTATTTGAATTCTGTACCATATATTTGGCGACTCAAAATGGGTTGGTATTGAACCTATTTTGGGGGCGTCACAGACAACATCATAACTTAAACCCGGAGATAACCCCTGAGGTACAACATCACAACTTCAACCCGAAGACAACCTCGAGGGAGGACAACAACAACCACTTCAACCCTAGAGACAAGCCCGGGAGGGCAAAGATGTAATGTTGAAAATGCAACATAAACAACAGTCGTCCGGCTATGGATAGGCTCACAAAGAACCACCGTAGCAATCCTGAGTACAAACTGTGCAAGACAGATCCACAGACTACCTTCGAATACTTAAAGATGCTATTATGATCACGGTCACATCTTCCCGGATTCAAAAAAGGTCGAGCCCAATGTCATTGCGTATATCTCGAAAAGAGCTTTCTGGAATAGTATGACACATCTCCCAGTGTGTTGGGAATTGCATATTCATATTTGATATTGAAAGTAAATATAAATGCTTAAGTATAAAGTCCTTAAGAGAATCAATGTACAAGGACTTAGATGATAGATCAAAAATGTTAGGTTGATCTGAGCGTTAATGTTTATCATTTATGTAAATAAATGTATAGAAGAAAAGATCAAATTTGTTAGGTTGATCTATTTGAGCTGTAAAAGTTAAAGCCTTGACAGAATCGTAGTCTGTCGAAGGTAGCATTCAGAAAACAAGGCAGAATCGTGGAGCTTAAACGAAGATATCCAGAATCGTAGTCTGCCAAGAGAATCAAGTCTGCAGAAGACAAGGAAGAATCGTGGAGCTTAAAAAAAGATGTCCAGAATCGTAGTCTGCCGAAAAGATCAAGTCTGCAGAGCTCAAGGCAAGACTAGTGGAGCTTAAGTGAAAGTATCAGAATCGTAGTCTGCCTTGGAAGCCACACTGAGAATCATGAAGAAGATTTAAGCGTCTGCCGAGCCAAGTTAAGAATTGCAGAGCGCTCTCAAAAGTGTGGAGTCTGAAAGACAAGCAAGCAGGAATCGTAGTCTACCAGAGAGCTTAAGAGAAATCGTAGTGTTCTCTACGATCAAGTCTGAGTCAAGCATGTGCAAGCCAACACACAACGATTATGGCACAATAACCATAATCGTAGTGCTCCTCCAGTCAGCATTAAAGATCGTAGTTCTGATGAAGGGAGGAAGAGCAACAAATGAAGAAAGGCTAATAGCCGTTGACAATTTGATAGTCCCAATGATTCCATATTCATCCTTAGTTCAAATCGAAGAAGCGTATTGAAGAAGCTAAGGAAAGGACTAAATCGCCTGCAGAAAACACCTTTTCAGGTGTTAGGTGAAGTTGCAGTCTGCTGTGTCAGTGGGCCAGTCGGCAGTGCAGCAGGAAAGCAGGATGTCAACATCAACTGCACAGAAACGTCTGAAGCATTAAATGCGGCAACGGGAGCATTCAAACGGATATATTTCGAATGGCTCTTTTATAAGGAAATTAGATAAGGATTCAGACAAGCAAGCAAGACGTGAAAAGAAAGAATACATTGAGAAAATCTCAAGAACACTCAACGATCAACTCTACGATCCTGAAAGAGGAAAGCTTGCTTCACTACTTAGTTTCTCAGAACTGATGCTTAATTGCAATTGAGTAGTACTCCTCAACAACAACTGTCAATCCAAGTGAGGAACCAAGTCAGAGGACCTGAAGAGTTCAAAAGTGAACTAAGAGAAGATCCAAGTCAGAGGACTTGAAGAGTTCAAAAATTAACTAAGAGAAGTACCAAGTCAGAGGACTTGAAGAGTTCTAAGTAAACTAAGAGAAGTTCCAAGGCTGCTGGCCTTGAAGGAATATAAGTGATTCAAGTAGTAAGAGATATCCTTAGTGGATTTCCTACTCGTGGAGTAGAAGAGTGGATTAGGAGCCTTGTGTGCTCTGAACCACTTAAAACCTTGTGTCTCATTGTCTCTCATTAACTACTATATCTGTTATAACTGCTTATCAAACCATAACTGCAATATCTTGAAGGGGAACAAAACATATATTTCGCTGCTGTCAGTATAATCAATACTGACAAAGTATTTTAAACAAAGAAATTTTAAAATATCTATTCAACCCCCCTTCTAGATAACTAACGTGCCTTTGGGAACTAACAATTGGTATCAGAGCAGGTTCTCTCAACTAGCATACAAGCTTGAGTAGATCCAATGGCACAACTGATAAGCGAGACCAAGACATGTGGAGGAAGCAAGCCACCAATGTGCAACAAAGATAAATTTGCCAACTGAAAAGTTCGGATGCAGGCTTACATGGATTCAATAGATGATGATCTATTTGAAACTGTTCTGAATAGGCCCTATGTTCCAACAAGGCTTGCACCAACTACAGAAGAACCAAACAGAGTTGTGATTAAAGTTAAATCTGAATAGACTGAAAATGAGAAGAGAGATGTTCAGCTTGACAAGAAGGCTAAGAATATCTTGTTCCAGTCCTTAGAAGAAAATCTATTTGAGAACATGGTCAACTATAAAACTGCAAAAGAAGTTTGGGAAACATTGCTCATCATGCATGAAGAAACTGAAGAAGTCAGAGAAAACAAGCAATCTCTACTGACTCAACAATATGAGATGTTTGCTCATGTTCCAGGAGAAAACGTTACTTCCACTTATGAGAGATTCACTACATTGCTCAACTCTCTCAGAGCTTATGGAAAGACCTATCCAAACAAAGATCTAGTCATCAAGTTCATGAGGTCCTTACCAAGCAGATGGGATGCCAAGACCACTGCAATCAGAGAGTCAAAGAATCTGCATGTGATGATAGTTCAACAACTTTACGGGAACCTTTTTACCTACGAGCTAGAACTGACTCAACGAGCATAAACTCTGTCAGAAGGAAGAAAGAAAGATAAAGGAGTTTCTCTTAAAGCAAAAGAAGAGATCTCCAGAGCACATGTTGAAGATGAATCTTTTTGGGAATTGCATATTCAGATTTGATATTGAAAGTAAATATAAATGCTCAAGTGTACAGTCCTTAAGAGAATCAATGTACAAGGACTTAGATGATAGATCAAAGATGTTAGGTTGATCTGAGCTTTAATGTTTATCATTTATATAAATAAATGTATAGAAGAAAAGATCAAATTTGTTAGGTTGATCTATTTGAGCTGTAAAAGTTAAAGCCTTGACAGAATCGTAGTCTGTCAAAGGTAGCATTCAGAAGATAAGGCAGAATCGTGGAGCTTAAATGAAGATGTCCAGAATCGTAGTCTGCCAAGAGAATCAAGCTTGTAGAGACCAAGGCAAGATTCGTGGAGCTTAAGTGAAAGAATCAAAATCGTAGTCTACCCTTGGAAGTCACACTTAGAATCATGGAGAAAATCCGAGCACCTGCCGAGCTAAGTCAAAAAACGCAGTGTGCTCTCGAAAATGTGAAGTCTGCAAGACAAGCAAGCAGGAATCGTAGTCTACCAGAGAGCTTAAGAGAAATCGTAGTGTTCTCTACGATCAAGTCTGAGTCAAGCATGTGCAAGCCAACACACAACGATTATGGCACAATAACCATAATCGTAGTGCTCCTCCAGTCAGCATTAAAGATCGTAGTTCTGATGAAGGGAGGAAGAGCAACAAATGAAGAAAGGCTAATAGCCGTTGACAATTTGATAGTCCCAATGATTCCATATTCATCCTTAGTTCAAATCGAAGAAGCGTATTGAAGAAGCTAAGGAAAGGACTAAATCGCCTGCAGAAAACACCTTTTCAGGTGTTAGGTGAAGTTGCAGTCTGCTGTGTCAGTGGGCCAGTCGACAGTGCAGCAGGAAAGCAGGATGTCAACATCAACTGCACAGAAACGTCTGAAGCATTAAATGCGGCAACGGGAGCATTCAAACGGATATATTTCGAATGGCTCTTTTATAAGGAAATTAGATAAGGATTCAGACAAGCAAGCAAGACGTGAAAAGAAAGAATACATTGAGAAAATCTCAAGAACACTCAACGATCAACTCTACGATCCTGAAAGAGGAAAGCTTGCTTCACTACTTAGTTTCTCAGAACTGATGCTTAATTGCAATTGAGTAGTACTCCTCAACAACAACTGTCAATCCAAGTGAGGAACCAAGTCAGAGGACCTGAAGAGTTCAAAAGTGAACTAAGAGAAGATCCAAGTCAGAGGACTTGAAGAGTTCAAAAATGAACTAAGAGAAGTACCAAGTCAGAGGACTTGAAGAGTTCTACGTGAACTAAGAGAAGTTCCAGGGCTGCTGGCCTTGAAAGAATCTAAGTGATTCAAGTTGTAAGAGACATCCTTAGTGGATTTCCTACTCGTGGAGTAGAAGAGTGGATTAGGAGCCTTGTGTGCTCTGAACCACTTAAAATCTTGTGTCTCATTGTCTCTCATTAATTGCTATAACTGCTATATCTGTTATAACTGCTTATCAAACCATAACTGCAATATCTTGAAGGGGAACAAAACATATATTTCGCTGCTGTCAGTATAATCAATACTGACAAAGTATTTTAAACAAAGAAATTTTAAAATATCTATTCAACCCCCCTTCTAGATAACTAACGTGCCTTTGGGAACTAACAATTGGTATCAGAGCAGGTTCTCTCAACTAGCATACAAGCTTGAGTAGATCCAATGGCACAACTGATAAGCGAGACCAAGAAAGGTGGAGGAAGTAAACCACCTATGTGCAAAAAAGATAAATTTGCCAACTGGAAAGTTCGGATGCAGGCTTATATAGATTCAATAGATGATGATCTATTTGAAACTGTTCTGAATGGGCCCTATGTTCCAACAAGGCTTGCACCAACTCCAGAAGATCCAAACAAAATGGTGGTCTAAGTCAAATCTGAATGGACTGAAAAAGAGAAGAAAAATGTTCAGCTTGACAAGAAGGCTAAGAATATCTTGTTCCAGTCCTTAGAAGACAGTCTGTTTGAGAATGTGGTCAACTTCAAAACTGCAAAAGAAGTATGGGAAGCCTTGCTCATCATGCATGAAGGAACTGAAGAAGTCAGAGAAAACAAGCAATCTCTACTGACTCAACAATATGAGATGTTTGCTCTTGTTCCAGGAGAAAACGTCACTTCCACTTATGAGAGATTCACTACATTGCTCAACTCTGTCAGAGCCTATGGAAAGACCTATCCAAACAAAGATCTTGTCATCAAGTTCATAAGGTCCTTGCCAAGCAGATGGGATGCCAAGACCACTGCAATCAGAGAGTCAAAGAATCTGCATGAGATGAAAGTTCAACAACTCTACGAAAACCTTCTTACTTACGAGCTAGAACTGACTCAACGAGCAGAAACTCTGTCAGAAGGAAGAAAGAAGGATAAAGGAGTTGCTCTTAAAGCAAAAGAAGAGATCTCCAAAGCATATGTTGAAGATGAATCTGACTCTGAGGAAGATGATGATGATAATGATGATGATGATGAAGCTGCAATGCTGGCCAGAAGATTCAGAAGGCTCATACTCAAAGGAAGAAGCAACAAACCTAAAAGATTCAACAAGAGTAGCAGTCAGGAGCAGATCAGTGACCTATGCTATAACTGCAAGAAGCCTGGTCATTTCATTACCAACTGCAACAAGCCTATCAGAGAAGAGCTGAAAAGAAAGTCAAATCCAAAGAAGGAGCTCAAAGGCTACAAAAAGAAAAAGAAGAAAGACAAAGGGCTTGTAGCTGGAAGCTCTTGGAGTGATTCAGACAATGACACCAATGTTGAGTCTGAAGATGATGAAGCACCTCAAAAATCCAACATATGCCTGATGGCCAAAGATGCACTTACAGGAAAGATGCTGAAGCAGTCATAGATGAGGTATTTGATTTCAACTCTCCTGATATAGACATTAATGATTTAAGAACTGTCATTCGTGATATGTCAACTGATCTATATCAAAATATGATATGGTTAAGAGTTCTATCTAAAGATTATACTAATCTTCAAAAGGAGAAAGAGAACGTTCAGAAGGAGCTGGAAGCAGCTCTACTAAGTTCTGACTCTCTCTCTAAGCTTGAAGCTGAGAATAAAATCTTGAGAGAGACCAACGAACTGAACATGCAAAGAGAGTCAAATCTAACCTCTAAGATTAAGGAGTTAGAAAAACTATCTCCACATGAAATAGATCTTCTTCATCCATGGACTCCCTGATATCCAATCAGAGAAGTGTCTCTGATAGAACCGGCTTAGGGTTTGGGGAATCTACCTCAGAACCCAGTATGGAAAAGACAAAGGAAACTAATATGAGTAATGCTTCTAATCTAAATAGAAGTATCACATTTGTAAAGTCCACACAGAAGGATGAACCAGTTCAACCTTGCTCTTCTGATCCAAGACATGTTCCTAAACACTACGGATCTCATGCTGGCGTAGGGTTCAGAAAGGTGAAGAGTGACTCAGTCACCACTGCCCAACCTCGACGAATTGTAGAGTCAAGTAAAACTGACTCCACGGATCAACTTAAAAGGAATTGTGGTGTTGAGGTTTACTCAGTACAAAACATGAACTCCAAGGATGCATGGAAAAGGAAGATGCAATATAAAGGTAAGGCCAACAAATACCCACACAAGTCCAAATGGAGAAAGAATCCACACACACACACACATACATAAATTATATTGGATGCTTTGCATATGGAAGAATTGGTCATAAAATTGCATCATGCTTTCATAATATTGTGCATGGGAGACCCAAAGTCAAGCAGATTTGGGTTCTTAAGGGTACTAACATTGCAGGACCCATGCAAGTCTGGGTACTAACATGAAAGCTGAATTTGTCTGCAGGAAATGAGCACCACGACTACAACATGGTATCTGGACAGTGGTTGCTCAAGGCATATAACTGGGAACAAAGCCCTCCTGTCGAACTACACAGAGAAGGAGGGACCAACATTTATCTTTGGAGATAACAGCTCTGGCCAGAAAAGAGGCTATGGATCAGCTGGGAATGGTGCGGTGTCCTTCAGTAAAGTGGCTTATGTTGATGGACTAAAGCACAATCTTCTTAGCATCAACCAACTCTGTGATAAAGGCCATCAAGTCACCTTTCTCAACAATCAGTGTCAAGTCAGAGATCTGGAGACATCCTCTATCAAGCTGACAGGAACAAGAGAAGGAAATGTATACACTGTCAGCCTTGCTCAGCTCAGTTTTGATGAGACATTATGCTTCCTTGCTAAAGCCTCTGAAGAAATAAGTTAGCTTTGGCATAGAAGGTTATCTCATCTCAACTTCAAAAGTATGTCAAAGCTGGCCTCCAAAGATCTGGTAGCAGGTTTACCCAAGTTTAGCTTCATCAAAGAAAGACCATGTAATGCATGCCAGCTTGGAAAGCAAATAAGGAGCTCATTCAAAGGCAAAACAGTCAACTCAATTGAAAGACCCCTACAGTTACTGCATATGGATCTCTTTGGGCCAATTTCAACTGTGAGCCTAGAAGGAAAGAGATACTCACTAGTCGTAGTGGATGACTACACCAGATACACATGGGTGCTCTTTCTTAACTCAAAAGATGAGACAAGCTCCCAACTGATAAAGATGTTCAAGCTAGTGATGAATGAAAAAGGAGAGACTATCAAGGCAATAAGGAGTGATCATGGCAGAGAGTTCGACTTCTCAGAAATGGACTAGTTCTGTGCAGACAATGGCATCAGCCACAACTTCTCAGCACCACGAACTCCTCAGCAAAATGGAATAACTGAAAGGAAGAACAGAACACTTATAGAAGCTGGAAGAACTCTACTAGCAGCAGCTCATCTGCCTGGATACTTCTGGGCAGAAGCCATCAACACTGCGTGCTATACACAGAACAGATCTCTTGTACACTCTACATTAAAGAAGACTCCCTACGAGCTGTGGAAAAGAAGAAAGCCAAATGTCAGTTACTTCCATGTGTTCAGCTGTTCATGCTATATTCTCAACAATGGGAAGCAATATCTGACTAAGTTCCAACCCAAGTCAGATGGAGGAATCTTCCTTGGATATGCTACAGACAGCAAAGCTTACAGAGTGTTCAACAAGAAGACATTAAGTGTTGAAGTCTCAATCCACATCATCTTTGATAAAACAGACTCGAACAAGTCTGCACCACAAGACACTACGATTGACGATACTGACACTATGAATGAAGTAATCGAGCCTAGCACTACGACCTTAGTTCCTGAACAAAGAATCGTAGTGTCCGAAGAAGAATCGTAGAGAGAGCTGAACCAGACGACGACTCTGGACAACAAGAACTAGAAGTCAATCTTGAGGAGTTCAGACAAGAAGGCACCAGAACAGATGTTCCAACAAGGAACAGGTGGGCAAGAGATCATACTTAAGATCTGATCATTGGTGATCCAACTGCCAGAATCAGAACAAGATCTGCAACTCAGAATGAATGCTTTTATTTTAGTTTTCTGTCTCAAATAGAGCCCAAGAAGATTGAAGATGCAATGCAAGATGCAAGCTGGATTGAAGCCATGCAAGAGGAGCTAAATCAATTTGAGAGAAGCAAAGTCTGGAGATTAGTTCAAAGACCAAAGAATCACCCAGTCATCGGCACCAAATGGGTCTTCAGAAACAAGATGGATGAAGATGGGGTGATCACAAGGAACAAAGCAAGACTGGTGGCCTAAGGTTATTCTCAAGAAGAAGGCATAGACTACGATGAGACCTTCGCACCAGTTGCCAGACTTGAAGCAATCAGAATATTCCTTGCATTTGCTGCTCACATGAAGTTCAAAGTATTTCAGATGGATGTCAAGAGTGCATTCCTTAATGGTGAACTTCAAGAAGAAGTATATGGGGAACAACCCCCAGGTTTTGTCAATCCAACCTCTCTGATTATGTCTATAGATTAGATAAATCCTTATATGGACTTAAACAAGCACCTAGAGCAAGGTATGAAACACTAACAAACTTTCTTATTGAAAAAGGATTCACTAGAGGTAGAGTAAACACTACACTATTTCTTAGAAAGCACAAAGATAAAGTTTTACTAGTTCAAATATATGTAGATGATATTATCTTTGGTTCTACTGATGAAAATCTGTGCAAGAGATTTGCCAAGCTTATGCAGAGTAAGTTTGAAATGAGCATGATGGGTGAGCTGAACTTCTTCCTTGGACTGCAAGTAAAGCAAACTGATGAAGGTATCTTCATAAGCCAAGCCAAGTACATCAAAGACTTACTTAAGAAGTATGGCATGGAATTAGCCTCTCCCATGAAAACACCAATTGCTCAAGCAACTAAGCTTGACAAAGATGAAAAAGGTAAAAGTATTGATATTACTCAATACAGATGTATGATAGGCTCCCTTCTCTACTTAACTGCCAGTAGATCAGATATAATGTTTGCAACATATATATGTGCTAGATTTCAAGCTAATCCTAAGGAATCACACTTAACTGCTGTAAAAAGGATTTTCAGGTATCTTAAAGGTACACCCTACCTGGGTCTATGGTATCACAAGGAGTCCTCATTTGAACTGACAGGATATTCAGATGCTGACTTTGCAGGATGCAAAATAGATAGAAAGAGTACCAATGGCACTTGTCCACTGCTAGGAAATA
This sequence comes from Panax stipuleanatus, assembly GCA_020205555.1. Classification (NCBI taxonomy): domain Eukaryota; kingdom Viridiplantae; phylum Streptophyta; class Magnoliopsida; order Apiales; family Araliaceae; genus Panax; species Panax stipuleanatus. The sequence goes on from CM035124.1 coordinate 127,094,549, forward strand.
GACTAGTGTCCTGGTTCAGCAAGAAGTAAAACTCAGTATCAATTTCAACAGCAAAAGCTGAATACATTGCTGCAGGCAGATGCTGTGCTCAAATCCTATGGATGAAGAACCAGCTAGCAGATTATGGGTTCGATTTCAAATCTATACCCATACACTGTGATAACATAATTGTCATAGCAATAACAAATAATCCTGTCATGCATTCTAGGACCAAGCATACAGAAATAAGATATCATTTTATTAGGGATCATGTTCAAAATAGAACAATATCTTTGTAATACATCCCTACTAAAAATTAACTTGCTAATGTGTTTACTAAACCTTTAGATGAATCCAGATTTAATAAACTAATAAGTGAGTTAGGTATGTTAAATTTGCAACCATAAGTTCTATACTCTAGATGGTGCTAACCTTGCAGATATAAAGGCTAAGTCAAAATCGTAGAGATGACAAAGAGGAACCACGATCGTGGAGTGATCCAGCCAAAGTAGATAAGCTCACTGTGATAGCAACATCATCAAGTCAAGCAACCCTTCTGATAAGTGTCTCAGGGAATAAACATAATCCTTAGTGTCAAACTAAGAGATTGGCCCTTCCTGAGCAACCTTAATCCAGAAGGGGTCATTTCAGAATGCATCACAAAAACCGTAGAGTCAACGGTCGAAGAGCAAGCAAAAGATCAAACTCACCAATCGTGGAGTGGTTCTCGGCAATCGTAGTCCTCTCACAAGGACTCACTAGCTCAGGGGGAGCTAAGGGCAAAACGGAGATTTTCACATGTATTAAAATCGTGAAGTTCTGCAGAATCTGACACGTGTCCCACGATGTAGAACATATGGAGGGAAGTTAAATTCATTTTGAACTGCTTTCTGACAGTTTACCTTTGAATTTCAAAAGACTATCTCTCTCTCACTCTCACTCTCTCTCTCTCAAACGAAACCCTAAGTTTCAGAAAGCTAAGCCAAAGTCGTTCATTACAGGAAAACCACTCTACATAAATGGCTGCTTCCATTGTGGTTTCCGGCTATCAACTATGCTTTGACGGATTCAAGGAGGCTGAACCTGAGATACACAAAGTCCTTTCACTCCTGAAGAAAGCAGGCCTTAAGAATGCTCTGAGCACCAGCACACTGATATATCCAAAGCTGATAAAGGAGTTTTACTGCAATGGAGTTGTTGATCAAGACTTCATTCTCACCAAGGTCAAAGATGTGCAAATCCAACTCAACGCTGAAAGCATAAACCTAGCCCTAGGTTTCAAAAATGAAGGTCGATCATCCATGAAGGCTATTAACTTCCATAAGGGTCTAAAGAAGATGGACTACACAAAAACTGAAGGAAAGAGTGGCTACAAGAAGAAAGAATTTCCACAAGAATATGAGTTCCTTGCTGATATTGTTGGAAAATGCATATGTTGCAAGAGCTCTGGTCACGACTCTGTAAATGAAAAGCAACTAAAGCTCATGACAGCCATCCGCTTTAGAGTCCAACTCAACTATGGAGCCTTGCTGATGGATTGGTTCGAAAAATGGATGCAAAGTCTGATGAAGACCAAGAGCACTGCCAAAATGGTATATGGGAGGTTTATCAGCATTATCATTCAGGATGCACTAAGTGACAAGATTGGAGACAATGATGGTATTCCAATCAATCCAAATAGGAAGATGACTTAGCAACTGTTTCAAAACTGGAAAAGGAATCCAGCAGAAAATGTGAAGATGATGTCTGCAACCTCATCTGCTGCAAAGGAAGCCAGGGAGGAAGAAAAAGAGGTCAATCAAGAAAAAGCTATAGCTTTGACCAACAAGAGTAAAGGGAAGAAGAAAATGTATGAAAGTGTTCAAACAGCTGAGGAACCCCAAGGCTTAACCACTGATGCCCCTCAAGGAAAGGAGATTATGAAAGAAAAGAAGAAGAAGAAGAAGAAGAAGAGGGAGATAAGTGAAGATAAAGCTGGAGGTAGTACTGAACCTCAGAGAAAGAAGAAACAGAGCCACAAAACTGGGAAGTCTACACTCACTATGATCGTGGAATCATCACCAATCGTAGAGTCCAGACTAGCTGCTACTGCAGAAGGAGAAGCTGCAACAGCCTCTCAGCCTGAGCAAACTCAAAAGGCTAAAGCTGAAGAAGATGCAAAGGCTGTGCCCAAGCCAAAGAAGAGGGTGAAGAAGTTGGCTAAGAACTATGCTATTACCAATGAAGAAATAATGGAAGAAGATGATAAAAGAAGGGCTGCAGAAAAGGCTGAACAGTCCACTAAGCAACAAGCATCTGGTCCAACTCCACAAGAGATCAGAATCATTGAAGATGTATTAACTTACATCAGAGATGTTGACCACTCTGCTGCACCTGATCAGACTATAAATCAAGATGATATGGAGATGTCTGATGCTGGTGGTGATGAATCTCTGGGAGAAGAAATGGCCAAAAGGGTTACGCCAGAAATGATTGTGATAAGCCCAAATGAAGATGACAATGTTGAATTACAAGAAAAAGAAATTATGAAAGCTCCTGTTCAAGAAAGTGCTTCAGCTGAGGGGGAGCAGTTAGAAGAAATGGAGACAGAGAATGCTAAAGCTGAGGGGGAGCTACAAATAGATAATAATGAAATCCCCTCAGTAAATGAAGAATTCGTAGAGTCTGCTGCTGCAGAAATGGTGAATATTGCAGATGATGATGAGATGATTGATGTTGTGCAAGTTTATGATGCAGAGAGTGATGAAGAAGAAGATGGTGATCTTGAGGTCATATATGTGAGACGGGATGGTGAAAGAACAACAAACTATAATCAGCTGTTTAATTATTTGCCCATGATGCCATATCATAGAGCTATGATTCTCAATTCCTGGGATCACATATTCTGGACTTTCAAGGCATATCCAGCAATCTCAATGCTTGCTCATGGTTTCCCAAGAGAAAGGAGGTTTGCTCAGAAACTGATCAAGAATGCTTCAACCTTAGAACCTGAGCATGAGGTGTATTCCACTCCTCTCTCATTTATTATCAACCACACTCCATCATCACACTTCAATCAGTTCTACAAAGTACCCAAATGGTTGGAAGTGGTCCTACATCCACTCAATCAATTTTCAGTTACAGAGTCCCAAAACTTTGTATCTGATGAACCAAATAACCAACTCGTTCTCGTAGAGCAAACTATGAATGATCCAATGATGATTGAGCACATCACAAGAGTTGTCGAAGACTCAACCATTGAAACACCAACCCTAGATGACACACTACGATTTATGCATAGTGATCAATCTGATGCTAAAATCGTAGAGTCTCCAAAATAGCTCAACGAAATAGAAACACAGACATCTAAGCCAAACACTACGCCTATACAGCAAACACAAACTCTAACCCAAGAAGACATTCCATCATCCTCCAACAAGGAATATTTCGATATAACTCTTGCTCTCGCAAGTTTATCAAGGAGAGATGAACACACTACAGACTACTCCTCCTTCTAAGACACAACGAATTCTCAATCAACTGTCTCTCATGCCAACAAAGGAGGAGCTTAATGAAGCATTGAATCAAATAGGGTCAGAATCTGGAGAGATTCTTGAAGCACACTCCATAGCGCTTCACATGAGATTCGATCATATAATCGAATTAGTCAAGCCTCTGCCAGGAAAGTTGGCAACTGAACTGTCCAAGAAGATGAAGGAGATTGTCAAGGAAATGGCTGACAGCCTAAGTTAAAAGGATGCTATTCACTTTGCTGCCACAAAGAAGCATAAGGAAGCTATGGAGATCATGCAGAAGAATCAGCAATCTCAGAATGAGCTGAAGACCAACCAAATTTCAGAATTGCGCACCTCACTTCAATACTTCTAAACCTCCGGCATAACTCAACTCAATCAGAATCACAATGCCATGGAGCGGATTCGCAACAACAAAAACACATTGAGGCTAGAGTTGCTAAAAATCGTAGTGATACTTCTCAAAACCACTCACAGATACATGAGCTGGTTGAAGGAATCAAGCGCCTCTCTGAAGATGTTTGAACCCTTGATGCTGACATAAAGGGGGAGAATACTGAGGAAGGAGATAGAAACAGAGGCAGAGGAGGAAGTAGAAGGCAAAGACAACCGCACATTGGTCAATCGTTGGGTAGCACTCAAAGAAGTCCTAGCTCTCAGCCTCCACGAGTTGATCAACGTTTGCAAAGTCCTCTCATGGCTGAACCCACTCAACGGAGCCAAGGTTAAGCCTCTATACTTATTTTGAAGTATTAAATCTATATAAATCCTTATAAATAAGTATTATTATATGTTAAATTATTAGAATTAAATATTAATACAAATATTACAATTTGACTTTTTAAACTCATAAACCTTTAAATTTATCAAACATAAATTAAACTTTAAAAAGTCCAAATTAACCTTCCATCTTCACCAACCTCATCTTCTTCCTTAAACCCATTCACAGTTGCCACTGCCGCCCTCAACCTGCACCTTTCTGTCGTCCATAACTCCATAGTTCTGGCTGCCTTTAAACCCCCACTCAATCCCTTACACCACCGTATTTCATCTGCCCTTGTGCTTGTCTCATATCTGAAATTTCTAAAGCCACAACTTCGTTGTTATGTCTCCATTAAAACAACCTAAATTGCAACCTTTGTTGCGACCCTCCCCACCTATTATTCCATTTCAGCCACTTAACTTGTATCTCTGCCCCCATCTATAATCTCAGATTAGACATGCAAACAAATCCTGAGACATGGCCTTGATCCGACCTGGACCTGACCTGGTCAAACCTTGGCCTGGTCAAGGCTGGTAATGATCTCAAATATTGAATATCTTGTAAATAAGATTTTTAAGAAATTATTTACTAAAATGAGATTTTTAGGGATAATTTGAGTTTTATGTGTCTGATGGTCGTAATATGACCACAAAATGTGTTATGTGAGTGTTTTGAGTGTTTGAAGGGTAAATGTGAAAAATAAATTTTTCCAAGAAAAACGTCAAAACATTATTCATAAAACACAGAAAACGCTAAAAACGTTCTTTTTTGAGAAAATCGAATTACATCATAGCGTTTATTTGAGGAAAAAAAGATGAAATCTCTAATAAAAGTTTTTCGGGAAAAAATCGTAAAAACACTATTCACGCTAAAAACGTAACTTCATTTTTTTGACTTTTCAAATTATGACATAACGTTTCTTCAGAAAAGGGGAATCGGTGGCGAAATCGAATTTTCGAAAGTCGATTTTTCAACTAATCGAGCGGATTACGAAAACATAACCGAAAAAGTTAGAAAACATAACTGGATATATAAGAATATGTCTAACTAGAAAAAGTTGGACTAATTAAGCCTAAGAATTCTATGTATTGGCTAAGGATTTGAAAATTGGCTAGGTTTGAGCCAAGGGTTAAGCTTAGGGTTGAGCCTAGGGTTTGAATGGTTTGGTTAGGAATTGAGGGTTGAGCCATGGGGATTCCTAGGGTTGAGCCTAGCTAGGGTTATTGTAACTTAAGTTTTGAAACCATGGTTTGAAGGCTTGAAGCCAATTCTTGCAAAACTTAGAGCCAAACCTAAAGGAGGTCATGTGTCACTTGGTGGAATTGAGCATGAAGTTAATTGAATGTAGAAAAGGGACAAGGAAGAGGATGTTGTCGGGCAAGAGAGATGTGGGGTACAAGGGTGGATGAAAACCTTCCATTTTTGGTAAGTTTTGAAGCTTAGCAATCAAAACATTTATTGCTTGTTCCCTCCAACCATTTGTTTTAGCCAAACAAGCCCTTATGCACTCATTTGGTCCCCTAACCCTACATGAGTTAACCTAATCTTATGGTATGGTTAGGTTAGTTGGTGGGAGATGAGATCAGTTAATCCTCTATAATTAACCAATTCATTTCATTTGCAAGAGAGAAAAAAAGAAACGAGAGAGAGCAAGAACGAGAAAGTATAGAGAGAAAAGAGAGAAGTGAAAGCAAGACAAAGGAAGAACTCAAGAATTCCTTGAGAAAGAGAGTGAAGATCCTAACTTAGTAAATGAGAAGGAAGATATCTAGCTTTGATCATCATTCAAGCCTTAGCTAGGAAGAACAGAAAGCAAGAACAACCAAGAAGAGGTAAGAACCCTAGAACCTACTTTCTTCATCTTATTTCTTTTACAAGCTTTGTAGTATGGTATGAAGTGCCTTGTTGGTGGTTGTTGTTGTTTGTTATGAAGATCATTAAAGGATCTTTGGAGTGATAATTCTAATTGTGGTTTAATCTTGTTGAACTACTTGTTAATATGTATAAAAAAGTGAAAACAAAAACTAAATCATAAGCCTAACCATGAGGATGAAAACAAACTTCGTAGAGTACTTCAATCGGACTCGTAAAAGTATTACTTGTGGATTTATTTGTGAAATCCGATAAGAAATATTTTTAGATATGGAAGTAATGGAAACGTTCTAAGTAGAACGGAGGAAAAATACGCTATAATGAAGTTATGGAGAAATTTTCCATTAAAAATGTCAAGCGTGAAAAATCAAAGCTTGGTACCCATTCGGGCCAAGTTTACGAGTAGCTCGATCCGACTTCGGATAACTTTGTTGTGCCGTTTAGAAAATTCAACGTTAAAACGTCTTTCGACGAAAAATGGATTCCGGAGGTTTTCGAGCCAATTTTCTGACCAATTAGAGAACTGTGAAAATTTTTATGTCCGAGGGGATTTGAAGAATATGTTACAACGAATAATATGGCTCAAGAACGGATTCATGCCGATATCGAATTACGAAGTGATGGAGCAATGAAATAGGTGCGTCAAACACGAGAAAATTTGAGTTTGGGCATCAAGATCGAGCATATATACGCTGGCTTTACGCCGGGGGTTATGCACCTGGGCGTATATACGCCGGTCACACGCAAATTTTGGGCGTATATATGCCAGGCTAATGTTAGGCCAAAATTAGCTTAGACGTCCTTTAGTAAATTGGACATAACTCTTTCGTATGAACTTCGATTGAATTGATTTAAGATGATCCGGAAATATAAGAAGTAGACCTACAACTTTCATTTAATAAATTGTGCGAGTTAAGGTCGGGATCAAGGTTGAAATTCAGACTATTTAGAGCTTTTGTGTAATCAGGAGCAAGGCGTGGTGGTTTATTTTTATTTCGGAACGCTGTGACGCCAAGTCACATTTGGATAGTATTTTCGAGTTCTAATCATTGTAATTTGGAAATATACTCTAGAGAAAATATCTTATACAATGGCGTGTCGATGGGGTGTTCAGATTAGACAAGTCGGGAGTGCGACGTACTAACGTCGAAACGCCGAGTCAAATATTAACGAACTTAAATAGTGTTTCGATTCTAATAAAACGAACATTATAAAACATAGAATAAAGTTAAAGTAAACCATGAGTGACATTTATACGTGGCTAATTAGTGTGTCTATGTGCACTTATATATGTAGGACGTTTGAAGATTAAGTAAAGTATAAGTATAGAAGACGCTTGAGGCAAATATTCTAACTCCATGATCAATTTTCGTTTGAATGTTAGTTTTGATTATGTGGATATATAGTCTTCTGAATAATCCTTATGTATGCTTCAGTTACACAATGTTTATCGATTGTGCAAACTTTAAACTTATACACTCTCTGTTAGTTGTATAAGTGTTTAATGTTATGCTATAATTAATGACTGAATTGTTCAAGTTTTAAAGTTGATAGTGCATGAACTATTTAAGATATACCTCAATGCCATTTGTTCTGGCTAGACGAAGATTTGAATATTTTATCGGTTTAAAAAGAAATCTTTGAAATATTTGTGATGTTAGGTATAGCTATTCAACCCTAATTGTTTTGGTGAAGATTCATATTCAAGTTTGAAATGAACAACCTTAATAATGGGGTATTTTACGTCGAAAAAATCCCGACATACCCCTGAGGTAGTCAAACAAACGCATATAGTGTGACGACCCCAGAATAGGTTCAATCCACCCAACCCATTCTGGGTCGCCAAATACATGGTACAAAATCCAAATACAATCTTTTATATCATACGGTTGTGCAAAATACGACCACACAACTGTGAGTGTCAATACAAACATGTAGAAAATATATCCACTCAAACTAAGTCTTCATTACAATTATTATCATACTATTTTATAAAAATAGTGAGGACTACTACTGCTCTTAACTCTGCCCATCACTCTGCTCCCCGACTAGTCCTTGTAACATTCTCATTTCCTGAAGAGGACAATAAAATAAAAGGGTGTGCTCAACTAGCCCAGTAAAGAATATTATGACTAAGATAATAATGAATAATTTATCGTTAATCTTCAACAAATCAGATAAAATATTATGGACAACAAGTTTTAGATCAACAACTGCAGCGGAAGTAACAATGCATCAAAAGAGTTAAGGTGAGGATACCTCGTTTTTATTTTCGATTTTAACTCCCAGGTCATTTCTTCGATTCCAACTATGACTCTCATGGTGCTTCAACCATAGTACCTCACAATGGTACCTATCAGTTTGCCACCGCAGAACGGCATCCCCTACGGAGAGTCTGGCTTCGGTGCATCCCCCATAAACAGGCAGTCACCAGCGAGAGGCTCGGGGCTCTTTACTTATAGCTCTTGATGCTTCGCCTTGACACGTTGACACGTTAAACACCTCGAGATACACCGCGATCTCTCTTTTCATATTGCTCCACCAAAATGTATATTAAAGATCGCGATACATTTTGGTACTATTGCGAACGGTGTGTTGTGTGCTTCCATCATGATTTTATACTTCAAATCAGCATCGTTAGGAACACAAAGTCTGGAGTTGACTCGAAGTATTCCTTCTTCATCAATTCTCGCCTCTGGAATAGCACCTTCTTGCACCTTCTTCTTCATCTTCATCAGCTCTGGGTCTGTAGCTTGAACAGCTTTTACTTTATCAATTAAAGCTGGTTCTACGCGTATACTTGACATCATCACGTGGGTCCCTAGAGTCTTTAACTCTATCTCCATCCTTTGTACGTCATACAAAATAGGTCTTTGTGTTGACAGCATCGCACTCGTTCTCGCATATAATCTTCTACTCAACGCGTTAGCTACCACGTTCGCTTTTCCAGGATGGTATTGAATGGTATTTTCGTAATCTTTCAAAAGCTCGAGCCAACGTTGTTGTCGTATGTTGAGTTCGTTCTAAGTAAAGAAATATTAGGATGTCATCAATAATGACAATCACAAAATGATCCAAATATTTCTCAAATATTCCGTTCATCATGACCATGTATGCAGCATGGACATTGGTCAATCATAAAAATATAACTAGAAATTCGTAATGCCCGTATCGAGTTCTAAAGGTAGTCTTTGGAATGTCATCAGTTCTAATCTCTAACTGTTGATATCCAGAACGGATATCGATCTTTGAAAAGAATTGTGCACCTTGCAACTGGTCGAACAGGTCATCAATGCGAGGTAGCGGATACCTATTCTTGATTGTGACATGGTTCAACTCCCGATAGTCAATATAAAGTCGCATACTACCGTCTTTCTTCCTTATGAAACAGGAGCACCCTAAGGCGATGTACTAGGACGTATAAAACTGATGTCTAACAACTCCTGTAGTTGGACCTTTAACTCCTGAAGTTCAATAGGAGTCATTCGATATGGGATTTTAGAAATGAGTTTTGTACCGAGTTCAAGGTCAATAAAGAATTCAACTTTACGTTCTGGGGGTAAACCAGGAAGTTCTTCGAGAAATACATCAGGAAACTCATTAACAACAGAAATATCATTCAAATCTGACGTATTCTGGTTTAAATCAGTGACATGGGCTAAGAAAGCTTGACATCCATTTTTCAATAAACGAATAAGTTTATGACTTGAAATGACATTGATTGATTTGAATTCGCACAACGGGTTGTTTAGGAATATGAAAATAACAACCTTACGAAAACAATCAATTTTAGCATGATGAGTGGTTAAACAGTCGATTCCAAAAATCACATCAAATTCAAGTATTTTCAAAGAGATAAGATCAACAGCTAATGTGAGGGTGCCAACTTGAATCAAACAAGATTTGTAAACTGTGGATGTAACGAAGGTTTCACCCAACGGAGTTTCAACAGATAAGTCAAAGTCTAATTTCTCAGAAGTCAAGTTCAAACGTTGAGCACAAGTAGGTGAAATAAAAGAATGGGTAGCACCGCTATCTAATAAAGTATAGAATTCACAAGAGTTTATGATTAGCTTACCCGTGATCACCTCGTTCGGGTTCCTCGCATTTTGAGAAGTCACGACAAATGCTCTTCCAGGAACCAATGACTTTGACTTGTCCGGGACGGCCCTTGGAGTCACCATCCCCACTGGACTCGGTTTCGCTATAGGACAATCTCGAGCTATATGACCTTCCTTTTCATAGTTATAACATACCTTGAATTGTTGTGGACAGTTTGGACTGATGTGTCCCTCTTGCCCGCATTTATAGCATACGACCGGTGATCATTCTCCTCCCCTAAAAACGGTTGTTGGTGCTGGTGCTGCTGTCGACGTCTTCACGTTATCATTGTTGTATATTCTCTTTTTGAAATCTCCACCCGACTCGCTTTTTTATTATTTTGGCCATGATTACCACCGAAGTGGTTACCATTTCGAGCCTGATAATTCCCTCCTCGCTGGTTATCGTTGTTTCGATGACTACTGCCACCGGTATGACTCTGGTTGTCCCTTGGTTGAACAGACTCATTATCTCGCTCTAATAATTGAGCCATGTTCACAACATCTGAATATAGAGAAAATTTGTGAGAAATGAGGTATTGACGAATTTCGGGTTTCAAACTGCTAAGAAACATCCGCGTTATACGTTCCTCATTCTCCACCAAATGAGATGCAAACCGGTATAACTCCGCGAACTTAGCCTCGTACTGGGACACAGACATGTTATTCTGTTCCAGTTTGATAAACTCTACCTTTTTCATATGACGAATACTTTCTAGAAAGTACTTTTCATTGAACAGTTTTTGAAACGCCTCCCAAGACATCTTGAGTGCGGCAGGCTGGGTACGCTTCACAGACTCCCACCAGTAATCTGCCTTACCACGGAACATAAAGGTGGCGAATGGAACTTCTGTTCCTCCGTGCATCCCAAGACATCAAATATCTTGGTAATTTGCTTAACCCATGTTTTTGCCTTGATTGGATCCGACTTCCCCAAAAACTCTGGTAATCCCAACTCTTTGAACTGCTTGGCAGTGACAAGCCGCGAGTTGCTATTATTTCCACCTGTATTTTGCACACGAGTCTCACTCGTCTGGTTTTACATGAACTGTAAAAATCTCCTAAACATCCCATCATTCATCGTTTGATCGGTAGTATTGTTTACAAGAGGAATATTGCCTTTCTGTTGCACGTTCTCCTGGTTGGTGATTAAAGTTATCTCAACGGTCTCATTCACTCCATTGCTAACATTTTCAGCTGTCATTCTCAAATACTACCATAAAGCAAGGGTTAATTAAATAAATTAACATATCACATATTAACCCTATGCTCCGTCTGACCAATTAAATACCAAATAAGCTTAGGTAGGACACACTAGCGAAGGATTTACTCGTCTCTCCCCTCCTAGTTCTATTCCCCGATCTCCGCCAAAGACCATATCCCTAAGCTCTGATACCAACTGTGACGACCCCAGAATAGGTTCAATCCACCCAACCCATTCTGGGTCGCCAAATACATGGTACAGAATCCAAATACAATCTTTTATATATACGGTCGTGCAAAATACGACCACACAACTGTGAGTGTCAATACAAATATGTAAAAAATATATCCACTCAAACTAAGTCCTCATTACAATTATTATCACACTATTTTATAAAAATAGTGAGGACTACTACTGCTCTTAACTCTGCCTATCACTCTGTTCCCCGACTAGTCCCTGCAACATTCTCATTTCCTGAAGAGGACAATAGAATAAAAGGGTAAGCTCAACTAGCCCAGTAAAGAATATTATGACTAAAATAATGAAGAACAATTTATCGTTAATCTTCAACAAATCAGATAAAATATTATGGACAACAAGTTTTAGATCAACAACTGCAGCGAAAGTAACAATGCATCAGAAAAGTTAAGCAGAAGATGATGTCTACTATCTTCTATGATTTAAAAATCCATCATCAATATTTTATCCCTGTAACATCAATCAATATATATCTCAAATCAAATATTCATCTTTGTACTACGGGCCAAAGATATTTTCATTTGTATCATCAGTGGTCATGTTCATCTCAACACCTGTCCATCTTTGCACTACAGGCCAAAGATATTCATCAGATAATCATTCATCTCTGCACTACAGGCCAAAGATATTCATCAAATAATCATTCATCTTTGCACTACAGGTCAAAGATATTCATCAAGCAACCATTCATCTTTGCACTACAGACCAAAGATATTCGTTTATATCACCATTTAAGACTGAAGATGATGAAAAATAATATAAATAACGAATCTAGTGAGATAAAGGACAAAATTTGGGGATTCGTAATTTAGTTTATCCAAGTTCAAGAATACTCCATAATAATCAATTGTGGAGCAAAATTCAAGAATGAAGTTCAAAACTTGGATCCAATCAAAGATAGGAACCATAATAGACAACTTGGACAAAGAAAAGAAAATTTAATTTTTTTGTGAATAGTATCGTATTCGTGAATAGTGTCGTATACGTGAATAGTGCTGTATACGTGAATAGTAACCCAGACATGAAAAGGTAAAAATTTTATAAAAAAATTATACTTCGTGAATAGTATTCGTGAATAGTACTGTATTCGTGAATAGTGCCGTATACGTGAATAGTAACCCCGACATGAAAATGTAAAAATTTCATAATAAAATTCATACCAATATTTCGGTAAAATGATATTGAAAGCAATAACATCATTTACAAAAAATAATATCCCTTACCTCAACAGACAAGTACTTCTGACTAGAATATCAAAAATAATGCTGAAGAAAACTTGCACTGCTTATTAACTCTCAAAGTATCTAAATACTCACAAAAATACGCTCGATATTATAGAGAGAGAAACTTCTGATTCTGGTGTTATTTTCAATTCTAACTAAACACCCTATTTATAGGAAATGCTTAGCAGATCAAAGCAGAAAAAAAAATCTACGGATGAAAACTTAGAAAATTTTCAGCATTATACAAGTGGGGCCCACTCTTGTTGGAAAAATCCTCCACCAACATGTTTTTCACCTCAAAAACATTTATTGCAACAAAATTAATTCAGACCCAATATTCCGGAACTTCAATAATTCATAATAAATAGCCCTTTTATCAGAAAAATACGAAGCTTATGTCCATACCATATGAAATTTAATTCTCTACAACTTTGTAGAAGAAAGTTTTTTCAAATTCCGAACGAAAAATAACCCAAATTTACATACGGACGAACTTGCAGGCTATAATCTAATTTCAATCAAAAATGGGGCCCACTAACATATTTAACATATTTTTTGTAACAAAAATACTCCGGAACCAATTTGCTCTCTTCCTCCTCATTTTATTCATATATCGTGCATTCATTGTAAAAATATCACCATTATTATATTATTATATTATTACATCATACACTTATAATGTAATATTACAATAATATATTTGAATGAATTATTTATCGAAGAAGATAAAATATCAACTCTCAATAATTGTCTCTTTAAAAATTCCTCCATTAAATAAATATTTCTTTATCATTTTTATCAATAATTAATTATTCACAAATAATATTACAGAATCACAATAATGACAATTAGGTCGTTCCCAGGAAAGAGGGGGTTTTTCGATAAGAATTTTTCCTTAATGGCGCGCAATTAGATTTACTAACCTCTTTTCTAAACATTGTCAATAATGTTGTCTAATAATATTATTCAAATAATATGAATTATTGATTTGATAATGTAAAATATTGTGAAATGACAATTATTAAAATATAACATACTATGCAATACTATGTGCTACTGTGCAACAACGCGTATTACTTTACTTACCGGGTATTCTAACAGTTCTAACGGTAACCGATACGCTGTTATTTATAGAAAACTTATTCTTGTCGTTTTCTTCATCCGACAGTTTTCTGTTATGGGGCCCACAAATGGCTGCGCCGTCGTATGAATATTCTCCGACAACAAGAGTATTCCACGACCAAACGAATATTCTCCGACAATAGTGAATATTTTATAACCACTTGTTTATTTTGAAATATTTGCACGTATCACCCATAACTTATCAAAGTTATCAAATCAACCCCTTACTATTTCAAAATAATATATAGAGGAAATTCAATTTTTATTCATAAAAGTTGGGGTCTTACATATAGTCGTTTAGTCATAATGTTGTACAACATAGGGTACAATGGGCTGATCACCCAACGTGCTCATGAGTCAGACGATTCATAGTTGAATTACTGTTAAACCTTTACGAAAATAAAAGTTCAAGGTCGATTGACCGCCCAATATGTTTTTTCGAAATATTAAATAAAGAGGGATTTCTTGTTATTACCCCTATTTATTCCTAAATTCTTTCACAACTATTGTTCCGTTGTTGAAATGAAAGCATGATTATGTATTTTGTTGTTTATCCAACTGTTTATACTTGCTGAGCTTTGTAGTTCATCCTTGCTTTAAATTAAATATTTTCAGCGAAGCCAGAGTGAACCGAAGTTTCTTGTAAGGATAAAGAAAAGGGGAAGATGAACGAGTAGAAGATAGTGTGAACTATGTGTAATAGTTAGAAGTATTGTAATAATTATTATATACATTATCATGTGATGAAAATTTGAAGGTCTGAGAACCTGGGATTTAGAGTGAGACATATTGTAATAATTAGTAATTACATTTATGTCATTATTATTATATTAGATAAGTAGTACCGTAAAGCACCATATTCAGGGTTTAAAGGTACACGGATTTGACGACGTCACATGTCAGTATCAGAGCCGTAGGTTAGAAACCTTTGGTGAGATCACCTTAGCTTATAACCTTGGAGGAATTAGAGCAGTATAGAAGATAGTCAGAAGATAAACTCAGAACGAGTTTGTAGGAGACGAATTAATTAGGGAATTCGTCAAAAGAAGTAAAATGAAAAGTAAATATAGTATATATATACACACACACACGTCTTATTGACCCCTAGCTAATTAATAGACTTTTTTAATCACAATTGTTTATAAATAATTGATTCATTAATTAATTGTTTTCAAAACAAATGTAAATTAAATTATTATTTAGTTTAAGGATATTAATATAGACAAAGATACATATATTGTTGTGAAAGAATATATTATTTAGTTTAAGGATATTAATATTACTAATTAATATTAATTCAATTACGTAGTTCTAATAATTTACTCCATCCGTACCTAATAGAACCTAATAATCCAACTATGTAGTTCTATTAGGTACGGAGGAAGTAAATTATAAATACTAATATTACAAAATATTAATATGTTGATGTTGTAGTCCCTTTTTAATTGCCCATAGTCCCATTTTAATTGTCCTAGCCGCTATAAGTTGTTGCGACATATCCCTTTTTAATTGTCCTAGCCGCTACAAGTTGTAGTCGCATAACCCTTTTTTTTGGTTGCCAAAATAATTCCCCAGCAACCGGTTGCCATGGATGCGAACTCATATATGAATATGTATGTATATGTATATATACTCCTTATTGACCCATAATAAATTTTTCTAATGACAATTGTTCATAAATAATTGATTCATTATAATTATTTGTCCTGAAAACTAATGTAAATTAGATTATTATTTAGTCTAAGAATAATATAGAGAGATACATATATAGAACTGTTAAGAGTGATATGTATAAATTTTTAATATCACCCCATGTATATATTTTTTTTCCTTATAAAAAAACTTTGTCCCTCCTATTTAACTTTGTCCTTGAAGCTCATATTTGACAATAGATCTACCATCAAAATTTTACAAATTTGAAATCAACACCACTAGATCTATAAATTAAATTTAATACACTCTTAAATAAAAGATTTAATATAAATTTAATATTCCCTCCATCCAATATTTAACAACCACTTTTTAAATGTCACGTTGATTAATTAAGGTAATAAACTCATTCCTAATATACCCCAATTAAATTAATATGTCCAACTCATTCACTTTCATTCAATATATATGCATATTTCAATTTTAATGCTTTAATTATTTCTATTCACATAATTACCATACTAGCATTTAGTCAACTTTTTATTTTTCAAGATGATCAAGTTGTTAATGGTTTCACTTTGCATAAACTAATTAGATGTATGAGAAATTGTGGAGGGTATACATGAAAAAATTGGGCAAAAATAATACAAATTTTGAAATGTGGCAATTTATTTGGGATAGATAAAAAAGGAAAAGTGGATATTTAATATGGGACAGACGTATAAATTGAGATTTATCAACACTCTTAGTTTCATCATAAAATTAAAATTTGAACAATCTTAGACATTTAGTTTAATCATGTATTTTCAAGTCTCCCCAAATCAAATTTCATCATTTCGTCCTAGGTAATATTAGGTGGAAACCGAAACGTGGAGAGCACCAAATATATGTATTTTCAAGTCTCCCCAAATCAAATTTCATCCTCCACATATACATAACAAAACACACACATACATAACAAAACACATACATATACATCTAAATCAACAAATATATGAATTCAGAGGCAGAACTAGGGGGCGGGCCCCTGAAATCTGAAACATGCTAATATTAGTTAAATTTGATATTTATTATGAGATGGTATTAATTCATTTGTTTTTTCATATCCTTCCATCTATAATAAATTAACAATATTACTATAAGATAAAATAATGTTAAATAAGTTTCATGATTAATTAATTAATATTGCACTCATTTATCTTACTGACTTAATCATACCTTGGTATCAATTTTTTGTAAATGAGAATAACTTAATTTATTTTCTTGCTTTGAGTGACTCCTCTCAGTTGTCTCCAAAGAAGATGACCAGAACCACAATATAAGGTTTTGAATATATAATATTACAATTTGTAATTTGTCTATAAAAGTAACTAATCAGTTGATTAAAAACTTCAAAGTCTGACTAATAGTTTCATAGTTCGGGAGAAATTAATTAATTAATTATATATATATATATATATATATATATATATATATATATATATATATATTTAAAGCCATTACACTCACAACTCAAATGTTGACAAAGATTGAAATAGGATGTTGTGAAATACTATAATTGGGCAAAATGAATTTGAAAGAAGCACTCCAAGCGTCAATAAATAATTTTTTTTTACTGATTTATTTTGACCCCGCTCTAAAAATGTCCTGGTTCCGCCACAGTACATGATGATTAACCAATGGTAACCATGGCAGTAAGAAGATATTTAGACCAAACTCAGACTCACGCTCACCGTTCTCCGATTCGGAAGTGAAACTGAGCTCAGAAATGGCCGCCAACGAAGATCGCATTGCCAAAATTTCTTCTACTATTCGAGTTATCCCTGACTTTCCTAAACCAGGTAATAATATAATGATGTGTATGGAAAATGTGTGTATTTGTGTATATATGTATCTAGTGATCAGATGGTTTGAAATCATCATGTATCCGTTGATTTAGGTGTATTTGTGTGTGTTTTGTTATGTATATGTGGAGGATGATTGAATTTGATTTGGGGAGACTTGAAAATACATATATTTGGTGCTCTCCACTTTTCGGTTTTCACCTAATATTGCTGTGGACGTGACTTATTTACAAACGGCGTCGTTTTTCAGTTGGTCAATTGGTCATATCTAGCGTTCGCAGTTTAATACTGTGAACGGGAGACATTTACAAAGATGAATATTTTGATCATCTGTCACGTCCGCAGTATTTAGCGAACGCTGAAAATTCAAGCAATTTTAAATATTCCATAAAATTCTAAATTAATGAAATCAAATAACATAGTAAAAAGTTTGTAACCTTTTTTATGCCACCAGGATGTTGGGCCCTTTTATGTGGGTAGACGCCGATATAACATATGTTTCAATAAAAAGAATCACTTGTGTGATTCTTCAATTGGACTAACTTTCACCCTAGGTTGTTTTTCCTCTAAAATGTTACATATTTGAACCTTTGAACTGCGTGCTTCTTCAACTTGTTGTGTATTAATAGGCTTTGTCAGCCGACAACTTGTAACCATGTAGTCTAGCTACTTGTCATTCAATTCAAATTTTAGTTTTGAAGACCTCGTAGAGGGTATGCATAGTTGATTGGTGAGGAAGTAAACAAATTCGACAATAAAAACTACAAACATTTTCAGAATTAAAATCATCCAACTACAACCAACCTAGCAAAATGTGTTATATCCATGAGCAAAACATGAAAAATCACCTCAATTGTATACCTATTAAATTTAATTGGAACAACACAGCGATGCGATACTGTAATTGAGGTGTTATTGAGCCAAGAAATCTCAAAAGGATAAGGAATTGACTCGGGTTGGAGGTTTAATGCATTCACAAGTTTGGGTGAAACTCACTATTTTGTTTGGTAGTGGAAGTACTCACAGCTTCTAAGATCCTAAGGCTACGTTTGGATTGAAGGAATAGAATGGAGAGTGGAATGATTCATACCATTTTAGTTGGCATGAGTCATTCTATACTCTCACTCCCTCAAGGAATAAAATTCATAAACTTGGGAGGAATAAGAATGGATCAATCCATTCCAATTACAACCAAACACAATTTTTTTCATTTCATAGGAACGAGTCATTCCATTCCCACTTTCATTACTCTAATCCAAACGTAACATAAAGATGCAGAATTGTAGCGATGCAAATTGGAACCTACCTAGAAGGCTGAAGTTATTAGTCACTATAGCTGATGGTGATGGTAAATGTCCCTCTTTTAAGTGCACTGTGCAAGGTTATGAGTTTGAACAATATGATGCAGTTCGATTGTTACTTCTTGGGTGATATGATGCAGTTTTGGGGGTTGACTGGATGCAAACCCGGAGACATTTGATTTTCATAAACTCGTATTAACCTTCTTAAGGAATGGAAAGAAGGTCACTGTTACGATATACTCCTTCCATCCTAAATTAATTGTTCAGTTTTGATTTTTTTAGGTCAAATTGACTATTTTTAAAATTAATAATTAAGCATGTATAAATATATTTTTAACATTATAAAAATTGGAAATTGGTATTAGTAGTAAATTGTATATACTTTTTTTTGTTATAACCTCTTCACCTATATTTTGGCAAAAATGGTACACAAAATAGTTTTAAAAATAATCAATTTGACTAAAAAAAGTCAAAACTGAGCAATTAATTTGGGACGGAGGAAGTCGGTTCAAACTCCTATTTTCAACTGAAAAGCTAACTAAAAAAGCTAGCTATTCAAGAGGGGATGTCTAAACCTATATCAACCCCACATTGATATCCCACCACACTTCCTTACCGACGTTCACGGCGGCTTTCACTCTAGCGACACTGACCCAATGCCCTTTGCACCTATCAGTATTTTAATCCGGCCTCTAGGTAGCCCTTTCCGTTTACCTTTGCACCTATCAGTATTTTAATCCGGCCTCTAGGTAGCCCTTTCCGTTTAGCCGGTAGTTTCACGGATCGTCTGATTTCATACCAAATGTTACGATATAGGTTCAAACTCCTATTTCCTCCAAAAAAGCTAGCTAAAAAAGCTAGCTATTCAAGAGGGAATGTCCAAGCCTATATCAACCCCACATTGATATCCCATACTACCAATGTGGGATTTGCCCCCCATATGACAAGCTCACATTGGTATTCATAACAGTCACCATTAAAGGCACCACAGATTTAGCCATGTTACAACAAATATCTACTAAGGGGTTGCAGAAATTAGCAAGGAAGAGGTCATTGGGGTTCATAGGACACCTGTTTGTTGTATTGGCAGAGGAGGTAGACACTATTGCAAAGGAACCAACTTCTGTAAAAGTTGAGATGGCAATTACCCCCTTTACTTGTTGAATTTCAAGATGTATTCCTCTACCACTAGCATCTACAACTAATGCAAGACCATATAGGTAATCTTTTTTTCAGAAAAATGAAATTGAGAAGATGGTGCAGGAAATGCTTGAAAATGGCATCATTAAATGCAACACAAGCCCTTTTGCTTCTCTAATATTGTTAGTGAAGAAAAAGATGAGACATGGCGATTTTGCATTGACTATAGGGCTTTAAATCAGTTAGCCAAGAAGGACAAATTTCCAATTCTTGTAATTGAGGAATTGTTGGTTGAGCTTCATGGAGCAGTTTATTTCTCAAAATTAGATCGTAGGGTTGCTTAATTATATGCAAGTGAGAACAAAAATGCTAGGGGACCGGGAAATTTTGGTGTGATTTGAATACATATAAAAAACAGGGTTGTACAGACAAAAAAAAACACCGGATTCTGTAAAAATTTCAGTTAGAATAAATATTATACTACCTCCGTCCCTTAAAGAGTGCAGTTTTAACAAAAAAAAATTGTTCCTTAAAGAATGCAGTTTTAGGAACCCAAAGCCTTCTTTTTCCAAATATGCCCTTGTTTTAATTAATGCACTAAATGGGGAAGTTAATGCACTAAAGAAAGAGAAAGGCTAGCTTTGTCATTTTATCCCACTAATTGGTTTGTGTGCTTTTTGCTAAAACTGCACTCTTTAAGGAACGGAGGTAGTACATTTTTTAGGAGTTGTTAAAAAAAACGGTCGCTAGACCGGCCCCAAAAAATGGTCGTCGTAGAAAGACTGAAGTGAGAATGTATGAGCAGGACATACAAAAAAACAGCTTTCAAGACACAGTAGGCACTAAGCCCGCAACTGTGAAAGAAATTAAGGGCATTTTTGGAGCTCATAGGTTACTATAGGAAGTTTGTGTAAGATATGGGGTGATGACTAAAGCATTGACAAATCTGTTGCAGGAGGATAATTTTTCAGCCTTCGAGGTATGATTCCTACTTAGATGCAGAATGTGGCAGATTCCCATGAAGGGGACCAAACTGTACAGGAGCTCATCCATTTATACCTTTAACTCATCCTTATACTGCACAAGGGGGGTTGCACAACAATTTTTTATACACATTTTTAGACTACATGTCTGTCCTAGATCCATAGTCTCTAACAGAGAGAACATTTTTCTAAGAACATTTTGTAGGGAATTGTTTAAACTTTTGGGGACTAAGTTGTGCTATAGCTTTGCTTACCATCCCCAAAGTGATGGACAGAGTGAAAGGCTTGCTTAACAAGTGTTTGGAGCAATACTGCATCTGTATGACACATCAAAGGCCACAACAGTACATCATAACAAGATGTGCCCTTTATTCAATAAAATGTCTTCCATCAAGAAATGTAATATAACTAGCCGTACTTCTATTAGTGCCGGATCCGGCACTAATGGAGGAGGCAGAGGGTGAACTCGGGAGGAAGAAGAACGGAGGAGGATCTAAGAGAGTGAGAGAGAGCAATTTTTTTTCTTTTGTAGTTAAAGAGGATATAATGGACAATAAGATTTATCATAAACTTTTGACGGTCTTGATCGTTTATTAGAGTGAGCGAAAAATTCAAAATCAGTTGTATTTTGTTAATTAGATTTCATAATCAAATACATCATCACAATTGTAATAATTAGCCTAATAATTTTCTTTCTCTATTTCGTAACGGCAAGAATTTTGTTCATCTTTATTTAAGATACAAATAGAAACGACACCAACGAGTCATCAAAGGAAACACATGAAAGCAGGTACATTCCCTAACTTCCTGCATTACAACCTTTCCCGGCTGGCACAAGCTAGCTATAAAACAATGAAACCAACCTAACCATGAGATCATCATCTTGCCGCTTCGCTGCATATATTACTAGTTTTTGGCAAATTTCGATACGGAGACTAGTTTTCAAGTTGTTCTGCATCTGAGACCATTTCGTGAGCCTTTCCATTTTGAGTTATCGTCCCTTTGGATGGTTCTTCTACTACATCCGCTGCAACCATTCCGTTACTGACACTAACAACGTATGGGCTCTGGTCAGTCGGGGATTCGTGAGGGGAACAGTGTCCCTGAGTTTGTGTCTGCAAAAAATAAGAATGAATAAAATGTGTATACGGAAATGAGAAACATTTCTCCAAGGGTCGAGAACTCGAAATGAGTAAGATGCAAAGTTTAGTTTTCGCCATTTGACAACAAATCTAAATCAAACAGACCCTGGCGACTAAATTTCTTTGCTGCAAAGCTTAACCAAGAAGATCTCGGTTGACTGAATTTGTTTTGTATTTAGTAAAGCGATACTATGTATTTTGATAAACTGAGGATTTAAGTTTCTGCTCAATAAATAACCAAAAAAGACCAGACCTGAACTGAACCATTGAAAATTCCTAGATATCCCAATAGTTTGGTAAATTTATTGTTTTTGCTTCTTTTTTTTCCTTTTGCAATCATGGGTATCTATATGAACCTCTTAGAGTTAGAATTTAGTGGCGGAGTCTAGTACCAGCCAAGACTCCGAGCTTAATTGCTAATATATTTATTTAAGTAGACAAACAAAGAGTTTGAGATTTTCACCTTCTTTTGTTTATGCATAAGAGGACTAGAATGAAGAACGCCAAGGAATTCATTTACCGCTCTCACCCACCTGCAAAAGAAACAGCAAGTGGAAAAGCCGATGAAGCCATGACACTAGAATAAGCTTTCAATGCGTTAACATTTAAATGAACAAAATCTGATTATGTATGTAATTGTGAAAAGATCATAACTCGGCGGACTTCCTAGGTTCTGTCTGATTTTGGACAAAGCAGTTAAACTAAGTTTCAGCTAGCTATTCCCTTTAGATTTTATAATGCTAGTATTAAATAGGAAAAACTTAGAATTCATTTGTATATACAATTTTTAAAAACCGAGTGCGATTTTGTGACAAACCCTAACAAACACAAGCCCATATCAACAAAATATATAACATTAAAATATTAAGAGAATGTTTGTATAGGGTACCACAAACTGGATGCTGTTATTCCCTCAAAATAACCCAGATGTCCACCATGTTTCGTCGTAGCCAGAACAACGTTTTTATTTGCTCTGCGAAGAAAGTTTAGTATTACTAAAATAGTAAAAGAAAGATGAAGATAGTGGAAATGTATGCGGTTGGCCACTTAAAGTAGAGCAACTTTACCTGCATTCATCCCAAGGTATGGCTTCCGCAGGACAAACTGGATCATCCATAGAACTTATACAGAGCAATGGGACTGCCACTCCTTTCACATAAGAAGCACAGCTTGCCCACCTGTAGTAAGTATCCACAGTCTTGAAGAAGAAAAATGTTATCAACAGCACTTGGAGGAGAAAAGTAAGGAAAATGATTTATATGACGACTAATTTTATGACGAATTTGGATTGCGATTAATGTGGAACGGTAAGTGATAAGATAGGATATTAATGTGCGAGTCCTTTTTTTATTCCCTCTCATCCCATGTATCCACATATGTCGGTATTTAATATTAGCATAAATTTGTCGTCATATATAGCAACACTCAAAAAGTAATTGCATCAATGGGTGTGTTAATAATTTGCACGTGCAAAAGAAAAAAAAAATAGGCTTCATACCAGAAAAAAAAATGGGATTAATACCTCAATTTTTTCGACGACGCAGGTGGCATATTTATCCCAATCCCGAACAGTACGTGTCTTTATTAGCACAACCAAATACAAAACATTAGTCAGAATGGAAATTGAATTTGTGGCTATCATCTATGAGATTCTTCTATATTGACAGTCCTATATATTCATAAAGTTATTAGTTGGAAGAAGCCAACCTTTAAGATGCCTTCCCAGTCAGCATGTTTAGTAAACTGGGCCTGATTTCTGCAATAAGCAACTATTATTAGATTTAGATAAATGAATCCAGCTAATTCTTGCATGAAAATACAAATACAAAAACATGTAAAATGAAAGTAAAAACCGTTTTCGAGAAGAAAATTAATAATATTAAAATGGCCATATTGAGTTGGATTTGATATTTAAATTTAAGTAAGAAGGTTCTGCAGACATACAAGTGTGCATAAGCTTGAAGACCAATAGCAAGTACTCTGTCATACACCCTTTGCACAAGTTTCCGTGCTATGAATCTGGAACCAATCTGGGAACAGGGGAAAGAGCTTAATAAGAATATTACATTGAACCTATGAGGACAGATTATAGGATAGAGCTTAGCGGGAAAGGTACATCAGCTACAAATGAATATTTAGCGTTGTATACTCCTTCCATTCAGCAAAAGTTGTCGCATTTGTGATTTCAGGCAAATTAATGAAGTCAATTTTTAAAGACCAAAATCCTAGTTTATGAAAATATTGGAATATTACCATTAAGATACTTCAACATAGAAGTTTGTGTTTGTACTTGTAGTAGGTTCCATGAAAGAGTATAGTATATTGCCATAATATTCCATGAAAGAGTGTATATCATCTAAATGCGATAATAAAACTCAATTGCGGTAATCTTTGCAGGACGGATGTACTTGTATTTTGCAAGAAAACTACGACAGCATTAGTTATTGGGGGGAGAGAAAAAAAATATACGCAACACAAGCAAGGTGACAATAGTAGATCAGGTGTGCTACTTGGTAGCATCGATCCCGTCACCTTGGTACCCTCGGCCTAAACCTAGACAGAAGGTCCTGGCTCTCCTAAAGAAGGTATTGCAAAGAATCAAGAAACTTCACATCTCTCACTATATGAAAGGCAAAATTGAGATCATCGAAAATATTAGCATTACTTTTGCCCAATGGTCTGAAGGTTGTGATCCTCTCGTACCTCCAAAATATATTACCATACTTTAAGCAACACTCCAATTATCATTTTGACGAGCTCCAAACTTTTCTGGGTGATGAACATTTGGAACTAATTTTTTCATTAAGAACCACTCTCAAACATGTGCACACGCACACAACCAGATAGGTATATCTATTTCAGCTCCAGGCTCTAGTTGTTGAGATACTACTTAATGTACTAATGAAATTTTAAAGAGCCAAACATTTTTTAATTATTTATATCATGTCAGAATCTGAACAAAAATAGTAAAAAGAATTTTTTTAAAAATTAAAAAATTTAAGTACTAGTGTACTTTTTTCTTATCACGCTGCCTTTTGAAAATATCTAACCTGAAAAGTTGAAACATTGCTTCTAAGACTCATGTGAAGTTAAATTACTAACCAAAAGATCCCACGGAGAGCATACGACAGCAGCACCAGCAATAGGACAATTGTCCCCATCTTCTCCAAGATACTTTCCCTGGTGGCAATAATTTAAAAATACTTAAATAAGAAATATATATTTTACACTTGAATGACCATAAATATGATTTAAGAATCAACACAAGTAATCACATTGTGGTATTTAAGTTATGGATGTTATACTGGTATGGATTAATGAACTGTGAATGATCAACTAATATCCAATTTAAGCAAGATCTAAATACAGATAGATGACACTTACAAAATATAAATATAAATTACGTATAAATACCTATTCATGATGGGGGAAAAGATGTCAAAGTAGTGAGAGCTAATTTTTGATGTGTTATCACTGTGTAGTTATCTGAGTCATAAGTTACCATTCTCATTTATGGACAGAGGTAAGAGTTAAAATTAGTAGTTTTGGTTTTTTTCTTTCGATAAGTAAATAAATCTATTGAAGCAAAAAAAAATTGGGGATAATCCAAAGCACAGGAGAACGCAGGTACTTCAGTACAAGAGATTTCAAGAATATAGGAAACTTAAACTATCTTATATCAAAATTGAAATTTTGAGTTACAATCATTCCATTAGGCTGAAACTGAAAGTAGATCAGATATTGTACCACAATGTTGGCACCAATACTAGTTCCGACAAGAAATAGCGGAGCCTCGGGGTATTCGTCCCGGAGATGGTTAATGGCGTCTCGTATATCCTTTGTCCTACCAGCATTATAAAAGTGATCAGACTGCACAGAGAATAAGATGATACCATTATAATTTAATACTGTGAGAAATAACAAATAATTGTAGTCCTAAACAATTTCTTTTTCATTAATAATATGAAAATGAAGCAAAAAAATAAAAATAGAAATCCTTAGCTAGAGACCATCATCAGTTATACAGACATGTTACACACATTAGGGGATTAAATTTTACCAAGAACCTAGAATGTGAAAAGATCAAGGTTGTTATCGCAACTTATTAGATATTGTATCATCAAGAAAAGTTCACAGTAAAGCAGATTGTTGGTGCTAAGCCAATGTTACGTGGATGGCAATTCAATACCGTACGTTAAAAGGAAACAGGAGAAGAAAACATCACTTTCCGTAGCACAGAGTACATTAGGGGTAGGTTTCTTCAAGTGCTTAGTTGGTATTAATCCAAACCGTGGTAGGAAAATATAGTTAAACCAGTTAAGTTATTTCTAGTCACAACATGCGCATTTTCAAAGAGGTTATGCATGTCATCACTTACTGGGCCCCATAAGGCACTCATTGGGCTACACATGTTGGCATTCTCTAGAACCTTCTTGTGCATATTAGGATTTCTAATAGACTGTTTTAGATTTACCCATGTGCTGATTATTCTTGTAAATATCCAAGAATATTAGAGGATGTATCTAAATAGTCATCATAAGCCTCCCCAATAGATTTGATCCTAACCATTGGTTGAATACTAAGGAGTGCCCCTCATCTGTAATCATAATGTAGAGTTATAATCATGCTTGAGCAATAGGAAATATAAAAATTGGATCACCAAATTTGGTGATTCGGAATGAAGGTATATCATGTTTTAGAATTTGAAAAACATAGAATTACAAAACTCTACTGATTTCAATCTTCTTCACTCTCTCAAGTTCATGATGATGAATCTTTACAACTACAAATTAAATCACTCACAGTGAATGAAACGCCGCCCATTCCTCGGTGATTGCATACCACAACATTCCATCCAAGTTTTGCCGTATTGAAAGCAAGAAACTTTATATACTGCAATACATTTGGCAAAATAACCAGACAACATTACTCTATTATACAGAAAAAACTAAAAGATTAAACTATCGAAGGGCTTTAAAAAGTAGCATATGTTTTATCACTCTTATTCACGTCAAAATTCCAACTTTCATGTTGAGGAGCTATACTAAGGTGGATCATACTACACAAAGGAACTAGAATGCAAGAGTACTAAGATAATAGGGAGAACCAATACCTAGAGCTCTTAAGACATGTTAACAACTTCTATAAAAGCTCAAGTTTTAAAAAAAATTACTATAATATGTAACATGTTCTAATAAATATCATTCTAACTCAATAGCCACAAAAGTATTATTCCATTTTGAATTTTTTTAAGAATTTTGAAATATACAAATTCACGAAATATTCATTTCGAACCTCAAAAACTTTATCTTTTATTATATCAAAATTTTAGGTTTCTTTCATAATTAGCTATCAAATCCTTGAAATATATGACTCCCGCAGCCTTATAGTGCCTTCAGGAGTTTAGATAAAATTTACTCAGTAGCAAACAGCAAATGAGACTGAGTTCAACATTAGCAGCGTAGTCATGGGCTAATAAATGTAACAAACTCTATAAGAAGCAGCTTTAGAACACCAACAAAAGCACTTCAAACAATTTACATAAAATAGGTCTATATGTTTCAGTACTTACAGCAGCAGAAGAATCACTAGTTAATCCAGGCACCACTATCACAATTGGGGTCGTATCGTTCTTTGAAATAACATTAACATTATTCTTGCCCGCAGAACTTCCTAAGACTGCAGAGTAAATGGAAATATGAATAAATATACTTAAGAAAACACCACCTTTACACAAGTATTTTTATGTAGATATATGTTTTCTTTATTTTTGATAATATTATTCAAATATAATAAAGAATAGTCCTACTATGAAATTTCTTCAGCAGGGTCCCCTCGAATGAACAAATGGGGTTAACAAGAAAGCAAACCAAAAATATTGCCTAAATTACAAATAACTAAATTAAAGATCACTTCACCAAGTAATCATTATGTAGCAAATTATAAGCAAAAGACGCTGACATTAACAAGAAAAGGTATGCATGATGTTTATATTATAAAAATAGAGACTAATTATAGGGGTCCCGTCCCCCAATTGACATGTCATGATTACATTAGTTGCTCAATAATTCATTTATTGCACCAATATAACCATGATACATCAATTTGGGATCCCAAATTTGGTAGCTAATTTGGAACCCCTAGATGTATACAATGCACACCCATACACACACACACACATATATATATATATATAGATACATATATACTGTAAGCTACACGGACTTCATCAATTGGAGGGTCGACTACAATATATATATTTAGATAAACAAAGTAATAAGAAATCATAAGCTCATCTATATGATGACAAGACAGTTTGTTTCTGAAAGGGAAGAGATGCCATAAGTACACCTAAAATACAGGAGGAGAAAAAGAAGAGATGCCACAAGGATGAGTATACTAATTCATAAGACCATATCTTCAGAGGATAATAATCGAAAACAATGACATGATGTAAAAGGAAGACATGGAGTTTAGCTAACCAGGCTCACACAATGAAACTTAGTGTCAAAAGTGGTGTAAAATCAGGCAGATCAAATTAGATTTTAAGAGCAATAATAATTACAAAATGAATCTTCTCTATTTACTATGAATGTGTTTGTTTGCATCTATATATGCCTTAATGAGTCGCAAAATTTATGTCAAAAGTTTTGCAGTACCATCTGAACTCATTAGCCAATCCAGAGCAAAAGTTCCACCATCGGATGAACGAAATAGTTCTCTGAAATAACATACACAGGTATTGTTAGAAAAGAAACGTTAAGTTTTATGTAAACATTGCAAAAGAATTTAGCAATGACACCAATCAATTACATTTATAAAAGAGAGAGTGTGTGTGAGTGTGTGTGTGTGTGTGTACAGATAGATAGATACCAGGGAGGCAGAGAGAGATGTGTGAGAAGAAAGAAACAAATGAAGTTCATAGAAAACAAATATCAGAGAGTAGACCGAACCTATATATAGCAATCCCCAAGAGATGGGAATAATTCAGTTCAAAATAAGAAGAAATTACAGGTATCGAAACTTATTGAACCACGAATAACTATAACTAATTTAATCTGCAAGTAGTTAGTTCTTGGAGGTCCTCCTTCATAACAAAAACTAATATAAAAATAATTTTAAACCAAACACTCGGATCAGCAACTAAAGCAATTAGAGGGCTGAGAATAAGACAAACTAGCGTTGATTGATTTATCTCGAAACCTTTATTTGAATCTTCCCTGAGTTATAAAAAGAGCATGAACGTCATGGAAAGAATTATAAGCACAAGTTGGCATTATAGAGACATAAACCTTCTGCTCAAAGCATCAGCCACATGAACAATGTACCAGAATGGAAAAAAAAACTAGTACTGATAGCTTCTCACTATATTGCTAATGATCCAGTTTTTTATAGGGAGAATCCTTTAGTTATTCCCCCAATCATAATTGATTTTCACATTTGGTCCCCTTAGTATTTTTTTCACGTACTTCATCCTCAAACTTTATAATTTTTGTACATTTTGTTTTTTTCGCAAGTCAGTTTTCTGTATCTAAGATCCCCTATAAGTTGACTCGCCGACAATCCAAATCAAACAAAGTCCAACACTAATCTGTTTATTCAATGTCTAAGTCATACCTTCACTTAATGACAGAATCAAGTAGCCTTCCGGAGCAGCATCAATACACAACAACATACTCACCATAATGTAAGTTGACTACTACATGCTAAAGAAAATAGTCTCCATTGAACGAAACAATCTTCTTTCTAATTCTGTGAAGATTTTAATTTTTTTATTTTTTTTGCTTTTCATGGACGTTAAAAAGATTCCCAAATCTCAGAAAAGTAAGGCCATCCTTAATATTTTCTAAAGTTATGACAAGGGATGATATAGCCCTATCCAACAAATTTGAAGTTTCAAACAATCAAAAATCGCCAGGCAACCAACATTATACTATGACCCACGTTAATTTCTAATTTCTCACATTGCGTTACAACTATTTGCTCCTTCCAAGTAGTAACGTAGTTTCATTAGTTTGCAAAAAAATCATCACACCACCTAAAGATAGGTTGTAAGTAACCAACATACTATACGAGACTTATTCAATTTTTTTTTTTAACTAATAAAATATATACAAAAACATGGAGACCAAGATGTGGTGCCATTCTAGTACACGCGGCATCAAAAGGCAGGATGATACAAAAAGGACAACCTGAAGCAAGAGACCCCAATAAAGCCTTATGAGAGTTCTTCATAAGTAAGCAGGAAGTTTCTTTTTATAGCATCTAGATAAAACCTATTAAAAATCAAGACACTGATGTCCTTCAGTTTGAACATAGTACATTGCAAAATAAGATGTTTAAACAGTGCCAATTATTAACGTTTATCCTTTTTACATTGCTCTTTTGTAGCTCCAAATTATACCGACTTCTAATAATAAAATAGTCTACATCCAATACTGTAATTAGAAAGTATAAATGCAGATATATACCATAAATGCCAAATAAATAACGCCACCTAACTTTAATTTATAAAACACTTGGTCCTATATAAGCACAAATTTATGATATGAATTACCTTTTGTAGCTGAAAGAAGGAGGCTTCCCAACAAACTCCAAAAGTGTAGTTTGAAAGTGCGGGCTTGCAAGCCATGGTGTTGCAAAGTACCTGCTCAATCAAAACCAAAACAGCAAAAGAAAACCAATAGACTCATAAATAAGCCATTCGCGAACACCTAAGACATTTCCCAAGTAATAAAAATGAATAGTGATAAGGTTAGTGCCATATGGCACTCTACAATCAACTTATGGCACTCCAATTTAAATCCAATAATAATAATCATACACTTCCTTGTAATTCTATTCCAAGCATAACTACATCTCTATTTTTTTTCCCCTTAATCTATATCTGATTATTTACTTCCTATAATCTTTTCTCAGCTAAGTTTTTAAGAAGTAACAGAATCAGGAGCGGACCCAAAGCTGGGGCAGGGGGGGCACATGCCCCCACTGAATTTTCAGGAAGTCTGCCTCTTCATATCATATATATATACTACAGTTATTAATATATTCACAAATTGTAAGGCTTAGTGGAACAAAATAAGTAGAGTACTACAGTTATATTAGTACACTACTATTATGTTACTGAAAAAAAGAATATGCTACTATCTTGTTAAAATAAAATACTATTATAAGAACTTAAGTATTTTATTGTCTTGATCAATTTACTTCTCCTGAATACCAAGAAGGTAAAAAACAAAGGAGTTACAGTTACTAAAAATTGTGAAAGATTTCTGTTAGAGTTTCTATAATTTACCCGAATTTTCCAAGAAAAAAAACAGTACCTAGTAAATATTCCTATATTATGCAGATGGGTGCTGTCATTCATTAGTTAAAATTGGAGATCAACATCATTATATTTATTGGCCGGCTGTTGTGGAACAATTCACCAATCACTTAATCAAATTTAAACATTTTAATTAATAATTTTAAAGTATATTAATTAAAATGTTTATCTATCATATTAATAAGATAGTAGCATATTCTTTTTTTTAGTAACATAATAGTAGTGTACTAATATAACTATAGTACTCTACTAATTTTGTTCCATTAAGCCTTAAAATTTGTTAATATATTAATAACTGTAGTATATATATATGATATGAAGAGGTAGAGGAATGGGAAGAAGGCACGTCGAAAGAGGCGTACAACGTATGTATGTCCCGTTACTACTGCAACTGTTGAAAGGACATTTTCAGAATATCGTCAAGAATGAACTCCGTAATCAAATGAGAGAATGGGAGATGAATGGATGAATGTCTGTTTAGTAACATACATTGAGCATGATATTTTTGTGACTATTAAAAATGAGGCTATCATGCAACAATTTCAAGCAATGAAACCTCGAAAAATGTTATTGTAAACAATATTTAAGGATTATTTAGTTTTGTGATTCATTTTATTAAATTTTTATTCTTAGAGAATTTTTATTTCGAATTTGACCCCACTGAACTTTCAGGCTGGATCTGCCCTTGAACAGAGTTAACCATTTCGGGTACCATGTTTTAAAAAAAATTGAAAGAAAACATCTATTGTTGTTTCCTTTAGGCTTTAGTTCATAATAGGCTACTATTTGTTGATAATCTCATTTATTTAAAGAAAATTCCAAGAAAGGTTCAAATAAATTTTGATAAAAAGAAGAAAGATAATGTATTAATATGTATTACCTCAAACCATATTCTAATACAAATGTAAGAACAGAGAAGTGAAAAATACACTACATTATTGCTATAAGAGATGGAAGGTGCAGGAAGCTCTATTTGGATCATCCAAATAGAGCTTCTGCAACCTTTTAAAGATTTGCTAAAAATAATAATGCTCTAATTAGTTATCTCATTTATCAGCGTATATCCATTATAAATATCATTTCCTCATGTATGTATTACATAACCGGACAAATTCCGCAAGGCTGATAATGCTTCTGTTTCACTTCTCTCTCTTTGAATTTTTTTACATCAATCAGGTACATTAAGTAAAATGTGAAACATTCCTCATTATAGTAATTAACAAAATACCCCTCAATTTATCTTACGTAAGTAATCAATGTTTTTCTAATTCAGGATAGCCATTCGATTTGCGCTTTCATCAGTACTCATGTCGAGTTTTGATAAAATTTATCATCATACAAATTATCTTACTACACCAAACAAATTATTAGAATATAAAATTTTTGAAAATAGTTTAGTTTTATGTCCTACTCAAGATAAGCTATTCAAATTTACCAAGGGAATGAAGGCAAAGATTACACCAACTCCAATCATTATACATTTACGAATCTCCATTAGATTTCTTTGACAATGAGTATAATATATTCAAAGAGGTACCAAGGGTGCACAAACATACAAAAGAACAGGAGAACCTTGTGCCACTATGTATTTCTACATCTTTTTTTTCATTCTCAAGTATTACTCCTTCCGTCTCACAAAAAAGAGTCGCATTTGACTTTCATCTTAGTTAACTTGTGAAATCCTAAAATTCAAATTGTGATGTGAATTTAATTTTATTATCGAAACAACAATTTTGTTCTTAGTAACACTTTTAAGGTACTAGTTTAAATATGAACTTGCATTAACCAAAATTAAACAAAGAGTCATGTTATGTCCATAAAAAATGTCGACGTATGTGAATATATAAGATAGATAGGAATTGAGGACCCCAGACACTATTATTCTATCTTATCTTTTAGAGTTCCACGTTAGTCGCAATCCAACTTTGTCGTGAGATTTATCGAATACGGTATCTATCTCTGTTAAATAAATATATATATATATATATATATATATTGACAAACTTTTATACTAGTTTGCAAAAATTAATAGAGAAATTGTTCCTTTATTTACCAATAAAAACTTATAAATTGAAAAGGAAATTATTTCAAGAAATACATATAAATATACTCCCTCCGTACCACAAAAAAGACCACTATCAATCAATAAGTAATACTTATTACAAAATAACAGTCTTCTCGAGTTTATCATTATAACATTTTTAGGTTAAGAACTTACTTATGACTGAATTACAAAATAATTTTGTCATATAAAAAATGTCTAAAATACACAATTCAAATATAAAATATTATATAAAATCTATTTTACCCTCAAAAAGTATCTTCACTTCAAAGAAAAAGATAGCATCTTTAATTCACTTATGTGGGGTCCATTATGAGAAAAAAATAAAAACTTATTTATACTCTCCCCTACTTTTTCTCTTAACTTGTGTAAAAATTATACTAAAAACATCTTTTATACGACCGACGGATATTTATTTTTAATACTTGGAATAAAAATGTATTCTTAATATTTCCGGATTAAGAATATATTCTGCAAATGGGACCAATTTTTTTTGGAACCAATGGAGGGTATATATATGAACTAAACCAGGCAGAATTATACCTGCCATGAAGAATCCGACACTTGGATACCACAGTCTCATAAAGCTCCGACCCGGAATCGTATGTAAGTTTCACCACACTCCCTCCAGAGAAAAAATCTTCAATAAAATGAAACTCCAAGAAATTGTACACCAAAACCACAAATACACAAAAAAATCCCAACAAATAATGGGAAATGGGTATCAAAGTGGCGGCCTTAAAGAGGAGTTTGTAGCCATTAATCGGCGATACTTCAATGGATTCCGCACAATCCTCCATTGAAGAAAGGAAATTGAAAAATAAGAAGAGCAATTTGGGGTTCTGTTGGGGAAAGTGAAAGAATTGGATTAAGGGTATTGGGTGGGAGTTTTATATTGTGGATTTGGAGTATTAAAAAGAAAAAATTCTGCAAATTTTTTAGTCAAATTGATTTGGTGGGCTACTTTGTTTTGGAGAGAGAAAGTGTGGGATTTTGTGAAATAGAGTAAAATATTTAGAGTGAGATGGAATGGAGTGCTGATGTTGGAAAAAGGGTAGAGAAGGAGAGTCAAGAGTGGCGAGCGGGTGATTGAAAAAGAAATTAAAAATAAAAATTGGTAGGTCAGTGGGGCACTGGGGCTAGGCGGGCGCTGGGCATGGTGGACTCGCCACAAATGATTGACTAATAAGTATTTGAGCAATCTTACTCTCACATAATTTGGATCACTTAAAGTTTATACACACATATGCATATTTATGGGTCTGCATGTCATACATGACTCACAATATGTATGTGTGTGTATGTGAGCATTATGTGACCCAAAATTATGTGATAATAACATTATTTTAAGTATTTTGCAGTTTGATCTGATGATGTTATGTGTCTGTTGCAAGGGTTTATTTCTTGTTTTAACGTATCCTTTAGGTGAAGTTAGCACTAATTTTATCGTAGTAAATTCTACTCCCTCCGTCTCTTAATATAAGTCGTTTTAGAATTGTGCACAAGCATTCATGAAATGATTGTATAGCATTAAATATAATATCAATTGCCTATATTGTCCTTGTATTGAAAAAAGAGGGTTTTGTTTATTGGGCCAAATATAGTGAGAGAACCAAAGTTATACTTATTACTTGGAGTAATATTGGAAACTAAGCAATTAATGTTACTTGAAATTGTAAAACGTCTTATATTAAGGGATAAAAATATTTTTTTAAAACATCTTATATTAAGGGACGGAGGAGAGTATAATTTTTTATTGATCAATGTAATAAATAGTTATACAAACTTACTACTGTGAAGTTGGTGCTAACTTCATGTACAAAACTAATTCTAGTTACAATTGGTAATTATCAATTAACTGTCTAACAACTAATTATACACGTTCTGATTATTTACATGCTCCTTTTATGCACATAAGATTATCACAAGAAGATTAAGTGCCTTTGGGTGACCTTGCACTATAAAATCCTACTAAGAAACTCATAAATCAATAGTAGTCACTTCATAATCATACATATTTATATATACAATGTTACATGTATACAATTTATAAATGTTACATTCAAAATGCTTCTAAATTTTTTTTCTTAAATATGATATATAAATTACAAGTCTCGTCATGGGACTGAGTAAAAGTTAATTGAAATGTATACTTGTATAGTTGTTGTTACTGTTAAAAACTTAAAACGGATATGAATCATATTCTAACACAAGTGGATGAAGAGATATTTCATTTTTTTTATTGCTCGTTTTTTTGATAATGATCATAACAATATTGAAGAAGAGTATATAAGAAATAGAGTTGGATATTCAAAAGTGTCAAGAAGACGACAAAAAATAGTTACTAATATCTAAAATGGCTGCTCTTGCAATTTATATATATTATGAGAGTTTTATTTGTAAGGAACCATGTTGGAATTTTTCAAGAACCGGATACATGTTGATAATGGAGATACTAAATGGTCATGAATCACAACAATGTTATCAAGATTTTTGTTTAGATAATTAAAAATACCTTTTTAGAATTGTGTGGTGATCTTAGAAATTATTATGGGTTGAAGCCCTACCTGCATGTGATATCATTGTGAAAGAACAAGTAGGCATGTTCTAAATAACTTTAACACATGGGGATGGAAATATATTGATACAAGAGATTTTTCAACATTCGAGAGATACAATAAAAAGGCATTTTCATATGGTGTTAAATGCTGTCTTACAACTTTCTACAGACATTATTAGACCGGATGTCAATTATAATAATTGAGCACA
This sequence comes from Panax stipuleanatus, assembly GCA_020205555.1. Lineage (NCBI taxonomy): Eukaryota > Viridiplantae > Streptophyta > Magnoliopsida > Apiales > Araliaceae > Panax > Panax stipuleanatus. The sequence continues at coordinate 127,130,798 of CM035124.1, forward strand.
ATATCACATATCATGTGCCGCAGAACTACTAATATCTTCCATTTGTTGAGGTATAAATATTTTTTTCTCTTAATTGAAGTGTATATTAATTATACATGTTATATGAAGGTTTTATTTTTCGTATTTTATTATAATTGTATTGTAGCAAATTATGGTATACACATAAAAGCTCGACTTCCAAAAGGGCAAGAAGTTCCATACATTGAGAGAAAAAGACATTCATACACAAAACATAATGGTGGTATGCAGGGGCGGATCCAGAAATTTTATCCAGCGAGTGCGGATTTTAACTGATTGTTTTGTTAAAGTTAAACAAAGAAAATTTGAACTAATCATAATAATGTTTATAAATTACAATGCTATCCTCCTAGACCCCATAGCTTGAAAATGTTCTAAGATAGCTTCATTATCAATAGTTTCAAATACACCATTTTCAATGTAAGGAACCAAACAATCACTCAACCATTTATTGCTCATTTGGTTTCGGAGAGTGGTTTTAATAATATTCATCGTTGAAAATATCCTCTCCACCGTGGCAGTAGCAACCGGCAAAATCAAAGCCAATTTCAACAACAAATAAACTCGAGGATACACATCAATCAGTGGCCAAAATAGCTCAGATTATAAGTAGATTTAAACCCCTAAAATCCACAAATCTTATCACTAACATTGTAACTTAGAAGTATTAACTATTAACTATTAAGTATAACATATTAACATTAATCTTAAAGAATAAAGGATCATACATTCATACTCACCGGCGGCGCTGTGACAGGAGAGAGAAAGATTTATGAAGCTTGTTCACTTGAGAGATTTATGAAGTCTGTAGAGAGATCATAGACGCAGAGTGAGAGACAGAGACTTGTTCACTTTTGATTGTGGGTTGTGAGCCTTGTGGCTGGCTATTTTAAGCTTTTAAGTTTAACTTTAGTTTTTTTTTATATTATGCCCCCAAGATTTATGAAATTCTATTTTTGCCACTATAGCTATATAAGGCAAAATAAATAAATAAATTCTAGCGGAGGCAGGTGCCTCCCCTGCCTCCAACATACCTCCGCCCCTGGTGGTATGTGATTTTAACATGTACTTTACATTTGTATGACCTGGATGGGAGGGCAGTGCTCATGACACTTGTATATTCACACAAGCACTTACAAGAGAAGACCTCAAATTTTTGCACCTAATTGGTGGTATGATATCGTATTTTTATATTTTATTTGTTCAATTTTATATAACATATTTTATTAATTAAATAATCTTCTTATATTTTTTTATAGATAAATATTTTGTTGTTGATACGGGTTACCCAAACACAAAAGACTACATGGTTCCTTATACAGGAGAATTACCTTCCAGATTTTCGTTGTGGTAGAACAAGAGAAACACGTGCACCAAAAGGGATTAAAGAGAAATTTAACTATATACATTTCTCTCTAAGAAATATTATTGAACGTACATTTGGAGTGTGAAAAACAAGATGGGCTATATGCCATTTTTCTCCATCGAGACACAATGAAACTTTGTTATTGTATCAATGGTCATTCACAACTATATAAGAAAAAAATCTAGTTCAGACAATGCATTTCAAGTAATTGAATATAAGGATGAATATCGTCCAAAAGATGTTATTGATGGTGGTATGACAATGTTGTACACTAGGGTGGATCTACTTCAGTTAGTAATTGTTTAATTATGCAAGTAATGAGAAATCAAATTGTATTAAGAATCTCAAACTTGGAATAAAATTGTAATTGATGATCTCTTTACATAGATTTGCAACTTCTTGTTTAACACTTTTTCTTCCTTTTTAAACTTTTTGACATTCAAAAGTACTTTCATGTTTGCCTCCCAGTCTTCTTTTATACCACTGCCAGTGGCGAAGCCATGCAAAAATTCTAGTGAGGTCAAATTACTAAATTACACCCACAAAAAATTTATTACATCATATATATATATATATATATATAAATTTAGTGGGGTCAAATTACTAAATTTCTCCCACAAAAAATCTATTACATCATATATATGTATGCCATGAGTGCTTCAATGCATGGATCATAAAGGTAAGATATATGCAGTGCTGCACATGCTAGCTGAGATACATGATCAAATTATGGTGAGGTTGCACCAAAAAAAGAGATGCAATATTGAAGACTGAAGACTTAATCTGCCCAAGGGTTAAAAAGAAATTGGATGTAGCTATCTTAGACTCTGCAAATTGTGAAGCTTTATAGGATGGACAGTCAAAGTTCCAAGTGAAGGAGAGAGGGAGAGGAAGGATACATTGTTAACCTTATGTAGAAAAGTTGTGCATGTAGGGTGTGAGATTTGACAGGAATCCTTTATTCTCATGTTGTTAGGGCAATTCATTCTATCTATGGAAAACCAATAGATTATGTGGCTCACTGGTACACTAGGGACACTTACATTAAAACTTATTCTCATACCTTAGAAGTATTGAATGGGGAAGATTTTTGGGACTTTACTGAATATGATATCTTGTTGTCTCCACCTATGAAAAAGAAGTTGAAGGGAAGGCCACAAAGATTAAGAAGAAAAGAGCAGTGGGAAGATGGAGCAAATAGTAATGGGAAGGTGGGTGGGGTGTCAAAGAAAGGGAGGAAGATGCACTGCAGCATATGCAAGGGAGAGGGTCACATTCGAGTCAGGTGTCCAAAGCACCCAACTCTGCCTGGACATTACGTGCATAACCATAACTGTGACGCCCCTAAAATAGATTCAATACTCAACCCCTTATGAATCGCCAAATACATGGTACAGAATTCAAATACAATCTTTTATATCATACGGTCGTGCAAAAAACGACCACACAACTGTGAATGTCAATACAAACATGTAAAAAATATTAATACTCAAACTAAGTCCTCATTACGATTATTATCACATTATTTTACAAAATAGTGAGGACTACCACTGTTCTAACTCGGACCATCACTCTGTCCCCCGACTAGTTCCTACGACGTTCTCATTTCCTGAAGAGAACAATAGAAGAAAAGGGTGAGCTCAACTAGCCTAGTAAAAAATATTATGACTAAGATAATGAAGAATAAATTATCGTTAGTCTTCAACAAATCAGATAAAATATTATGGACAACAAGTTTTAGATCAACAACTACAGCGGAAATAACAATTCATTAGAAGAGTTACGTAGAGAAGGATGTCTACTATCTTCTATGATTTAAAGTCCATCATTAATATTTTATTCCTGTAACATCAATTAATATATTTCAAATCAAATATTCATCTTTGCACTACGGGCCAAAGATATTCATCGATCAGATAATCATTCATCTTTGCACTACAGGCCAAAGATGTAAGACCCCAACTTTTATGAATAAAGATTTAATTTTTTTTATATATTATTTTGAAATAATAAAGTGTTGATTTGATAAATGTGGTGAGTTATGGGTGAAATGTACAAATATTTCAAAGTAAGTAAGTGGTTATAAAATATTCATTGTGTTGGGGAATATTCGTTTGGTCGAGGAATATTCTTTTTGTCGGAGAATATTCGTACGACGGCGCAGTCATTGGTGGACCCCACAACGTAATGAATGTCAGATATAGAAAGCGACAGAAGTAAATTTTTATAAAAATAACAGTAAAATTATTACAGTTAAACTATTGAAATACCCGGTGATAAAAATACAGTAATACGCGTTGTTGCACAGTAGCACACGGTATTGCACAGTATTTCGAATTATTGATTCTTACGTAAGAAGTCACTTACTCAATAATTGTTACAATAATTATTGTTCAATATTTTATATTATTGATTCAATAATTGTCACAATAACTGCTGCACAGTATTTCACATTATTAAATCAATAATTTATATTATTTAAATGATATTATTAGATAACATTATTGACAATGTCTAGAAAGTTCTGTCGAGAAAAGGGGATTATGTTATATAATTGCGCGCCAATGAGAAAAAATTCTTATCGGAAAGCCCCTTCTTTCCTAGGAACGACCTGGTTGTCATTATTGTGGTTCTGTAATATTATTTGTGAATAATAATTATTGATAAAAATAATAAGTAAATATTTATTCAATGTGGATTTAAACGAAGGAATTTTTAGTAAAAGTGACAATTATTGAGAATGGATATTTTATCTGTTTTGATAAAATAATTCATTCAAATATATTATTATAATATTATATTATAAGTGTATAATGTGATAATATAATAATATAATAGTGATGATATTTTTTATAATAAATTCACGATATATGAATAAAATAAGATGGAAGAGAGAAAATAAAATTTGGAATTCTTTTAATAATTATAAATGTTTTAATATATATATATATATATATATATATATATATATATATATATATATATAAACATGTGGTGGAATTCATTATTTCAAAAGTGGAGGTTTTGAAATTTTGAGTGTGCTGGAGATTTTCAAGAGTAGTGAGTGTGGAAAAATCATCCGTATGTAAACTTGGATCATTTTTTCGTTTGAAATTTGGAAAAACTTTCTTCTACAAAGTTGTAGAGAATTAAATTTTATATGAAATGGACATAAGGTTCATATTTTTCTGATAAAAATGCTATTTATTATGAATTATTAAAGTTTCTGAATATTGTTTTAATTTAAAATATTTTTGTGGAAATTTTCTAGAATGGATGGGCCCCACTCTTGTCCTTTGTTGGTGTGAAATGTGCTGAGCATTATTTTAAAAGTGTTGTGCTTGATTTTCAAAGTTGGGTGCTAAGAAGCCACCGTAGGAATTTTTGTCAATCTTGGTGTGCTAAGCATTTTCTATAAATAGGGTGCTTAGTTAAGAAATAAAAATCACACCAGAATCAGAAAAATTTCTCTCTATAATATTGAGCGTATTTTTGGTGAGTATAATGATAGTTTGAGTGTGGATTACGGTGCAAGATTTTTCTCAACAAAATATCCGATAATCCAATCAGATCTAGTATTTTACTGAGGTAAATGATGTTATTTATCTCGTAAATGATGTTATTTTCTTTCAATATTCATAATGAATATTATTTTCTTTCATATTCCATATTATGAAAGTGATAATATTTCATTTCATACTCCTAAATTTGAACTTACTACGGTAAGTATTGCTTCTATAATTCTTGAAATGATCAAAAATTCTTTGAGTTTTGCGCTTCATCTAATATCATTTCACTGGAAAATTGGTCTGAACTTTTTATGAAATTTTCATCTTTTCATGACGAGTTACTATTCACGCTATTCACGAGAAAAAAAATATTATTTTTTTTATTCCAAATTATCTTTGATTGGATCCAAGTTTTGAATTTCATTCTTGAATTTTACTCCACAATTGATTATTACGGAGTATTATTGAACTTAGATAAACTAAATTATGAATTTCTAATATTTGTCCTTTATCTCACTGAATTCGTTCCTTATATTATTTTTCATCATCCTCAGTCTTAAATGGTGATACAAATGAATATCTTTGGCCTGTAGTGCAAAGATGAATGATTACTTGATGAATATCTTTGGCCTGTAGTGCAAAGATGAATGATTACCTGATGAATATCTTTGGCCCGTAATGCAAAGATGGACAGGTGTTGAGATGAACATGATCACTGGTGATATAAATGAATATCTTTGACCCGTAGTGCAAAGATGAATATTTGATTTGAGATATATATTGATTGATGTTACAGGAATAAAATATTGATGATGGACTTTTAAATCATAGAAGATAGTAGACATCATTCTCTACGTAACTCTTCTAATGAATTGTTAATTCCGCTGCAATTGTTGATCTAAAACTTGTTGTCCATAATATTTTATCTGATGTGTTGAAGAATAACGATAAATTATTTTTCATTATCTTAAGTCATAATATTCTTTACTGGGCTAGTTGAGCTCACCCTTTTCTTCCATTATTTTTTTTCAGAAAATGAGAATATCGTGGGTACTAGTCGGGGAATGGAGTGATGGTCCAAGTTAGAGCTGTAGAAGTCATCACTATTTTTTTTATATAAAATAGTGTGATAATAAATGTAATGAAGACTTAGTTTGAGTGTTTATATTTTTTACATATCTGTATTGACACTCGCAGTTGTGTGGTCGTATTTTGCAGGACCGTTTGATATAAAAGATTGTATTTGGATTCTGTACCATGTATTTGACGACTCAGAATGGGTTGGGTGGATTGAACCTATTTTGGGGGCGTCACAGTTGGTATCAGAGCCATAAGTAAAGAGCCCCAAGCCTTTATCTGGTGACTCCCTGTGTGGGATGCACCGAAGCCAGACTCTCCATAGGGGACGCCGTGAATAACGGTAGCAAACTGATAGGTATCATTGTGAGGTGCTGTCCAAGGTTGGGATATGATTCATAGTTGGTATCAGAGCTTAGGTGTAAGAACCCGAATTTTATAAATAAAGATTTAATTTTCTTTATATATTATTTTGAAATAGTAAGGGGTTGATTTAATTAATGTAGTAAGTTGTGGATAAAATGCGCAAATATTTCAAAATGAGTAAGTGGTTATAAAATATTCATTGTTGTCAGGGAATATTCGTTTGGTCGTGGAATATTCTTGTTGTCGGAAAATATTCGTACTACGGCGCAGCCATTTGTGTGCCCACAACAGAATAACTGTCGGATATAGAAAACTGACAGAAATGACCTTTTTATAAATAACGGTAAAACTATTACCGTTAAACTGTTGAAATACTCGGTAATAAAAATACAGTAATACGCGTTGTTGCACAGTAGCATACAGTATTACACAGTATTTTGAATTATTGATTCTTATGTAAGAAGGCACTTACTCAATTATTGTTACAGTAATTACTGTTCAATATTTTATATTATTGATTCAATAATTGCTACGTTGATATTTTATATGATTGATTCAATAATTGTCACTGCACAGTATTTCACATTATCAAATCAATAATTCATATTATTTGAATATTATTATTAGATAGCATTATTGACAATGTCTAAGGAAGTTCTGTCTATGAGGGGTTATTTAATTGCGCGCCAGTAAGGAGAAATTCTTATCGGAAGGCCCCCTCTTTCCTAGGAACGACCTGGTTGTCAATATTGTAGTTTTGTAATATTATTTGTGAATAATTAATTATTAATTTATATGATAAGAAAATATTTATTTTGTAGATATAAAAGAAGAAATTAGTGCTGAGGTGTTTTTATCAGTATTTTAGTGTGGAAAATCATCCGTTTATAGATTTCGGCAATTTTCGGTTGGGAATTTGGAAAAAATTCCTTCTACAAAGTTGTAGAGAATTAAATTTCCTATAAAAAGAACATAGAATTTATATTTTTCTGATAAAAGGGCTATTTATTATGAATTATTGAGGTTTCAAAAAATAAATATTTTTATTAAAAATATGGGTGGGCCCCACTTTTGTTTTGTGTGGAAAAAATGTTAATTTTTTAAAATCCAATTTGGTAGGCAGCAGCCCTTATTTTGCACCTTGCGTAAAATTTAGTCAATCCTGGCATCCTAGCATTTTCTTATAAATAGGGTACTTAATTAGAAATAAAATCACACCAGAATCAGAAAATTTTCTCTCTATAATATCGAGCGTATTTCTTGTGAGTATTTAGATACTTTGAGTGTTGATAGCAGTGCAAGTTTTCATTCACATAATATCCGATATTCCAGTCAAAACTACACTCCCGTTAAGGTAAAGGATGTTATTTTCTTTCGTAAACGATGTTATTCTTTTCAATATCATTATACCAAAATATTGTCATGGATTTTATTATGAAATTCTTATTTTTTCCGTCGGGATTACTATTCACGTATACGACACTATTCACGGGAAAAAATTAAATTTTTTTCTATTTGTCCAAGTTGCTTGTTAAGGTTCCTATCTTTGATTGGATTCAAGTTTTGATCTTTATTCTTGAATTTTGCTCCACAAGGTATTATTATGGAATATTCTTGAACTTGGATAAACTAAATTACGAATCCCTAATCTTTGTCCTTTATCTCACTGGATTCGTTATTTATATTCTTTTTCATCATCCTTTGTACTAAATGGTGATATAACTGAATATCTTTGGCCTGTAGAGCAAAGATGAATGATTACCTGATGAATATCTTTGGCCCGTAGTGCAAAGATGAACAGGTGTTGAGATGAACATGACCACTGGTGATACAAATGAATATCTTTGGCCTGTAATGCAAAGATGTATATTGGTTGATGTTACAAGGATAACATATTGATGATGAACTTTTAAATCATAGAAGATAGTAGACTTTATTCTTTACTTAACTCTTCTAATGAATTGTTATTTTCCGCTGCTAATATAGATCTAAAACTTATTGTCAATAATATTTTATCTGAATTGTTGAAGACTAACGATAATTTATTTTCCATTATCTTAGTCATAATATTCTTTACTGGGCTAGTTGGGCTCACCCTTTTCATCTATTGTCCTCTCCAGGAAATGAGAATATCGCAGAAACTAGTCGGGGGACAGAGTGATAGTCCGAGTTAGAGTAGTAGTAGTCCTCACTATTTTTAATAAATAGTGTGATAATAATTGTAATGAGGACTTAGTTTGAATGTTAATATTTTCTACATATTTGTATTGACACTCACAGTTAGTGTGGTCGTATTTTGGACGGCCGTGTGATATAAAGTTTGTATTTGGATTCTGTACCATGTATTTGGCGACTCAGAATTGGTTGGGTTGACTGGACCTATTCTGGGAGCGTCACATTAGGATATGATCTCTGGCGGAGATTTGGGAATAGAACTAGGAGGGGAGAGACGAGTAAATCCTTCGCTAGTGTGTGTCCTACCTAAGCTTATTTGGTATTTAATTAGTCGGTTGGAACATAGGGTTAATATGTGATATGTTAATTTGTTTGATTAACCTTTGTTTTGTGGCAATATTTGAGAATGGCAGCTGAAAATCTAAACAATGGAGTGAATGAGACCGTTGAGACACCTTTAATCACCAACCAGGAGAACGTGCAACAGGAAGGCAATATTCCTCTTGTAAACGACACCACCGATCAAACGATGAATGATGGGATGTTTAGAAGCTTTTTGCAGTTCATGCAAAACTAGACGAGGGAGACTCGTGTTCATAATATAGGTAAAAATAATAACAACTCGCGGCTTGTCACTGCCAAGCATTTCAAAGAGTTGGGACCACCTAGAGTTTCAGGGAAAGCCAGATCTAATCAAGGCAGAGACGAGTTTAAGCAAATTACCAAGATATTTGATGTCTTGGGATGCACGGAGTAACAGAAGGTTCCATTCGCCACGTTTATGTTCCGTGGAGAGGCAAATTATTGGTGGAAATCTGTGAAACGTACCCAGCCTGCCGCACTCAAGATGTCTTGGGAGGAGTTCCAGAAACTGTTTAATGACAAGTACTTTCCAGAAAGTATTCGTCCTATGAAGGAGGTTGAGTTTATCAAACTGGAACAGAACAACATGACTGTGTCCCAGTACGAGGCTAAGTTCGCGGATAAGTTCGCGGAGTTATCCTGGTTCGCATCTCATTTGGTGGATAATGAGGAACGTATGACGCGGATGTTTCTAAGAGGTTTGAAACCCGAAATTTGTCAGTACCTCATTTCTCACAAACTTTGTTTGTATTCAGATGTGATGAATAGGGCCCAATTATTAGAACGAGATAATGATTATGTTCAACCAAGGGACAACAACCAAGGTCGTACTGGTGGCAGCAGTCATCGGAACAATGACAACCAGCTGGGAGAAAAGTATCATAACAGAAGAGGTAACCACTCCGGTGGTAATCGTAGCCATGATAATAGAAGAAGTGAGTCGGGGGGAGATTTCAAGAAGAGAAGGTACAACAATGAGAACGTGAAGACGTCGACAGCAGCACCAGCATCAACTGTTTCTAGGGGAGGAGAACGACCACCGGTCGTATGCTATAAATGCTGGCAAGAGGGACACATTAGTCCAAACTGCCCACAACAATTCAAGGTATGTTATAACTATGGAAAGGAAGGACACATAGCTAGAGAGTGTCCGGTAGCAAAACCAAGTCCAGCGGGGATGGTGACTCCAAAGGCTGTCCCGGACAAGTCAAAGTCGGTGGTTCCTGGAAGAGCGTTTGTCGTAACTGCCCAAAACGCGAGGAACCCAAACGAGGTGATCACGGGTACGTAAGGTAATCATAGACTCTTGCGAAGTCTATACCTTATTAGATATCGGTTTTACCCATTCTTTTATTTTACCTACTTGTGATCAACGTTTGAACTTGATCGCTGAGAAATTAAACTTTGACTTATTTGTTGAAACTCCGTTGATAGCAACCTAAGTCAGTAACCAAAATACGTAGCTTTCTAGGCTTAACTGGTTATTATTGGAGATTCGTGGAAAGATTTTCTCGAATCGCTACTCCGCTAACTCAGCTGACTCGAAAAGATACAAAATTTAGATGGAGTTAGGAATGTGAGAAGAGTTTCGAGGAACTCAGAAGGAGACTCATTTCGGCACCTGTTCTGATAATATCATCTACTTCGGATGGATTTGTCATCTACAGAGATGCTTCATGCAAAGTGTTAGGATGTGTTCTTATGTAACATGGGAAAGTCATAGCCTATGTCTCACGGTAACTCAAAGAATATGAGAGGAATTATCCTACTCATGATCTAGAGTTGGCAGCAGTCATTTTTTCGCGTTGAAGATCTGGAGACACTACTTGTATAGGGAGAAAGTGAAGATCTATACGGATCATTAGAGACTTAAATATTTTTTACTTAGAACGAACGCAACATTAAACAACAACGTTGACTCGATCTGTTGAAAGATTACGACCATACCATCCAATACCATCCTAGAAAAGCGAACGTGGTAGCTGACGCATTGAGTAGAAGATCGTATGCGGGTACAAGTGTGATATTGTCAACAAGAAGCTATCTTGATTGACTTACAAATGATGGAGATAGAGTTAAAGACTCGAGGGACCCACAGTGAAGATGACAAGTATACGCGTAGAACCAGTTTTAACCGATAGAGTTAAAGCTGCTCAAGCTACAGACCCGGAGCTGATGAAGATGAAGAAGAAAGTGCAAGAAGGTGCTATTCCAGAAGCAAGAATCGATGAAGAATGAATACTTCGAGTCAACTCCAGACTTTGTGTTCCTAACAATTTCTATTTGAAGTAAAAAATCATGATGGAGGCACAAAATACACCGTTTGCAATCTATCCTGGAAGTACCAAAATGTATCGTGATCTTCAACATACATTTTGGTGGAGCAAAATGAAGAGAGAGATCGCGGAGTTTATCTCGAGGTGTTTAACGTGTAAACGTGTCAAGGCGGAGCATCAAGTGCCAAAGGGTCAACTTGCAGAAAGCTATGGGCACCGATTTAAGATTTATTGGTCCATTTAAAATCCTTGACCGAGTAGGAACAGTGGCCTATAAACTCGCTTTACCGCCAAGCATGTCTCGTGTGCATAACAGTTTTTCACATATCTGTGCTACGTAAATATGTGAAAGGCCCAAACCACATTATTGAGATAGAACCAAACGAGATAGCCGAAGATTTAACGTACGAAGAGGTACCTGTCAAGATCTTGGATAAGAAGGAACATGTCCTACACTCAAAGATTATACCTCAAGTTAAAGTTTTGTGGAGGAACCATGATATCGAGGAAATGACCTGGGACTTAGAATCAGAAATGAAAGCGAGGTATACTCACCTCTTCGACATATCAGGTACGTACGTCAATTTCGAGGACAAAATTTCATAAGGAGGGGAGGTTGTAAGACCCCAACTTTTATGAATAAAGATTTAATTTTTTTTATATATTATTTTGAAATAATAAGGTGTTGATTTGATAAATGTGGTGAGTTATGGGTGGAATGTGCAAATATTTCAAAGTAAGCAACTGGTTATAAAATATTCGTTGTGTCGGGGAATATTCGTTTGGTCGAGGAATATTCTTTTTGTCGGAGAATATTCGTACGACGGCGCAGTCATTGGTGGACCCCATAACGGAATGAATGTCGGATATAGAAAGCGACAGAAGTAAATTTTTATAAAAATAACGATAAAACTGTTACCGTTAAACTGTTGAAATACCCGGTGATAAAAATACAGTAATACGCGTTGTTGCACAGTAGCACACGGTATTGCACAGTATTTTGAATTATTGATTCTTACGTAAGAAGTCACTTACTCAATAATTGTTACAGTAATTACTGTTCAATATTTTATATTATTGATTCAATAATTGTCACAATAACTGCTGCACAGTATTTCACATTATTAAATCAATAATTCATATTATTTAAATGATATTATTAGATTACATTATTGACAATGTCTAGAAAATTCTGTCGAGGAAAGGGGTTAGGTTATATAATTGCGCGCCAATGAGAAGAAATTCTTATCGGAAAGCCCCCTCTTTCCTAGGAACGACCTGATTGTCATTATTGTGGTTCTGTAATATTATTTGTGAATAATAATTATTGATAAAAATGATAAGTAAATATTTATTCAATGTGAATTTAAACGGAGAAATTTTTAGTAAAAGTGACAATTATTGAGAATGGATATTTTATCTGTTTTGATAAAATAATTCATTCAAATATTCATTATAATATTACATTATAAGTGTATAATGTGATAATATAATAATATAATAGTGATGATATTTTTTTACAATAAATTCACGATATATGAATAAAATCAGATGGAAGAGAGAAAATAAAATTTGGAATTCTTTTAATAATTATAAATATTTTAATATATGTATATATATATATATATATATATATATATATATAAACATGTGGTGGAATTCATTATTTCAAAAGTGGAGGCTTTGAAATTTTGAGTGTATTGGAGATTTTCAAGAGTGGTGAGTGTGAAAAAATTATCCGTATGTAAACTTAGGTCATTTTTTCGTTCAGAATTTGGAAAAACTTTCTTCTACAAAATTGTAGAGAATTAAATTTTACATGAAATGGACATAAGGTTCATATTTTTTGATAAAAAGGGCTATTTATTATGATTTATTGAAGTTCTGAATATTGTTTTAATTTAAAATATTTTGGTGGAGATTTTCTAGAATGGGTGGGCCCCACTCTTGTCCTTTGTTGGTGTGAAATGTGCTGACCATTATTTCAAAAGTGTTGTGTTTGGTTTTTAAAGTTAGGTGCTAAGAAGCCACCGTAGGAAATTTTGTCAATCCTGGTGTGCTAAGCATTTTCTATAAATAGGGTGCTTAGTTAAGAAATGAAAATCACACCAGAATCAGAAAATATTCTTTACTGTGCTAGTTGAGCTCACCTTTCTTCCATTGTTCTCTTTAGGAAATGAGAATATCGCGGGTACTAGTCGAGGAATGGAGTGATGGTCTGAGTTAGAGCTGTAGAAGTCCTCACTATTTTTTTTTGTAAAATAGTGTGATAATAAATGTAATAAGGACTTAGTTTGAGTGTTTATATTTTCTACATGTCTGTATTGACACTCACAGTTGTGTGATCGTATTTTGCACGGCCGACTGTGACGCCCCCAAAATAGGTTCAATCCACCCAACCCATTCTGAGTCGCCAAATATGTGGTACAGAATCCAAATACAATCTTTTATATCAATCCAAATAAGGTATTAACGAATTTCGGGATTCAAACCTCTTAGAAACATCCGCGTCATATGTTCCTCATTCTCTACCAAATGTGGTGCAAACCTAGACAACTCCGCGAACTTAGCCTCGTACTGGAACACAGTCATGTTGTTTTGTTCTAGTCTGAAAAACTCCACCTCTTTCATATGAAGAATACTTTCAGGAAAGTACTTGTCATTGAACAGTTTCTGGAACGCTTCCCAAGACATCTTGAGTGCGGCAGGATGGGTACGCTTCACAGATTCCCACCAGTAATCTGCCTCTCCACGGAACATAAAGGTGGCGAATGGAACCTTCTGTTCCTCCGTGCATCCCAAGACACCAAATATCTTTATAATTTGTTTAACCCACGTTTCCGCCTTGATCGGTTCTGACTTTCCCAAAAATTCTGGTGGTCTCAACTCTTTGAACCGCTTGGACTGAAAAGCCGCGAGTTGCTATTATCTCCACCTGTATTTTGCACCCGAGTCTCCCTCGTCTGGTTTTGCATGAACTGCAAAAAGCTTATAAACATCCCATCATTCATCATTTGATCGGGGTTGTTTATAGTAGGACTATTGCCTTCTTGTTGCACGTTCTCATATCCACGAACTGATCTAAATATTCTTTGAATACACGGTTCATCATATCTATGAAAGCAGCTGAAGCATTAGTCAATCCAAAAGACATGACTATGAATTCATAATGCCCGTATCGAGTTCTGAAGGCAGTCTTTGGAATATCCTCAGTTTTAATCTTCAGCTGATGATATCCAGAATGAAGATCGATCTTTGAAAAAAATTGTGCTTCTTGCAACTGGTCGAACAGGTTATCAATACGAGGTAGCGGATACCTATTCTTGATGGTGACATAATTCAACTCCCGATAATCAATACAAAGTCGCATACTCCCATTTTTCTTCTTTATGAATAAAACAGGAGCACCCCAAGGAGACGTATTAGGACGAATAAAACCGATGTCTAACAACTCCTGTAGTTGGACCTTTAACTCCTGAAGTTCAATAGGAGCCATTCGATATGGGGTTTTAGAAATAGGTTTTGTACCGGGCTCAAGGTCAATAAAAAATTTAACTTCACGTTCTGGGGGTAGACCGGGAAGTTCTTCGGGAAATACATCGGGAAACTCATTAACAAACGAAATATCAATCAAACCCGACGTATTCTGGTTTAGATCAGTGACATGGGCTAAGAAAGTTTGACATCCGTTTTTCAATAAACGAATAGCTTTATGACTTGAAATGACATTGACTGATTTTAGTGGTTTGAATTCGCACAACAAGTTGGTTAGGAATATAAAAACTAACAACCATACGAAAACAATCAATTTTGGCATGATAAGTGGTTAACCAATTAATTCCTAAAATCACGTCAAATGCAAGTATTTTCAAAGATATAAGATCAACAGGTAGGATGAGGGTACCAATCTAAATCAAGTAAGATTTGTAAACTGTAGATGTAACGAAGGTTTCTCCCAATGGAGTCTCAACAGATAAGTCAAAGTCTAATTTCTTAGGTGTCAAGTTCAAATGTTGAGCACAAGTAGGTTATATAAAAGAATGGGTAGCACCGGTATCTAACAAAGTGTAAACTTCGTAAGAGTTTATGATTAGCTTACCCGTGATCACCTCGTTTGGGTTCCTCGCATTTTGGGCAGTCACGATAAACGCTCTTCCAGGAACCACCGACTTTGACTTGTCCGAAATCGCTTTTGGAATCACCACCCCCGCTGAAATTGGTTTTGTTACAGGACAATCTCGAGCTTTATGTCCTTCCTTTCCACACCTTTCCACAGTTATAGCATGCCTTGAATTGTTGTGGGCAGTTTGGGCTGATGTGTCCCTCTTTCCCTCATTTATAGCATATGACCGGTGGTCGTTCTCCTCCCTTAGAAACAGTTGATGCTGGTGTTGTCGTCGACGTTTTCACGTTCTCATTGTTGTACCTTCTCTTCTTGAAATCTCCCCCCGACTCACTTCTTCTATTATCATGGCCACGATTACCACCAGAGTGGTTACCGCTTCTGTCATGATACTTTCCTCCCCGCTGGTTGTCATTGCTCGGATGACTACTGCCCCCGGTACGACCCTGGTTGTGGTCCCTTGGTTGAACATACTCATTATCTCATTATAATAACTGAGCCCTGTTTACTACATCCGAATAGAGAGAAAATTTATTAGAAATGAGGTATTGACGAATTTTGGGTTTCAAACCTCTCAGAAACATCCGCGTCATACGTTCCTCATTCTTTACCAAATGAGGTGCAAACCTGGACAACTCCGCGAACTTAGCCTCGTACTGGAACACAGTCATGTTGTTCTGTTCTAGTATGATAAACTCCACCTCTTTCATATGACGAATACTTTTAGGAAAGTACTTATCATTGAACAGTTTATAGAACGCTTCCCAAGACATCTTGAGTGCGGCAGGCTGGGTACGCTTCACAGATTCCCACCAGTAATCTGCCTCTCCACGGAACATAAAGGTGGCAAATGGAACCTTCTGTTCCTCCGTGAATCCCAAGACATCAAATATCTTGATAATTTGTTTAACCCACGTTTTTGCCTTGATCGAATCCGGCTTTCCCAAAAATTCTGGTGGTCCCAACTCTTTGAACTGCTTGGCAGTGACGAGCCGCGAGTTGCTATTATCTCCACCTGTATTTTGCACCCGAGCCTCCCTCGTCTGGTTTTGCATGAACTGCAAAAAGCTTCTAAACATCCCATCATTCATCGTTTGATTGGTGGGGTTATTTACAGTAGGACTATTGCCTTCTTGTTGCACGTTCTCCTTGTTGGTGATTAAAGGTGTCTCAACGGTCTCATTCACTCCATTGTTAATATTCTCAGCTGCCATTCTCAAATACTGCCATAAAACAAGGGTTAATTAAACAAATTAACATATCATATATTAACCCTATACTCCAACCGATCAATTAAATACCACATAAGCTTAGGTTGGATATACTAGTGAAGGATTTACTCGTCTCTCCCCTCCTAGTTCTATTCCCCGATCTCCGCCAGAGACCATATCCCTAAGCTCTGATACCAACTGTGACGCCCCCAGAATAGGTCCAATCAACCCAACCCATTCTGAGTCGCCAAACACATGGTACAGAATCCAAATACAAACTTTTATATCAAAAGGTCGTGAGCAGGACGACCATACAAGTTGTGAGTGTCAATACAAAATTGTATATAATACGAAATATAAACACTCAAATTCAGTCCTCAATAGTTACAATTATTGTCACATTATTATACAAAAATAGTGAGGACTACTACTGCTCTAACTCTGCCTATCACTCTGTTCTCCGACTAGTCCCTGCAACATTCTCATTTCCTGAAGAAGACAATAGATGAAAAGGGTGAGCTCAACTAGCCCAGTAAAGAATATTATGACTAAGATAATGTAAAATAATTTATCGTTAGTCTTCAATAAATCAGATAAAATATGATGGGCAACAAGTTTTAGATCAACAACTGCAGCGAAAATAACAATATATCAGAAGAATTAAGTAAAAAATGATGTCTGCTATATTCTATGATTTAAAAGTCCATCATCAATATTTTATCCCTATAACATCAATCAATATATATCTTGAATCAAATATTCCTCTTTGCACTATGGGCCAAAGATATTCATTTGTATCACCAGTTGGTCATGTTCATCTCAACACCTGTCCATCTTTGCACTACGGACCAAAGATATTCACCAGGTAATCATTCATCTTTGCACTATAGGCCAAAGATATTCAGTTATATCACCATTTAGGACTGAAGATGATGAAAAATAATATAAATAACGAATCTAGTGAGATAAATGACAAAGATTAGGGATTCGTAATTTAATTTATCCGAGTTCAAGAATACTCCATAATAATCAACTGTGGAGCAAAATTCAAGAATGAAGATCAAAACTTGGATCCAATCAAAGATAGGACCCATAATAGCCAACTTGGACAAAGAAAAGAAAATTTAATTTTTCTGTTAATAGTAACGTATTCGTGAATAGTGTCGTATACGTGAATAGTGCTGTATACGTGAATAGTAACCCCGACATAAAAAAGGTAGAAATTTCATAAGAAAAATTATACTTCATGAATAGTACTCGTAAATAGTACCGTATTCGTGAATAGTGCGGTATACGTGAATAGTGCCGTATACGTGAATAGTAACCCCAATATGTAAAGGTAAAAATTTCATAATAAAATTCATACCAATATTTCGGTGTAATGATATTGAAAGAAGTAACATCATTTTTGAAAAAAATAACATCACTTACCTCAAAAGAATAGTACTTCTGGCTGGAATATCGGATATAATACTGAAGAAAACTTGCACTGAATAGCAACACTCAAAGTATCTAAATACTCACAAAAATACGCTCGATATTATAGAGAGAAAACGTTTGATTCTGGTGTGATTTTCAATTCTAACCTAAGCACCCTATTTATAGGAAAATGCTTAGAACGCCAAAGCAGAAAATTTAATAAAATAATAATAAAAATTTTCCTACGACTCTTATCCTTGAAAACCAAATTCCCAGCATTTTTTATCAACAAAAGGACACCGGGTCCCACCAAAAATTAATTTTAGACCCAAAATTCCAGAACTTAAATAATTCATAATAAATAGCCCTTTTATCAGAAAAATACGAATCTTATGTCCATTCTATAGAAAATTTAATTCTCTACAACTTTGTAGAAGAAAGTTTTTTCAAATTCCAAACGAAAAATGACCGCAATCTACATACGGATGATTTTCCACACCTTTATTCCAACAAAATACTGATAAAAATACATCAGCACTAATTCCTTCATTTATATCCACATAAAATAAATATTTTTTTATCATATAAATCAATAATTAATTATTCATAAATAATATTACAGAACTATAATATTGACAACCAGGTCGTTCCCAGGAAAGAGGGGGCTTTCCGATAAGGATTTCTCTTTACTGGCGCGCAATTAGGTGACCATACCTCTCCTAGACAGATACTTCATTAGGCATTGTCAATAATGCTATTTAATAATATTATTCAAATAATATGAATTATTAATCTGATAATGGAAAATACTGTGCAGTAACAATTATTGAATTAACAATAATATAAAAATACTGTGCAATACCGTGTGCTACTGTGCAATGACGCGTATTACTTTACTTTAATCACCGGGTATTCTAACAGTGTTAACGGTAATAATTTCGCCGTTATTATTAAAAAAAACTCATTCGTGTCGTTTTTTTCATCCGACAATTTTCCGTTATGGGGCCCACAAATGGCTGCGTCGTCGTACGAATATTCTCCGACAACAAGAATATTCCACGATCAAACGAATATTCCCCGACAACAATGAATATTTTATAACCACTTGCTTATTTTAAAATATTTACGTATTTTACCCATAACTTACCACATCTATCAAATCAACCCCTTACTATATCAAAATAATAAATAGAGGAAATTCAATTTTATTCATAATAAGTTGGGGTCTTACAGAAGCAATACTTACCATAGTAAGTTTAAATTTAGAAATATGAAATAAAATATTATCACTTTCATAATATGGAATATAAAAAAAAATATTCATTATGAATATTGAAAGGAAATAACATCATTTACGAGAAAAATAACATCCTTTACCTTAGTAAAATACTAAATCTGACTAAAATATCGGATATTTTCTTGAGAAAAATCTTGCACCGTAATTCACACTCAAACTATCCTTATACTCACAAGAAATACGCTCAATATTATAGAGAGAATTTTTTTAATTATGGTGTGATTTTCATTTCTTAACTAAGCACCCTATTTATAGGAAATGCTTAGCACACCAGGATTGACAAAAATTTCTACGGTGGCTTCTTAGCACCCAACTTTGAAAATCAAGCACAACACTTTTAAAATAATGCTCAACACATTTCACACCAACAAAGGACAAGAGTGGGGCCCACTCATTCTAGAAAATCTCCACCAAAATATTTTAAATTAAAATAATATTCAGAAACTTCAATAATTCATAATAAATAGCCCTTCTACTAGAAAAATATGAAACTTATGTCCATGCCATATAAAATTTAATTTTCTACAACTTTGTAGAAGAAATTTTTTCCAAATTCCGAACGAAAAAATGACCCAAATTTACATACGGATGATTTTTTTACACTCACCACTCTTGAAAATCTCCAGCACACTCAAAATTTCAAAGCCTCCACTTTTAAAATAATGAATTCCACCACATGTTTATTTATATATATATATATTAAAATATTTATAATTATTAAAAGAATTTCAAATTTATTTTCTCTCTTCCACCTCATTCTATTCATATATCATAAAAATAGTGTCAACATTTAAATTATAAAATTATACTATTATACTATCACATTACACTATTATAATGTAATATTATAATAATATATTTGAATAAATATTTTATCGGAGAAGATAAAATGTCAACTTTCAACAAATGTCTCTTTCGCTAAAAATTCCACCATTATATCATTGAATAAATATTTACTTATTATTTTATCAATAATTAATTATTATTCACAAATAATATTACAGAATCACAATAATGACAACCAGGTCGTTCCCAAGAAAGAGGGAGCTTTCCGATAGATTAACTAACTCCTTTCCTAGACAGAACTTTCTAGACATTGCCAATAATATTGTCTAATAATATTCAAATAAAATAAATTATTGATTTGATAATGTGAAATACTATGCAGTGACAATTATTGAATCAATAATATAAAATATCAACGTAGCAATTATTTATATAAAATATCAACGTAGCAATTATTGAACCAATAAAATATTATGCAATTATTGAATCAATAATATAAAATATTGAACAGTAATTACTGTCATAATAATTGAGTAAGTGCCTTTTTACGTAAGAATTAATAATTTAAAATACTGTGCAATACCGTGTGCTACTGTGCAACAACGCGTTTTATTGTATTTTTATCACCAGGTATTTCAACAGTTTAACGGTAACAGTTTTACCGTTATTTTTATAAAAATTTACTTCTGTCGCTTTCTATATCCGACATTCATTCCGTTGTGGGGTCCACCAATGACTGCGCCGTCGTACGAATATTCTCCGACAAAAAGAATATTCCTCGACCAAACGAATATTTCCCGACACAACAAATATTTTATAACCACTTGCTTACTTTAAAATATTTGCACATTCCACCCATAACTCACCACATTTATCAAATCAACACCTTATTATTTCAAAATAATATATAAAGAAAATTAAATCTTTATTCATAAAAGTTGGGGTCTTACAACCTTCCCTCCTTATGAAATTTCGTCCTCGAAATTGACGTGCGTACCTGGTATGTCGAAGAGGTGAGGATACCTCGCTTCAATTTCCGATTCTAACTCCCAGGTTATTTCCTCAATATCATAGTTCCTCCACAAAACTTTAACTTGAGGTATAATCTTTGAGCGTAGGACATGTTCCTTCTTATCCAAGATCTTGACAGGTATATCTTTGTACGTTAAATCTTCGGCTATCTCGTCTGATTCTATCTCAATAATGTGGTTTGGGTCTTTCACATATTTACGTAGCACATATATGTGAAAAACGTTATGAACACGAGACATGATTGGAGGTAAAGCGAGTTTATAAGCCACATTTTCTACTCGTTCAAGAATTTCAAATGGACTAATAAATCATAGATCGATGCCCATAGCTTTTTGCAAGCTGACCCTTTGGCACTTGATGCTCCGCCTTGACACGTTTACATGTTAAACACCTCGAGATAAACTCTACGACTTCTTTCTTCATATTGTTCCACCAAAATGTATGTCGAAGATCACGATACATTTTGGTACTTCCAGGATGGATTACAAACAGTGTGTTGTGTGCCTCCATCATGATTTTATACTTCAAATCAGATTCGTTAGGAACACAAAGTCTGGAGTTGACTCGAAGTATTCATTCTTCATCGATTCTTGCTTCTGGAATAACACCTTCTTGCACTTTCTTCTTCATCTTCATCAGCTCCGGGTCTGTAGCTTGAACAACTTTAACTTTATTAATTAAAGCTGGTTCTACACGTATACTTGACATCATCACGTGGGTCCCCGGAGTCTTGAACTCTATCTCCATCCTTTGTAAGTCACACAAAATGGGCCTTTGTGTTGACAACATCACACTCGTTCCCGCATATGATCTTCTACTCAACGCGTCAGCTACCACGTTTGCTTTTCCAAGATGGTATTGAATGGTATGGTCGTAATCTTTCAACAGCTCAAGCCAACGTCGTTGCCGCATGTTGAGTTCTTTTGAGTGAAGAAATATTTAAGGCTCTTATGATCCGTATAAATCTCTACTTTCTCCCCATACAGGTAGTGTCTCCAGATCTTCAACGTGAAAACGACTGCTGCCAACTCTAGATCATAAGTAGGATAATTCCTCTCATATTCTTTGAGTTGTCGTGAGGCATAGGCTATGAATTTCTCATGTTGCATGAGAACACATCCTAACCCTTTGCTTGAAGCATCGCTGTATATGACAAATCCATTTGAACCAGATGGTATTGTCAAAACAGGTGCCGAAATGAGTCTCCTCTTGAGCTCTTGGAAGCTCTTCTCGCATTTCTCATTCCATATGAATTTTGTATCTTTCCGAGTCAGCTGAATTAATGGAGTAGCAATTCGTGAAAATCCTTCCACGAATCTCAGATAATAACTAGCTAAGCCTAGAAAGCTACGTATTTTGGTTACTGATTTAGGTTGCTCCCAACGGAGTTTCAACAGATAAATCAAAGTCTAATTTCTCAGGAGTCAAGTTTTAACGTTGAGCACAAGCAGGTGAAATAAAAGAATGAGTAGCACCGGTATCTAATAAGGCACAGACTTCGCAAGAGTTTATGATTAGCTTACCCGTGATCACCTCGTTCGGGTTCCTCGCGTTTTGGGTAGTCACGACAAACGCTCTTCCAGGAACCACCGACTTTGACTTGTCCGGGACAGCCTTTGGAGTCACCATTCCCGTTGGACTTGGTTTTGCTATAGAACACTCTCTAGCTATGTGTCCTTTTCCACAGTTATAACATACCTTGAATTATTGTGGGCAGTTTGGACTGATGTGTCCCTCTTGCCCGCATTTATAGCATATGACCGGTGGTCGTTCTCTTCCCCTAGAAACAATTGATGCTGATGCTACTGTCGACGTTTTCACGTTCTCATTGTTATACCTTCTCTTCTTGAAATCTCTTTCCCCGACTCACTTCTTCTATTATCATGGCCACAATTACCACCGGAGTGGTTACTGCTTCTGTCATGATACTTTCCTCCCTGCTGGTTATCATTGTTCCGGTGACTGCTGCCACCGGTACGACCTTGGTTGTTGTTCCTTGGTTGAACATAATCATTATCTCGTTCTAATAGTTAGGCCTTGTTCACCACATCTGAATATAAAGAAAGTTTGTGAGAAATGAGGTACTGACGAACTTCGGGTTTCAAACCTCTTAGAAACATCCGCGTCATACGTTCCTCATTATCCACCAAATGAGATGCGAACTGGGATAACTCCGCGAACTTAGCCTCATACTAGGACACAGTCATGTTGTTATGTTCCAGTTTGATAAACTCTACCTCCTTCATAGGACGAATACTTTCTGGAAAGTACTTGTCATTGAACAGTTTCTGGAACTCCTCCCAAGACATCTTGAGTGCGGTATGCTGGGTACGCTTCACAGATTCCCACCAGTAATCTGCCTCTCCACGGAATATAAACGTGGCGAATGGAACCTTCTGTTCCTCCGTGCATCCCAAGACATCAAATATCTTGGTAATTTGCTTAAGCTCGTCTCTACCTTGATTGGATATAGGCTTTCCCTGAAACTCTGGGGGTCCCAACTCTTTGAACTGCTTGGCAGTGACAAGCCGCGAGTTGTTATTATTTCCACCTGTATTATGAACACGAGTCTCCCTCGTCTGGTTTTGCATGAATTGCAAAAAGCTTCTAAACATCCCATCATTCATCGTTTGATTGGTGGTGTCGTTTACAAGAGGAATATTGCCTTCCTGTTGCACGTTCTCCTGGTTGGTGATTAAAGGTGTCTCAACGGTCTCATTCACTCCATTATTTAGATTTTCAGCTGCCATTCTGAAATACTACCACAAAACAAGGGTTAATCAAACAAATTAACATATCACATATTAACCCTTATGTTCTAACCGACCAATTAAATACCAAATAAGCTTAGGTAGGACACACACTAGCGAAGGATTTACTCGTCTCTCTCCTCCTAGTTCTATTCCCAGATCTCTGTCAGAGATCATATCCCTAAGCTCTGATACCAACTGTGACGCCCCCAAAATAGGTTCAATACTCAACCCATTCTGAGTCGCCAAATGCATGGTACAGAATTCAAATACAATCTTTTATATCAAACGGTCATGCAAAATACGACCACACAACTGTGAGTGTCAATACAGACATGTAGAAAATATAAACACTCAAACTAAGTCCTCATTACATTTATTATCACACTATTTTACAAAACAAATTATGAGGACTTCTACAGCTCTAACTCGGACCATCACTCCATTTCCCGACTAGTACCCGCGATTTTCTCATTTTCTGAAGAGAACAATGGAAGAAAAGGGTGAGCTCAACTAGCCCAGTAAAGAATATTATGACTAAGATAATGAAGGATAAATTATCGTTAGTCTTCAATAAATCAGATAAAATATTATGGACAACAAGTTTTAGATCAACAACTGCAGCGGAAATAACAATTCATTAGAAGAGTTAAGTAGAGAATGATGTCTACTATCTTCTATGATTTAAAAGTCCATCATCAATATTTTATCCCTGTAACATCAATCAATATATAGCTCAAATCAAATATTCATCTTTGCACTACGGGCAAAAGATATTCATTTATATCTCCAGTGGTCATGTTCATCTCAACACCTGTCCATCTTTGCACTACGGGCCAAAGATATTCATCAGATAATCATCTTTGCACTACAGGCCAAAGATATTCATCAAATAATCATTCATCTTTGCACTACAGGCCAAAGATATTTATTTGTATCACCATTTAATATTAAGGACGATGAAAAATAATATAAGGAACGAATCCAGTGAGATAAAGGATAAAAATTAGGGATTCGTAATTTAGTTTATTCAAGTTCAATAATACTCCGTAATAATCAATTGTGGAGCAAAATTCAAGAATGAAGATCAAAACTTGGATCTAATCAAAGATCATTTGGATAAAAAAATTTTTTATCTTGAATAGTAACTCGTGAATAGTAACTCGTCAAGAAAAGATGAAAATTTCATAAAAAGTTCAGACCAATATTCTAGTGAAATGATATTAGATGAATCGTAAAACTCAAAGAATTTCTGATCATTTCAGGAATTATAGAAGCTGTGATGCCCCCAGGATAGATCCAATCAACCCAACCCTAGTTTGAGTCGCCAAACACATGGTACAGAATCCAAATACAAACTTTTATATCAAAAGGTTGTGAACATGACAACCATACAAACTGTGAGTGTCAATACAAATCGTATATAATACGAAATATAAATACTTAAATTCAGTCCTCAATAGTTACAATTATTTTCACACTATTATACAAAAATAGTAAGACCCCAACTTTTTATGAATAAAGATTTAATTTCCTCTATATATTATTCATAAAAAGTTGGGGTTTTACAATAACCTCAAGTCCTCAAAGCAAAAAAGAAAAGCACAAAAGCTATCTAATCTACCTACTGAAGATGTTGTAAAATGATTTTATATATATGTACCCATTTTCATATAAGTGCAATTTTTTATTGACGGTTTCTATTTTATTCCATATGGTACTGAAATAGTTAAAAGGGTTGACAATGCAAATGAGACTGGAAAAGAGCACACACTATGTTACCTACCAGTGAATCGACATGTAGCTAAATCTTAAATATCCTCAACAACTGGTAAGCATATGCTTGGTAAATCAAAAGCATACTGGCACAATCTAGATTGAGGGTTTGAGATCTCTGCCCAACTCAAGCTTGTCTAGTTTTTTCTGAATTTCTTACTTGAATTGATTGTATTTGAAGTTAAAAGAAATTACTAAAGAAGTTACCTTTGTAAGTATAAGTTAAAAGAAATTAATAAAGAAGTTACCTATGTTGATTATTTAGTATTCTTCATAAGTGTTAAATCTAACTTACATTAACTATTGGGTTGTTCTAAACAGATACCAACTACAACCCTTGTGAGGAAGAAGAAGACCTCAGCAACAAATGAGAAAGACTACACCCCACCAGGCTTCTACACCACCAAACTAGGAAAATACAAGAAAAAGACAAGCATACACTCGAGGGTCACAATCTTCAACATGCATGCCATTTAAAACACCAAGGCAAAAGGATGGAAGTAACACAAAACAGTAGCATGCAAGAAAAATGAATTTTTTAAAATATATTTTGGTATACTTTTGGTATAGCTTGACAGCTCGTTTGCATAATGTTTTGGTATAGCTAGTCATAATGTTTTGGTATAGGGGGCTATATATGTATGGGATAGTTGGTCATACTCTTTTGGTATAGCTTCTGAATTGGTATGGGATAAATGATTATATATATGGGATAGTTGGTGATACTCTTTTGGTATAGTTTCTGAATTGGTATGGGATAACTAATTATATATGTATGATATAACTTCTTAGTTGGTACAATTTGCTGATTGTTTTTGGGTAAATTGTACCAATTGATGCAAGGAAGCCAACTCAATTTACTGTAATGCTACAGATTGATTAATGTTATATGGCCGATGGTTATCAATGTTATTGACTGATTATCAATGTATTTTAGTTTGAATTGCACAAAACAGTATATTTCAGTTTGGTTGTGACATTTATTATTGTGGGTTGGTTATCAATTTATTTTAGTTTGGTTGTGACATTTATTGTTGGACAATCATTACTAATAAATGTTTTTTTTTCTCTTTTAACACAGATAAATGGGTGCTTTTCAACTTGATGAATGCACAAACTTCTTCGCTTGTTGGAAATGTGGGTTTAAAGCTACAATTTATTCATTATTTGTGTTCATTTTCCCTATTCATTTGGTAATTTATGTGTGTTTAATTTGTTGAAAAATCAATAGGAACATTCAATGGTGCAGTTCTGTTTTTAATAGAACTTAACAATGTCATACCATTTGGTAAAATGTTGTCATACCAATTTCATAGCAAAAGAGCAACATGCTCTGTTTAGCTTTGGAGTAGTTATGTACTAAAATAACCCGGGTCAAATTCCGAGTCCACCACAGGTTCACCTAAAAGTCATGACTGAAGATACTATTGGTAGTAACTTATTTCCTTATATACAGACAAATTTTTTTCCCTATCTTTCGATGTGGGACTGGGGTGTTACAATATGGTGCAGTTCTATTTCTAACAGAACTTAAGAGCTCTCTACCCCACTTGAGATACTCATCTTCTCTACATGCACCTTAGTATAACTTTCTTACTCTCAATTACTTCAATGATTCGTCAATTTAACCTGAACTCTTTACTGTTACAAAGAACCCTAAGTTAAGCCCCTTTTGATGTGTGATTTCTATTTTACATGGATGAAATACGTTGGGTCGAATCGGGTGGGCTGGAATTATTTTTGATGGGTGGGTTATAGCTTATGTGTGTATTGACTAGGATTCAGTAAATATTTCTTTTTTCCACGTCACTATTCCATTCAAAAACTTAACCCTGCTGACAGAAATTTAATTTTTTGTAAGTAAAAAAAAATATAGTGAGTTGACTGTAAAAAAAAAGTTTAGTGATTCACTTGTAAGTTTACCAAAAATATAGTAATCAAAAAAGCATTTATCCCATAAAAGTCCGATTTCATCAAAAATTTTGATTGAATCATGATCCAAAGAAGAAAAAAGATCGAATAATTTAAAATGATGAAGCAGCCGGCAAAAATTAGGCCGGAATATCGAATTTTACTGATGGAATAGGTTTGTTGATCATCAAACATACAAGATAAAGGCTCTGCCTTTTGCAGTTACCTGATATAGAATTATTACTCAAAACATTGACCGAAATGTTATGGAAGGGATGTGTCCAACTTTGTGAAAATCTTGTCCTTGTTTGCCATTTCCCACTCGAATCCTATCATTGAAAACTTGTGGCATACAATTAATTTCCATGTCCTTGAGGGCAGTGAGGAATATCATACCATCCGGAAGCATCTTCAATCTGGGACAATCATCAATTTTTAATTCAGAGAGACAGGGCATGGCTCCCTCATCCACCCTCCACCTTTCTAAGTTGCGCAAGTAACGGAGTCGTAGAAATCTGAGCTGAGGGAAACTTGTAGCCGAGCAGACCGATTCGGTCATTCGAGAATCGTAGCCCAAGGAGAAGCTGCGTAGACTAGACATTTTCCCTACTATTGGCATTGGGTCTTGCTCCTCAAATTTAGGATCAATTATTACCAAAATGGTGAGGCTTGATGAGAAATTGACATGGTCGATTGCTTGCAGTAACTTCCCTTTACATTCAATTAGCTTCAACTTATGAACTCCGCAACCCCCAGTATGCAGCAGCTGCCCTAAAAGAGATGGCCCTTTATGGAAGCTGAAATCTCTGTGGCTCAAAGTAAGGGACGAGTAGCGGAGATTTCTGGAACTAATGCTCGACTGGTAATTGAATCATCTCTGATAGATCTTCGACACAGGATACAAATGCTGTCAGTTTACGGAGATTGGTTAACTTGAAAAGATCTTTCATCTCGCACCACGTTGAATCAAAGTTTTTCAGGGTCTCCAAGTTGCGCAAATCATCTAACCGTAATTTGTTTTTCCCAAGGATTACCTCAACCCTTCCTTTAGGAAGATATAGATGCCGCAGTCGCCCCATCTCCTTTTAGCATAGATTTCGCCGTGCTTGAAAGAACATAGACGGCGTCTCCAGCTATCCGTAAGTCGAGGGTCTGCAAGTATTCCTTGTTGGCTAATGATGGAAACATTTGTGAGTAGGACCCTCTCAAGCTCAAGTATCTCAGCTGTAGGTGTTTTAAGGTGGGTTCCATGTCCAGAAGTAGGCCTTCCATGGATAAAACTCTGAGTGACTTGAATTTGGCAAGATCCGACCTCAGAATTTGTGGCGTACGTCCGGCGAACAAGTCGGTGGCGTTGAAGAGTAATGACCGCAAGTGGCGAATGGCTTCATTGTCCAGAGAAATATCTTTACTAGTAATGTCTTTATCAGTATGATTGATCACAAGACGTCGAGGATAATTGATTGAAGAAGACGAAGAAGATTGCAGAAGCTGATTGTCATGCCGATAGTCAAGGGGCTTGAAAAAGTCTTCCTCTTCTGCTTTGGATATCGATAGGTCTCTCATCAGGTCATGTATGCGGCAAGACTTGAACTTTCTGATATATGACTCGCCTGCTTCTATTTTTACCTCAACCATACACCTATGCGCCAATTCACCTAGATAACATTCCGCCACATCCATCATTGTTTCTCCTTCCCTTTGGTCCTTCTTCAACAACCACCCTTCAGCCACCCACATTTGATATAATTTCTCGGCCTCGATCACAGAATCTTCCAAAAATGTACCTAAATAAATAAAACAAGGTTTTAACTGATATGGCAAGTCAGTGTAACTCAAAACTAATATCTCGAGTACTTCCCTTCGATGTTCTTGTCCTAGGCCTCTGCCCTTCTTTAAGGATCTCTCGACATTATCAAACACCAACTCCCACTCTGTCAAGCTCGGTTTGGTTACCAATATTCCTCCAAGCACAACTATAGCTAATGGAAGACCTTTACAATGCTTAACCATTTTCCTCCCCAACTCCTCCATTTGTTTGACAAAACTGTTCTCTGCAAACCAACAACCGGTACCAAAGAATTAGAGGCAAAACTTGTCATCATATGTTCACATGTAAAGAATTGAATTGTATTGGCAAAACTTGTCATCACATGTAAATTATGAAATTATATAGTAGGATTTAATTGTATATGTGATTTAAAATAAGAATTTTTCTTGGAATACCAATCTGAATATAGTTTTGAAATTCAAGTTGCACTAGATTTTAATTTATTTATTTATTAGACTAATAAGGAAACTATTACGTATACTATTATTATTCAACTAAATTTAACGCTAATATTATATATATATAGGGGAAAGGTAATCTAAGGCAGCCTTAGTCAAGCTTAGCTAAGGCTACTTAATAAAACTACGTAGTTTTGTATTAAATTTATAATTAAAAATATTTTTTTAATAAAACTCAAAAATGGAAAACTTAACCCTAAGGAGTAAACTACGTGGTTTTATTAAATAGCTTGGCTAAGACATGTTTTATACTACTTTTTCACACACACACACACACACACACACACACACATATATATATATATATATATAGGATGATATACATACACACAGCAATTGGTCATCTAATATTATGAGCTACATAAGCACAAGAGGCATCTGATAATAGATTTTGGAGTTTAGAGTGCATACAGATGTCAAAAAATGGATGACAAACCAGACTTGAAACATTTAAAATATAGCAATGAGGAGTAACTAAATTAAGTGATACCTTACCTGTAAGATATTTCTTTGTTAGTGCTTTCATCGCAAGTAGCTCCCAACTTTCATCTTCAGACAAAATCCGTGGTTGGTAAAGGAAACCTTCTGGGTCTACATGCTTAGCTACTTCTGTATTACGGCTTGTGAGTAATAATTTGCTCTTGGGATGTCCAGTTGGGAAGGCAGCTTTCAAGCAATCCCAAGCATCTTTTGTCCAAATATCATCAAGAACTACTAGGCAATTCTTACTTTGTTGGACTGCCAAAATTTGCTTCACTAAATCGTCCTCACTTAACTCGAGAATCTGCTTCCTCTTGTCTGGATCTGGGACAAGTTGAACAAGGATTCTTTGCAAGACATTTCTTTTCTGCAAATTCTGGGATATAGAAACCCAAGCTAAACTCTCAAAATGACTTTTGATAGTTGGGGTATTGTATATCTTCTTAGCAAGGGTGGTCTTACCCAAACCGCCCATTCCACATATGGAAACAACCCGATAACATGTATCACTACTACCTTCGTTGTTCACCAAAATTTTGACTAAATGTTGTAAATCCTCCTTGAACCCAACAACTTCTTGTTCGACAACATCTCTGAAAGAGTAAAAGCGTGTCAACTTACTCTGTCTTTCATTGGTAGAAGAACTTGAGGATTCTCCTTGCGATATGAATCTCATGTCATATTCTCCTAAACGTGCTTTGAGCTCAGAGATCTTGCTTCTGATAGCTTTGATGTCTGATCCATATTTGTACTGGGCTATGCGTTGGTTGAGAATGCATGCATATCTCTTGAAAATATTGTTCTTGATACCTCCTTTTTTCTTGAGAGCAAAACTTTCAAGAATGTCTTCAGCATCATAGGCAAGTTTTCGTACATCAGCAACCCAAACACGGACCCTTGGTTCTTTTCTTGTGTCGGCATATTTTAAGAACCCTTGAATCCACCTTAACTCTGATACTATTTCTTCAAATTGACCACTCACCCCACCCAAAACAATTGCTTCTTCAATCAACAAATCATCAAGCCTTTCCACAACCAAAGAAACAACAGCCTCTGCCATATTTTCTTACTTGAATGGAGATAAAAACAAAAACAAGAAAACAATGTTATTACAAAGTTGATTCAAGTCTTAATACCTTGCATAGTTTCACATAAATAAAATTTATAACGTGTACATAAATATTAATATAAAATCCTAAAGAAAACACAAGTTACATAGTTTTAGTTACTTGCATAAATAAACAAAAGAACAAGTTGCATGAGCTGGAGCATAACAATATAACTGGACACAGGTATAGCACAAACATCAAAGCAAGTAGGTGGCACAGGAATTTCAAAAAAGGGGGCACTTGTATAATTAAATAAAAATAAAATAAAATTCAACTAATATAGAGTTCAGTTAAAAAGCACATAAAAATCACAATCCATGCCTTTTTTTTTTTATTTAGAAATTCAAATAAAATTCAACAACACATGCCCTAAACTTCAAGCTTCAATTATACTCTAAGGGATAAAACTACGTTGTTTTGACTTGGATAACATTTTTCATATATATATATATGGGGAAAGGTAATCTAAGACAACCTTAGCCAAGACTAAGACGATTTAATAAAACGACGTAGTTTTGTAAAAAATTTAAATTTAAATTTTTTTTAATAAAACCCAAAATTAGAAGAGTAAAATTACGTCGTTTTGTCAAGTTTGGCTAAGACATTGCCTTACATAATATTTTCCATATATATATATAGGAAAATCAACACCGGCCCTGGGCTAAAGCCCAAAGTGCCCGGCCTTTAGGTCCACTAAAATTAACAAAATTTTAGGGCCCGCAAGAAGTATTTGTGTTATGTATATATATACCAAAACAAAAGAGCCCAACCCACTTGATATCAAAACTGCAAGAAGGATGATATTCAAGTGATGTCTTTGAAATGATTACTTTTTTGACTTAGTGATAATGTGATATCTAAATGATGCTTTGAAAATATTGAAATAGTCGGTTATTATATTTGGTATTCTTTCGTATTGATGCTCTTTTGTTCAGAGAAAGTTCTTAATTTTTTTTTATGCCTATCTTAATAGCAATTCGCAAAACGCCCATTTTTATTGTTGTCGCTTTAAGTCCTTAAAAACTCAATGCCGGTCCTGAGGAAAATAATTCATAGCAAGTGCTTGTTATGAACCAAAAATGTACCCGTCCAAAACAAAATCCAACAAACGCAGCGGATGTGGGAGAAATTAATAGCACATAATATTGCCCCAAAGTCAATGCAACTAAAGGTTAGTCAACGGAAGTAATTTAAACGGTCCCCACATAATTTTTCCAAATCCACGTCAATAAAGTTGAAAACGTGGAAGCAAAGGTCAAATTAGAAAAAGTCAATGTAACTAAACGCTAATTTAAACAGTCGGCTTGCATAATTTTTCCAAACCCAAGTCAATAAAATTGGAAACTTGGAAGCAAAAGTCAAATTAGAAAACACTGCCGGACAATCAAGCATCAGAACAAGATGAGAACAAGGTTGAACCATAGCTCGTATTTTTCTCAACATCAATACTAAACCACATTAATCACAACCAATGAAATCAGAAATCAATCATTAAGGAGTATTTTTCACAGCAACAATACAACCAATAAGGAGCCACGACAAGTATTTTTCACATAATAACATCAACACCTAAAATTCTTACCGATTAATATCAATTTATTGATGGAATTACGCTGCTTGTGCTGCTGCTATGGTGGCCGTAGGTTGACATCGGCTGAGATTGGGATGAATTGGCCTTGCTGTAGCGTGGAGGGGATGAAGTCCGCTACGGAAAATAATTGCCCCAATTTGTCGAGCAACACTGATGACCGCAGGTTGAGATTGGCTAGGATTAGGATGAATTGGCCGTGTGTTGTCGCATGGAGGGGATGAGGCTCTCTTCGGCAATGATCCAACTTATAAGTCATTTGTACCGTGTTTGGTTGGTAATGACTTATTTTCTAACTTATAAGTTGATTTATAAGTTAACTAATTATACATGGTTATCATAATTTTGGATATGAAATGATGGTTGTTTTGGTGGTTTGAATATGTATTGATGATTGTAAGATTTGTAGACAGGTTTAGATTTTTCTGCCGAAATTTCTTGAAATTAGTAGCAACTAGCTTGATATTTTGGTGGTTGAATATGTGTTGATGATTGAGTATTTATTAGTTATTGTGGTGGTATGGTGAATTATGATAATTGTTATGTCTGATTGTAAATTATTTTAAGTTATAAAAAGTCTTTAGGTAATGTAGTATTTTTTGAATCTATCTATTAAATATACTAAATTGCAGTACATAACACCATTGCATGACATTTGTCATTCCCATTGCAACACATGTCCTATCAAATTAATGTGCTCATCCATTACTCCGGTTTTTACCTATCCTACATAATTACACCAGTTTTTGAATTTTATAATATTAGACCTTTTATAATATTATACCATATATATATAAGTTTCAACACTAACCGTGACAACCCAATAAATCCATTTTTTGAATTGATAATCTTATACCATACATTATATCATATATATATATATATATAATTTCACACTAATATGTTTATTTTATAATCCCCAAAATTCACTATTTTTCTAAACTGTTATTAATTTAATTATGTTAAAACATAATTATTATATCCTAAAATCACTATTCTTCTAATATTATACCATTCATAATTATACTATACATTATATCATATATGTATGATATAATATTATAATACATGTATATAACAAAATCACTAGCTATCTAAACTGTGCGGATATTATCATTACTAATTTAATTATATTACAACATAATATTATACAGTTTAGAACATTTAAAATAAAATTAAAATAACAAATAATATCAATCATAACTTACTATGTTGATTTTATAATCCCCTAAATCACTATTTTTTGGCATTATAGTACTAGCATCCGGTATATCTCACGAGGTTTATATTTATGGCTTTTTCATCTATTGCATTCTATTATCTGGATTGTGGCTTTGCATGATTTGTTAAGTACTAGAATCCGGTAAATCATTTTCATCATCATTAAAAGTTTTTTTTAACATCCGGTAAATCATTTTCATCATCTAAACAGTTTTTATATTATCGTTACTTAATTATTATCTCCTAAAATCACTACTTTTTAATCCCACATTAATATTTTTATTTTATAATCCCCTAAATCACTATAAATCTAAACTGTTATGATAATGTTAACTGTTCTAATATTATCATTACTAATTTAATTATTATCTCCTAAAATCACTACCTTTTTTTTTTATCCCAAATTAATATTTTGAATTTATAATATCCTAAATCACTACAAATCTAAACTGTTTTGATAATGTCAACTGTTTTGATATTATTTTTTCTAATTTAATTATTATCTCCTAAAATCACTACTTTATGATATTATCATTACTGAGCTATTATCATTATTCTCCGTTACTTAACCTAATTTTCTCCCTATAAATACATACCAACTATTATGTAACAACTCATGCTAAAACAATTATTTCATTCTTATTATTTTCTACTAAACATTTATCTTATTATTTGAGGCTTGGTGAGGTTTGTGTAATGTGTAACAGACTTCAAATATGCCACCAGCAATCATATCAATATAACAACTCGATGACATTGTGCATTACACTTTCTAAATATTTGTTAGTGCTTTAAAATGAAAGATGTACCCATTTTTAACCATATTGGTTACATTATAAACATTTTTATCAAGAAATTAATATATATATATATATATATATACACACACACACAACTGTTATATAATGTCATGAGGTTTAGTGATCAGATTAATTATATACTTGGATATGTATCAGCGCACAAAACTTTTACCCAACTCTATGTAACATATGCTACCAAAATTTGATCTCTTATTATATTTAAATTTATTAATTGCACGTATAAATTTATTATTAACAAAATGAATAATCCCGCCGTAACGCGCAGGTTTGTATCTAGTTTTAATCTAATTTTTCGTTATGTGCCTTCAGGCACGGGCAATTACTATCTATATAATAAAACAGAACTCATTTTGAATCTTTCATTTGAAAAAGCACAAGAACGGTTCAGATTCATCCTAATTTAATTCTTCTAACTTAATCTAAAGGCTCACATCTCATCCCGCCCAAATCAAACCTAGCCATAAACGCTAGCCCTCCTGTAGTCTACCAAAATCTTTTACCCCTCTATTGACTGAGAAAGAAAGAGAAAGAAGGAAAGTGGTGGTCGGGATGATTGAGAAAGCCACCAACTCAACCCAACCTGATATTGACCCGCGCCTCCTCACAGCCATCAAATCGGTGGTCCGTCACTCTGATTCGGAGCTCCAAATCGCAGTCCAATCGCCGCCCATTCTCAGGTCCTCTCATATCATTCATCTTATCAGAACACATTAATTTAGTTCGAAATTCCTGTCGGATTATTAATTTACTTTTCAATGTTTGAATTTGGTTTGAAGTTTTGAACTTTGACTAAGAATAAGGTACTTCAGGTTTTCTTTAAATTGGTTGAAATTTTTTAACCTGAAGAGGATAATATATGGTCCAGCTTTATAATTTAGCCCTGGCAAAAATCTGATGCTAACCAAAATATAGTGAGAGAAAAACAAATCAAATAAATACTTATGAGCCTATATATAAATACATAGAATGATCATGAAATCATCAAGCCAGATCTGAAAAGTGATATATATGAGATTAATGAAACAAATACATGGAATTGAAAGGGAGAAATGGATAAATGAGAA
Source organism: Panax stipuleanatus (assembly GCA_020205555.1). Classification (NCBI taxonomy): domain Eukaryota; kingdom Viridiplantae; phylum Streptophyta; class Magnoliopsida; order Apiales; family Araliaceae; genus Panax; species Panax stipuleanatus. Next base: position 127,166,825 of record CM035124.1, read on the forward strand.
GGGTTTAACCTCATCAAAATCTGTATGGAACCACTTATCAACTTCATCATTCGCCCACCCAGGTAACAAAATTTCATCTTTGTACATATAATATATAGATGTACTCTGTGTTTATATATCTATATATACATATATTTGTTAAAGATTACATTAGTATCAATTTTTGGAAATGGGTATTCTGTATTCTATTCTCTGGTTGTATCAATTTGTTGAGTTTTTTGGTTAGAATTTCGAATTTAACTTAAAAGTCGTTTCCCCCTATTTTTCCTTTCTCAATTTGAATTGTTATGAATTTGATACCCCATAGTGTAAAAGCAGTAATTCAGACTTTATGTGGAATTTTGAATTGAATTGTTGGCAATGACTATTTTATTATGTGGATATGAATCCTCACAGTAGTTGTTATAGTTTTTGTTTGGCGTTTATGATATTTGATAGTGTTTGATTCTCGAAATTCTAAATCTTATTATGATAACAGTAAGTAAGAAGTTTGTATGTCGTTATTTTACTTTACTTTATATCAGTTGGTGCTTTAAAGTGTTTTGATGAGATTAACGTGAGAGTTCAGACTGGTTAGTGCATTATGTTTTATACGTTTAGTATTTGTATGTACTGTGCTTTTCTACCAAAGGATTATTTATAACACTTAACTTGATCATCGATATTACAGTTATCTTTGTACATCGATGGTTTCATTTTCAGCATTTTTTATGCGGCTATGCTAAATTTTAATGTAAGTGATGATGTATAAACAAATACAGTGTGTATGTAGTATGTACGTGTGTTTTTCACTCTCGCACAACAAATTTAGCAGTTATAATCTGTTTAAATATTTGTATGTATGATGTTCATTTGTATGTATGATGCTCATTTAGCAGTTATAATCTGTATAAATATTTGTATGTATGATGCTCATTTAGCAGTTATAAATAGTCCATTTCCAGAAAAATTTATGTTTTGTGTGATAGTTCGGTAGGTAAATTATGTTGTAATTCAGAAGAATGTCAATTTATTATCTTCCACCTTCAAATTTATGAGTAATCCTGTTCAAATGAGTTTGGACTATAATTATCTGTTAAGTTGCAAATTTCCTTCAGAGATCCTTGGAAACTATGTACACACACGTAGGTGAGGTGAACTGCGATAGTATATAAGATTTTGTACTATCAATAACAAGTTTGAGGAAGTTGTGAATTGTGATAAAAGAAAGAGGAAGGAGTCCCAAGTTTTTATTTTAGCCAAAGTAGAGTACAACTAGCAGAAGAATATAAAGTTGGGTGCAAGGTATTAAAATTTTATTTAAAAAACCACCATTTTTATCCTTTTCAAAAAATATTAAGAAATCACCATGCTATTTTACGGGTTTAGAGTGTATAGGGGTAACTTTTGGTATATAAAAACTCAATTTGAATCTTTAATTTAAATTCAATTTGAGAAAGCACAAGGACGATTCAGATTTATTCTAATTTTAATTCAATGACCTAGATTTGAATTATTTTCCCACTTTAAATTTAATTTAATTTAATTTAAACATTTAGGAAAGCACAAGGACGGTTCAGATTCATTCTAACTTAAATTTTCCAACTCAATTTAAAGGCTCATATTTCATCTCACATAAAAAAAATCCCTGCCCAAATCAAACCCACCCCCTACAAGCTACCCCCTCACGCAGTCTACCCAAATCCCTTACAGCTACTCTCTCTCATGTTCACCAGTCATCTGCATCGTTCAATTGAAAACTCACTCAGTCAACTAATTAACTAGCTCAATTGAAAAACTCAAGCGAATTTAGAATCGAATCCATCGTTCAGTGAACCGACTCTTCTTCTTCTCGATCGACTGCTCTTCTTTCCCTCGATCGCCTTTTCATTGACTTCTCTTCCTCTCAATCCTTTTCCTCCACTAATGCCTGAGCACAAACAACCGTCATTGTTCCAACCTCAACCTCCATTTCAGCAGAGCTCCCCATTCCTTCAACCCCAACAACAACATCAACAATCACAACAATTACAACAACAACAATTTCAACATCAACAACAACAACAACATAAGCAACTTTATCTCTTTACCAACGAAAAGGTTCCCACTAGCTATGAAACTAAATGAGCCGACCTCCACCCTGATTCTTAGAAATTCCTCCTCAAAATCGAGTACGTTTTAAATTATGGCTCATTTGGTAGTTTTAGTGTTAAATGAGTAGCTAAATTTTAAATTTACTAAAAATTATGATTTTTTTGGGAGTATATTAATTTGCTTAGAGCTGAATTTACTAAAAATATGAATTTGTGATAAAGTTTATAAATTTGTTAAGATTGTGATATGTGTGGATAGGTAGAGAATCTTGAAGTATAGAGACGAGAGCCAAAGGTTTGATCAGTGTAGCCGGTTTTTTGATTCTTGGGTCTCTAATGGTGGATTCAAGTTCTATGCCAGTCTCATTGTTCAAGTATTCACTCTTTGATAAATTAGTTCCATATATATTTGACTGTATATACAAAAGGCTCCAATAGCCACACGTTATTGTTAACTTGATTGGATTGGCTTCACAAGGTGAGATGAAGAACTGTAGGTTCCTTTACTAAATTATTAGTGGATTTGTGTGGGAGTTACAAAACACAAGGAAGGGATTTGTTGTGCTAATTTCCAATTATGTGCATAGCATTACGCAATGAAAAATTTCCAGAGCTAGAAAAATATATTTCCAGTTCTTTCTCCAATTACTATTATAGATGTTAAAAATTTAGTAACCTGATAATCATTGAAACACAATGATCATGGTATAGATGTATGTTTTTCAAATGAAGTATTCCTGTAAAAAGCACTGGGGAAGGCAACAATAGGTAGAGAAAAAAAGAATTCATTGCAAAATAACTCATTTTCATTGGCAAGGTCATATAACTACAGAACCTGACTAGAATTTTATTTATAATTGGTTGAAACTTGAAAGTATAATGTAGTAAAAAGTAGAATATTTACTAGAGTTGTATTCCAGATTTTTAGAGTTGTTTCAAGCATCCCTTTATTTGAGATAACATCATCAGATTTACTTTTTGTGTGTTCTTTATATATTAGTATTTACTTTTATATATTAGTATTGATACGAGGTTAGGCATACTGTCGTCCCTAGCTATGACTTGAAGCCCATTTTCGATCTCGATTCGAATGGAAAATCTTTGCTAAAACCTTTTTTCTGAAGGCTTCAATTTGGAAGTAAATAACCCTTTTAGCTGTCTTTTCCTCTTTTTCTCTTTAGGGTTTCTTTCTCTAGAATTCGAACGATTGGGCCTTTTTGGGTGGAGTAAATCGAGAGATTGCAAACTATGGAGTTAATTAGTTGACTGAGTGAGTTTTCAATTGAATGATGCAGATGACTGGTGAACAAGAGAAGGAGAGTAGTTGTAAGGGATTTGGGTAGACTGCATGAGGGGGTAGCGTGTAAGGGGTGGGTTTGATTTGGGCGAGATTTTTTTTTCGTGTGAGATGAAATGTGAGCCTTTAGATTGAGTTGGAAAATTTAAGTTATAATGAATCTGAACCGTCCTTGTGCTTTCCTAAATGTTTAAATTAAATTAAATTAAATTTAAAGTGGGAAAATAATTCAAATCTAGGTCATTGAATTAAAATTAGAATGAATCTGAACCGTCCTTGTGCTTTCTCAAATTGAATTTAAAGTAAAAATTCAAATTGAGTTTCTATATACCAAAAGTTACCCCTATACACTCTAAATCCGTAAAATAACATGGTGATTTCCTAATATTTTTTGAAAAGGATAAAAATGATGGTTTTTTAAATAAAATTCTAATACCTCGCACCCAACTTTATATTCTTCTGCTAGTTGTACTCTACTTTGGCTGAAATAAAAACTTGGGACTCCTTCCTCTTTCTTTGATCACAATTCACAACTTCCTCAAACTTGTTATTGATAGTACAAAATCTTATATACTATCGCAGTTCACCTCAACTACGTGTGTATACATAGTTTCCAAGGATCTCTGACGAAAATTTGCAACTTAACAGATAATGTTAGCATGCTATACATTGTTGCGCCCTCCATTTAACAGCTTAAGCTTTTAGATGAGTTGGTTACTTAACATAGTACCAGAGCTCTAGGTGTGCAAGGTCTTGGGTTCAAATCTTCCTGGCCGCACAATTGTCTTTATATTAATTTAATAGTGCAAATGCAATTTAATTTCTTCCTTCTCTATAAAAAAAGTTGCATTTGAGGGAAAGTGTTAGCATGATATACATTGTTGGGCCCTCCATCTAACAGCTTAAGCTTTTAGATGAGTTGGTTGCTTAACAGATAACTATAGTCCAAACTCATTTAAACAAGATTAATCATAAATTTGAATGTGGACGATAAATAAATTGACATTCTTCTAAATTACAACATAATTTACCTACCGAACTATCACACAAAACATAAGTTTTTATGGAAATGGACTATTTATAACTGCTAAATGAGCATCATGCATACAAATATTTATACAGCTTATAACTGCTAAATGAGCATCATACATACAAATGAGCATCATACATACAAATATTTAAACAGATTATAACTGCTAAATTCGTTGTGCGGGAGTGAAAAACACGCGTACATACTACATACACACTGTATTTGTTTATACATCATCACTTACATTAAAATTTAGCATAGCCGCATAAAAAATGCTGAAAATGAAACCATCGATGTATAAAGATAACTGTAATATCGATGATCAAGTTAAGTGTTATAAACAATCCTTTGGTAGAAAACCATAGTATATACAAATACTAAACGTATAAACCATAATGCACTAACCAGTCTGAACTCTCACGTTAATCTCATCAAAACACTTTAAAGCACCAACTGATATAAAGTACAGTAAAATAACGACATACAAGCTTCTTACTTACTGTTATCATAATAAGATCTAGAATTTCGCGAATCAAACACTATCAAATATCATAAACCCCAAACAAAAACTATAACAGCTATTGTGAGGATTCGTATCCACATAATAAAATAGTCATTGCCAATAATTCAATTCAAAATTCCACATAAAGTCTAAATCACTCCTTTTACACTATGGGGTATCAAATTCATAACAATTCAAATAGAGAAAGGAAAAATGGGGGGGGGGGGGGGTAAACGACTTTTAAGTTAAATTCAAAATTCTAACCAAAAAACTCAACAAATTGATACAACCAGAGAATAGAATACAGAATACCCATTTCCAGAAATTGATAATAATGTAATCTTTAACAAATATATATATATATATATATATATATATATAGATATATAAACACAGAGTACATCTATATGTTATATGTACAAAGATGAAATTTGTTACCTGGGTGGGCGAATGATGAAGTTGATAAGTGGTTCCATACAGATTTTGATGAGGTTAAAGCCTTCTCATTTATCCATTTCTCCCTTTCAATTCCATGTATTTGTTTCATTAATCTTATATATATCACTTTTAAGATCTGGCTTGATCATTTCATGATCATTTTATATATTTATATACAGGCTCATAGGTATTTATTTGATTTGTTTTTCTCTCTCTGTATTTTGGTGAGCATCAGATTTTTGCCAGGGCTAAATTATAAAGCTGGACCATATATTATCCTCTTCAGAATAAAAAATTTCAACCAATTTAAAGAAAACCTGAAGTACCTCATTCTTAGTTAAAGTTCAAAACTTTAAACCAAATTCAAACATTGAAACCTAAATTAATAATCCGACAGAAATTTTGAACTAAATTAATGTGTTCCGATAATATAAATGATATGAGAGGACCTGAGAATGGGCGGCGATTGGGCGGTGATTTGGAGCTCCGAATCAGAGTGACGGACCACCGATTTGATGGCTTTGAGGAGGCGCGGGTCAATATCGGGTTAGGCTGAGTTGGTGGCTTTCTCAATCATCCCGACCACCACCACCACTTTCATTCCATCTCTTTCTTTCCCAGTCATTAGAGGGGTAAAAGATTTTGGTAGACTACAAGAGGGCTAGCGTCTGCGTTTGATTTGGGCGGAATTAGATGTGAGCCTTTAGATTAAGTTGGAAGAATTAAATTAGGGTGAATTTGAACCGTTCTTATGCTTTCCCAAATGAAAGATTCAAAATGAGTTATGTTTTATTTTATATATGTATATATATATATATATATATATATATATATGGAGGTCGGTTCTCCAACGAACCAGTCTGTTGACGGACTGTCTATGGCGACGATTTTTTGAGCTATGGCGACGGTATGAACCGTCACCATATAGCATGAAACTATAGCTCAAAAAATCGTCGACATAGAATAGTCCATCAACAGACTGATCCGTTGGAGAACCTCTCTCTCTCTCTCTCTATATATATATATTTATAGAGAGAGAGAGAGAGAGACAGAACGGATCTAAAGCACTCCTCTTAAATAACACTCATTTATTAAAACTACGTCGTTTTGGAGATCGTTTTAAAAAATAAGTGGGGCCGCGTGTGAAATTTTTGTAAATAAAAGGAAAGCAAGTGGGACCACTCTATTTTAATATTATTTTGTTCTTTAAAATAGACTCTAAAACGACGTAATTTTAATAAAATAGTGTTATTTAAGAGAGAATATTATTTAAGAGGAGTGTTTTAGATAAGTTGTCACGCCCCAAAATTCAGAAATAATTTGCAAAAGTAATCATAACCCAAAGTATAGAGAATTAAGCTCAGGAAATTCCCATTTGACAATAAACAACCTCCATAAACATATTGTGGGCCCAAGTGCAAATTAGGCTACACATGCCCTAATTGAATTAAATGCACAATTAGGGTTCCACGACCTCATTAAATGTACAAATTAGGGTTCGCATGACCTAATTAAATGAAGACAAAAAAGCCAGAAATTAATATGCTAGACCCGAGAGAAGCCTCCACGTGTCCCGAGGTAGAAGGCTCGTAGAGGCGGCTCATTTTGGAAATTGATTAAGGGATTGGATTGGTGGCTAGAAGGACGGGACGATCTGAGCATTACTCTGGTGATTAAAGGGTATTTTTGGAATTTTCCTGAAGGCATGTGCCTAGCACATGACCACTTTCCAGAAAACCCTATAAATACCCCTTCCATTCCATTGGGAAGGGGACCTCTCTTCAGACTTAGGACTGGGACTCTTGGAATATTGAAGGGCTCAAACATTCCTCTCTGAACTAGAAGCACTCAAGAAGGCTCTTGGAATCCCTGTTACCCTAACAAGGTTTCCAGATTCTAGGAATGGAAGCACTCAAGAAGGCTCTTGGAATCCTTGCTACCCTAACAAGGTTTTTGGATTCTAAGAGTTCTGCCACGTGTTATTGGAGTAATCGCTCACCTGTCGTTCTCCCCTCTTCAGTCAATCAATCAATTCTGTGCTCTTCGTGGATTTCTCTCCTCCTCAGCTAACACGAAACCCTAACCCTATAAAGGCACGATTTCCTTGCCCACAACTCGAAGTGGGAGAACTACAGGAAGAGCTTTACCGACAACGAGCATTACTTCATCGAATCCAGTTCCCAGGGCAAGCAAATCAAGCTTTCCATGGCGTGAATCTAGATCTCGATCAAACCATCCTTGAAGATGCTTCGGAAGGAAGTTCAACATCACCATACATGGCAGATCAACAACCATGAATGTCAAGAAACAGGCGCTGGAAGGCAAGGCGAGGATGCAAGCGAAGAGCAGACAAATGCCGTGCAACTGGAGATGCACAAGGCGTTGAAGGAAGCACGGGAAGGACAAGGGATGATGATGGCTATGATGCTGGAGATGTAGAGGATGCAAGAGGAGATGGGGAATTTTTGCCAGCAGTTGATGCAGATCCCCACTTTCAAGGCCATATTCCCAGGAAATTCGCAGGGAGAACAAGCAAGGGTGGAGGACAACAGCAACGACAACAACAACAAAGAGCATCAGATTGTACTTCCATTGACGGAGAATCAGTCAGTTCCAATTATCAACTTGGAACCCTAACACAGTGGTGACGTGCTACAACCTAGACTGGAAGCAAGTCAACCTCAGACAAACATTATCCTAACTACTCTCCCTGCATTTTCACAAGTGCAAATGCTAACCATCCCGAGCCACATCCAACGAACAAGCCAACCAGTACAACCAATGCAAGCTTTATACGATGCAAGTGTGCATCAGCCGATCTCTTTGTTGTACATCCCGCCAATGCAGCAATACATCACAACACCACAAAGAGTCCATGCCACGAGCCAGTATGTGACGAAGGATGATATGATAGATCACAATCAACTTCGCAGGCAGATATCCCGACCTTCAGAGTTAGACTTTAATCCACCTTACCCGTCACATATTAGGAGACAACCTTACCCGGTAGGGTATATTGAGCATCCCTCGCAATTTCCAAAATACAATGGTGAGAAGGGAAATGCTAGGGAACATATTGCCAGGTTAGTGAACTCGATGTCTCCGTGGCCAGGATATGATGAAGTAAACAACCACAACTTGTTGATGAGGGAATTCAACAAGACCTTGACAGATAGTGCCTTCAGTTGGTACTACAATTTGGAGAAGGGATCAGTCCATGATTGGGATGATCTAAAATTGCAATTTTTTAAGAAGTTTTTCTATGTGCAGAAACAGGTAACCATTGTAGTGCTTATGCGATTCAAGCAGAAGCCAAACGAGCTGTCAGATTATGTGAACAGATTCAGGGCCTAAGAACAGAAGTGTGCAGAGCCAATTGAGGAAAAGAACTTGGTCAGTATATGCAACAATGGTGCCTTAGATGCCTTCAAGCCCCATCTCATTACAAAAGTCTGTGACTCATTTGCGACTCTCTCGTCTTTTTCACAAGACTTGGGAAGAATCATGACATTACCCACCTTCCATGCGACGATTACATGGAAGGGCAAGAGGACAACAACCGTGGCCTTGGCAGATTTCCAGTCAAAACCACAAGGGGGCAAGAGGGAGAAGAATGAGAGAAATTTTGATCAGAGTAGAGGAAAGCCCGGAGACAAATATGCAGGAAAAGCCAGTTCTGGAGGCTATTACATGCAGTGAGAAGGCATTCAGAGGTCTGTATGAACAATGGGTTGAGCATGGAGTGGTGAAACCTCTATGTCCCCGGTTAGTTGTGACGGAAGAGATGAAAAGAAGACCGGACTTCTGTGTATACCACCAATACACAGGATATTCCACTATGAACTGTTAAAGTCTGCGGAGGATATACCATGAGAAGCTGGCGGCCGGAGAGATTGAACTAGGAAAAAAAAACGTGCAATACTATCACCCATGGTGCAGTCCTGGAAATCAATATGTTGGACAACCTAAATACTGGTTCTACCATCGAAAGAAATCTGAACTATAGATACAAGAATTGACGAATTAAAAATCCACCCAAGATGGTAGTCCACCGAAAATGGTGGTTGAAGTTCTCAGGAGCATCCCTTGCCAAGAAATTGGATGACCAAGGGAGGAGGCACTAGAATTGATGAAAAAAAAATCCACCCAAGATGGTGGTCAAGTCCTTATAAAATACACTTGTCAAGAAATTGGATGACCCAAGTGACGAGGCACCTGATTTCAAGTTCTCGTAGATCACACTTGCCAAGAAATTGGACGACCCAAGTGACGAGGCACCCGAGTGTTACACTTTATCATCAAAAGTGAATGAGGCACCTGACTATAAGTCCTCAGACCCGAAAGTTATACTTTCAACTTCAAAAGTAATCGAAGGACCTGACTATAAGTCCTCGGAAGTTACACTTTCAACTCTAAAAGTGATTGAGGCACCTGAGTATAAGCCCTCAACCCCGAAAAAAGTTACACTTTATCTTCAAAAGTGGTGAACGTTATGCTTTCTTCGACAAAAGCAAGATTTACTTTCTTTTATGAAAATATGAGCGTTATGCTTTTCGTTAAAAGCAATCTGATGGCAAACTTTCACTTATACTTGAATAATTTTCTAATTTTTTTTCCAGGTACTTCCAATCTTTCTTTTGTCTTCCGAGCCCCATTACCTTGATTATATCTTGGTTTTTTCCCTCGTATCATAAAGAAAGATTGACGTTTTTGGACAAAAACACGAAGGACAAAAATTATTATGCAGCAGGATTACCCTAGGTGGCCGAACATTAGGGGTTGAACCCTGGGCTCCCCTCTTTTGGTCTTTCCGACGTCTTTTGGGAGTAAGTTCAGGCTTATGACCGTCCAATTTTTGTTTTTTTTTGTTTTTTGTTTTTTTGTTTTGTTTTTTTTCTGCTAGAGAAGGAAGACTTGTTTCTATATGCAGTGGCTTGCGAATGTTGGGATGATTATCCCCATTTCGATCGCATTCCCCGCATATGCATGGAGAAACAGAAGTACCCTTTCAGTCCTCTTTGCTTTCTGTCCGATTCATCTGGTCGCATTCAGGGATGTCAGGATTGGACTGACGAGATCCTAGGGAACGCTGATTATGTGGACATACTCAAGAGTGCATGCATCCTTTGTTGTGTTCAGCTATGTAGAGACCTGCGTATCCAACAGGACCATAACGCCCTTACTGTATTGATCTCGCGATGGTGCTATTCTACTTGCACATTTGTCACTGCCTGGGATGAATTCACCCCTACTTTGGATGATGTCTATGCCATCTACCAGTAAGTTGCTCACCTTTGCTCTCTGCACATGAGTCACGCCTTTGGTGGGATGATCATGAAAAATATTTCAAGTGTTTAAGTCTTGCTTCAAGTTTCTGAACAATTCGCAGAGCTTGATTTTGCAAGTCTCGAAGACGAAAGTCCTAGGAGAGGGAACCTTTAGAGGGCCGAACCCTAGGGGGGTGAGCCCTAGAGGAGCTCTCTTGGAAATCATGGAAAATCTTTTCCTAGGTGGTCGAACTCTGGGAACTTGATCAATGAGCGAGGAGAAGTCAAAGGTAAGAGGGGAGAGCATCCCTATGTGTTAGAGCCTTAGGGGCCGAACCTTAGGAGACTTTGGCCTCTTCTTTCATTTTTTCATTCTTCTTCTTTTTAGGTGAATCTTGGATGCCTCCTATCTTGGTTCCCATGTATACTTGGTCGGATACATATTCATAGGGCCCTCCTCCAGACCTTTTTTGCTAGATCGTCTTGTGAGCCTTATTCTCAAAATTCACAGTATCTCTCTATTATTTGTGAGCATAGGACTTAAATAAGTTTAGTTGTGAGATTGATGACTTGTCGATTCTCTTTGGGCCTTAACAAGCCTTCCTTCCATACTAGGCTGGATCTCTTTACTTCCAGTTATCATGTTGTTGCACTTTGTTCGGAGGTCACTTCACGTCATTTTGAGAATGACTTACTTTATGTCGAGCTTGAGGAGCTTCAAGATGCCATAGATAAATTGAAGACCAAGCTTTAGAAATTGAGTTATCTGCCCAAGACCTTAAGGAACTAGCCTGAAATACGAAGGCTCGGGATACCGCCATTGTCGACCTGGAGGCTTTAGCTATGCCCCTTTCAGTCCGACATGTCTTGGCCGTTAGATCATAAACTTTTGTAGTTTTTCCATTTCTTGTATCTGAAAACGCATTTTCAAATATTTCATCCATCAGAATAAAGTTTCTTTAACATTATTGATTGCCTTTAACATTATTGATTGTCTTTAACATCAGGCCCTACAGATATCAGGCCCTACAGGGATCAGCCCCTATAGGGATCAGCCCCTACAGGGATCAGCCCCTACAGGGATCAGCCCTTATAGGGTTCGACAACCTAGGGTTTTTTTCCCCTTTATACTTTTGAGATCCTGTTGCTCCACAAATCAACTGCTCGGAACTAATGCTTCTTCGACGCAAAAATTATAGCCTTTCTTTGATAATATCCGAGGGAAAAAACCAAGATATGATCAAGGTGATGGGGCTCGGAAAACAAAAGAAAGACTAGAATTGCCTGAAAAGGGGAAACAGATGAAGAAAATCAAGAAAAATTCGGAAGAAAGCATGTAAATTGAAAAACAAAGACGAGAAGAAGGGATGAAACCCAAGGGTTCGGGTCCCCCTAGGGTTCAGCCCTATAGGGTTCGACCCCTAGGGTTCGACCCTATAGGGAGGAATTCTCCCTGTTACCTCTTGCTCGGATTGAAGAATGCCTCCTTGCTACTCCCTTTATGATCTTCCTGGCTCGTAGGAAGAGAGAAAAATCCAAAACGAAACAAGATGAAAAAGTGAAGCGTGAATGGCTTGGGAAATGTATATATATAAATACATATATATGTTCTCAAGTATGCTTGCACGAGAAAAAAGAAGAAGCAGTCACCATGTTTTTATTAAGGGAATGATTCAATCTGGTTTCCAAAAGATAAGTAGATTTGATCTTGCTTCTAAATGGAAATATATAAAGATATATTATTTTCTAAACATAGAAAATATTTGATTTTTATTTCCCAATAAAGGGAAATTTCAAAATTTGAATTTACTTCTAAATAATAATAATAATAATGATGAGGAGGGATATTGTCTTCAAAATCAAATAAAGAAAGATTTTATTTTATTTCCAAAATAAAATAAGATTTTATTTGAAAATATTTGATTTGATTCCTAAATAAAAAGGAAAGATTTGATTTACCAAAAGAAAGATTTAATTAGATTGAATTTTATTTTGTAATATTTGATGATCTTCCTTGTTTTAATTTCCAAAAAAAAAATAAGGAAACAAATATTGGGCAAGCTATGCAAAGATTTGCAGAAGATTTTTCAATATGTCCAAGAAAGAGCCCGGATAGGTTTTGCCTCCCTAGGGTTTAACCCTAAAGGTTTGGCTCCCTAGGGGTTCCCTCTTCTAGGACCCTTGTCTTCAAGACCTGTAGAGTGGAATCTCGCAAAATCGTTCAACAGCTTGAAGTATTCTTGCATGATCGTCTCTTTGGAAACTCGACTCTCACGAATGAGGCAAATGTGGGCCCAAGTACAAATTAGGGTACACATACCCTAATTGAATTAAATGCACAATTAGGGTTCCACGACCTCATTAAATGTACAAATTAGGATTCGTATGACCTAATTAAATGAAGACGAAAAAGCCAAAAATAAATATGCTAGACCCGAGAGAAACCTCCACGTGTCCCGAGACAGAAGGCTCGTGGAGGCGGCTCGTTTTGTGAATTGATTGAGGGATTGGATTAGTTGTTAGAAGGACAGGACGATCTGGGCATTACTCTGGTAATTAAAGGTATTTCTGGAATTTTCCTGAGGGCATGTGCTTAGCACATGACCACTTTCCAGAAAATCCTATAAATACCCCTTCCATTCCATTGGGAAGAGTACCTCTCTTCAGACTCAGGACTGGGACTCTTGGAAGATTGAAGGGCTCAAACATTCTTCTCTGAACCAGAAGCACTCAAGAAGGCTCTTGTAATCCCTGCTACCCTAACAAGATTTTCGAATTCTAGGAGTGGAAGCACTCAAGAAGTCTTTTGGAATCCCTGCTACCCTAACAAGGTTTTCGGATTTTAGGAGTTCTACCACGTGTCATTGGAGTAATCGCTCACCTGTCGTTCTCCCCTCTTCAATCAATCAATCAATTCCGTGTTATTCGTGGATTTCTCTCCTCCTCAGCCAACACAAAATCCTAACCCTAGCAAGGCACGATTTCCTTGCCCACACATATATATAAAATTCTAAACCTTATTCCAAACTCAAAATTTAATCCAAAATTCTAATAATAAAATACTATCAACCTGTCTTCACAATCACTAACTAATAACTACAATATATTATTGAAATAACTGAATTCTAATATCTTCAAGCTCGCCTAGCTCGTCCACTCGTTGCTAACAGATAGCCCAAGAGCTGCTAAACTTGATAACTCAATCTGAAAAATTAGATAAGTAAAATCAGCTAGAAGCCCAATAATATGAAAAGGAGGATTAAAAATCAGTTATCATGTTGTACAAAACAGTTTCTGAAAAAACTAACAGTTTGTCAAAATATTCGTAAAGTATAAGTAGTATACTTGCAATGCAACAATAATACTAACTTGCAAAGTATTGAAAAATAGTGTACTGTTGATAATGTATTGACGAACGACTCACCAAGTTATGTTGGTTCTTCATCTTGTGACTTGTTTGAGCGTGCTTTTGATTTTCTCAAGTCTAACCACAACATCTTCCATGGTGATCCTTTCCGCGGGCGAGTCTTTTGAACAATCCAATGCCAAACCAAGGATGGATGATAGGCATAGCTGTTTCGTAGATAAATTCTCATCCCAACTTCCCAGCAAATTGATGTCTACAACTTGAAGCACCGAGCCATGCAATACTTCATTAACCCAACTCCTTAAGCTGCTCATTTCACTAGAAAAAAGCTCATCAGTTGGTTTCTTTCTTGTGAATACTTCCATCAACACAACACCATAACTGTAGACGTCCCCTTTTGTAGATACTATTCCTTCGCTTCCGTATTCTGTGCATCACATATATAAACATTCCTTATAAACTCAATGAATTTCACGAAATTTTAATCGTACATGACATAACACAACTTTTACTTTTGTTCTAGATAATAATTAAAAAATTTCAACATAAACTAGAAGTATACACATGGAACATCACCTGGTGCCATATACCCAATTGTTGCTAAGGTCTTAGTTTGTGCCATAAACTCTTCTTCTCCCAACAGTTTGGCAATACCAAAATCACATACATGTGCCGTCATATGTTCATCAAGCAACACATTGCTAGGCTTCAAATCACAATGAACAATGGGTTCGGGGTGACCATGATGCAAATATTCCAAGGCCAATGCAATATCTGACATTATGTTTAACCTTGCTAAAATATCCAAACAATAGTTGTGAGAGTACAACCACTCCTCAAGACTCCCATTAGGCATGTACTCAAGTACCAAGGCTTTGAAATCTGAGCTAATGCAGCCACTTATGATCCGTACTAGATTCCTGTGACGAATTTTGGACAATATCTTACATTCAACGTCAAAACTCTTGATTGCTCCTTCTAACTGCATGTTGAAAACCTTTACGGCAACATTTATCCCATCAGAAAGTGTTCCTTTAAATACAGACCCATAACTTCCGGCCCCAAGTAAGTTTATTTCGCCAAATGATTCAGTAGCTCTTACAAGCTCGTAGTACGAAATTCTTCTCCATGCAAAGAGTGATGCATCCGTCCAGTTAGATACATTCTTGTTCCGTCCGCAGAATCTTATCAATACATATAAGGAGGCCCCTACAAGGATTGCTGAAATGATAGATGGTAATAAATATTTTAATAAAGGCACAATTTTTGATCCCCTGCTGAGAGTTAATGTTTTACATTCTGGGACTTGCAGTCGAGGGGAACCACAAAGCGCAAGGTTTTGCATAAATGATTGAGGCGTGAAGTTTGCAAATTTTCCTCCCATAGGAATTTCTCCTTGCAACATATTGAAAGACAAATTCAGATAATTGAGATACCTTAGTGTCTCTAATGATTTGGGAATCTTGCCAGACAAGTTGTTATTCGATAAATCCAAGAACTCCAAGCCTTTTAAATTTCCAAATGAATCAGGAATTGATCCATGCAATTTATTATGTGCCAAGGACAAATAACTTAACTCTGGTGCCCCTCCAATGGTGCTTGGGATGGAACCTGATAATTGATTCCACGATAAGTCTATCTTTGTTACTACCATAAAATTTCCAAAACTTGATGGTAGATCGCCACTTAGTAAATTTGAGGATAAGTTTAGACTCACAAGATTTGCAAGTCTCACCAATTCGAGAGGTATCGATGAAGTTAACTTGTTGGAGTCTAAGTACAGCCGTTGCAGGTTTTTCAAATCTCCAAAGCACGCTGGTATGATTCCATAGAGCATATTATTACTCAAATACAAGTCTCCCATCCTTTGTAAATTACAAACCTCATTTGGGATGGGTCCTTGCAGTCTATTATTTGAGAATTCTAAACGTTCCAAATTGCTTAGTCTTTCAACTGTTGTAGGGATAGGTCCTGTCAGCTCATTTCCATCTAATGCTAACACATTTAAGTTGCTCAAGTTGCCAATTCCAATGGGAATGTGGCCCTTAATTTTGCATCTACTTGCATGAAACCAATTCAGGGAAGAAGAGAGATTTCCGATTGAAGTTGGGAGGATGCCATTCAGCTGGTTATCAGATAAATCTAAAACTTCCAAATATCTGCAGTTTGTTAGAGAAGTGAAGAATTGCAATTCAAGAGAAGAAGTCTCCCTAGTTAAATAATTTCCAGCAAGAATGAGCCACAGCAGTAACCTTAAATTACCAAGTGTATTAGGTATAGATCCAGTTAATGAGTTGTTCACCATTTCTATATTGGTAAGCATAGAAGCATTGGAGAGAGAGCTTGGGATTGTTCCACCGAGTTTATTGTGATTTGCAAAAAAAAATTCAAGATTGGGAAGCCAAAGCCCTAAGGTTGATGGAAGATGGCCCGAAAATTGATTTTCACTCAGCTCAAGAGTTTTCAATGTTGAGATATTGAAGAGCTCGAAAGGTAAGCTGCCTGTTAGGCTATTTCTCAAAATGATAAATTCCACCAAATTATTAAGATGTCCAATCTCATATGGTAATGTACCTGCACAATTAATATAGGTGAACACAGTTTTTGTTATTTTGAAAGCCTTAACTAAAACTGGGATTCTGACCAGTTTGCTGATTATTAAATATAGCGCAAAACTAATGATTTAGCCATTGTAGTTGGCAAGTTTTATTTATTTCACGATTGAACTATTAATTTTTTAGATTATCCCATTGAACTAATTAGTATTTTAAAATTGGGTCAGTCTGTTAACTCTAGGTTAACGACAGTTAAATTCTTTCCTCTATTATCCGACGTGGTCGTGAAAAAAAATAAGAAAAAAAATAAGAAAAAAAATAATTTGGCCACATGTATTACTCCACCACCCACCTCAGCTCACCAATTCAAATCAATTCATGTTTACTTTTAAATTATTCACCTCACCTTATCTTATGAGTCTATTAATGCATCAAACCCTTGGATCAGATCATAAAAAGAAATTGCAGCCGGCGTATCAGATCAGATTATAAAAAGAAATTGCAGCCGGCAGAGACAATCAAAGAGCCTCTGTGGCTCCGCGGGGTTCCTGTGCCGAGCCAGCAACTGGCGGATGTTGCGGGAGCCATCGATGCGAGTCCACGAGTCGACGGCAAAGCAGATCGAGGAACGGCAGAGCGATTGGGCGTACTCGTTGTCGATTGTGATTCTCGACCTCGTTTGGAATTTCGCCTCTGCTCTGCTGCTATCCTTCGACCTCAAAATCTCTTTCTTTGTTCATCCCTTTAGACCTTCAATGATTATCACTCGCCATTGACGAAACTCTGTATTTGCTTCAGGTTCGTCTTATTAATCGACATGGGTTGTTCTTTTTAGGGTTAGCTTTCATCTGGGATTTTAGATTTTTTAATCTTATAATTGTTAGAGGCGATGGACTGTTTTGGTGTTGATTGTTGAGGCTTTGATCGAATTGGGTGTATCTCCTTTAATTTAACTTAAAGGTTTCTCTTTGATTGTCTTTAATTTGTCAATTTTTATTCTAATTAGGCCATGTCTTACTGCTGATTTTTGAATTTTGCAAATTCAAAATTAGGATTTATTGGTATTTGCGTTTGTAGATGTGGGTTTATAAAACCCTTTGATGTAATTGTGTTATTCACTCTGAATTTGTAATCTTTCCTCAAAATCTCACCATGAATCCGTAGCTTGATTTCCTTTAAAATCACATAATCCGACTATGAATTTGGTAAGAAAAGTAACGTTTCATGAATTTTTTGGTGATGGTTGTTTGGAATTTGGCGTTCGTGTTGGTGTCGATTGCTGTGTTGATTATGAGCCATAAGGAGAAGTCGGCTAGTCTATTGAGGCTTTGGATTATTGGGCATTGCTGTTATGGTGTGCGTTTCTGTGGAGTATAAGCAGAGGTTTTATCAGCAGAGGTTTTTGGCGGATGAGAGATTGGAGGCGGCGGAGAGAAGTGGTGGTGGTGGAGTAATTCAATTCTGATAGGGCCATGTCATTTTGTCATTTTTTTCTTATTTTTTTTCACGTCCACGTCGGATAATAGAGGAAAGAATTTAACAGCCGTTAGCCTAGAGTTAACAGACTGACCCAATTTTAAAATACTAATTAGTTCAATGGAATAATCCGAAAAATTAAAAGTTCAATCGTGAAATAAATAAAATTTGCCAACTAGAATAGCTAAATCATTAGTTTTGCCTTAAATATAGCTAAAGCTTTGCAAGAATTAACAGGGAGATTATCATTTGCCAAATCAATATCTTAAACATGCTAAAGATAGATGCAGTTAATTCTTTTCATGAGGTTATATTTGTATTTTTACATTAATATATATATATAGGGCGCATGGAACTTACGTTTATATACAATACCTTTGAAGTACCTACCTAAACCTTATATAGTGTTTATATTACCTATCTAACCCTTAAAGATTAACAATAATAATTAAAAGTTTATATACAAATTAAAGCTGCTATATAAATTTTGGAAGGTACGTACGTACCTTTGAAGTTGTTATCAGAGAGAACTAGGTCTTGGAGCAAAGTAAGATTCCCGACTTGCTTAGATATGCTTCCTGTAAACATATTATTCCCCAACGATAAGAACCGAAGCCCTTTGCATTTCCACAAGCTTAAAGGAATCTGACCGGTTAATTGATTCCTAGAAAGATCGAGCTCTTCAAGATTAGGGAGATTAAATGGACTGTCGTCCATAGGTAGGTTCCCAGAGAGTCTATTATCCCCCAAATAAATAAGCTTCAGGGATGACATGTTGAACATAAATGGCGGAACAGGCCCCGTTAGAGAGCTTCTCTCGATAGTCAATATCTCTAAATGTTTTAGATTTCCTATCTCCCCTGGTATCATTGAATCTGAACAAGTGTCAAAAACAAGACTAATTTACTAAAAATTGCAGAGAGAGGAGAAGGCAGCTAAAGATTCTCCCTTTTTCTAAAAACTTTTGACTTTAAATAATCAGTCATTCTACACTGATCGGAGAATTTCCAAAAAAAATATATTTATTAATTTTTTTGCTTTGACTCTCAAAAAATGTGTAGTATTTTTTTTAACTGAAATTTTTATAGAATTCAGTGATTTAGATATAATTTGGATACATATAAAGAGCAGTGTTGCACAGACCGTACAACACTGTTTTTTATATATATACAAATTACACAAAAATCACTAGATTTTGTAAAAATACCAGTTGAAAGAAATATTATACATTTTTTGGGATTCAAAGCAAAAAAAAAAAGAAAAGAAAAGTGGACGGGTCGCAATTTCAGGTCCCCCAGGATAATTGTTAAATAATAGTTTGCATGCATTTAAATTGTGACCTACAAACAACCTAGGGATAATATTTTGATGGTCGAGAAAGGAGATGGGACGTTTCAGTTAAATGACATCACCTTTCCAGTTGTTCCCGCCAATGGATAATTCCTTGAGCATGGTCAAGTTGCCGATTTCACGAGGTATGCTACCGCTAAATCCATTGTAAGATAGTGATAGTACTTGGAGCACCCTGCACTTGTATATATTTGATGGGATTTGCCCAACGATGTTATTGCGGACTAGAGAGAGGAACTCCAACTTAGGAAGATGATTGCAGATGTCCACCGGAAGACTACCGGATAAGTTATTACCTCCTAGTCCAATTTGTCTCGCCGCAGACATATTGAAGATCGCAGCCGGTATAGAACCTGTAAAACTATTCTCAAACAGGTACAGGACCCGCAATTGTTTCAATTTCCCGAGCCATGACGGTATTTCTCCAGTGAAGTTGTTATATTGCAAATAAACTTTTTTGAGTCGACGCAAACGAGCCAATTCTTTGGGTAGAAAACCATGAAAACTGTTGGAACGGAGGTCGAGCGAAGTGAGGAAGGAGAGGTTTCCGAGGTAAGGAGAAATGGTGCCCTTTAGACCCAAGTTGGAAATATTTAAGGCTGTGACTCTTTTGTGGCGGAGGCCACAAGAGATGCCGAGCCATTTGCATGGTGAAGAATTGGTGGACCAATTGTTTGCTAAGATGTTTTGAGGATCGGAGGTGATATGAGCTCTAAAGGCAAGAAGAGTAGATTCATCATTACTAATGCTCCTAGTACTAGCTGAACCACAAGCAGCTAAGAAGATGCAGATATATATGATAGAAATTAAGACAACAGAATGAGAGTAATTAGGTATCGCCATGATTATTGTTTATTAATGAGAGTAGTAAGTCATATATATATATATATATTAACAGAGAGTTTTCTATACGGGTAGTCCGCATACGGACCACTTTTAGAAACAGACAAAATCGTCACTAAATCCGTCGTCATAGGGTCTACATTATCGCCGTAATCAAGAAAAATCACTATAATCCGGTTCAGACCATGTGACGACCAATTTAGCTACAGTCCGTTAAATATGGTCCGCGTGAAAGCGGTGAGGTCTCCTCATAAGTGGGACCTGCTTAAAGTCTTCCAAGGTTGTATTTTTTGCTCAGAAATTATACTACTAAGAAACAGTGCGTGTTGCACGTTTTGGAATGACCAATAATAGCAGCAAGTCTTGTTCAGCCACTTGTCCCATACGGTTGTAAATTTCTATGTATTCGGATGCTTCGAGAGGAAATACTTTTGGACACCATAATTGACATGTCAGCATTCGCTATAATTTATATTTTGATTTATAGATAATTTAAATATTTAATATATTTTTATGTATTAGTTAATATAGCTTACGTATTAGATTTAATTATTTTTGGGTCAGCTTATATTATAGGCTAATTTTCAAAAATTATTGAATTTTATTTATTGTTAAGTTTTAGGTATAAATAAACTCGTAGGGTTATTATTATGGAACATGTGATACCCCAAATTCGAGTATTTCAATTCCACGAGATTTGATGTTCACTATCTAAATAAAATACAACTACTGTCCAATAATAAGGAATGCAAAATAAATTATAACCTTATAAATCCATAAAAATCTTTCTTAAAAGGATTACATGACTTTAATCGAAATATCTCAGGTTTAATCTAACCTTAATATAAATAATAAGTGCGGAAAAATAAAACATAACATAAACAAAGTCTTATTACAACCATATTCAAACATAACAAGTCTTCACTTGTTCATCTTGTCTTTTCTTTTACTTGTTGACGGTACGTCAACGCTTTCAACCTTAGCTGCAAGGGTTATTTAATTGCAAGAGTGAGCAAACAAAGCTCACTTGGAATAATAATAATAATAATAGTGATGACATAAACTGAATAACTTTAAAAAATTTGAATAACTTTTTTTTCATCAATAATAAAGAATTGAATAATAATTCTTTCATCAACATTTAGAATTCGAATATAGAAATCATCTGAGGGTCATAAGATCTTGAACTATGTCCTAAGTTATAAATATTTCTATTTAAAATCTTTAACAGTCTTTTAGACTATATGGACTCTTAACTCGTACTTAGGGTGATCAGTCCTTCGTACAATGTATTGTGCACAAACATCTTAACGCTTTCGCATGGTAATCCCCTATTAAATAGGGTTGTTCATCTCAGTATTTTAATAACAAGTCAGCACCAAAAAAGTTTGGTTTGGATAATCTTTAAGGGAAATTTAGAGTTCAACTATCATCAACTAAGGAGTAATTGAATCGACTTATAATAATTCAACAATAAAGAACTATGAAATAACTTATGCTTTAGGAATAACTTAAAGCATTTGAAAGACTTAATAGACCTTACTTGAACAATTAAGTCAAGGTCACAACAATTCAATAATGAACTTGTTCAATAGAATAATGATTAGAAAACTTGCATAAACGTAAAAGAAAGGTTTAGGAAACTTGCTCAAGTAAAGTTTGAGTTTAGAAAATTACTTGCCTCAAGCGCAAGCTACACTTTACAATTTACAAATCACTTTCTCAATCGTCCTACACATTACATTACGTTTACAATACCAATTAGTTATATAACCACTACTTTAAACCGTTGAACTTCTTACTTAAGTTCAACTTAATAACATGGTTTGTAAACTTAACTCGCTTAACTAACCAAACACGTAAGTCTAAACTCACAACATGTGCATCATACGTGTATAATACTTTAAACTATCAAAATCATACCCTATGATAACAATATCTATGTACACACATAACATATTAATATGAGACTTCAAATTATCTTAAACATGTCAAAAATATGCTATCTCATTGTTTAATACACTTAACATGTCATCACATTAAGTTAGCTTATTATGTACTGCACAAAAACTACACGAAGCACAATTAAAATTTTCGAACAGCAATAACACCAGCTGGGGCGGGTGTTTCTAGGCCAAAAGCCCCGCTGGGGCGGGTCCCCATGCTGGTGGGTTTCCCGGCTCGCGAACTATGCAAAGAAAAAGCCAATTTGGCTTATTTTCTCACACTAAAGTCCGATTTTAACTAACACAATGCATATGAAACTTTATAAAAATAAAATCTTAAACTTCTAACATGTTTTGAACACTCATAAACATCTTAACACATAATCAAAATACTTAATTCCATAATTTTGAAGAAAACACCATTATATTAAGCGTTCTTGAAGAAAATTATCACTATGACTTTGTTTTAAAACCAAATCAAACAATTCAAAGCATGTTAATTTTATTTCTTGATATATTATCATAATCTATTATCAATTAACATAATATATCACAATCAAACACGAATTTTGATAATTAAAGACTATTTTTTCAAAGTAAGTTCACTATAAATTGCTATGAACATAATTTCTTCATGTTCATCATATTTACATGAATTTAACAACATAAACAATCATATATCATATATATAAGCATGTTATAACACAAATTACATATAAATTTCATGTTTACACTAATTTCATAAAAAAAAACTCAATTACAGAGGACTAAAACTTGAACAACAACAAAAATAAAATCTCTAAAAGCTATAAAGCTAGAGTTATACCATTTGTTAATTGATTGGAAGAAGAAGATGATGGTGTTGAGTTTCATTAACAAGATTCCTCCTCCTTCTTCTTTCTTCTTCTTCTCTATTTTCTCTCTAGCTCTCTGTTCTTCCTTTTCTTCTTTGTTCTAACTAAGTTTTTCTAACGTAGTTCTAACATAACTAAAAAAGATATAATATACATATAATTATACAATATAATAACTGACATATACATTATATCTAATAAATACATATATCAGTTACTAGTTTTTGAAAATCAAAAGTCACTAGGGCTTGTTTGGCAAAATCACTAAATTTTAAAAATAGCTTTTTAGTAGCTAAGGCCTTGTTTGGTAAAACAGGGGTTAAAACAAAAGTAAGGGCCTTGTTTGGCAAAACTAATTTAAAGCCCCTTTTTTTATTTTAATAAATCCTTTAACACATACTTTAAATGTTACACTTTATTTAGTTAAATCTCAACCTTCTAATTTAATTAAATATAAGCTAACATTAATTAATTAATTAAATTGCCACATAATACTAAATTGCTACACAATTGTAATTCACTTATTAATCATAATTCATTTAACAAATTAGTAAATCTTTATAAACATTTAGTACATAATATTCATCTAATTTAATTATTCTCAATTAAATTAGAATTATACTACACAATTACTTACACATCAATTTAATTAATCATATTGCACTTAATTAAATTACTCCATAACATAATCACATAAATTATTTATTTAACACAATAAATCAATTAAAATATTTATTTAATTCAATAAATATTTATAATTAAATATACAAAATCTCATTCGTTACAATATTCCCTCCTTAAAAGGATTATGTCCCCAGAATCACAAATAAAAAAAACTCATTCGTCACATTCTTCCCCCCTTAAAAAGATTCTGTCCCCAGAATCGGTATACAAGAAATTACACAAATAGTTGGGGATAAGTTTTGTGACAACCCGAAAATTTAGACAATTTAATAAAATCTAAAAGGATTGAATAAAGGTTAAATAATAGACCTAGACAGAAAATAAGTGTATAAATTTGACATTTTTGTGAAGAATTTTTATGGATTTAAATTTTTTGGTGAAGACTTACAGTGTTAAGTATAAGTGTATATGTTTTGTGTACAGTAATTATATATGTGTACAGTATGTGGTTAAGGATCAAGGGTTGATCAGATAAATTATATCAGTGGCAAACCCTAAGGTTATGTTAAGAACTTCGACGTTCAATTTAAAAACTCTAACGATTTGTAAGAAACCCTAATATCGGTTCTGAAAACCCTACTATAATTAAGAAATCTTAATTTCTAATTTAGAAAGCTTAATTTTCTATTTTAAACCCCAATTAGAAATCCTAGAAATTTAAATTTGCAAAACTTTAGGGTTAAACCCTAATGGTCAAACCCTAATGGTCAAACCCTAAGGGTCAAACCCTAAGGGTTAATCAAGTTACTAGTTTGCCATTAAAATTATAAGGTAATTGACCAAAATGCCTTTTTCACATTATTTAATAGGTGGAGTGTAGATCTTGCCAAGATATTGGTTGTTTACTAGCCCTAACATATGTCATGTGCCTTAAATATTCACAAATCAGATATATGTGCCACCTATTAACATTTGGTGCAATGAATCAAAGATAAAGATTAAAAAAGTAAGTAAAGTAACTTACTTTACTTTCCATATTATCCAAGACCTTCTCTCTCTAACTTTTCGAAATTTAGAGTGGAAGGGAGTGAGAAGATAAGCCATGATAATTTCTTAGTAAGCCAAGAACATAAATCAAAGATTAGATTCAAGGATTGAAGCTTTAAAGGTATAAAATCCTAAGCCTTGCTAGATCCTTAAAATTTTATGTGATGATGTGATTTGTTGTTTAAATATGTGTTATGTGATGTTATTTAGTGATCTGGGTTGTTACATCATGGACCCATAACATCTAAATGCATGAAAAATTAAATTTTAAGCTGCCGAAATGGAAAATATGTCCTGACAGCCATATGTCAGGGCCCATAGATATCTACCTATTAATTTTTAAGTTGATTTGGCGTTATAGACTTGTTCTTTGTCATGAGGAGAGTAGACTGGAAGTGGAATCAAGTCCATACCATGTCTAGATCTCAAGTTATAAGTGGTTAAACATGGTTGACCAACCATGAAAACTGAGTTTCTGGGCAACCCAGAAACCCAGAAATGGTGATAAGCTTTTGCAAGCCTCTGATCTTGCTGATGTTTGATAGTTAGGCCATGTTGTTGT
The DNA here is from genome assembly GCA_020205555.1 of Panax stipuleanatus. Taxonomy (NCBI): domain Eukaryota; kingdom Viridiplantae; phylum Streptophyta; class Magnoliopsida; order Apiales; family Araliaceae; genus Panax; species Panax stipuleanatus. The sequence goes on from CM035124.1 coordinate 127,192,055, forward strand.
TTTGATGTTGTAGTCTGACATATGTACTACACATCCATACCATTAGATTACCCAGATCATGGTCGGGATCAAAATTAATCATGGTCAAACATAGGTTGACCAACTGTCTGAAGAACAAATCTGGAAAACCCAGATTTCTTTAGAACAGGTTTCTGACGTGGTTTGACCAAGCCAGATCTTGTTCATGTGATGTTGTTAGGCTAACCTGATGTTATGTTGTTGTACCCTGACATCAGGACTACAAGTGTGAACTCTTAGATCACATAATCAAGACCTAGAATGCAAACTATAAGCATCCAAAGTAGCACCCATGAACTGTTCTTCATTTCTGGGTAACCCAGAAATGAAGAACAGCCTCTGACAAGAACTTTGAGAGATTATATCTCTCTGTTGTGGTGTAGGATGGCTATGAAAGTTGTTTAGGGTTGTAGTATTACATCAATACTATAATACTAACACAATTGCAAACCTAGAAACTTAAGGATCAAATAATTACAACTGGTCAAACATAGCACCTTGTTAACTGACTTAGCATGTTCTTCGTTGCTCAAGAACACCTTTAGCGACGGTTTTAAATAAAAATTTAATTAAATTATTTAAATAATTAGAATAAAATGATTAATAATTATGAAAAATACATTATTAATTTGCAAAAATTATTTTAAAGCCTAAAAATGGATTTTTAATAATTTGGAATAGATTTCATTAATATTTTAATATTTTTAAATATTAATGATATTTAATTTATTTAATTATTATATTAAATAAATTACTTAAAAATGATTTTAATCATTTAAAAATATATTAAAGTGTTAGAAAATATTTTAACTTATTTTGAATGACTTGTAATATTTTGGGATGTATTTCATTAATAATTTAATATTAATGATAATTAAATTATTTAATAAATGTATTAAATAAATTATGGAAAAATAGTTTTAATGATTTAAAAATCATATAAAAATTATTTAAAGGTTATAAAAATATTTTGAGTTATAAAATATAACTTTTGATATTTTGTCATAAAATAATTAATATTTTTAATATTAATGGCAGTTATTTAATAATAGATTTAAATGTTTTAAATCATTCAAATGTGATATTAAGGTATTAAAAATATTTTGAGATATTATAAATAACTTATAATATTATGACATGAATTTATTAATATTTGATATTAAATAAATATTAATGATAATAGAATATCGTGGTATTTAAATTATATAAATATGATATTAATGATTGAAAAATCATGATAAATGGTAATAATTATTTAAAAATTATTATGAGCTTGTGAAAAATATTTTAACTGATTAATAAATTATCTAAGATAATATTAAAGCGTTTAAGTAGAGTCTTATTAATAATAGGCTCGATAAATATTCGATTAGGCAATCGGGATGTCGAAATAGTACCGAACTGAACTCAGACTGAAATAGTTTGATTTGATACCGAGTCTTATGTGTTTTATTGATTATTAGGAATATATGATAATGTGTTTAGGTTATTTTATAATTGTAATTAACAAAAGTTAATGTGATGATATTATTCTAATTGAGAGATCGATATTATCAATAATAGGTCTTTCATCTGAAGCTAAATTAGATTGCGTAGCAGTAATCAACGGTACATGCAAGTTTTCTAACTCGAACTCGAGTTGTTATTGTAAAGCATGTTCATGATTAATCATTGTTGATTATATCACATCTATGATTTATTAATTCGCACGTTGTGCATGTTGCATATGTTCATCAGGTATGAAAGATTGATCACCTTCCTTACCATTTGGTTCAGTTAAATTTGTCTATATTCATTATTGGTCATTCATCATTATTGTCTTGGTCATTCGGTTATGTACATTGATTCATGTTCTTTCACCAATAACACATTATTGAAAGTTTGTTAACTTATTATTCTTTTCCATCATAATATATCTTCCTTTGTATTTAAAACTTGCTGGGCAAACTTGTTGCTCACCCTTGCTATATCATGATAAAATTTTCAGATTAAGACAAAACTTCGGACACAGGCAAAGGAAAAAACAAGTTCCAGGATTTGATTATTGTACGGTTAAATGGTAATAATATTGGATACAAATGACATTGTATGTCGTGTAGAATATGAATATGTGTATTAAGTTAAGGTTACAGACCTTGAGAATTATGTGTAAAAGTTATTATATAAATAATTTATGTTTATATCTTCCGCAATAGTTATAGAAATGATGTATCGTAATGTACCAGGTCCGAGGTTCTGGGGACCCTGATTTGGGGGCGTCACAGTTGGTATCAAAGCTGTAAGTTATAAACCTTAGGTAGGGTTATCTTAGGCTATAACCGCAGTGATGAGGATAAGGAATAAACTCAACTAGAGTTTGAAATTTAATTAAGCGATGAATTTGGGCAAGGTATTGGTAAGTCAATAAGATTCAAAGATGAATCCTGATAAGTTATAAAAATCCAGAGTTACCTAACTCTGATAATAAAGGTGAACCCTAGTAATAAATAGATAGAGTCTAAAAAGACTAAAAGTATAAAGGGAAAGAAGATCGTAAAATAAAACGATCATAAGATAGGAAAGAATCATAATATAATACGATTATAGTATGAGATCACAACGTGATCTGATAAGGTCATAGAAGGACAGATGATCAATCGTATGATTGAAGACTTTATTGCAGAATTGCTATACGAAAATGGTACTATAAAATAGTACGAGTTAAACTCAAAAGAGTGGAAAAGGATGATGAGATACGAATTAAATGAAATTCGTATCTAGTAAAGAAAGAACTAGGAATAGGTGAGATTTCAATTAAGGACTCATGTTAGCAGCTAAGTTGTATGATTCCTTGTATAGGCGGGGAATTTATGCTTGGTTTTAGGACCGCTTAGCTTCCTATTTGATTAGTGGCTGAGTTGACCAATTCTTTGTATGGGCAGGGGATTGTGTTTGGTTTGACAACCACTTAGCTTGTTATATTGATAATCATTGAATGCTGGTGTCGTGCTATTTGCTATATGTACATTGAGAAGGTGATTCTTTTCGCATGTGTATAACGGATATGTAGAAAATATAAGATTAGGTGCGAGTTCTTTAAACTCACACTTATGATAAGTTCGTGACCCATAATCGTATGATGGAACCTATCAGCGAATGGACGACTTTGGTCTGACTAGGATAAGTTCCTAAACCCATATGATTGTGAAAAGTTCCTGAATTCATAACGTGTGGCATGTGTGATGAACTGTACTGGGATATAGAATTGTGTGAACAGCGAATTGAGGATCATAGGAATAGCTAGATTTATTAAGCAATTGATCATTAGAAAGTGAAGTTGATGGTGGAAGCATAGGTATTCCAAATCTTCTAGCTGTGCTAGACTTCAAAGTTTTTGACATCAAGCTAAATTCGCACTAATGTGCGTTTACAAATATAAATGAATTTTGTTGTCAGCAACACATGGTTACAATTGTGTAGAAGTGGGCTTCGTATCACTAACACATCGTTACCTGTTGTGGCATGATAACACAAAAAAAATGAAGTTTTGTTATCCTCAAAACATGGTGATAATTGTGTATGTGTGGACTTCGGGACCCTGATACATCGTTACCTGTTGAATGATAGCACAAACTGATTTTCAAAGATTTTTAAACCGTTTAAAAGAAAAGTCTACGCAAATTATTTCGGCTAGACAAAGATTATTTAAAATATCAAAACGTATTTTTTTTTATCATTAATGCATCATGGAACCTGGTGCAAAGATGATAAAAACGATGGAGTTATTAACACAGTCTTACCTAGTGTTGGATGTGATCTAAAGATCGTCAGCCCACTATGGTATACTGTTTTATGACAAAGTCACAAAAATGACGGAATCTTCAACGGACTGTAAATACAGTGCAGTATAATGACGTCATAAAATAATTTTCAAGTGCCAATTAAATTTGGCTAGACATATGTTTTGATTGATATTAGAATTATTGGTATATGTCTAATGTGACGCCCCCAGAATAGGTTCAGTCAACCCAACCCATTCTGAGTCGCCAAATACATGGTACAGAATTCAAATACAAACTTTATATCACACGGTCGTGCAAAATACGACCACACAACTGTGAGTGTCAATACAAATATGTAAAAAATATTAACATTCAAACTAAGTCCTCATTACAATTATTCTCACACTATTTATTAGAAATAGTGAGGACTACTACTGCTCTAACTCGGACCATCACTCTGTCCCTCGACTAGTTCCTACGACACTCTCATTTCCTGAAGAGGACAATAGATGAAAAGGGTGAGCTCAACTAGCCCAGTAAAGAATATTATGACTAAGATAATGGAAAATAAATTATCGTTAGTCTTCAACAATTCAGATAAAATATTATTGATAACAAGTTTTAGATCAATATTCGCAGCGAAAATAACAATTCATTAGAAGAGTTAAGTAAAGAATGAAGTCTACTATCTTCTATGATTTTAAAGTCTATCATCAATATTTTATCCCTGTAACATCCATCAATATACATCTCGAATCAAATATTCATCTTTGTACTACGGGCCAAAGATATTCATTTGTATCACCAGTTGGTTATGTTCATCTCAACACCTGTCTTCTTTGCACTACGGCTAAATATATTCATCAGGTAATTATTCATCTTTGCTCTACAGGCCAAAGATATTCAGTTATATCACCTTTTAGGACTGAAGATGATGAAAAATATTTTAAAGAACGAATCTAGTGAGATAAAGGACAAAGATTAAGGATTCGTATTTTAATTTATTCAATTCAAAAATACTTCGTAATAATTAATTTTGGAGCAAAATTCAAGAATAAAGCTCAAAACTTAGATCTAATCAAAGATAGGAATCTTAACAAGCAACTTGGACATATAGAAGAAAATTTAATTTTTTTCGTGAATAGTGTCGTATATGTGAATAGTAACCCCGACGGAAAAATAAGAATTTCATAATAAAATCCATACCAATATTTCGATGAAATGATATTGAAAAGAATAACATCATTTAGGAAAGAAAATAACATCCCTTACCTCAAAAGAATAGTATTTCTGGTTGGAATATCGGATATAATACCAAAGAAAACTTGCACTGAATAGTAACACTCAAAGTATCTAAATACTCACAAAAATACGCTCGATATTATAGAGAGAGAAAACTTCTGATTCTGGTGTGATTTTCAATTCTAACCTAAGCACCCTATTTATAGGAAAAGCTTAGGATGCCAAAGTAGACTATTGCGCCGGCGGCTTCTCCAGCACACCTCGTGAGAAAAAAAAATCAACATTCAACCAACAAATGACAAAAGTGGGGCCCACCATTTTATTTAAAAAATATTTATTTTCGCAACTTCAATAATTCATAATAAATGGCCCTTTTATCAGAAAAATACAAATTATATGTCCTTTCTATGGAAAATTTAATTCTCTACAACTTTGTAGAAGGAAGTTTTTCCAAATTCCCAACCGAAAATGGCCGAAATCCACAAACGGATGATTTTTCACACCAAAATACTGATAAAAATACATCAGCACTAATTTCTTCTTTTATATCCACAAAATAAATATTTTCTTATCATATAAATTAATAATTAATTATTCACAAATAATATTACAGAACTATAATATTGACAATCAGGTCTTTTCCAGGAAAGAGGGGGCCTTCCGATAAGAATTTATCCTTACTGGCGCGCAATTAAATAACCCCTCCTAGACAGAACTTCCTTAGACATTGTCAATAATGCTATCTAATAATATTATTCAAATAATATAAATTATTGATTTGATAATGTGAAATACTGTGCAGTGACAATTATTAAATCAATAGTACAAAATATTAACGGTAGCAATTATTAAATCAATCATATAATATAGCAACGTAGCAATTATTGATATAATATAGCAACGTAGCAATTATTGATATAAAATATCAACGTAGCAATTATTGAACCAATAAAATATCATGAAATTATTGAATCAATAATATAAAATATTGAACAATAATTACTGTAACAATTATTGAGTAAGTGACTTCTTACGTAAGAACCAATAATTCAAAATACTGTGCAATACCGTGTGCTACTGTGCACAACGCGTATTACAGTATTTTTATCACCGGGTATTTCAACAGTTTAACCGTAACAGTTTTACCATTATTTATAAAAAGGTTATTTCTGTCGCTTTCTATATCCGACAGTTATTTCGTTGTGGGGCCCACAAATAGCTGCGCCGTCATACGAATATTCCCCGACAACAAGAATATTTCACGACCAAACGAATATTCCCCAACAACAATGAATATTTTATAACCACTTGCTTATTTTGAAATATTTGCACATTTCACCCATAACTTTTCACATTTATCAAATCAATACCTTACTATTTCGAAATAATATATAAAGAAAATTAAATTTTTATTCATAAAAGTTGGGGTCTTACAACCTCCCCTCCTTATGAAATTTTGTCCTCGAAATTAACGTACGTACCTGGTATGTCGAAAAGGTGAGGATATCTTGCTTTCATTTCCGATTCCAACTCCTATGTCATTTCCTCAATAGCATGGTTTTCCCACAAAACTTTAACTTGAGGTATAATTTTTGAGCGTAAGACATGCTCCTTCCTATCCAAGATCTTGACAGGTACCTCCTCGTACATTAAATCTTAGGCTATCTCGTCTAGTTCTAACTCAATAATGTGGTTTGGATCTTTCACATATTTGCGAAGTACGGATATGTGAAAAATATTATGAACACGATACAGGCTTGGAGGTAAAGCGAGTCTATAGGCCACATTTCCTACTCGGTCAAGGATCTCAAATGGACCAATGAATCGTGGGTTGAGCTTTCCTCTCTTCCGAATCTCGTAACTCTTTTCCATGGAGCAACACGTAACAATACATGATCTCCAACATTAAATTCCAAGTCCTTTCGATGAAGATCCGCATAACTCTTTTGTCGATCTTGTGCTATTTGTATCCGTTGCCGGATCATTTGGATCTTTTTCGTAGTCATACGTACTAACTCCGGTCCCAACAATGTTGCTTCACCCACCTCATCCCAGCATACTAGGAGAACGACACTTTCTCCCATACAACGCTTCGAATGGAGCTACGCCTATACTTGCTTGATAACTGTTATTGTAGGAGAATTCCACCAATGGTAAGTACTTATCCCAACTCCCTTTGAAGTCTAGAACACAGAGTCTCAATAGATCTTCAAGAGTTTGAATAGCCCTTTCTGATTGTCCGTCTATTTGAGGATGATAAGCCGAACTGAATCGTAAATCCGTGCCCATAGCTTTCTGCAAACTGATCCAAAATCGTGAAAGTAAATCTGGGGTCACGATCCGAAACTATGGATACTGGCATGCCATGCAATCTCACAATCTCATTCACATACATATGATCAAGACGTTCAAGGGAATAAGTCTCTTGTATCGGCAAGAAATGAGCAGACTTGGTTAATCTATCAATAATAACCCAAATCGCATCTATGCCTTGAGAAACCTTGGAAAGACCCGTAACGAAATCCATCGTAATGTGTTCCAACTTCTATTTCAGAATCTCCAGTGGTTGCAATGGACCCTTCGGCACTTGATACTCTGCCTTTACACGTTGACAAGTTAAACATCTCGAAATAAACTCCGCGATCTCTCTTTTCATATTGCTCCACCAAAATGTATGTCGAAGATCACGATACATTTTGGTACTCCTAGGATGGATTGCAAACGGTGTGTTGTGTGCCTCCATCATGATTCTATGCTTCAAGTCAGAATCGTTAGGAACACAAAGTCTGGAGTTGACTCGAAGTATTCCCTCTTCATCGATTCTTGCTTCTGAAATGGCACCTTCTTGCACCTTCTTCTTCATCTTCATCAGCTCCGGATCCGTAGCTTGAGCAGCTTTAACTTTATCAATCAAAGTTGGTTCTACACGTATACTTGACATCATCACACTCGTTCCCGCATATGATCTTCTACTCAACGCGTCAACTACCACGTTTGCTTTTCCATGATGGTATTGGATGGTATGATCGTAATCTTTCAACAGCTCAAGCCAACGTCGTTGCTGCATATTGAGTTCCTTTTGAGTGAAGAAATATTTAAGGCTCTTATGATCCGTATAAATCTCCACTTTCTCCCCGTACAGGTAATGTCTCCAAATCTTCAACGCGAAAACGACAGCTGCCAACTCTAGATCATGAGTAGGATAATTCCTCTCATATTCTTTGAGTTGTCGCGAGGCATAGGCTATGACTTTCCCATGTTGCATGAGAACACATCCTAACCCTTTGCCCGAAGCATCGCTGTAGATAACAAATCTATCCGAACCAGATGGCATTGTCAGAACAGGTGCCGAGATAAATCTTCTCTTGAGCTCTTAGAAGCTCTTCTCGCATTCCTCGCTCCAAACGAATTTTGTATCTTTCCGAGTCAACTGAGTTATTGGAGTAGCAATTCGAGAAAATCCCTCTACGAATCTCCGATAATAACCAGCTAAGCCCAGAAAGCTTCGTACTTCGGTCACCGACATAGGTTGCTCCCAGCTTTGTATTGCTTCAATCTTCGTTGGGTCAACAGGTACTCCACGTTTGGATACCACGTGCCCAAGGAATGCTACTTCCTCAAGTCAGAACTCGCATTTCTTCAGCTTGGCATATAGCTTATTCTCACGAAGCTTTTCAAGTACCAACTTCAAGTGGTGCTCATAATCTTCACGGCTTTTAGAATAGATGAGAATGTCATCAATAAAGACAACAACGAATTGATCCAAATACTCCTTGAATACACGGTTCATCATATCCATGAAAGCAGCAGGAGCATTAGTCAATCCAAAAGATATGACTAAGAACTCATAATGCCCGTACCGAGTTCTAAAGGCAGTCTTCGGAATATCATCAGTTTTAATCTTCAGCTGATGATATCCAGAACGAAGATCGATCTTTGAAAAGAATTGTGCACCTTGCAACTGGTTGAACAAGTCATCAATACGAGGTAGCGGATACCTATTATTGATGGTGACATGGTTCAACTCCCGATAGTCAATACAAAGTCGCATACTCCCGTCTTTCTTCTTTACGAATAAAACAGGAGCACCCCAAGGAGATGTACTAGGACAAATAAAATCGATGTCTAACAATTCCTGTAATTGGACCTTTAACTCCTGAAGTTCAATAGGAAGCCATTCGATATGGGATTTTAGAAATGGGTTTTGTACCGGGCTCAAGGTCAATAAAGAATTCAACTTCATGTTCTGGGGGTATACCGGGAAGTTCTTCGGGAAATTCATCCGAAAACTCATTAACAATGGAAATATCATTCAAACCTAACGTATTCTAGTTTAGATCAGTGACATGAGCTCAGAAAGCTTAACATCCATTTTTTAATAAACGAATAGCCTTGTGCTTTGAAATGATATTGACTGATTTTAGTGGTTTGGTGGTTTGGATTCGCACAACAGGTTGATTAGGAATATGAAAACTAACAACCTTACGAAAACAATTAATTTTGTCATGGTAATTGGTTAACCAGTCAATTCCTAAAATCACGTCAAATGCAAGTATTTTCAAAGATATAAGATCAACAGGTAAGGTAAGGGTACCAATCTGAATCAAGCAAGATTTGTAAACTGTGGATGTAACAAAAGTTTCTTCCAACGGAGTTTTAACAGATAAGTCAAAGTCTAATTTATCAGAAGTCAAGTTCAAACGTTGAGCACAAGTATGTGAAATAAAAGAATGGGTAGCACCGGTATCTAACAAAGTGTAAACTTCGCAAGAGTTTATGATTAGCTTACCCGAAATCACCTCGTATGGGTTCCTCGCGTTTTGAGCTGTCACGACAAACACTCTTCCAGGAATCACTGACTTTGACTTGTCCGAAACCGCCTTCGGAATCACCACCCCCGCTGGATTTGGTTTTGCTATATGACAATCTCGAGCTATATATCCTTCTTTTCCACAGTTATAGCATGCTTTGAATTGTTGTGGCAGTTTGGGCTGATGTGTCCCTCTTTCCCGCATTTATAGCATACGACCGGTGGTCGTTCTCCTCTCTTAGAAATAGTTGATGCTGGTGCTGATGTCGACGTCTCCACGTTCTCATTGTTATACCTTCTCTTCTTGAAATCTCCCCCTGATTCGCTTTTTCTACTATCATGGCCACGATTACCACCGGAGTGGTTACCGCTTCTGTCATACTTTCCTCCCCGCTGGTTGTCATTACTCCGATGACTGCTGCCACCGGTACGACCTTGGTTGTTGTCCCTTGGTTGAGTATAATCACTATCTCGTTCTAACAACTGCGCCCTGTTCACTACATCCGAATATAGAAAAAAATTATGAGAAATAAGGTATTGACGTATTTTGGGTTTCAAACCTCTCAGAAACATCCGCGTCATACGTTTCTCATTCTCCATCAAATGACGTGCAACCCTGGACAACTCTGCGAACTTAGCCTTGTACTGGGACACCGTCATGTTGTTTTGTTCGAGTCTGATAAATTCTACTTCATTTATATGACGAATACTTTCAGGAAAGTACATGTCATTGAACAGTTTCTGAAACGCTTCCCAAGACATCTTGAGTGCGGAAGGCTGGGTACGCTTCACAGACTCCCACCAATAATCTGTCTCTCCTCGAAACATAAAGGTGGCGAATGGAACCTTCTGTTCCTCCGTGCATCCCAAGACATCAAATATCTTGATAATTTGCTTAACCCACGTCTCTGCCTTGATTGGATCCGGCTAGCCCAAAAACTCTGGTGGTCCCAATTCTTTGAACTGCTTGGCAGTGACAATTCGCGTGTTGTTATTATCTCCACCTGTATTTTGCACACGAGTTTCCCTCATCTGGTTTTGCATGAACTGCAACAAACTTCTAAACATCTCATTGTTTATCGTCTGATCAGCGTTGTTTTCAGGATGAACATTGTCTTCCTGTTGCACGTACTCCTGGTTGGTTATTAAAGGTGTCTCCACGGTCTCATTCACTTCATTGTTAACATTCTCAGCTGCCATTCTCAAATACTGCCATAAAATAAGGGTTAATTAAACAAATTAACATATCACATATTAACCATATGCTCCGACTGACCAATTAAATACCACATAAGCTTAAGTAGGACATACTAGTGAAGGATTTACTCGTCTCTCTCCTCCTAGTTCTATTTCCCAATCTCCGCCAGAGATCATATCCCTAAGCTCTGATACCAACTATGACGACCCCAGAATAGGTCCAATCAACCCAACCCATTCTGAGTCGCCAAATACATGGTACAGAATTTAAATACAAACTTTATAACACACGGTCGTGCAAAATACGACCACACAACTGTGAGTGTCAATACAAATATGTAAAAAATATTAACATTCAAACTAAGTCCTCATTACAATTATTCTCACACTATTTATTAGAAATAGTGAGGACTACTACTGCTCTAACTCGGACCATCACTCTGTCCCCCGACTAGTTCCTGCGACACTCTTATTTCCTGAAGAGGACAATAGATGAAAAGGGTGAGCTCAACTAGCACAGTAAAGAATATTATGACTAAGATAATGGAAAATAAATTATCGTTAGCCTTCACCAATTCAGATAAAATATTATTGACAACAAGTTTTAGATTAATATTCGCAGCAGAAATAACAATTCATTAGAAGAGTTAAGTAGAGAATGAAGTCTACTATCTTCTATGATTTTAAAGTCCATCATCAATATTTTATCCCTGTAACATCCATCAATATACATCTCGAATCAAATATTCATCTTTGCACTACGGGCCAAAGATATTCATTTGTATCACCAGTTGGTTATGTTCATCTCAACACCTGTTTTCTTTGCACTACGGCCAAAGATATTCATCCGGTAATCATTCATCTTTGCTCTACAGGCCAAAGATATTCAGTTATATCACCTTTTAGGACTGAAGATGATGAAAAATATTTTAAAGAACGAATTTAGTGAGATAAAGGACAAAGATTAAGGATTCGTATTTTAATTTATCCAATTCAAAAACACTTCGTAATAAATAATTTTGGAGCAAAATTCAAGAATAAAGCTCAAAACTTAGATCTAATCAAAGATAGGAACCTTAACAAGTAACTTGGACATATAGAAAAAAATTTAATTTTTTTCGTGAATAGTGCCGTATATGTGAATAGTAACCCCGACGGAAAAATAAAAATTTATAATAAAATTCATACTAATATTTCGATGAAATGATATTGAAAAGAATAACATCATTTACGAAAAAAATAACATCCCTTACCTCAAAAGAATAGTACTTCTGGCAGAAATATCGGATATAATACCGAAGAAAACTTGCACTGAATAGTAATACTCAAAGTATATAAATACTCACAAAAATACGCTCGATATTATAGAGAGAGAAAACTTCTGATTCTGGTGTGATTTTCAATTCTAACCTAAGCACCCTATTTATAGGAAAAGCTTAGGATGTCAAAGTAGACTTTTGCGCCGGCGGCTTCTCCAGCACACCTCATGAGAAAAAAAAATCAACATTCAACCAACAAATGACAAAAGTGGGGCCCACCATTTTATTTAAAAAAATATTTATTTTCGTAACTTCAATAATTCATAATAAATAGCCCTTTTATCAGAAAAATACAAATTATATGTCCTTTCCACGAAAAATTTAATTCTCTACAACTTTGTAGAAGGAAGTTTTTCCAAATTCCCAACCGAAAATGGCCGAAATCCATAAACGTATGATTTTTCATACCAAAATACTGATAAAAATACATCAGCACTAATTCCTTCTTTTATATCCACAAAATAAATATTTTCTTATCATATAAATCAATAATTAATTATTCACAAATAATATTATAGAACTATAATATTGACAATCAGGTCTTTTCCAGGAAAGAGGGGGCCTTCCGATAAGAATTTCGCCTTACTGGCGCGCAATTAAATAACCCCTCCTAGACAGAACTTCCTTAGACATTGTCAATAATGCTATCTAATAATATTATTCAAATAATATAAATTATTGATTTGATAATGTGAAATACTGTGCAGTGACAATTATTGAATCAATAGTACAAAATATCAACGGTAGCAATTATTGAATCAATCATATAAAATAGCAACGTAGCAATTATTGATATAAAATATCAACGTAGCAATTATTGAACCAATAAATATCATGAAATTATTGAATCAATAATATAAAATATTGAACAGTAATTACTGTAACAATTATTGAGTAAGTGACTTCTTACGTAAGAACCAATAATTCAAAATACTGTGCAATACCGTGTGCTACTGTGCACAACGCGTATTACTGTATTTTTATCACCGGATATTTCAACAGTTTAACCGTAACAGTTTTACAGTTATTTATAAAAAGGTTATTTCTGTCGCTTTCTATATCCGACGGTTATTTCGTTGTGGGCCCACAAATAGCTGCGCCGTCGTACGAATATTCCCCGATAACAAGAATATTCCACGACCAAACGAATATTCCCCAACAACAATGAATATTTTATAACCACTTGCTTATTTTGAAATATTTGCACATTTCACCCATAACTTTTCACATTTATCAAATCAACACCTTACTATTTCGAAATAATATATAAAGAAAATTAAATCTTTATTCATAAAAGTTGGGGTCTTATAACCTCCCCTCCTTATGAAATTTCGTCCTCGAAATTAACGTACGTACCTGGTATGTCGAAAAGGTTACCTCGCTTTCATTTTCGATTCCAACTCCCAGGTCATTTTCTCAATAGCATGGTTTTCCCACAAAACTTTAACTTGAGGTATAATTTTCGAGTGTAGGACATGCTCCTTCCTATCCAAGATCTTGACAGGTACCTCCTCGTACGTTAAATCTTCGGCTATCTCGTCTAGTTCTAACTCAATAATATGTTTGGATCTTTCACATATTTACGAAGTACGGATATGTGAAAAATATTATGAACACGAGACAGGCTTGGAGGTAAAGCGAGTCTATAGGCCACATTTCCTACTCGGTCAAGGATCTCAAATGGACCAATGAATCGTGGGTTGAGCTTTCCTCTCTACCCGAATCTCGTAACTCTTTTCCATGGAGCAACACGTAACAATACATGATCCCCAACATTAAATTCCACGTCCTTTCGATGAAGATCCGCATAACTCTTTTGTCGATCTTGTGCTGCTTGTATCCGTTGCCGGATCATTTGGATCTTTTCCGTAGTCATATGTACTAACTCCGGTCCTAACAATGTTGCTTCACCCACCTCATCCCAGCATACTGGAGAACGACACTTTCTCCCATACAACGCTTCGAATGGAGCTACGCCTATACTTGCTTGATAACTGTTATTGTAGGAGAATTCCACCAATGGTAAGTACTTATCCCAACTCCCTTTGAAGTCTAGAACACAGAGTCTCAATAGATCTTCAAGAGTTTGAATAGTCCTTTCTGATTGTCCGTCTGTTTGAGGATGATAAGCCGAACTGAATCATAAATCCATGCCCATAGCTTTCTGCAAAACTGATCCAAAATCGTGAAGTAAATCTGGGGTCACGATCCGAAACTATGGATACTGGCATGCCATGCAATCTCACAATCTCATTCACATACATATGAGCAAGACGTTTAAGGGAATAAGTCTCTCGTATCGGCAAGAAATGAGCAAACTTGGTTAATCTATCAACAATAACCCAAATCGCATCTATGCCTTGAGAAACCTTGGGAAGACCCGTAACGAAATCCATCGTAATGTGTTCCCACTTCCATTTCGGAATCTCCAGTGGTTACAATGGACCCTTCGACACTTGATGCTCCGCCTTTACACGTTGACAAGTTAAACATCTCGAAATAAACTCCGCGATCTCTCTTTTCATATTGCTCCACCAAAATGTATGTCGAAGATCTCGATACATTTTGGTACTCCCAAGATGGATTGCAAACGGTGTGTTGTGTGCCTCCATCATGATTCTATGCTTCAAGTCGGAATCGTTAGGAACACAAAGTCTGGAGTTGACTCGAAGTATTCCCTCTTCATCGATTTTTGCTTCTGAAATGACACCTTCTTGCACCTTCTTCTTCATCTTCATCAGCTCTGGATCCGTAGCTTGAGCAGCTTTAACTTTATCAATCAAAGCTGGTTCTACACGTATACTTGACATCATCACACTCGTTCCCGTATATGATCTTCTACTCAACACGTCAGCTACCACGTTCGCTTTTCCAGGATGGTATTGGATGGTATGATCGTAATCTTTCAACGGCTCAAGCCAACGTCGTTGCCGCATGTTGAGTTCCTTTTGAGTGAAGAAATATTTAAGGCTCTTATGATCCGTATAAATCTCCACTTTCTCCCCGTACAGGTAATGTCTCCAAATCTTCAACGCGAAAACGACAGCTGCCAACTCTAGATCATGAGTAGGATAATTCCTCTCATATTCTTGAGTTGTTGCGAGGCATAGGCTATGACTTTCCCATGTTGCATGAGAACACATCCTAACCCTTTGTCCGAAGCATCGCTGTAGATAATAAATCCATCCGAACCAGATGGTATTGTCAGAACAGGTGCCGAGATAAGTCTTCTCTTGAGCTCTTGGAAGCTCTTCTCGCATTCCTCGCTCCAAATGAATTTTGTATCTTTCCGAGTCAACTGAGTTATTGGAGTAGCAATTCGAGAAAATCCCTCTACGAATCTCCGATAATAACCAGCTAAGCCCAGAAAGCTTCGTACTTGGTCACCGACTGAGGTTGCACCCAGCTTTGTATTGCTTCAATCTTCGTTGGGTCAACAGATACTCCACGTTTCGATACCATGTACCCAAGGAATGCTACTTCCTCAAGCCAGAACTCGCATTTCTTCAGCTTGGCATATAGCTTATTCTCACGAAGCTTTTCAAGTACCAACTTCAAGTGGTGCTCATGATCTTCACGGCTTTTAGAATAGATGAGGATGTCATCAATAAAGACAACAACGAATTGATCCAAATACTCCTTGAATACACGGTTCATCATATCCATGAAAGATGCAGGAGCATTAGTCAATCCAAAAGATATGACTAAGAACTCATAATGCCCGTACCGAGTTCTGAAGGCAGTCTTCGGAATATCCTCAATTTTAATCTTCAGCTGATGATATTCAGAACGAAGATCGATCTTTGAAAAGAATTATGCTCCTTGCAACTGGTCGAACAGGTCATCAATATGAGGTAGCGGATACCTATTATTGATGGTGACATGGTTCAACTCCCGATAGTCAATACAAAGTCGCATACTCCCGTCTTTCTTCTTTACGAATAAAACAGGAGCACCCCAAGGAGATGTATTAGGATGAATAAAACCGATGTCTAACAATTCCTGTAATTGGACCTTTAACTCCTGAAGTTCAATAGGAGCCATTCGATATGGGGTTTTAGAAATGGGTTTTGTACCGGGCTCAAGGTCAATAAAGAATTCAACTTCACGTTCTGGGGGTAGACCGGGAAGGTCTTCGGGAAATACATCCGAAAACTCATTAACAATGGAAATATCATTCAAACCTAACGTATTCTAGTTTAGATCAGTGACATGAGCTAAGAAAGCTTAACATCCATTTTTTAATAAACGAATAGCCTTATGATTTGAAATGATATTAACTGATTTTAGTGGTTTGGTGGTTTGGATTCGCACAACAGGTTGATTAGGAATATGAAAACTAACAACCTTACGAAAACAATCAATTTTGGCATCGTAATTGGTTAACCAGTCAGTTCCTAAAATCACGTCAAATGTAAGTATTTTCAAAGATATAAGATCAACAGGTAAGGTAAGGGTAACAATCTGAATCAAGCAAGATTTGTAAACTGTGAATGTAACAAAGGTTTCTCCCAACGGAGTTTTAACAGATAAGTCAAAGTCTAATTTATCAGAAGTCAAGTTCAAACGTTGAGCACAAGTAGGTGAAATAAAAGAATGGGTAGCACCGGTATCTAACAAGGTGTAAACATCGCAAGAGTTTATGATTAGCTTATCCGAAATCACCTCGTGTGGGTTCTTCGCGTTTTGAGCTGTCACGACAAACGCTCTTCCAGGAATCACTGACTTTAACTTGTCCGAAACCGCCTTCGGAATCACCACCCCCGCTGGATTTGGTTTCGCTATAGGACAATCTCGAGCTATATATCCTTCTTTTCCACAGTTATATCATGCTTTGAATTTTTGTGAACAGTTTGGGCTGATGTGTCCCTCTTTCCCGCAATTATAGCATACGACCGGTGGTCGTTCTCCTCCCTTAGAAATAGTTGATGCTGGTGCTGATGTCGACGTCTTCACGTTCTCATTGTTATACCTTCTCTTCTTGAAATCTCCCCCTGATTCGCTTTTTCTACTATCATGGCCACGATTACCACCGGAGTGGTTACCGCTTCTGTCATACTTTCCTCCCCGCTGGTTGTCATTGCTCCGATGACTGCTGCCACCGGTACGACCTTGGTTGTTGTCCCTTGGTTTAATATAATCACTATCTCATTCTAACAACTGCGCCCTGTTCACTACATCCGAATATAGAGAAAATTTGTGAGAAATAAGGTATTGACGTATTTTGGGTTTCAAACCTTTCAGAAACATCCGCGTCATACGTTCCTTATTCTCCATCAAATAAGGTGCAAACCTGGACAACTCCGCGAACTTAGCCTTGTACTGGGACACCGTCATGTTGTTTTGTTCGAGTCTGATAAATTTTACTTCCTTTATATGACGAATACTTTCAGGAAAGTGCTTGTCATTGAACAGTTTCTGGAACGCTTCCCAAGACATCTTGAGTGCGGCAGGCTGGGTACGCTTCACAAACTCTCACCAGTAATCTGCCTCTCCTCGGAACATAAAGGTGGCAAATGGAACCTTCTGTTCCTCCGTGCATCCCAAGACATCAAATATCTTGATAATTTGCTTAACCCACTTCTCTGCCTTAATTGGATCAGGCTTGCCCAAAAACTCTGGTGGTCTCAATTCTTTAAACTGCTTAGCAGTGACAATTCGCGTGTTGTTATTATCTCCACCTGTATTTTGCACACGAGTTTCCCTCGTCTGGTTTTGCATGAACTGCAACAAACTTCTAAACATCTCATTGTTTATCGTCTGATCAGCGTTGTTTTCAGGATGAACATTGTCTTCCTGTTGCACGTTCTCCTGGTTGGTGATTAAAGGTGTCTCCACGGTCTCATTCACTTCATTGTTAACATTCTCAGTTGCCATTCTCAAATACTGCCATAAAACAAGGGTTAATTAAACAAATTAACATATCACATATTAATCCTATGCTCCGACTGACCAATTAAATACCACATAAGCTTAAGTAGGACATACTAGTGAAGGATTTACTCGTCTCTCCCCTCCTAGTTCTACTCCCCGATCTCCGCCAGAGATCATATCCCTAAGCTCTGATACCAACTCTGACGCCCCCAGAATAGGTCCAGTCAACCCAACCCATTCTGAGTCGCCAAATACATGGTACAGAATTCAAATACAAATTTTATATCACACAGTCGTGCAAAATACGACCACACAACTGTGAGTGTCAATACAAATATGTAAAAAATATTAACATTCAAACTAAGTTCTCATTACAATTATTCTCACACTATTTATTAGAAATTGTGAGGACTACTATTGCTCTAACTCGGACCATCACTCTATCTCCCGACTAGTTCCTGCGACACTCTCATTTCCTGAAGAGGACAATAGATGAAAAGGGTGAGCTCAACTAGCCCAGTAAAGAATATTATGACTAAGATAATGGAAAATAAATTATTGTTAGTCTTCAACAATTCAGATAAAATATTATTGACAACAAGTTTTAGATCAGTATTCACAGCGGAAATAACAATTCATTAGAAGAGTTAAGTAGAGAATGACGTCTACTATCTTCTATGATTTTAAAGTCCATCATCAATATTTTATTCCTGTAACATCCATCAATATACATCTCGAATTAAATATTCATCTTTGCACTACGGACCAAAGATATTCATTTGTATCACCAGTTGGTTATGTTCATCTCAACACCTGTCTTCTTTGCACTACGGCCAAAGATATTCATCAGGTAATCATTCATCTTTGCTCTACAGGCCAAAGATATTCAGTTATATCACCTTTTAGGACTGAAGATGATGAAAAAATATTTTAAAGAACGAACCTAGTGAGATAAAAGACAAAGATTAAGCATTCGTATTTTAGTTTATCTAATTCAAAAATACTTCGTAATAATCTATTTTGGAGCAAAATTCAAGAATAAAGCTCAAAACTTAGATCCAATCAAAGATAGGAACCTTAACAAGCAACTTGGACATATAGAAGAAAATTTAATTTTTTCGTGAATAGTGCCGTATACGTAAATAGTGCCGTATACGTGAATAGTAACCCCGACGGAAAAAGGTAGAATTTCATAATAAAATCTATACCAATATTTCGATGAAATGATATTGAAAAGAATAACATCATTTACGAAAGAAAATAACATCCCTTACCTCAAAAGAATAGTACTTCTGGCTGAAATATCGGATATAATACCGAAAGAAATTTGCACTGAATAGTAACACTCAAAGTATCTAAATACTCACAAAAATACGCTCGATATTATAGAGAGAGAAACTTCTGATTCTGGTGTGATTTTCAATTCTAACCTAAGCACCCTATTTATAGAAAACGCTTAGGATGCCAAAGTAGACTTTTGCGCCGTCGACTTCTCCAGCACACCTCGTGAAAAAAAAAATCAACATTCAACCAACAAATGACAAAAGTGGGGCCCACTATTTTATTTAAAAAATATTTATTTTCGCAACTTCAATAATTCATAATAAATAGCCCTTTTATCAGAAAAATACAAATTATATGTCCTTTTCATGGAAAATTTAATTCTCTACAATTTTGTAGAAGGAAGTTTCGAAAATGGCCGAAATCCATAAACGGATGATTTTTCACACTAAAATACTGATAAAAACACATCAGCACTAATTCCTTCTTTTATATCCACAAAATAAATATTTTCTTATCATATAAATTAATAATTAATTATTCACAAATAATATTACAGAACTATAATATTGACAACCAGGTCTTTTCCAGGAAAGAGGGGGCCTTCCGATAAGAATTTCTCCTTACTGGCGCGCAATTAAATAACCCCTCCTAGACAGAACTTCCTTAGACATTGTCAATAATGCTATCTAATAATATTATTCAAATAATATGAATTATTAATTTGATAATGTAAAATATTATGCAGTGAAAATTATTGAATCAATAGTACAAAATATCAACGGTAGCAATTATTGAATCAATCATATAAAATAACAGCGTAGCAATTATTGATATAAAATATCAACGTAGCAATTATTGAATCAATAAAATATCATGCAATTATTGAATTAATAATATAAAATATTAAACAGTAATTACTGTAACAATTATTGAGTAAGTGACTTCTTACGTAAGAACCAATAATTCAAAATACTGTGCAATACCGTGTGCTACTGTGCACAACGCGTATTACTGTATTTTTATCACCGGATATTTCAACAGTTTAACCGTAACAGTTTTACCGTTATTTATAAAAAAGTTATTTCTTTCGCTTTCTATATCCGACAGTTATTCCATTGTGGGGCCCACAAATAGCTGCGCCGTCGTACGAATATTCCCCAACAACAAAAATATTCTACAACCAAACGAATATTCTCCAACAACAATGAATATTTTATAACCACTTGCTTATTTTGAAATATTTGCACATTTCACCCATAACTTTTCACATTTATCAAATCAACACCTTACTATTTCGAAATAATATATAAAAAAAATTAAATCTTTATTCATAAAAGTTGGGGTCTTACATCTAAAGCTATTTGATTCAGCTAGACAATGTTTATGAAAATTCAAGTATCTCATTGAAAACTTATCCTGAACCAAATTATTTTGATTCGAACTCCAGACTGAGTATAAACATCCCTAAATTGGGAAATATTTTTGTGCCGAATGGCAGTGATGATGAACGCGAATGTTATTCCAGCATGTAGCATCTGATCAATACAGGGCACACGGGCTGATCACCCAATGTGTCTGTAAGTCCAGAGCGGTTTGCAGATGAATTTTTGTTTAAACCTTTTCAAAATTAAAAAATAAAAGTTCATGGCCACTCAGCATTATTTGAAAAGTTTTTAACTCCTTGGGGAGAAGTCTGGGTAAAATGTGATGATTGAATAGTTCCTTATAGAAGGAAGGCGTATGTATTCAGGAAATCAGATAAAGATTAAGTTGAAAACCTAGTTTTGGGAATGAAGGAAGTAGGGATTTGTAGCTGTAATTTCGGGGACGAAAATTCTTAGAAGAAGGGGTGAATGTGACAACTCAAAAATTTAGACAATTTAATAAAATCTTAAAAGATTGAATAAAGGTTAAATTATAGACCTAGACAGTAATAAGTGTATGAATTTGACATTTTTGTGAAGGATTTTTATGGGTTTAAAAAAATTTGGTGAAGACTTACAAGGTTAAGTGTATAAGTGTATATGTTTTGTGTACAGTAATTATATATGTGTACAATATGTGGTTAGGGTCAAGGGTTGATCAGATAAATTATATCAGTGACAAACCCTAAGGTTATGTTAAGAACTTCGACGTTAGTTAGAAAACTCTAACGATTTTAAGAAACCCTAATATCAGCTCTGGTAACCCTAATATAATTAAGAAATCTTAATTTCTAATTTAAAAAGCTTAATTTTCCATTTTAAACCCCAATTAGAAATCCTAAAAATTTAAATTTGCAAAACCTTAGGGTTAAACCCTAAGGATCAAACCCTAAGGGTTAATAAAGTTACTAGTTTGCCAATAAAATTATAAGGTAATTGGCCAAAATACCTTTTTCACATTATTTAATAAGTGGAGTGTAGATCTTGCTAAGATATTGGTTGTTTACTAACCCTAAGATATGTCATGTGCCTTAAATATTCACAAATCAGATATATGTGCCACCTATTAATATTTGGTGCAATGAATCAAAGATAAAGATTAAAAAAGTAAGTAAAGTAACTTACTTTACTTTTCATATTATCTAAGACCTTCTCTCTCTAACTTTTCAAAATTTAGAGTGAAAGGGAGTGAGAAGATAAGCCATGATCATTTCATAGCAAGCCAAGAACATAAATCAAAGATCAGATTCAAGGATTGAAGCTTTAAAGGTATAAAACCCTAAGCCTTGCTAAATCCTTAAAATTTTATGTGATGATGTGATTTGTTGTTTAAATATGTGTTATGTGATGTTATTTAGTGATATGGGTTGTTACATCATGGACCCATAACATCTAAATGCATGAAAAATTAAATTTTAAGCAAGCTGCAAAAATGGAAAATATGGCCTGACAGCCATATATCAGGGCCCATAGATATATACCTGTTAATTTTTAAGTTGATTTGGTGTTATAGACTTGTTCTTTGTCATGAGGAGAGTAGACTGGAAGTGGAATCAAGTCCATACCATGTCTAGATCTCAAGTTATAAGTGGTCAAATATGGTTGACCGACCATGAAAACTGAGTTTCTGAGCAACCCAGAAACCCGTAAATGAGCCTCTGATCTTGCTGATGTCTGATAGTTAGGCCATGTTGTTGTTTTGATGTTGTAGTCTGACATATGTACTACACATTCATGCCATTAGATTATCCGGATCATGATCAGGATCAAAATTAATCATGGTCAAACATAGGTTGACCAACTGCCTAAAGAACAAATCTGGAAAACTCAGATTTCTTTAGAACAGGTTTCTGACATGGTTTGACCAAGCCAGATCTTGTTCATGTGATGTTGTTAGGCTGACCTGATGTTATGTTGTTGTACTCTGACATCAGGACTACAAGTGTGAACTCTTAGATAACATAATCAAGACCCATAATGCAAACTATAAGGATCCAAAGTAGCACCCATGAACTGTTCTTCATTTCTGGGTAACCCAGAAATGAAGAACAGCCTCTGACAAGAACTTTGAGAGATTCTATTTCTCTGTTGTGGTGTAGGATGGCTATGAAAGTTGTTTAGGGTTGTAGTATTACATCAATACTATAATACTAACACAATTGCAAACCTAGAAACTTAAGGATCAAAGAATTACAACTGGTCAAACATAGCACCTTGTTAACTGACTTAACATGTTCGTCGTTGCTCAAGAACACCTTTAGCGACGGTTTTAAATAAAAATTTAATTAAATTATTTAAATAATTAGAATAAAATGATTATTAATTATAAAAAATACATTATTAATTTGTAAAAATTATTTTAAAGCCTAAAAATGGATTTTTAATAATTTGGAATATATTTCATTAATATTTTTAAATATTAATGATATTTAATTTATTTAATTATTATATTAAATAAATTACTTAAAAATGATTTTAATACTTTAAAAATATATTCAAGTGCTAGAAATTATTTTAACTTATTTTGAATGACTTGTAATATTTTGGGATGTTTTCATTAATAATTTAATATTAATGATAATTAAATTATTTAATAAATGTATTAAATAAATTATGGAAAAATAGTTTTAATGATTTAAAAATCATATAAAAATTATTTAAAGGTTATAAAACTATTTAGAGTTATAAAATATAACTTTTGATATTTTGTCATAAAATACATTAATATTTTTAATATTAATGGCAGTTATTTAATAATAGGATTTAAATATTTTAAATCATTCAAATGTGATATTAAGGTATTAAAAATACTTTGAGATATTATAAATAACTTATAATATTATGACATGAATTTCATTAATATTTGATATTATATAAATATTAATGATAATAGAATATCGTGGTATTTAAATCATATAAATATGATATTAATGATTGAAAAATCATGATAAATGGTAATAATTATTTGAAAATTATTATGAGCTTGTGAAAAATATTTTAACTGATTAATAAATTATCTAAGATAATATTAAAGCGTTTAAGTAGAGTCTTATTGATAATAGGCTCGATAAATATCGGATTAGGCAATCGGGATATCGAAATAGTACCGAACTCAACTCAGACTGAAATAGTTTGCTTTGATACCGAGTCTTATATATTTTATTGATTATTAGGAATATATGATAATGTGTTTAGGTTATTTTATAACTGTAATTAACAAAAGTTAATGTGATGATATTATTCTAATTAAGAGATCGATATTATCAATAATAGGTCTTTCAACTGAAGCTAAATTAGATTGCGTAGCAGTAATCAACGGTACAAGCAAGTTTCTTAACTCGAACTCGAGTTGTTATTGTAAAGCATGTTCGTGATTAATCATTGTTGATTATATCACATCTATGATTTATTAATTCACACGTTGTGCATGTTGCATATGTTCATCAGGTATGAAAGACTAATCACCTTCCTTACCATTTGGTTCAGTTAAATTTGTCCATGTTCATTATTGGCCATTCATCATTATTGTCTTGGTCATTCAGTTATGTATATTGATTCATGTTCTTTCACCAATAACACATTGTTGAAAGTTTGTTAGCTTATTATTCTTTTCCATCATGATATATCTTCCTTTGTATTTAAAACTTACTGGGCAAACTTGTTGCTCACCCTTGCTATATCATGATAAAATTTTTAGATTAAGACAAAACTTCGAACACAGGCAAAGGCAAAGACAAGTTCCAGGATTTGATTATTGTACGGTTAAATGGTAACAATATTGGATACAAATGACATTGTATGTCGTATAGAATATGCATATGTGTATTAAGTTAAGGTTACAGACCTTGAAAATTATGTGTAAAAATTATTGTATAAATAATTTATGTTTATATCTTTCGCAATAGTTATAGAAATGATGTATCGTAACGTATCAGGTCCGAGATTCTGGGGACCCAGATTTGGGGGCGTCACAAGTTTTCATCATAACATCTTCGAGTTCTCACGTAGCTTCTTCAGAACTGTGGTTCCTCCAGATTACCTTAACAAAAGGTATCACTTTATTTCTAAGTACTTGTTCTTTTCTATCAACTATTTGAACATGAACTTCTTCATAAGTTACGTCTTTATTGAATTGTAAAGGCTCGTACTCTATCACATGCTTGTTGTCGTGTTTGTACAGTCACAACACAGAAATATGGAAAACGTTATGTGTAAGACCCCAACTTTTTATGAATAAAATTGAATTTCCTCTATATATTATTTTGAATAGTAAGGGGTTGATTTGATTAATGTGATAACTTATAGGTAAAATGCGTAAATATTTTAAAATAAGCAAGTGATTATAAATATTCATTATTGTCGGGAAATATTCGGTTGGTCGTAGAATATTCTTGCTGTCGAAGAATATTTGTACGACGACGCAGCCATTTTTTGGCCCCATAACGAAAAACTGTCGGATGAAGAAAACGACACGAATGAGTTTTTTAAAATAACGGCGTAGTTGTTACCTGTTAACACTGTTGGAATACCCGAAGGTTAAAAATAAAGTAATACGCGTCGTTGCACAGTAGCACACGGTATTGCACAGTATTTTATATTATTATTGTTTCAATAATTGTCACTGCACAGTATTTTTCATTATCAGATCAATAATTTATATTATTTGAATAATATTATTAGATAAAATTATTGGTAATGTCTAAGAAAGTTCTGCCTAGGAAGAGTTTTTTAATTGCGCGCTAGTAAGAAGAAATTCTTATCGGAAGGCCCCCTCTTTCCTGAGAACGACCTGGTTGTCAATATTATAGTTCTATAATATTGTTTATGAATAATTAATTATTAATTTATATGATAAAAAAATATTTATTCATTGTGGATATAAATGAAGGAATTAGTACTGCTATTTTTATCAGTATTTTGTCGGAATGGAGGTGTGAAAAATCATCCGTATGTGAATTTTGGTCATTTCTCGTTTGGAATTTGAAAAAACTTTCTTCTACAAACTTGTAGAGAATTAAATTTCCTATCAAATAGACATAAAATTCAAATTTTTCTGATAAAAGGGCTATTTATTATGAATTATTGAAGTTCCAAAATAATTAATTTTTGGGTTCTAAAAATTTTTCACAAAAAACATTTTTAATGTGGGTGGGACCCACTTGTGTGTGCTTATGAGAGTGATGTGGTGTGCGTAGGAAATGTTTTTAAAAATATTAACATTTTATTAAATTTTCTACTTTGGCATTTTAAGCATTTTCCTATAAATAGGGTGATTAGGTTAGAATTAAAAATCACATCAGAATCAGAAGTTTTCTCTCTCTATAATATCGAGCGTATTTTTATGAGTATTTAGATACTTTGATTGTTGCTATACAGTGCAAGTTTTCTTCAGTATTATATCCGATATTCCAGTCAGAAGTACTATTCTTTTGAGGTAAATGATGTTATTTTTTTCAATATCATGACACCGAAATATTGGTATGAATTTTATTGTAAACTTTTTACCTTTTCATATTGGGGTTACTAGTCACGTATACGGCACTATTCACGTATACGACACTATTCACGTATACTGCACTATTCACGAATACGGTACTATTCAAAGAAATTTAAATTTTCTTTTCTTTGTCCAAGTTGGCTATTATGGTTCCTATCTTTGATTGGATCCAAGTTTTGATCTTCATTCTTGAATTTTGCTCCACAATTAATTGTTATTGAGTATTCTTGAACTTGGATAAACTAAATTACGAATTCCTAATTTTTGTCCTTTATCTCACTGGATTCGTTCTTTAAAATATTTTTCATCATCTTCAGTCTTAAATGGTGATACAAAAGAATATCTTTGGCCTGTAGTGCAAAGATGAATGATTACCTGATGAATATCTTTGGTCCGTAGTGCAAAGATGGACAGGTGTTGAGATGAACATGACCAACTGGTGATACAAATGAATATCTTTGGCCTGTAGTGCAAAGATGAATATTTGATTCAAGATATATATTGATTGATATTATAGGGATAAAATATTGATTATGGACTTTCAAATCATAGAAGATAGTAGACATTATTTCCTACTTAACTCTTCTGATGCATTGTTACTTCCGCTGCAGTTGTTGATCTAAAACTTATTGTCCATAATATATTATCTGATTTGTTGAAGACTAATGATAAATTGTTCTTTATTATCTTAGTCATAATATTCTTTACTGGGCTAGTTGAGCTCACCCGTTTCTTCTATTATCCTCTTCAGAAAATGAGAATGTCGCAGGGACTAGTCGGGGAATAGAGTGATGGTCCGAGTTAAGAGCAGTAGTAGTCCTCACTATTTTTGTAAAATAATGTGATAATAATTGTAATGAGGACTTAGTTTGAGTGTTAATAATTTTTACATGTTTGTATTGACACTCACAGTTGTGTGGTCGTATTTTGCACGACCGTATGATATAAAAATTGTATTTGGATTCTATACCATGTGTTTGGCAATCCAGAATGCGTTGGTTGGATTGGACCTATTCTGGGGGCGTCACATTATGTATATTATCTAGCTCCAGAGGTAACGCAATCTCATAAGCCACTTCGCCAACCCTCCGTAGTATCTCGAAAGGTCCAATAAATCAGGGGACTCAGCTTCCGTTTCTTGTCAAATCGAATATTCCCCTTCCAGGGAGATACCTTCAGAAAAACGAAGCTTCCCACTGCAAATTCTCGATTCTGTCGATGATGATCGGCATACTTCTTTTGTCTGTCTTGAGCAACAACCAATCTCATTCTGATTACCTTGAAGATCTCAGCAGTTTGTTGCACCAATTCTGGTCCCAACAGTTGTCGTTCACCAACCTCATCCCAGCATAATGGAGTCCTGCATTTCCTGCCGTACAATGCTTCGTAAGGCGGCATGCCAATACTTGCATGGTAACTATTGTTGTAGGCGAACTCCACCAACGATAGATGATCATCCCAGCTTCCTTTGAAGTCCATGACGCAAGCTCTCAGTATGTCCTCTAGCGTCTGAATCGTTCTCTCGCTTTGGCCATCAGTCTGAGGATGGTACGCCGTACTCATTTGTAATTGCGTTACCAAGCACTCCAGTAGTCGCTTCCAGAAATTCGACGTGAAACGCAGATCTCTGTCGGGCACAATCGATACTGGAATACCGTGTCTAGAGATAATTTCCTTCACGTAGAGTTTCGCTAACTGATCCAAGTTGAACTTAATCTTGATCGGTAGGAAATGGGTTGACTTTGTCAGTCGATCTACTATTACCTATATCGCGTCGAAACCTTTCTAAGTCACTAGAAGACCAAGCATGAAATCCATCGTGATATGCTCCCACTTCCATTCTGGAATCTCCAGCGGTTGCAATAATCCACTCGATCGCTGGTGTTCTGCTTTGACCTTCTGGCATGTTAGACATTTCACAACGCATTCAGTAACGTCTCTCTTCATATTCAGGCCACCAGAAATGTTGTCTTAGATCCTAGTACATCTTCGTACTCCCAGGGTGAATCGAATATCTTGAACTGTGAGCTTCGCTCAAAATCTCCTCTTTGACTTCTGGTACTGGCGGTACCCAGATTCTCCCTTCAAATCGTAGCAGTCCCTCATTATCGATCTTGAACTTGATTTCTTCACCCTCGGTTATTCTCTTACGGATCTTCTCGCACTCCTCATCACAAAGTTGTGCCTCTTTCACCTTGTCCACCAAGGTTGAACCGGTAGTTACTTGAAACAGCTTCTCATCTGACTCCTTTGGATACTTAACTTCCAATTCCAATTTAGCCATCTCTTCTATCAACTGGTCCTGATCAGTTAATATATTCAACTTCTCCCGACCCTTTCTGCTTAAAGCGTCGGCGACGACGTTAGCTTTACCCGGATAAAGAATCTCGCAATCGTAGTCTTTGATAAGTTCCAACCATCTCCTTTGGCGCATGTTCAAATATTTTTGTAAAAAGATATACTTCAGACTCTTATGGTCTGTGTATATCTCATATTTCTCTCCATAAAGATAGTGTCTCCAAATTTTTAGAGCAAACACTACTTCCGCCAATTCCAAATCATGGGTTGGATACCATTTCTCATGGTCCTTCAGTTGGCGTGAACGCGTATGCAATAACCTTGTCGCTCTGCACCAGTACACAGCCTAACCCCTTATGTGAGGCATCACTGTATACTACGAAATTTCATGTACTATCCGGCAATGACAACACCGGTGCAGTACTCAACCTCTTCTTCAGTTCCTGAAAACTTTTCTCATATTTTTTCGTCCAAACAAACTTAACTGTTTTACGAGTCAAATTCATCAACGGAGTTGCGATTTTGGAAAAGTCTTGGATAAATCTTCGGTAATAACCTGCCAATCCCAAGAAACTCCTCACTTCAGACGGTGTCTTCAGCTGGTCCCAATTCATTACAGCTTCAACCTTCGATGGATTTACCGAAATCTCATCCTTGTCAATCACGTGGCCAAGAAATTGCACACGTTCTAACCAGAATTCGCACTTCGAGAACTTCGCGTATAGCTTCTCCCGTCTCAGCGATTCTAATGTCAGCCTCAAATGTTCAGTGTGTTCCTCCTCAGTTTTGGAATAAACCTAAAATGTCATCTATGAACACTACTACAAACTTATCTAGGAATGGCTTAAATACCCTATTCATTAAGTCCATAAATGCAGCTGGTGCATTCGTTAGACCAAATGACATCACTAAGAACTCGTAATGTCCATACTGAGTTCTAAAAGTCGTCTTCAGTATATCTTCTCTTCTCACCTTCAACTGATTATACCCACTTCTCAAATCTATTTTCGAGAAGTATCTGGCACCCTTCAGTTGATCGAACAGGTCATCGATCCTAGGTAAAGGATACCTATTCTTGATCGTAACCTTTTTCAACTCCCTATAATCAATGCATAGCCGCAGCGATCCATCCTTCTTCTTCACGAACAATATCGGCGCTCCCCACAGTGAAACGCTTGGTTGAATATACTTCTTGTCCAGCAATGCCTGTAGTTGAACCAGCAATTCCTTCATCTCGACTAGAGCCATTCTGTAGTGAGCTTTCGAAATCGGAGCAGTTCCCGACGCTAAGTCGATCACAAACTCTATCTCTCTATCTGGCAGAAGTCCTGGCAAATTGCTCGAAAATATGTCCACAAACTCGCTAACCACTAATATCTCTTCTATCTTCGGACTCTCCTTACGAGTATCCACTATATAGGCTAAGTATCCTTCACAGCCTTGATTCAATAGCTTCTTGGCTTGCATAATCGTCAGACAACTCGCTTGTCTAGGCGATTTGCTACCATAAAAGACTACCTTTGACGGAGTCGTAAGGTTTACCAACTTCTTCTGACAATCGATCATCGCCCCATGGTTGAACAACCAATCAATACCCAATATAACATCGAATTCTCCAAGTTTTATCGGAATCAAATCTACCCTTAACTCCTGACCCTTAATGTCCAATCTACAGTTCTTGTAAACAAACCTAACAGGAATAACCTCCCTATTCACAATCTCTATGTTCAAGGGGTAAACTAATTCCTCTTTAGGTAAATCTAGGGTCTTAGCAAAGTCATCAGATATGAACGAACAAGTAGCACCCGAATCAAATAATACATATGCATTTATACTATTAACCGAAATAATACCTGAAACCACATCTTTTGACTGCACAGTATCCTGCACCGTTATGTTGAACGATCTGGCAGTGAGTCGAACTGCCTGCAGTGGTCCAGCGATAGTCAGAGTGTTGCCACTGCCATTTCCTCCATTTCCTGTTGACCCTTCTGCTGGCTTCTTTGGGCAACTCGAGCTATGTGATCCTTAGATCCACATGTGTAGCAAGCTCCTTTCTCCGGGTTTGGGCAATTCGGCCCAATATGGCCTTCCTGACCACAGTTGAAGCATACTCGCTTCCCCCTCAAGCACACTCCAGTGTGATTTTTATCGCATGTAGTACATGCTTCAATCCTCCTCTTCTGCTGGCTTCCCGATTGACTCCCAGCAGATGTGTTGTCATTCCACTTCTTTTTCTGGTTGATAGCACTGCTACCACCAGCCTTGTTCTCCGTCTCATTCTTCTTCTTCTTCAGGTCCTGATTATACTTGGTCACCGCGTCGCTTCCACCTTCAGTGAGGATGGCCTTTTCCAGCACACCTGCAAATGTTCTCAGCTGGAACATGCAGACCTTGTTCTAGAGCTAGGGCTTCAATACCTGCTCAAACCTTCTCGCTTTCCTCTCGTCAGTAATGACCTGGTACGTAGCAAACCTGGCCAGCTCGTTGAATTTCGCAGCGTATTCCGGCACCAATATAGCTCCTTGCTTTAGCTCTAGGAATTGAACCTCCATCTGGTTCTGTGAGCTTATGGGGAAATACATCTCAAAGAACATTTCTTTGAAATGATCCCACGCTATCACTCCTTCCCCTTCCCTCGTCTTGTTGGCCTGCCACCAGAAGCTAGCTTCCGACTTCAACATGAACGTCGCAAAAGCCGTCTTCTGGTATTCGTTAACTCTGGCCACATCGAAGACCTTCTCCATCTCCATTATCCATGTTTGGGCATCTATCGGGTTTACAGATCCCTGAAATTCAGACGGTCCTACAGCCTTAAACTTCTTAAACGTTGTACCCTGCACTTGCGACTGATTCGCAAGCGCTCCGTCAGCAGGTTCACCAATTGCTGAACCGAATTGGGATTCGTCTCATCGTTATTGTTGCCGTTGTTATTCGTCGAACCCTCTGGGTGTAGACGTGTAGGTCTTCTTCTAGGAGGAATTTTTCTGTTAAAAAATATTATTATTAGATCCTTTACTCATTTCTTAGTTATTCAAGTTCAACTTAAACATTTAAACAATTCAATTCACACTTGAACACATAGCACGTCAATAAACTTCTTTATTTATTCATTCGTAGTTTTTTTTAAAAAAACATAGAACAGATAGCATCTCGGCTATTTACATTATCTTTCCTGAACTGAAAAAATTGCAGGATCACATTATTATCTTATCCCATTATTATCTCAAATTATGGAATTTACATTTATTTATTACATAAGAAAACACATAATTAATGACTCTACTATCTAGGCATGTTAAGACGTCTCACAGCCTCTCTACGTTCTTCCTCCATCACTCGAAACGCTGTTCTGCGATCCACCATATACCACGGTAAACCTTGGAACAGAGCTGGGTAATAGAAGACATGATCATGGGCCCTATCTATAGCCATATGGAATGCATAGTCTGTCTCCCTCAGCTTGGCTTTCTTCACTTGAACCTCATTTTCATCTCGATCTGCACGTTGAGTAGCCCCTCAAGCTCGTTTCCTTCGCTCTGGCACGCTTCGCTGACTCCTCCTGGATGTCGTACTTCAGTTTTGCTAGTTCGACCAATGCATCATCTCTGTCACTCTCTTCGTGAACTAGATTCCACTTTGTGTTTCCAAGCTCACTGTCCAGCTCTTCAATGGTTTCGTCTCGCTGCTGTATGGTAGTCCGACTCTCGTCTACCAGTTCCTCAAGCTCTCCAACTCTACCATGAAGCTCCACGTTGTGGTCGTAGATCTCCTCGTACATCTCAGCGCTAGTCGAGTGAGGTGGAAATTCATCTTCAGGATCCTCCTCTTCTTCTGACTCATCCTCGTCATCTTGATCAGATACTGGCTCATGCTCCTGACCAACTACTGTGATCAATGGAGATGGCTCTCTCTGAATCAACTACTCTTAGACAACCTAGATGTCTCGGGGCTCCTCGTCCCTAGGCATCTGGGGTAACTCCTCCCTAGCCTGACTGGACTCTCTAATGTTCGCCATCCTGACAACAAAGTTTAAAGTTTAATTATTACATGATATCGATCGATACTCTTCGTGTACATAAATAAAACACATAGCACATAAGTTAGTTTACTTATTTTTTCTATCATCACAATCTTTTCGATCTTCTACAAGGCTACTACCTAAGGTTTCCCCCACCTATGGTTCATAATCGAAAGCTCTGATACCAACCTGTGGCACCCCCAAATCCGGGTACTTCAATTCCACGAGATTTGGTGCTCACTATCTAAATAAAATACAACTACTGCCCAATAATAAAGAATGCAAAATAAATTACAACCTTATAAATCCATAAAAATCTTCCTTAAAAGGATTACAACTTTAATCGAAATATCCCAGGTTTAATCTAACCTTAACATAAACAATAAGTGCAAAAAAATAAAACATAACATAAACAAAGTCTTATTACAATCATATTCAAACATAACAAGTCTTCACTTGTTCATCTTGCCTTTTTCTTTACTTGTTGACGGTACGTCAACGCTTTCAACCTTAGCTACAATGGTTATTTAATTGCAAGAGTGAGCAAACAAAGCTCACTTGGAATAATAACAATAATAGTGATGACATAAACTGAATAACTTCAAAAGATTTGAATAACTTTTCTTTCATCAATAATAAAGAATTGAATAATAATTCTTTCATCAACATTTAGAATTCGAATGTAGAAATCATCTGAGGGTCATAAGACCTTGAACTATGTCTTAGGTTATAAACATTTATATTTAAAATATTTAACAGTCTTTTAGACTATATGGACTCTTAACTCGTACTTAGGATGATCAGTCCTTCGTACCATGTATTGTGCACAAGCATCTTAACGCTTTCACATGGTAATCCCCTATTAAATAGGGTTGTTCATCTCAGTATTTTAATAACAAATCCGCACCAAAGAAAGTTTGGTTTAGATAAGCTTCAAGGGAAATTTAGAGTTCAACTATCATCAACTAAGAAGTAGTTGAATCGACTTAAAATAATTCAACAATAAAGAATTATGAAATAACTTATGCTTTAGGAATAACTTAAAATATTTGAAAGACTTAATAGACCTTACTTGAACAATTAAGTCAAGGTCACAACAATTCAATAATGAACTTGTTCAATAGAATACGGATTAGAAAACTTGCATAAACGTAAAAGAAAGGATTAGGAAACTTGCTCAAGTAAAGTTTGAGTTTAGAAAACTTGCCTCAAGCGCAAGCTACACTTTATAATTTACAAATCACTTTCTCAATCGTCCTACACATTACATTACGTTTACAATACCAATTAGTTATATAACCACTACGTTAAACCGTTGAACTTCTTACTTAAGTTCAACTTAATAATATGGTTTGTAAATCTTAACTCGCTTAACTAACCACACACGTGAGTCTAAACTCACAACATGTGCATCATACGTGTATAATACTTTAAACTATCAAAATCATACCCTATGATAACAATATCTATGTACACACATAACATATTAATTTGATACTTCAAATTATCTTAAACATGTCAAAAATATGTTATCTCACTGTTTAATACACTTAACATATCATCACATTAAGTTAGCTTATCATGTACTGCACAAAAACTACACGAAGCACAATTAAAATTTTCGGACAGCAACAAAACCCGCTGGGGCGGGTGTTTCTAGGCCAAAAGCTCTGCTAGGGCGGGTCCCCCTGCTGGTGGGTTTTCCGGCTCGCGAACTATGCAAAAAAAAAGCCAATTTAGCTTATTTCTTCGCACCAAAATTCGATTTTAACTAACACAATGCATATGAAACTTTATAAAAACAAAATCTTAAACTTCTAACATGTTTTTAACATTCATAAACATCTTAACACATAATCAAAATACTTAATTCCATGATTTTGAAGAAAACACCATTATTAAGCTTTCTTGAAGAAAATTATCACTATGACTTTGTTTTAAAACCAAATCAACAATTCAAAGCATGTTAATTTTGTTTCTTGATATATTATCATAATCTATTATAAATTTACATAATATATCACAATCAAACACGAATTTTGATAATTAAACACTATTTTTTCAAAGTAAATTCACTATAAATTATTATGAACATGATTTATTCATGTTCATCATATTTACATGAATTGAACAACATAAACAATCATATATCATATATATAAGCATGTTATAACAAAAATACATATAAACTTCATGTTTACACTAATTTCATAAAAAAAAACTCAATTACAGAGGACTAAAACTTGAACAACAACAAAAATAAAATCTCTAAAAGCTATAAAGTTAGAGTTATACCCTTTGTTAATTGATTGAAAGAAGATGATGATGGTGTTGAGTTTGATTAAAAAGATTCTTCCTTCTTCTTCTTCTCTCTTTTCTCTCTAGCTCTCTGTTCTTTCTTTTCTTCTTTGTTCTAACTTAGTTTTTCTAACGTAGTTCTAACATAACTGATATAGATATAATATACTTATAATTATACAATATAATAACTGACATATACAGTGTATCTAATAAATACATATATCAGTTACTAGTTTTTGAAAATCAAAAGCCACTAGGGCTTGTTTGGCAAAATCACTAAATTTTAAAAATAGCTTTTTAGTAACTAAGGCTTTGTTTGGTAAAACAGGGGTTAAAACAAAAGTAAGGGCCTTGTTTGGTAAAACTAATTTAAAGTTCTTTTTTTTATTTTAATAAATCTTTTAACACATACTTTAAATGTTACACTTTATTTAATTAAATCCCAACCTTCTAATTTAATTAAATACAAGCTAACATTCATTAATTAATTAAATTGCCACATAATACTAAATTGCTACACAATTGTAATTCACTTATTAATCATAATTCATGTAACAAATTAGTAAATCTTTATAAACACTTAGCACATAATATTCATCTAATTTAATTATTCTCAATTAAATTATAATTATACTACACAATTACTTACACATCAATTTAATTAATCATATTGCACTTAATTAAATTACTCCATAACATAATCACATAAATTATTTATTTTACTCAATAAATAAATTAAAATATTTATTTAATTCAATAAATATTTACAATTAAATATACAAAATCTCATTCGTTACAATATTCCCTCCTTAAAAGGATTCTGTCCTTAGAATCACAAATAAAAAAAAACTCATTTGTCACAGAACAACTATTATTATTATTAAATTTTCAAATTATTATGGCAATTGTTTTCCAATATTTTCTCTCTTTTATGAATTTTTGTAGTCGCAAAATTCTATATTCAATTCTTGTGATTAGACTCTAGTGACACAAAAATGCTAATTTTGTATTCTGTATTTGTTGAAATATATAGAGGTGAAACACATTTTGAGGAAGTTTATTTGTTGAAATATAATAAGAAGTTTATTTTTTGTTATATATATATATATATATAATGTTTCCCATATATTTAGTAGTTATTGTTTCCCTCAAAATGTGTTTACAAGTAGAATTATAATTTGATGTTTTGTTTCCTTATTTTGTGTTTCCAAGTAAAATTAGGATTTACTACCTGGATGATTTGTTTCCTATTACTCCTACGTTAATTTCTTAGAGAGCACCGATTGTAAGCCAATTTATAGGCATCTTCAATTTAATTTTCGTCTATATCTATATAAATATATAATAAGACAAAACTTGATATATACTTAAAATTTAAATAGAAGTAAACACCTTTTATACTCAATTAATTTAACTAAAACTAAAACTCTCTTTATAGCCCTACAAACTTTAATATTAACTTATTATTCTGCATCAATTTTATTTCTTATAAGAGTTCTTTAATTACTTAGTCATAGAATAAATTTTAACTCAAAAATCATATCTAGGATTTTAGTTTAATTTTATACTCAACTTTAGTCTCTAAATGACAATATATTAAAAATATTATAAGTACATATAATAATTAATATCAAAATTATATCTATATATATATATATATATATATATATATTAGAAATATATTAATAATTACTTTATTTAGCAATTCTATTATATATAGGAGACCTTTAGTTAATTAATGTTACAAAATAATTCCAACTTATATATTAGTTTTCAAACTTTAGTTAGCTAGCTTTTAAAACTAAAATCATAATGGCAATTCATTATTTTAAAACAATTATATCCTAAATAACTATATATTAAAAATATAAGAAAATTATTATTGGTAAATAATAATTAATATAAAAAATTAATTTATATTAAAAATATATTAATGATTAAAATTTAGAAAACAACTTTATTTTATATATATATAGGAGACCTTAAGTTAATTAATGTTAAAAAAATTCTGACTTATATATTACTAAATAAAATTTAATTACCTTTTAAAATTAAAATCATGATCTTAACTTATTATTTTAAAATAATTTTACTTTTTATAGAATTTATTTAGCTAATTAATTATACAATAGAGTATGACTTAAACACTACGTTTAGGCTTTAAGTTTTCACTCAATTTTGAACTTTAATTAAAAATACATATATATATATATATACACACGAATGATTGATCGTAAAAACTAAATATTAAATTTTGAAACAATATAAAACTTAATATTAAATTAAAATAACAAAAGAATCATATGATCCTACAAACTTTTTATAATCATATCGATTAATTTAACTAGAATTACAACTTTCTTTATGGTACTACAAATTTTAATATCAACTTATTATTTTACAATTATTTTATTTTTTTAAGAGCCTTTTAATTATTTAGCCATATAATAAATTTTAACTTAAAAATCATATTTAGGATTTTAGTTTAATTTTGTACTCAAATTTAGTCTCTAAATGACTATATATTAAAAATATTATGAGTACATATAATAATTAATATCAAAATTATATTACATGCATATATATTAGAAATATATTAATGATTATTTTAGTTACCAATTCTGTTACATATTGGAGATCTTTAGTTAATTAATGTTATAAAACAATTCCAACTTATATATTAGTTATTAAAATTTAGTTAGCTAGCTTTTAAAACTAAAATCATAATGACAACTCATTATTCTAGAACAATTATATTCCTAAATAACTATATATTAAAAATATAAGAAAAATATTATTAGTAAATAATAATTAATATAAAAAATTTGTAATATATTACAAATATATTAATGATTAAAATTTAGTGAACAACTTTATTTCATATATGTAGGAGACCTTAATTTAATTAATGTTAAAAAAATTCTAACTTATATATTACTAATTAAAATTTAATTACCCTTTAAAATTAAAATCATGATCTTAACTTATTATTTTACAACAATTTTACTTTTTTATAGAATTTATTTAGTTAATTAATTATACATTAATAGAGTGTGACTTAAACATACGTTTAGGCTTTAGGTTTCCACTCAATTTTGAACTTTAATTAAAAATGCATATATAAATACGAATGATTGATTATAAAAACTAAATATTAAATTTTGAAACAATATAAAACCTAATATTAAAATAAAATAACAAAAGAATCATATGATCCTACAAACTTTTTATAGTCGATTAATTTAACTAGAATTACAACTTTCTTTATGGTCCTACAAATTTTAATATCAACTTATTATTTTATAATTATTTTATTTTTATAAGAGTCCTTTAATTACTTAGCCATATAATAAATTTTAACTTAAAAATCATATTTAGAATTTTAAGTTTAATTTTATACTTAACTTTAGTCTCTAACTAACTATATATTAAAAATATTATGAGTACATATAATAACTAATATCAAAATTATATTACATATATATTAGAAATATATTAACGATTATTTTAGTTACCAATTCTATTACATATTGGAGATCTTTGGTTAATTAATGTTATAAAACAATTCCAACTTATATATTAGTTATTAAAATTTAGTTAGCTAGTTTTTAAAACTAAAATCATAATGACAACTCATTATTCTAGAACAATTATATTTCTAAATAACTATATATTAAAAATATAAAAAAAATTATTAGTAAATAATAATTAATAGAAAACATTTGTAATGTATATTACAAAATATGTTAATGATTAAAATTTAGTAAACAACTTTATTTCATACAGGAGACCTTAAGTTAATTAATGTTAAAAATAAACCATGACTTATATATTACTAATTAAAATTTAATTACCTTTTAAAACTAAAATAATATTCATAACTTATTATTTTACAATAATTTTAATTTTGATAGAGTTTATTTAGTTAATTAATTATACAATAGAGTATGACTTAAACACTACATTTAGGCATTTAGGTTTCTACTCAACTTTAAACTTTAAATAAAGATGCATATATAAATACGAAAGATTAATTATAAAAACTAAATATTAAATTTTGAAACTATATAAAAACTTAATATTAAATTAAAAATAACAAAATAATCACATTAGTAACACTCAATATGTGATCTATAGTCATTCCTTTTTAAGAAAAATTTATAGTCATTCTAATAATAATTGTAAGTCAATTTGAAATTCAAAAAATATATTTTATAATCACTATATAAAATTAATTAAATATTAAAGATAATTTTATTTAAAAAACAACATGTGTTTCTCACGGGACACTTAGCTAGTAAGTATATAATAAGACAAAACTTGGTTTTTTGGTCTTCGTCTTTGGTCTTTGATTTTTAGTCTTTGGTTTTTGGTATAGGCTTAGAATTTAACTAAAAGTAAAATATTTTTTATGCTCCGATATAATGCTAGGATTGATTTAACTAGAACTAAAACTCTCTTTATGGTTTTACAAACTTTAATATTAAATTATTATTATGCAATAATATATTTTATTTTTTATAAGAGTCTTTTAGTTGCTTAGTCATATAATAAATTTTAACTTAAAAATCATATTTAGGATTTTAGTTTAAGTTTCTACTTGATTTTAATCTCTAAATGACCCGCTACGATTTGCGATGCGACATGATAAGGATTTAATATGTGATTTACGAAGTGCGATATGCGAAGTGTGATGCGCTATGATGTGCAATTTATTATGCGGCCAACGAAGACATCGACAGTACTCGATGGTGTAATCCGTTGGCATTAACCCCAGCGAAGACATCGACAGTACCCGATAATCCGCTGGCATTAACCCCAACGAAGGCATCGACAGTACCCGATGGTGTAATTCGTTGGAGTAAATCTCCAGTGAAGGCATCGTCAGTACACGATGACAGCAGTATAACAATCATCCTCCCCAGTAAATGGGCTCGATCTTTTAAAAGTCTAACACTTAAATATCATTGCATACTTTAGACATAGCATTGCATCATTGGATATACCTTGTCATGTATCGAGTGTCTAGTAATCTTTGTCGTGTTCATTTCATTGCATTACATAAACATGACAAATAAGGGCATCTGTAGACATTCAAAATTTCGTTTTCCTTGGACTAACCTTGCAGGAGGGTAAAAGAGAAATTTCACCTCGAAGACAACCACGAGGGAGGGCAAAGGCATCATTTCACCCCGGAGACAATCCCGTGGAGAAATCAAAGTGCAACGACGCCCGGACACGACGTGGTCCGAATGAGGATCGTAAAACTGAGAATGTGGCCACAAGAAGTCACCACAACAATCATTGAACTGCTAATTGCGTAAAACGAGCCAGTTGATTACCTCAGGAACTGGAAGATACCTTTCAGTTAATTGCATCATCTTTTCGAACTCCGAATCAGTCAGACTCGACCTCGTTTCGCAGCCTTCAGCAGATGTTTTCTTGGATTTTTAAGTACGAAACTCAACTTTCCCGGATCAACTACCGAATGAACGAACTTTGAGACGACAGGACCCACAGGGCCCAGCCGCAGGTGACCTGCGGCTGACCTCGGGGCCTTTAACCAGCAACCATCAGCTCATTTAGGAAGAAGAAGAGAAGATAGAGAGAAAAAGCAGATCTGGAGAGAGAAACCCTCGGGTATAAGCATTTTATACCAACTTTGAGTTGTTTGATCACCTACATTGTAGATCTTGTGTGTCTAGAGAGATATAGCTTGATTCCAAGCCAAAAGAAGCTTGTTTCTTTGCTCCCTAAGGTGAAAAAAACGCACATCTTTGGTCATTTCCATATATTATAAATGTTGCTCTAGATCTATTTCATATATTGTTTGTAACTAGTTAAACTTGTTGCTTTACATATATATTGTGTAGTAGTTGGTAGATCTAGAGATTTTACCGATTATTCTGTATATATATAGTTAGAAATCAAGTCCGTGGACTAGATCTAGCCGGATCTAGCCCTTTAACCGATTATGGAACTCGAAGCCCTAACCCATATGTTAGATCGGCTTAGATCTACGGTAGATCTAGTCATTTAAATGCTATTGGTCAGTCCTGGTCACCCCGTAGAGCCCTAGATCTATATCTAGAGGTGATGGGGTCTTAATGGCTCATGATAGGGATTCTAACCGATGGATCACCTAATATCGAGTTTAGGATACATTGTATATATATGTTTAAGTATATTAATGTGAGCTTACGAATCCCGGGGTCGAGATCTAACAATCGGATCTCGATTAGATTCTCACGATGGACTTTTTGTTTACAATGTAATGTTTAAATAACGCAAAATTGTATGTAATATTAGACCTTAAAATGATCTTAAGGGTTTCGTCCCGATAGATCGAATTTAAGGTCTCGTGATAGTGAAATTTTATGATTGTGGGTGCTTCATCAAGATGGATTTCATGCCCGATGATGATCCGACCCTTTTTTGTCGCTTTCTTTCGTGCATTATCACCCAAAAACAATTTTCAAATCAAAACCGCAAAGAGCTTGTATAAAAATGAAGCATTTCGGGGAATAGATTTACTTAGAATTAATGAATGGAAATATCAAAAGGCCTCGATTCCTATTTGACGAAGGATTTGAAAACTTTGTTTTTTAAAACAGCATTGCTATGTATTTTGTTCTAAAAATGAACTTTTATATAAATAGAATATTTCGTGCATAGGTCCAAAGAGGTACAACACTACTTTCAGAATAACATCATAAATTTAAGGTTAATAATCTGAAGTATCAAAGGATTTCGATTCCTATTTGACAAATGATTTGAAAACCTTATTTTCTAAAACGTCATCTCAATATACTTTTGTCTACAATAAACTTTCCTTTAAATTAAATTCTTCGTGTATAGGTCCAAAAAGGTACAACACTACTTTCAAATAACTCAAAATGAGGCTTAGAATAAATTTTAAAATCAAAGCACTTAGCACAATAAAAGCTTTCTCAAATACACACACACTTTATGCTTAGAAAATCAATAAGATGTGGTAACCGTATTTTCACGGAAGTCGGGGGTGCCTAACACCTTCTCCCCGCTTAAGCAAGCTCCCGAACTCTATGAATCTCAGGTTCCAGACCAATGTTACGAAGTCACATATTGGACCATATTACAAAATTTTTTAAAATTCGGATGAGTTGGTACATCCTTTTGAACTTATACCAACTAGCGACTCTGTCTCATTCAGCTCAATCATCAAAATCAATCTTTTCAAATTCATCAGCAATCATGCCGGTCTTTCCTAAAATCTCACCCTTAAAACAAATTAATCGACATAGCGAAATATAAAGGGTAGAAACGAAATCAGGAAACAGAATTCCCCTGGCGTCGACAATAGGGAGATAAAAAGGAGATGGGCATGGCCACAGGTAGGACCTGCGGCCAGAATACGACGCTTACTAGTTATAAACATATCATACAAATCGACATACTAGTTAATCATAATTACAAGAATAGTGTTTACTAGTTATGAACATGTCATAAAAATTGACATACTAGTTAATCATAATTACAAGAATAGTGAATTAGTGATAAATTTGTTACCTGATTGTCGTCGTGAAATTTATGATTCCACTTATGATTCCTACCTCGTGGGATCTTGTAGTGAACTGTTCACCATTATTGTATCTTCAAAATAAATCTCGTCCAAGAAAATTCAATCAATACAATTGTTCAAACTAGATTTCTCCACTATGATAGAGGACTGCTAGCTGTACAAATGTTTGATGAGACAAATTTTGGACGAATTAGCTAAAATATTGACCATTATGCTGAGGATGTAACATATGAATAATATATATAGTGCACTCTAGCGGTCAGTTTGAAAAGACAAAATGAACACATAATAGTCATTAGTTTGACCGCTAGTGGGAGTTGCATTGGCCACAGGTCCTACAAGCTGTCAGACTCAAGCCTTATTCAATCTCACCCCTTAAATCATACAATAGACGACCACAGATCAGCTTGCTGGAATAATGCCCATAGCTAACAGTGATAGTGGGGGTTGCACTAGCCGCAGGTCCTACTAGCGGTCAGGCCCAAGCCTTATTCAATCTCACTCCTTAGATCATACAATGGGCAACCACAGATCAGCTTGCTATAATAGTGTCCATAGCTAACGTTTGCTATGGAAGCATAATAGTCATTAGTTTGGGAGCTATGGGGAGTTGCACTGGCCGCAGGTTCTACTAGCGGTCAGGCCAAAACTTTATTCAATCTCACCCCTTAGATTACACAATGGACGACCACAAATCAACTTGCTGGAATAGTATATGAAGCAACACGTGGAAAGCAACACGTGGGCAACACATAATTTGACTCCATCATTCCATATACAAATACATTATCATACTATCTCTATACCCAATTCTCCAATTTCTCTTAAACCCTATCAATGGCGGACTTGAACTCTTACTTCAAAACGGGTGCAGAGGGTGGAGATCAGTAGCAACGACCAAGGCTTCCGCGGCGCCTGGTATGCCGGCACCGTAATTCAACTTTAACGTCAAAATCAAAATCCAAGCACAAGATATTTGTCCATTACAAGACCTTGATGGCCGATGAGGCCCAACCGGAGCCGCTCCGAGAAAAGCTGGATGTGGTGCAATTGAGGCCGCCGACGCAGTATTATGGTCCAAAAAATATTATAATCCAATCCGCTAGAATGTCTAGCGGACACTAAGTCGTTTTTCTTTAAATCTAACCGTTGATAAATGTATTGGAAGGTAGAGATGTTATTTGTCATTTTTTTTTATTCATAACAAATACATGTTATAGATCATTGCCCATATATATATATATATATATATATTAACTAATGGAATTGAAGAGGTTATCGTATAACTTAAAAAACAAACAGACATGAATTAAATGTTGTGCTTTTAGATGTAGTAAATTAACTATACGAGTCCATCCATATACTAACAAAGTCAATTCACAGAGTTAACTATGTTGGTACATGTGCCCTTAGAACACATGCTAAGTACACAGTTCAAGAGAATATTCTCTTGAATTGTGTACATATTCCATTGAACT
Organism: Panax stipuleanatus; assembly: GCA_020205555.1. Lineage (NCBI taxonomy): Eukaryota > Viridiplantae > Streptophyta > Magnoliopsida > Apiales > Araliaceae > Panax > Panax stipuleanatus. Next base: position 127,236,140 of record CM035124.1, read on the forward strand.
TAGTACAAATGCAGAAATCAAGAGAATATGTACACAATTCAAGAGAATATTCTCTTGAACTGTGTGTTTAGCATGTACCCTTAGGGCACATGTTAAGAAATTCCATAAATAAATGACTCTTGTACGCTAGTAAGATTATTCACTCTCAGTTAAGATAATACCCTAGATAGATTCCTCTCTAGTCTTTGTCTCTAACTACTTACTATCACACCAGAGGCATCACATAGCGGCCACAACCACCGTAAAGACCTGTCTGTGCAGGTGTTCCAAGGCTGAGCAACCACCAGAGACACCAACCCTAACGGAAAAGATATCATCACCAAGCATTACCATCTCAATGGAACTCCCGAACAAAGTTTACCCAATTGATAACACCACCTTAAAAACATTCGACTTAAGCATATAGCCAAAAAAACTAATCATCTTTCCTGGCCTGTCTCAACTCTATTCATTCATGCTATCTTTGGTGAAGACTGAGTTGATTTCCAAAAATGAAAATCAGTAACGTATGCATTAAGATCCAAAAATGGTCTCGTCAGGTCTCAAGTATTGATAAATTAAATACAAAAAAACAAAAAAAACATCTGCAAGTCTGCACCAAGAGAGGGATAATGAGTCATAATAAGAACAAAGAAGACTTCAAACCCTTTCATATTCTTCACTAGTTTATGAATCATTCAAAAGAACATATACACCACCTTGCCAAAGGGCTTGGTACAAAAATATAAACGACTATAATTATACAAATGTAAGACCGAATCTAGAGTACGTCCGTCTTCAAACTTTTTCATATTCTACACTGGTATATAAATCATCTAAAAAGAACATAGACACCACCACCTAGCCGGAGGATTTGGTTAAAAAATACAAAGAATGATAATCATACAAAATGGAAGATATTATCTAGAGTACATCCATACCAAAATTTCACAAGCCGGCCGAGACCAGTCCGTGCAATGTAACAATACCAGTTAGGATGTTCTGCTGATTGATGACAGGCAAGAAGTGAACTGGAGATGGTGGAGACTCCATCTTCTGCATCGCCTCAACTGCCATGAAATCAGGCCCGATTGTCCTTGGGTTCCTGAAATTACACAGAATTGTAAATGTTAATTTGCGTACAGGCACAAAACAAACCTATTTCCCATCTGCAGAAATCTAAAAGCACTCCTGCCCGTCGCAGGAAGTTTAACTAGGTCTAACTTAACATGTCCACATGATACTCTCTCATCATATTTTCTGGCTCCTCTTTTTGGGTTCAAACTTTATTAAAATAATAATAATAATAATATATAAAAGAAAAGGTATGAATATTACTGTGCAAAAGTGCTATAAGAGATCATTTCAATAGCTGTATTAGGAGAAAAAGTCCAAATAAAATAAACAAAATTAGCTCTTTTGAACTATTAATCTATTCTAAAAGTAAGATAGACAAGATTAGCTGAAATCAACAATATAGTATAGTTGTGAAATTTTAACCTATAGATTTATTAACAGTCCCACTAATACTCGAAAACTAATAATTCTCCCTATGATAATGAGTATTACCTATTGCACATCTCTCCCACTGTCAGTTTAAAAATCCCCTCCCCACTTGCTTTCAGTGTCCGCCGTAAATCACCATCTGTGAATGTGCCGATCAGGTGGTGCTCATCATCGATAACAAGAAGGCACCCACATCCTTTCCTAGTTAGCTCCACCAGCTGATCCATTATCAGATCACCTTCCCTGCAGATTGGAAGTTCCTCTTGTTTCTTCATAACATCCTTTACCTGAAACATAACCAATGCAAATAGTTTCTTAGGCCACAACCAACCATTAACCAATACAGCCTATTATTTAGCCACAAAAATATATATTTTCTGTCTCTTTCATTATATGGCACAAAATCTAGGCGAGTCATTTTAATAATGAACTGCAGCAAAATCAATACACCAGAACCAAACAGTATTACTTCAAACTCAACCCTCATAGGCAATTATAACCACGATTAAACATTCTAGTAACAAAATTAACATATAAAGATACATCGACAACCAGATCCCATTCCCAATCTCTAACCCAGCTAACCCATAATCCCAATTTAAATATATTTTATGCCTGTTTCATTATTTTGCATAAAATCTGTTCCTAATGAAAAGCTAGTCATTTTAATTATGAAATGCAGCAAAATCAGTACACCAGAACCAAACAGTATTGCTTCAAACTCTATTCTCATAAACCTTGATTAAACATTCTAGTAACAAAATTGACATTTCAGATATACAATCCACAACCAGCTGACCCCATAATCTCAATTTAAATATATTTTCTTTCCCTTTTTTCTGATAGTTCAGTAAGAAAACATCAAAACAGATTAGATTTCTAATAAACCACATCCAACAACAAAAGCTAAAAACAAATTTCCAAAATTAACAAACCAAAACAAACTTCACCTTAAAAATCAAGCTCTTCCCAATCCGCCCGGCCGGATGATTCGCCGCATACTCATTCCTAGTCAAATTCCTCGCCCCCATCAGAGCAATCGCCACCGTATCCCCAAAAACCATCTGAATCGCAGTCGATGTCACCGGCGCCAGATCAAAAGGGCACAATTCTCTCTCCAGAGGCAAAAACACATTCAAATCACACAAACCCACCAACGCATTTCCCTCAATCGAAGTCACCGAGATCAAATACGCCCCTTTCGCCTTAGCACACGGCACGAGCCTCAACAACTCCTCTGTATTCCCACTCTTACTAAGCAACACCAAAATGTCTTTACCCGTTAAAATTCCAATGTCTCCGTGGAGGGCGTCGACCGGCGGCAAGAACCCAGATCGGATTCCGACCGAAACGAGCGTTTGGGAGATTTTCTGGGCCACGAAGCCGGATTTGCCAATGCCGGTGAAGAAAATGGTGCCATTGGAATTGAGGAGGGTTTGGGTGAAGGTTAGTGTCTGCGAAAGGTCTAGATTTTGGAAGAAATAATTGAGGTATTTTTGTTGGGATTGGAAGAGATTGAGGAGATTTGTTGGGTCGATTTGGGTTTGTTTTGAGGGTATTGGAAGGTGTGAAGGTGGAGGAAGAGAACCCATTGTTGGGTTTGAAGAGCATGAAGAGAGAGAGAGAGAGAGAGAGAGAGAGAGAATGAAAATCCTGCAAAAAATCGCGATCTTAGAGGTGATGATGTGATAGTGAGACCACCGACAATCTCGCTGAAGGCGGTAAAAGATTGGCTTGCCTAAATCAAATATTTTTATGAATTTATCAAATCCGAATATAATCAAAAATCCCACTTTAATCACTTGAATTAATAAGTTTGATAACTCTGGCAAAGCATAGTTAAATTTATAAACGACTTATTGCATATTTTTATTAAGATAAGATATAAATAATTTGCTATATCTAGCATATAAAAGCAGAAAAAGTAAAAACATTCTATGTTAACAAATCTTGAGTTGATTATTGGCCTTGGTTTTGGAATAAAGATGTCACTGTTTGTTGAATAAATGATTGATTTTACTTCTGCTATAAAAATGTCATTATTGACTACCTAACATGCATCTTTATGTTGTGTTCAAATTCAAGTTAGACTCGTTTTTGATATTTTTCTTTCAACAATGTTACTATCACATAAAAATTTTTACATAATTCTCACATACACACACATATATATTGCGGGGTCCCGTCTGACATGCGGGACCCGCAGTATGTATGTGAGAATTATATAACAAAATTTATGTGATAGTAGCATTATTTTTTTTCTTTACACATTGCAATGCGTATAACTAATTTGATGTTTTAATTGTATGTTCAAGAGCATTTTAAATAATAGTAATAAAAAAAATTCTAAATTAAAGTTTGTTGATTTGTGTGGCAATTTGAAGAACATTATTTATTACTTTCATATTTTGTGTCTCATCAGTCTCTTCAATTTAATGAGTTGTACATCAAATCCATCACAGCGGATACCTTCAGTATTCAATAATTTCGTCTTCTCTAATATGCACTCAAATAGAGAATGTAACATGAACATCCCACTTCTTTTTCTTAATTTTAGAACAAAAAAGAATGACTCAAAAAAATATATTATAATGCAATATTTTTTATATGAAATTGAAGACATGCATGCTAATATCTCTCTCTTTATAAGAGTAGAAGCCTTTCTTATATCTTCTATCATGCATGACTAGCTAAGTATTATCTATATAATAAAAGGGTTTTGTAACGGTAGAAACTTAAAGGTTTTGCAACCGTTAGAAATTATTTACTCAATTAATAAAAATTAATCTCATTGATTTTGTAACGGAAAGAAATCAATTTTGTAACTCAAATAATATTAAATTTAATTTGACAATAAAGCACACTAAGACAATAAAGTAAACTAATTAACTTGACTTTAAAATTACCTTTCAAATTTTATAAACCAAAAAATCTAACATCGAGAAGTTAGGAAGATTAAAAAAAATTGAGCTAACGAACTGTTGAGTTGGCTAAATAGGAAAATTATAAAGAATTTTTGGGAATGTAAAAATTTATGATGATGAAGACAAAAAAAATCAAAGGAAAAAAAGACTTTTAAACTATCGAGTCTTTAAATTTGGACCAACCAAAATAATTCGGTATTTATTTTGGTATGGATTAGTAAGAAAAAAGATCTTTAGAGCGATATTAAGATGAATAATATTATTATGTGCATGAACTATAGCTAAAAAAATGGTGCGCAAATAATAAGATTCATCTATTGTTTATCAATAAATATGTACAGAATATTTTATGATAAGTCGCACTTTTTAGTTTTTCTCTTTTATATATACTGTTTGTACATAATTTTTTGTGTATAATTTATGTTTATAACATTACTCATAAAATATTTTTTAATGTTATAATACAAAGGATATTAGTACAATGAATCATTACATAATCAATCTTAACATATTAGTACAAGAGTTGTTATATCCTATATGGACATACACTAGAAAAAAATAGAAAATGAGGCCTATTATTAGATGTTTTATAAATAATGCTACTATCACATAACTCTCATATACACACATATACATATTGCGGGTCTCGTATATCAGGCGGGGACCCGCAGTATGTATGTATGTGTATGTGAGAGTTATGTGATACTACCTCCGTCCCACAATAAGTGTTTTTTTAGGCTTAATATTTTTTCCAAAATAAGTGATGTGTTAGAATTCCAATACAATTTTTACAATATTTTTTCATATATGACCTTATGCAACCAATGATATTTATTGCGTATTTATTGAGAAATTGAAAGGTTGAAGAAAGAGAAAGAGAGACCAAAATGCAATAAAAAAAAGTCTCAAACAAAACAAAAAAAGTATATTAAGGGTATTTTTATCATATTAACTTGTGTATTGATATATATAATTTAAGCTAATAAACACTTATTATGAGACGGAGGTAGTGATTTTTATGTAATAGTAACATTGCTCATGTTTTATTTATTCAATATATAAAGTCAGAGTACGAGTATGGTGTAAACAGGTTTTTAAAGCTTTTTGTCTTTTTTCGAAAATGCCCTTTAGACTTTTAAAATAATTCCTATTTTGTCTTTTTTATATTATTTTTTTTATATAGCCCTTCAAATTTTATAATATTCTCATTTTATCTTATATGATTCATCATAGGTACTAGTATATTATATTGATAAACAATACGTAAGTATTATTATTAATGCATAACCTTTTATACATAACTTGTATTATTTTTAGTATAATAATATCAATTTAACTTATAAAAATATTAATTCTATATTCTCCTTTTTCAAGCTGTATACGGCGGTGGGAATTTTGGGGTACTAACATTTCTAAGTTTGCGTGTTGGTGATTGCTTACTTTTGCATGTTCCAACTGCATATAATTACGTTTGCTTACGTTTGTGATGCTATAAATAATTTGACGGAATTCAGGGGGCCTCGAGCCAATTTTTCAAGATAATTTTGTCTTTTTTTGGCCAGTTGTATATGTAAAACATATATTTTGTTATAATATTATTAATATAATAAGTAATACTTCTCCCCGTCCCAAAATAACTACTCAGTTTTGACTTTTTTAAGTCAAATTGACTATTTTTAAAATTAATAATTAAGCATGTGTAAATATATTTTTAACATTATGAAAATTGGTATTAGTAGTAAATTGTATATACTTTTTTTTGTTATAATCCTCTGCATCTATATTATGGCAAAAATGGTACAAAAAATAGTTTTAAAATATAGTCAATTTGACTTTAAAAAGTCAAAACTAAGCAGTTATTTTGGGACGAAGGGAGTAACATTATATATATATGCTCATTATTGACCCCGAATACGCATTTCTAATCATAAATTTGTTAATAAATATTTAAATTTCTTATGTTATAAAAATAGTATAAATTAAATTATTATTTATTTTAAAAATATTAGAGGGAGATCATATATCAATGAGTAGAAGTAATATGAATTTAAGAAAGTTATAAAAAAAATTCAATTTGACTGTGTATATTAAAAAAATTATAAAATTTCAATGGGGTCAATTTATTCATTACACTTAAATTTCTCCTAAATTTATTATATATTATAAATAATTTTTTTTCTGTGAGGTCAATTGCCCCCACACCTATCAATGTGGCTTCGCCCCTGCTCACCAAGACGATTCTAGATTTCTCCCCAAGCAATCCTAGATTAAATCCTTCCTCAGAAGGTTTTAAAGGCGCACCCCTACATCAACTTGGTGCATTTACGAGACATTTTTGTGAGTGCTAGTCCCAAAATTTGAACATGAGAAGTCAAGAAAGGAAGCAAATCTCCTTGATCACTAAGCCAACCCTTGATGCTACGTTTGGATTAAAGGAATAGAATGACGAGTGAAATGATTTATTCCATTTTAGTTAGAATGAGTTATTTCATATGTTATCCCTCCCCCAATGAACCAAACACAATTTTTTTCATTCCAAGCGCAACCAAACACAATTTTTTTTATTTTATATGAATGAGTAATTTTATTTCCACTTTTATTACTTCAATCCAAACGTAGCATTAGAGTTTTAACCTTTACGACTCGAACAGTCGAGATTGGTGATGTAATAATCATCATGATGAGTAATTGCCACCAAAAAAAAAGTATGAACACTTAGGTGACAAATGAAAAGAATTGGTATTTTTAGTACTCAAAATACCAATTCAACATAATAATCTATGTATTATATAATACCATGCTGCAAACTTGTGCTAGATTATTTAGCAAAAAAAAAAACTTGTGCACCATTTTACTATCACACCAGAAGTGTATTTGCTTGCATATTTTATCCTCGAAAATTGATATTTCCACAACGTTTTTTGATATTTTCACATGAAAAGTGTCGCTATAGATGTATAGATCCAGATAACCTAGAAAAAGTGAATAAATAATTAAATAATAAATAAATAAATTTGACAAGCAACTTAATATAACTTTTACTTGCTAATTTAATAATTTAGAATTCTGTACATGGACACTACTAATCTATTTCTTAACAATTAAATCCATGCCCCTCCAACAACCTTCTCTCTTAATCTACTCTTGCAATACATTTCACTAATGAACACATGCAAAAAAAGTATGGGCTTTATCATCATTAACCTACCTATCTCACAAAGTGCATTTTCCTGCAACAAACTGGAAGAACCCGGTACGGTGCACCGGAATGTGGGCCCCTTTTTCAATGCTGAAACGTCCTGAATCCATTAAACACTTCAAATATCGTCCACCCCGTCAATGACATCCAAGGCTTTGATTTTGTCGATATCAAAGTCGATGACGGGAACGGACGACAGTCGTTTGACAGGGAAGGGATCTTTCCGGGATTCGCGAGTCGGGGAGTGGCTGCTGCTCTTACTCGGCCTATGATACTTGCTTAACCTGGTTTTTGCAGTGTCGAATTCTTGACTCTTGCTTATTCCCGGCGTTAGTTTCCTCTTACTTACATCTCGAAGCATCTCTTGATCTTCAACTGTTAATGTTGGTAATGAAGAGCTCGGTTTGTGTGTCAACTGAATTGTTTTCTGGCTAGGGGACCGAATAGGGGATATAACGGGGGACCTGATTCCTCCGTTACACGCCCTTGATTGGGCGACAAGATGGTGAAGCCAAACAACCAATTTGAGAATATATTGTTCAGTTTTTTCCTTATCCGCGTGGTGGAGAGTTTCTATCCTGATCAACTCGGTCTGGCCAGCAGGTTTACGGTTCATCTCGGACCTAACATAATCAACCCGTTCTTTAGGACATAAAATGGGGACAAAAGACTATTAAGCATAGGAAGAAGCATCTACAGTTTGAACTCACCCTGTATTTGCCCATTCTCCTACCCAACCAAATCCATGATGAGCTCTGTTTTAAAATAACGTGGAAGAATAATATAAGGATTAATAATATTTAAAAAAATAATAATAAAGAGAGAGACAGAGAGAAGCAAATAAAAAGCTTTTATGATAAGCACGTTCCTGACAAGAAAATGGACTAAAATTGCATTTTTCAAAAAAACACTTGTATGGTTTGATCAGTTCCAAAACACTGCTCCCATGGCGACAAATTGAAGCAATACATTCAGAGTGAAATGCGACTACACTAGTAGACTTTCCAAATAATAAGTGACTATGACCCTTGCTGTGCATAGAGAACTGAAAAAACTATAAAAATGGGGGCACCAGAGGAGATAAAGTTATAACAAAAAGATAACATTTGGAGAAGTTTTACTTGGTAGTGTTAGTAGCGATGGGAACAAGCCACTGCAAAGTTTTTTCCAATTCAGCTCTGATTTGTGGGACACTGAGCTGCAAAAACACCATAAAGAGTATTCAGTACAGATGAGTGCATTCCTCAATGCATGAAATGAGAAGTAACAAAACTAAGGAAAAGAATTTGGTTAACCAACCAATTACCCAAGTTAAGGAGGAAGAGGGTAATTTTTTTCAACATGTACTGACGGGTTGGAACCAATAGAAAGAACAAGTACCTCTTCCTTAAGGTTAAATGACTGTAATTTTGAGCGCAAGGCAGACTTGGTACTAGGTGGTAATCCATGATATAAAGCATCCCTTGTATTTGGAGGCACAGCACTTGATCTGGTCACCTGAGTACATCAAGATCATCACTCAGAAGGCGAAAAAAACAAAAACAGGATTTTACCCATTTGGCTTGGCCAAATAACATTATTAAATAGTGCTTTTGTTAGCATATTGTAACCTCTCAATTGATGTAATATTTTATTCTACTGCAACATTAAACTTGCCTTTCCAATCCTAACTTGAAATTTTTTTAACCTCAATGGTATTCAAGTATTCCACCTTTTCTAGTAAAATTCTTCTTTTATCATACATATATGTTTGTGTGTGTGTGTGTGTGTTCAAAATAAAATCTGTTTAGAACAAAAAAAAAATGCAATTTGAAAGAATTACTCACTAATGTGTCGATTTGAGTAACGATATTTGCATAATGCAATGCAAGGCCAGCCGATCCCAATTTCTGATGGTTGTTTTTTGCTGGTCTATCTCCATCTGCATGAGTTAAAAGTTATCATAAACATGTACTAAAAATTGATCAGATAAATATTCTCAGAGAGAGATACACAAACGATCAAATCATATTTTTCTAAGAACAATAAACAAAACAAAATAAAACATGAGCCATCAATTTTTTCTTACAAAAACTTCAATTTAGATCGTGCACAGTCAATCTAGTATAAGTGGAAAGACTTCTCTCCGAACCCTCTTAAACGAAATCATCAAACATCTATAGACCTCTTACATAAAGTGGGGCTGATAAAAATGTGGCCAAAACTTGCAAGGATCATCCATCTGCATTAGCAGATATTTCCTATGCCACACATTACATTTTACAATATTTTAGTAAGAGTGGCTCTTGTTTCTCCATCATCTCATTATACTGATAAGTTTCATGAAATGACGTAATGAAGATGAAGACGAAGCCAGAAGAAAGTACTGATAGTTTATAGTGGCAAAATTGATAGGTGCATGTTGCTTCAAGGATCTTCTCCTAGAGCAGTACCTGGAGCTGTAATTTCTCTGCCTAAAGATGTAAATTAAGATCTTTCTATTAACCATTACAATGTACACTCAAACGTCAGATCTTGATCTCTATAAGTTGAAAAGCTGTTATGAAGTTTAATAGTAAAACAAGTAGAAAAGCCAGAATCTATTTTCTCACCCTTTACAGAACCTTAAAGCAGGAGACGAGTAAAACAACCTTTAGATTACCAAAAAAGAAATGCTAAAGTTATGAATTCATACCAGCACTGCCAAAAGCCTCATGGATCTCCATATGTAAGAAATGAACAATGTCTACAAGTTTCTCCATTACCTTAAAATGAAAAAAACAAACCAAGAAATTAGATTTGCCCTTCCAATTGAAATTACTAACAACAATATTTAACTATTCAGATCTTCAAAGTGCAGATTTCTGTTAGCAAAGATGGTCTAAGAAAGTTTCATTCATAATGAACACAAGCACCAAAACTATTTACTGCATTTTCAGTAATAGTATGTGAAAGACACTAGTCCAAGATATCTACCCTCTGCACCTAGAAGATGTAAAACAGTAGTCTTCCTACCTCTTCCAAAATCTTGGACCAGAGTGACTTCTTTTTCAAACTTCTTACATGCTTCTTTTGACTTTTTAATTCTGCCCTTAAGATCGCAAGGCTGTCTCCTACAGATTTATGAGTATATACATTCAGTTAGAATGATAATCTTTTAAAAAGGTAATGTATAAAAATAACTTGCTATTTATTTTTGACAAATCAAAAAGATTAGAATCTCTACACACAATTCACTTACATTTATTGGAAATAAATATCAATGACATAAGAAGGTCCCGCATATTCCCAAAAAGAAGACAAGGGATTATTTATAATTTGGTAAAGAGCTTAATAACAAACACTCAAAAATAAAAGATACAAAATCTCAATGTATAGAGAGGCAGCCTCTTCCCCCAACCCCCGCTCACGCCCTCTCTCTTCTTCCCAGCTCATAACCAAACATTAAAAATACTTAAAATTCTTACTGACAGTTAGAACTGTCCTCAAGATGATTAACACCGTAAAGTATCTGTTAGATTTATAAAATGGGTCAAAGTCTAGTATATAAAGATATCAAGCTCTTTAACTCAAAATCAATTGGCAATGAGAAGAGTTGGCCCAACTTATTATCTACTAGACATACTTTCTCAAGGTACTCGATGTGTGACAAGATATATACTCTAACACTCCCCCTGAAATGTAACCCGATGTAGTGAGGGTTGCACGTGGACCTAATGAATAAAAACCCACACAAGACGATCAAGCCCAGAAGAAACTAGTCACAAGACAAGTCCAAAAGAAACTAGTCACAAGACAAGTCCAAAAGAAATCTAGTAAACCACAGGCAACTATTGGTCCAGCTAATAACTGTTACTAGATAAAAAAATAGGTAACTTTAACGCTTAAGAAATGGACGTCAAGTGGGTAAAAATAAATGCTAAGAAGAGTGTTAAATTAGGCCCAGGGATAACCCGCCCTGATACCATATTAGATTTATAAAATGGTTACAAGTCTAGTATATAAAAACATCAAGCTCTCTACTCAAAACCAATTGGCAATGAGACAAGTTGGCCCAACTCATGCTAGACATAATTTCTCAAAGTATTCGATGTGTGACAAGATATATACTCCAACACTATACATTCTGTTAGCTCCTAAGCATCTCTTACTAATAGCTCCAGTTTTTTTCCTTTTGTTTTAAAATTTTTAAAAGAAGAAATTTCTTTAGAGGAAAAGAAAGAAAACAATCAAAGAGGGACATGTAGTCCAACAAAGGAAAATAAAAAGAAAGCATCAAAATAGAGCAGCTACAATCTTCAAAGGTAGACTCAGAAACACCCCTTACGGCACCATGACATAGGCTCATAAAGAAGCCAGTAAAAATAAGATCCTTTATCGCAAAAAAGAGAAAGATAAATAGCGATCTCCAACAAGTTGAGCACTATGCTCAGTACAAATTCCAAAAAAAAACATAATATCACACACTTGTAAAGCATCTTCGCATCCTTCCACCCTCCAAAACCTTTGAACTGAATAAGAAACAAATCCTCTACATTGGTGTGACACACTCCCCAAAAAATCTACAAACTCCAAGTAACCAAACAATGCAAAAATAAATTATGAGATTACGTCTCATCATTCTGCTTATATATAGCACACATGTCTAGAGATAGAATAGGGACTATTATTATTCAGTCTTTGTAAAACTAGAGACCAAATAAATGTCTAGATTTTGGACGGAACTTTGCCTTTCAATGACATATGTCGAAGGAAACTAAATTAAAGCGTGAAAACGAGTATAATTACTCTTATAAGAAAAATCATCAGAAAAATAGGATCCAAACTCGAAGAGTGAAATTTGAATCGAGTTTAGCAGATTTATCATATACACCAATTCCTTGGCATCATGATCAGGGAGATTTCTAAAGAAATGGAAATTCCAAGACGTAGAATCGTCCTCACAAGTAATAAATTCATAGAGGAGCATTATGCAAAGAGGATATGCAAAAGATGATTAAAACCCTGCAAACCCGACACATCTAAACCTCTTCCCAAAAAATATGATGGCTTGTGATAACCATCATTATAATCATGCATCCTATTTGTGATAATGTGTCTTAAACGTGAAATCTTAGTTGTTTTTAGTGTTAGACTAGCTTGATTTTCATAATCGTGATTAATTAGTATTAATCTTGATTAATTAAGGTAATCATGTTTACAGTTTACTTAATCAAATTTGAACGATTAGTGAAAGACTAGTTAAGCTAATTATAATTAATGTGTTAATCTTAATTAAGAAGTAATGACTAAGCATACTTGGAAATGTAACGTCTAGCTCATTTAAATAACACCTAGCACCTACTAACCTACATGGCTTGAATGATAAAGGAAAGACCATATTTTAGAAAACTAGAGGAGCTTGTCTCTACACAAAAGAGTGGGAAGGAAAAAGAAAGAAGAAACAAAAGGATAAACAAAGAGAAAACCAAAGGAAAAATCTAATAAGAATTCCTAATTATGTACTTCACATATAAAAGGTAGACTTTCTTGAATTGGTATTCTTACATTGTTTTGATCCTTCGTTTGTTTCTCACATGATTTGTTACTTTGTATTGCATTACCTAGTTTATTAAAGATGTTTTACACTTACTATGCTTCATGCTTGTTGTTATGTGTATTTGAGGATTAAATGTGAAGCAATTCATCCTTACAAGGTAATTAGAGATTAATTAAATGATTAGGTTAAGTATACATGGCATATATGGGTATTTGGAAGAGTTATAAGTGATGAATATAAAAATATACATATGCAGAAAATTGTAACCAGTCTTTCTTTTAGAATATGTTCCGAGGTTCTTCTAAAAGGATCTAACCGTTAACTTTACTTGAAATTTTTATATGTTAAACATAGGTAAGTTTAGTTTATCCTTACCAAAAATCAACTTAATCGGAAGTGTTTAAGTATTTTATTAAAAATTCATGCAAAAGTGCAGCTTTTAATAATCTGCACACTGATTTTCTGCACGCGTAGGGAAACTTTAAAGAGTTGTAGCTCGCTTGTTAGGTAACATAATTTAGTGATTCTTGACACTAAAATGTAGCCCCAAAAGTGTAGTTTCTATTAGATGTGGAATCAACTTTAAAAGCTTTCTAATGATTGAGTTGCAACGATTTATTGTGATGTGTCACTTGGATTTATATGTAATACTTGCTTGAATAAATTCCTTAATGATTCTTACTTATTTATTCATGTACTTTTCGTATTTATCTTGTAAGATATGTTGGAAACTTGATAAGAACATGTAAATGTGGGCCGTGTTGCGTGTTATTTTTGATACCTGTACATTATATATCATGCATTGATTCAGAAGGTATGGCAATAAGTTGCTTAAGATATCAAAGTTTGATTGGGTTTTGAGATTGAAAGTGTAAGGCTGGTTCCTAGCCTTAAATTAGGATCTGGATTCCCTCGAGGATGACTCCGGACAAATTCCTGCGAGAATGGTTGGTTCCTAGCCAAAATTAGGAGGTTACTAACGGTTGATTCTTAGCCAAAATTAGGGTATTGATTATGTTTAAAGGTAAGAAATGCATTGTATTTATTTAAAGATTATGAAAAGGTAAGGGAAGTTTATTGGAAATTATTCACATTGCATTGAAGTTTATATTCTTTAGTTTGCATAGACTTGCTTCTTATTGCATAATAACTTGATTTAAAGATGTATTAGCATTCTCTATTGGGATTGTGAACTCACCCCTAAATAAATATATACTTTCAGGAACTTTAGAAAGGAATGGAGAGTGAAGAAGTTGCAATATCATAAAGTTATTACTATGTGCGAACATGTTTTGTGTAAATATACAACTAGTGTATAATGTGTGCAACGTAAGATGTTTTTGCCTTGTATATCTACACTTAAGGACAACAAATGTATAAGAGTGGCATGTATTTATAATCAAATGTGTGCTTTATTAGTTTGGTTTATTGACGTTAAGATTAAATACACCGGATGTATCAAAAGGTAAACAGTTCAGGTAGTTATTAAGATGCTAAGCCAGAATAAAATATGCAAGGAAGGAAATCTGCCATCTGCACATTATCTACGCAGTTTGAAGTACATATATAATGCAACCATCATTGAAGAATTCACTTGAAATCTACTTTAATTGAAAACAGTTTTCATTAGAGTAGGAAAAAACTAAAGAGGGGTAAGAAATTTTGGTTATCATAAAACCGAGAACAAAATTACCTCTTTGAGAAGCACTAGAGTTGTCCTCTTCTTGAAGCTTACGCTGATAATCTTGTTCAAATCTGTCCAAGGCATGCAACTCATGGTATAATTCCTGCAACAAACATCTGTCATCCCTAAATCAAAGTTCATAACATCACTATTTTGCATAGCTCAGCTTGCAGTTCAGCATTATATCATCATCAGTTCATCTTAGGATATCATCAGTTCATCGTAGGATAAATAAGATTTTAAAGAAAAAAAGATCACTTAACATTCTTGGCTTGACGAAGTATACAGTCTGCTGAAATCTTTTCTCACAAAAATCAACATTGCGTACAATTTTTTTCCTCTACAGCAACAATCATTTAACAAGTCAATGGCCAAAGTTTGTTTTTAATGACATGTTTTACTAGTTGCACACAATTGTGGTCCTTTGTTCTTTTTCTTGTTTCTCTTTTTAAATTTGATCTTAGATGTAGTTATTTTTTGGAGCTCAAATTTAGCATCGGGTGGAGGGTTATATTGTTGTACCATGTGTTTTTGGTGTCCCAATGCCCTTTGTATACATTGTGTGTAAAGGGTTCCCCCAGTCCCCCACCCCCCCCCCCCTCCCCGCCACCCCACCACCCCACCCCAGACTCCAATTTGCACTAGATCTTCTATAAAAAAATGCAAAATTCTTTTTCACAATTTTAAATCGATGTTATGAGTAAACTTCAGATTTTAAGAAATCACACAGCATAACTAGAGGGAGTAAAAAATCTGGTTTGGGTCATTGTCCTGCTAAACCTAAGTTAAATGGGCCTTTGTTTCAAAGAAACCAATCCATAATTGGAACTTCTGCTATAAATATATTTTGGTTCAATTTGTTTTGTGGTTCGACATCTCTTTTCTTTCTATCGAAGAAGAGAGAGAAATGATCTAAAATCAAATTCAAAATAGAATAAAGACATATTTCCAATTATATGTTTTATTTGTTTACTAATATTAGCCTAAAATAAAAAATAATTATTGTATTAAATCTCAGTTACTGTTCGGTTCAGTTTTTCCGTGGTTCTGGTCTTATGAGATTAACAATTTGTTTGAGCGGTGAAATCATCCCATACCAAATCTCTCTCTTTTTTTTAATTATTGGAATCGACTCAAACCACTAACTAAATAGAAAATTGTCCTCTAGAAACATTTCAGTTTGCTTCAGTCTCAATTACACCCTGAAATTAACTAACACCCTCAAATAGGAACATCCAAACTCTAGAAGAAAAAAAATTGCATGAATATAATAAAGCATATAATAACCCTTTCGACGCTGCCACAAATCAGGAAAACTGGCTCAAGAAAAGAAACAAGTAAACTTATGCAAGACATAAGGACATACCATAGAAGCCAAAAGGAGGAATGCAGGGAAAAAGAAAGAAGAGGTGAGCAGAGGATAAAGCAAGATTAGAATCACGTCCTAAATGAACTTGTATTATAACTTGAAAAAAAAGAATTATTAGAATGCTATGGTGCCTAGAAAGTACTTGTCTCCCCTTCCTTGTCATTATGTCCAACTCACGAGATTTCAGATACAACTTTAGCATCTAAGGTGTTGATAAATTGAATTAATAGGTTGGTCAACAGATGATGATATTGGGCAGTCAAATAATGCTAACCAAGCTTGTTTTCTATTAGCTTTCCTTCGAATTCCGTTAGTTAAAAAAAGGATTTCTAATGTCCTATAACCTCTGTTCACTCGACTAATAAAAATTATTTCTCAGTTCTTCATCAAGAAAGGTAAAACATATGAAAGAAAAGATTACAATGATGAGAAATACTCACAGCAGTATACTGAACTAAAGTCATCATTTGCTGCATAACAGACTCTGCTTCTTTTTTTAATTGTTTTTGGGGTGCAAGTTCTGATCCCAACCTAAATATACATTAGAATAAAGCGCTTAAACAGTGTTTGGCTTTGTTTAAGATGCAATAGTGAACAATAAAAGAAAACTAATCGTCAGAAGAATTACTTCTCAAAATAACGGTCCAAGTTGTGCCACTGAGGATCCTTGCAGCGATTTCCGAAACGGACTACTTCACCAGAAAAAATTTTCAATTCATCTCTGTTACAATCACAAAATAAAATTTACTTCCACAATTCTTATATGACAAATGATTTTCTGCAATAATAATCACAACTTAATCGTTGAACGGTGTCTGACACACAACTGCAGTTTGCCCATAACCATTAGCCGCAATGGTTAGGGAAGAGGGTATATATTTATTTTATATATATGTGTGTGTGTGTATATATGGGAACAAAGCTATTAGAACTGTTCCGGATTTATCCACCTCTTGTCAGCTGCAGCAATTCTCAGCAGTTCCTCCATATCTTTTGATATCAACCGCTGCACGCCTTCTGAGGGAAGTACTACCTCTTTCAAATGTTTAATGCTTTCCTTTGAAAGAGATTGCATAAGATTGGCACCCTTAACAATTGTGTTTGCAACTTCAAAGCACAAAATTGAAATTTTATTTCCCTTCATTGCCACCCCTGATACAAAACCACTGCTGAGGTTCAAATTCGTCATGCTGCTACCAAGTGTATCCAAAACTTCTACAGCCTTCCCCAGCCCAGCAGTTCCTGCTCTACCTAGAATTGAACTCACTTCTGAAACCTGTGTTACAAAAGTTAGAAGATAAAAGTAAAAAGCTATAAGTGCTATTTAGCAAAGTAAAACAAATAAAGTACCATAAAGGCAATGACCTTCATTTCATACTAAAGATAGTTACATTTGCCCTTGAAAAGAAAATTATAAAAGCAGTCTGAATTTACTTTTCCTATTTCCTTTAACTTAGTAGAAACTAATACTAAATATTTCAGCAGCATCGAGATAAAATCATGTAAATATAAGGAACTACATATTTAAATTAAATTCCAGCATCATCAAAAGTGATGCATGGTATTGACATGGAAAATGTCCAATCTCCAATAATCATGGACATTAATTGCCTTTGAAACATGACACAACATAAGTGAAGGGTCCTGTTTTCAAGAACAAAGGAAGAGCTTAAACATTTATTTATTCCTGTCATAGATATATCCTAGAACCGCAAATATCATCTTATAATTATATGAAAATTTGCTTGGAAACGTTACACCGTAGGTAAAAGTGACAAAGCAATGAAAGTAGGCTCCTAAAGTGTGTCTGTTACCAAGAGTATTCGTCAGTGGAAGTGCAATATATTTTTTACAATAAAAGAAATTTTTACTAGATAGGAAAAGAGAGGACATAAAAAGGAGGATCAGGAGTCCAAGTGGAAAGAAAATGAAAAGACTTTCAATCTCCATGCATATCAGACAATCTAACTACTTTAAAAATCCTATAGAGGATTCCCAAAAGTGACGCACGGAATGTGATATAATCCTTTAGAAGCTCAAAATTAACACAAACATTTTTAAATATTTTTGAATTTTCGTTCCCCAAATACACCGGAGAACCACAAAAAGAAAACGCTTACAAAGAATCTTTGTGTCCTTCCTCCAAACCCAGGAACATAAGTTGAAGAAGAGATATATAAATACAGAGGGGGGGAGACTAATTACAAACATATGGATCATTTAAGGTAATGTATAAATGATTGGTAACTAAAAATGTCAAAATAGGTCAATGGAGGTACACTGTTTGAAGCTGGGAGTGCGGCCATCCTTACATGAGGACAGCGCGAAAGTACATATAAAAGATCACTGGACAGGGTCCTAGATAAATGAAAAGCAGACAGATTCTTTGTCTAACAAGATTCTTTGTCTAACCTTTTATAGTGAATCAAAAGGAATAGTAGCCTTGGCCATATCATCGCGAGCAAATAAAGTTCGAGAAAACTATCATCCTGGATTCTACACGACTTAGCTCAAGTAGTTCAAAAGTAAATTTTCTTGCAAACGGAGATACCATAGTTGAATGGCCATATGGGCAACTCTAAGGCTACCTAAGCTTTCCTTTTATTCAAATTTATACTGGACCTCGTACCATGTTGTCTGTCTATTCTTTTTTATGATCATGTAGACTAACGCTTTTTCTATCCCTATCTCATCTATATCTCCAAAGTGTCCCTATATTTCTTTTGACTTTTCTAATATAAAATTTTGTCAAGAAACTCAAAAAGTAAAAACCTATGTCAGAGTAACTGTGGGGTTATATAGGATGTACTTGGAAAGTACAATCCTAACCTGACATCAGCATTATCATAGTAAGAAATAATAAGATATCATAGTGCCACAACTTCAAGTGAACATATTTCAGAGTTCCCGCATAGACATAAATTAGCGAAAACAATAGAAAGTTTTAAATTTTCATGACATTGCAAGATATGTGAACTAATTATCTCTTTGAGAATATAGGATTAGGAAGAGGACTAAGATTATGCTATTTATGAAAAAAAGAAAATGAATAGCGAAGAATCTACAATCAGGTTAATTTTAAAACCAGAGGTCTGTTCAGGATTTAATTTATTGATTTATAGCAGCTTTTCATCAGATGATCAGTGAAGGCTTATGGATTCAGCTTTTGGGAAGGCTTCTATCATGGAGGTGGCTGATGCCTTCAAATGCTACAGAATTTAGGCATTGCAACCAAAAGTGTACAGTATGTATCCCTCTTATACAATGCATCACTAGTCCTGATATCAAATTATCCAATAAAGTGCAAATAAGACAGAACCCAAAAAGGCGACAAGAAGTAACAGAATAACTATTCACAACAGACCTATAGGACATACCTTTGCAACGGCAACCTGTTTAGACATTGTTGATCTATATTTGTTTGATAGAGCCCTAGACAAGCGAGGTATTCCATCATTAATAATATCATCATCCATTCCACAGGAAATGGGATTTACATCGGGAATGTAAAGGGCTCCCTTAATTGCTTATCCGTGCTTTCACTAATTGGGGACGGTGTCAAATTTGTATTGGCTTGCACATGCAATCCATGAGACTGATAAACGACTCCAGAACCATAACTAAAATGACCATTAACATGTGGAAATCCTCCAGCTGAAGCATTATCTTCAGTGGAACTCCTTGAGCAAATTCCACCCATTAAATCAACAAACACCTTAGATTCACTTCATGTTCAAACTTTCTATACAAACAAACCTATTCATAAATGCTGAAATCCCTTGAGGAAGAATCCAGAACTCAATCCAAAATGATCAGCAGAAACGAAAACCTCCTTGATAAATAAAATCACAAGACCAATCCAATGCACAATTGCGGTTCAATAGCTGTATGACCTCAAATCCTACTTTCATAGTTATTACAGAATCCCTATCTGATCATTCCTGAAAATCCAGTCCAGTAATAGCAAACTGCAGGTCAAGAGAGCAACCAACCAAAATTAACACATATGAACCAGGGGAAAAAACTCCATAATAAGAAGAAATAACAGGGTCCCATCATCAAAATTGCATTGAAATCAACCAAAAAACGATACCCAATAGGAAATTAACATGACCCAAGTAGCTAAAATCTGAAAAAGCACAAGTACAAAGTAAAAATCCTAGCAAGAGAATAACGATAAGAAAATTAAAGGACCAACATACAAATGCAAAACAATAAGAAAATTAAAGGGCAACATACAAATGCAGAAGTGAAACTTGAGGTGAGCCATATTTATGAAAAGA
This sequence comes from Panax stipuleanatus, assembly GCA_020205555.1. Taxonomy (NCBI): domain Eukaryota; kingdom Viridiplantae; phylum Streptophyta; class Magnoliopsida; order Apiales; family Araliaceae; genus Panax; species Panax stipuleanatus. The sequence goes on from CM035124.1 coordinate 127,256,602, forward strand.
AACAAAATTATATAAACACGCACAGTAGAACTTAACAGATAATTAAAGGGAGATGATGCTTGCCTAGGATAGAAGGGAAAATAAAGATGAAGAAATGGATCTATTAGAATGGAGTAGAGATTCTGGTGGATGTTTCTTTAGGGAAGAGGAGAGAGAAAAAGAGGGTTGGATTATGATTATTAATTGACGACGATGATGATGGTGATGGGAATAAGATCAAGTAAGTGTACTTTTAACAAACCATAGGTGGTACGTACACAAAATCCACAAGCACCGGAAGAACAGTAGTATGCCCAGGGAGAAGATGAGGGGCTCTTTATTTCGCCCTCTATTTTACTCCATTTCTCTGCGTTCAAGGGACTCTCAAGTCCACCACCACACCAAACCAAGAACAGAAGTATGATCTCTCTCTCTCTCTCTCTCTCTCTCTCCCCCTCTCTCCTCAGGTCAAACCCCAAAAAGCTCTTGCTGTAACTTTTACCACTGTGACTTCTTTGTTAGTTAAAATTACAGGATTTACGTATATTATTAATCTATTCCTATTTATTTTAATAATTATTATTTTATTTTAATAATTTCATTTATTATTCATATTTTATTTTTTTAAATATTTTCTTTTAATAATTTACTAAAAATAAGTGATTAGAAAATATTTTTATCTTTTTCTTTATAAACTCGGTAATAATATGAAAGAAAACTTAAATTTTGTTTTGTTTTGTTTTCTGTTCAAGTTTGAATTTTCTAGTATTTATGGGTTTTGAAAGAAAATTTTAACTCTAAAATAATATTACTTCCGTTCCAAAACTATAGATATATTTTGACTTTTTAAAATTAATTCACGAAATCCTAAAACTCGAAATCGATATAATTTTGTTCAAATTTTGGGGACAATAAAGATGATAAATTAAGTAGTACTTTAGTTTACAATTGTTATATTTGTTTGTATTAAAACTAAATAACTTTATATCAATTTTGAATTTTAAAATTTTTCGAATCAACTCCAAAAAAATACCAAAATGTATCTGATTTTGAAACGAAGAGAATACATTACCATTTTACCCTTATAAGATTAATTTTGATAATATTTTTAATACTCTGAAATATTATACAAGTTTTTTTATCTTTCTTTAAATTAAATGCAAAGTTTCCACATAAGTTATAAACAGTGATTAACATTTTTGAGGTGTGCTCATGTGACCCCTAATTGAACTTACAAAACCCTACTGGTTAATTATGGGCATTTTATAGGTCAACTTCTAAGTCATGCCAAGTCATGGGCCATTGAGAATATCTCATTTGGTTGTCCTTTATTGTCACATACCAACAATATCATGCTCAAATATATGTGATTTTCTGTAAATAATTTTTAGAATTGTTAGAATTCTCGTGAACTATCTAATACATATTGTAAGATTTAGTATTTCATAATTTTTAATTAATCGTCTCAGTTTTAAATTTAAAAATGTCTTAAATTAATTTTAAAAGTCAATAATAATTTTATAAGAATTAAAAAAATTATTGAATAGCATTAAATATAATATCAATTATTTATAATACCCTTAAATTCTCATAATTACCATACTTATCTCATACCCTCTCTCATCTATAACATTTTTTCATAAGGATAATTTTGAAAAAATCGTAGTTAATTCTCCTAAATTATATTAAACGACAAATAATTTGACAAAAATAAATAAATCATCTAAAACATCAAATATTATGAGTATGGAACACTCAAAACTTCTCATTAAAGTTCCCATCAGATGGGAACATAACAAATGCAAATTCAGTTCACAAACCCTAAATTCCAGTTCATGGGAAATGGACCAAGGATTTCTGGACAAAAACACATACTCCAAGTTTATGGGAAATCCATTGCCTTGGGGCCCCCAAGGATTCCCCCCCCCCCCCCCCCTCCCCCTCCCCCTCCCCCTCCCTTGGTATCAGATAAAAAAAATACTACTACTACTCTCTCCATCCCAAATTAACTGTGTAATAAAATTAACTACATTTTACTTTTTTCTAGACAATTAAAATAATTATAGTACAAATTTACCCTATTCATTTATTCTTTCTCCTCCCAAGTGTATAATCCTCAAATTGCATAAATGGATATAATTGTACTTTCAGTGATAAATTTGGCGTAATAATTGCATTTCTTAATAAATGTGCAAAAAAGAGCGGATAATTTGGGATGGAGGGAGTAGTGTGCTTCAAGTTTGAAAAGACTAATAAACCTGAACACAAACAAATAGCAGCAGACACAAACAAGTTACTAAGCAAATGGCATGAAAAAAAATTACCAGTAAACACAAACAAGTTGCCGAAAAATTGCAACCAAGAAAGTGTAGGAATGTTTGCCTGAAAAAAATCACGGTTATCGGACACAGGGAGGTTCATTCTCAGGCAATTTTTGGAAAACTACAAAGTTTAAGGAAATGCTTGACAAAACAAATCTACTCGAAAGGCCACCCAATGTGTACTTGGTCAGATCAATTTCTAATGTACTTGACATATCAAACTGGATGTTGAAGCAGAACAGACGTGCGCTGAGCAGCGTGGACAATAAGATTTTTTAACAAAAATAGAGTAGGGCTGGGTTTTTCCATAGGTCTAGAAGTTAATATATTTATGGAGTGACCAATTTACCTGCAAAGAAGAAGTCGGACAAAGAATCACACTCTACAGAACTATAGACAACAAAGTAAATGAGCATCCTCCACAGTAGAGTTGTAAACGAGCCAAGCTGAACTGAGCCGGGCTTTAGCTTGACGAGCTCAAGCTTGTTTAAAAGTTAAATGAGTTTACTCGAGCCGTGCTTTCAACAAACCTGAAATTTGGTGTACGTACTAGACCCATTTAATAAACGAGTTCAGGCTTAGTTGAGTAGCAAAGCTGGCTGGGCTCGAGGGCAGCCTTTACAGCTCTACTCCATAGGAATCTAAAACCATGTTGAGCATGGATCTGTATGAAGTCCAAAACTCTAGCAAAACAATGAACATACCATTAAGAACCTCCTCTTTGACTGTTGTACTCTGAGATAAGGTCTTCTAGTTCTTCAATAATAGCATCATAGCAAAAAAGGTATTGCTCCTAAATAACAGTGAATATACTAGATAGTTAGCAGAATAATAAGAAATAAGAGACATAAGATACAAGCTTAGTGGCATCAAAAGCTCCTCACTAAGACCTCTTTTATACAAGTGTTTATATATATATATATATATATATAATAATTAAATATATCAACAATATCATAACAGAACATTTTCTAAATGGATGAGTTGTTGACGCAGTTAACTTCTCTTGAAGGTACACTACTAGAAAACATCCTAGATTTCCTTTATACTGTTTGTGAGTTTGGAGGAATGGGGAGGAAAGGAAATGTATAAACAAGGAAATGTTGGGATGGGATGGGATGGGAAGGGGTTATAACTTTCCCTTATCATGTCATTAAGTTTAAAAAGGGAAAGGCAGGTAAGGAGTTTTAATAGCACTTTTCCTTGTTTATGAGTTTAGAAGAAAGAAAGGGATTTTAATTTTTAAAGTACACTATTTCTGTATAAGCCTTTATATAAAATAAATGTTAATTTTATTTTAAAACGTTAGCTTTGATATTACCAAAAATTCATTAAAGTGAAATTTGCCAGCCCTACCCATCCCTCCAAATCCTCCCACTTTAAAGGGGGAAATTTGAGTCAAAATTAATCTCCCTCCGTTCCGAATTAAAGATAAATATTGACTTTCAAAAAGTCAATTTGAGATATTTTCAAATTTAAAATTGACATGATTCATTTAAATTTTGAAAACAATAAATCTTGCAACTAATAATAGTTTTTAGGTAATTTATGATATTCATACTTGCATCGGCACAAACTAAATGAATTCATATAAATTTTAAGTTTGAACATGTTTGAAATTGACTTTTAAATTATTTGGAATGTGGGGCAGTATTAAATGTACCTCCAAATCTCTTCCCTTCCCCTCTTAAAAAAAACTTGCAAACAAGAGATTTAGAAGGAAAATAATAGCTTTCCCTTCCCTTCCCTTCCCTCACCTCAAACTAAAATTAAATATGGTGTTAGAGAATAAATATTATGACATTAAAATGGTTTCGTACACAATTTGCAAGAGAAGAAAAAAATGTGGCACTCGGGAATAATGTTGCCATGTGAGTCACTTTCGAAAAGCAATCACTTTCTGATTAAAAACTACTTCAAAAGCTATCCTCAAATGTATTGAACTCTATCATATTGTTACCAGGTATTTACGGCATGTTAAATTATCAGCTTCTTAAACCAGTAATCATAATTATGGGGAGAAATAACTATAAGAATGAAGCATGATCACAAAGAAATATACCCATGTCTGAACCATTCCAATTCTCTGCGACCTGAAGACCGTTATTGTTTTAACAAGATCCAGAGCAGACATATCGCCAACCAGAACCCTCTGGATAGTATTCTGGACAGTGCAATATGTTCCAGTTCTACCAATACCTGCACTGTGAATGAGGAGAAACTGCCTCAGATATACACTGATAAATTACCATCTAATCTGAAGGACATTAACTTTGTATCGAATGTGAGCCCAACCTGCAGTGCACGACAATTGGTCCAATGGTGGGTGGTACACTGTATAATCTTTTCCAAATCTCACGAACAGCAAGGGTGTCTGCGGGAACTCCATGATCAGGCCATTCAGGATACTGAATATGCAAAACAGACAACGGTGGCTCTTCCGACTGAAACAAAAATAACGAGCAAATAGAATGTAGTTACTACTCATTGCCTATTACACCAGGTAGAGCAGAGCATCTTTACAAATTGCACAATATACTATAATCTATTTGTTCTGCAGCAGCAAATGCTAATTACAATATGAATTAACTATTATAATGCCAGTATCAATGGTAAGTCATAAAAGGCCACATTGTCATAAAAGTTGGCCAAGGTGATGGTCAGGAACTGAACTCCAGTTACACAGTGCACAAAGAGAAAATGGTAACATGTATCCTTTGATAATGTATACAACTGCTGATTCCGGAAAGGTATAAAAAGGAACCAAACATAGCATATAAAAATGTTGAAGGAGAGGCAGATGCTCATATAAATCACATAGCTGGAAATAAAATTGGTAGTTCTGCATGTAATTATTATTTTTACTATGAATGCTAAGAGAGAGTCCAGAAAGGGAGCCAGAACAGGACCATATAACTTCTTACTACTTTTTTCTTTTCTAATTTCATTTATTTTATAAAAAAGGCTCTTAAAAGTATCTTTTGCAACCAAAGAAAGTTTGGCTCCAACTATGACCTTACCTCTTTGTAGTTCACCTCCAAATGGCGCAAAACTAATGAAGTTTTGGTTGTTCTTATCCATCTAGTAAGAACACATATATTGCCGAATTCTCTTGGACCATCTTCTGACTGAAAATAGTCTCCGCATTTTTCCATCTACATCGAAATTTCAGAGCAAGAAAGAAAACAAATGAGATAAGAAATCTTGGCAAAGTGGCTAAATAAATGCATGCTGTGAAGAAAATACAAATACATTTGTTTATATAAGGACAGTAACCAAATAAGTGTAGTTGTGTTTCTTAGCAGCCTAACACATAGTGAGGGGGAAATGACAGAGAATCTAGCATTAATTTTATTTTATTAAGATAAGTAAAAGTTATTCAAAAAGGCACCAAAAGGAGATGTCTCCCATGTACAAGCTAAGTACACAAAAAGGCCTGCGACAAGCACCCAACTTGCAGGGACTCTCAGAAACAGAGAGAAAGCATCAAACGTCATACATTACAAGACTAAACTCCACCAAGAAGTTAATAGTTATCAATAGTTGTGCATAGTCAGATTATCATTTTATTAATTGAGTAATACGTAGTTATGCATATGTATATTCAAATCATGAAATATACGATGCAGTCAAAACTCAAGATGGGATACATATTACTGGTGTGTATTATCAAAGAGCTAAGTATCTGATAATCATTGTTTATTGCAAAATAATACTTGAATAGATGCATAGAAGCTCATGAAAATCACAGATCTTAATCTATAAAATTTGAGTACCTTGTAATTGTCAACTAACCGAGTAAGCATCACAATTACTGGGCAACGTTGCTGGAGTACCATCTCCCAGAAATCTTCAAAGGTGTGCGGTAGTGGACCTTGTGTGGCTATGAACCGAGAAACACTTTCAGACGAATAAGTCTACATGCAAAATTTCTAAAATGTAAACAATGAATGTGGTTCCTGAAACTACTCATGCTTTTTTTAACAAGAGTGCGAGAGTTGCATATTCAAATGATTTGAAGTTAAGAATTTAGGACTCTACCGTGATGAAGCTTGCATTGATATATCCCCTTGCTGATGGTCTATAATCTTTGGCAAGGGCTCAAAACAACCCTGTTTTCATCAACTGATATAAATGCAAATTATTAACTATTGAATGAGCCAATAACTATTAACAATTTCTGGAGAGAACGAAAATTAAATTAGCATACATGGAACGACATCTGTGTAACGATTCTTGCTATTATTAATGCTGTTGTAAGCCACAGAGCAACTATTTCTCGCGTCCAACATTCTCATCCGATTAACCTGTGAAGAAGAATAATGAGACTTAGTAATCACAAAGAAATGAAAAGGTATTCAGGCAGAGGTATTTTAAAATGGAGTAACAAGATAAAGAAAAAACAATAGGAAATGGCAGAGATTATACATTCTACTTCGACAACTAATGGAAAATGGCAAAGCTGCTAATACTCGGGCATGGATATTGCTAGTACTCAAGCAGAGACATTGCTAGCACATTCAATCCATTAAAGATTATACTTCCACAACTAATGGTAAATGGAAATCTTGCATTCCATAATAGGTTAGAGGTGTGATCTATATATCCTTCTATAATGGGTTCATGGGGAAATGTGCTGAGATTGAAAAACCGAGAGATAAAAGCTATGACTGAAAATTGTTAGTCATATAAAGTGGCAGCACAGATATATACTGAAAGATGAAGACACTAGTTTGATTTCATAACAGAAAGATGGTGATAACTAGAGCTTAGGAAGGTCTTTACAGAAGGAAGATAAGATGGAACCACCATATTGCAGAGCATCTCACTGTATCACCATATTACGAGGAAGTTGTACAAAGGATGTCTAACAACTTACTAACAATGAAACTACTGAAATCATGGAGGATTAAGTCTTTGGCCAAACTAAATGATGGATACACTGAAAACCATCAATATACATCTCTTGTATTTGTACAAGGCAACCAATTAAGAATATAAAAATTATCTTGCATGACTTGCATCTCAATTTTTGGTGGTCAAGTGTTTAATATATACTATTTATATTCCCCTTCTTTTGGTATTAATAGGAAAAAAAATACATATTTTTGCTACTGTTGGTTTAACTTTTTAGATGAAAGCTTCGGTTACACTTGAACTGACAACTTGACATTGAAACACTGATGTTGAAGTTAGGATCGGCATCTACTCAAGATAGTCGGTGACCTTAATTTAAACAAAAAAGCAAACTTCTGTGGACAAAGGAAATTGAAGGACAGTAGCACATCAACTGCTTAGGAAAAGTAGGATGGTTGAATTCCAAACCATTTTATATGATAGCTACTTTCCGATATTTAGAAACATGTAGATGAAAACAAAGACTTGTGCATTCAATGTATAATTATCTAGTTTCTCAATAACCATGCTGATATTTGGGTAACACCTCAACAAATTTTAACTACATAATCAGTACAATGTTTTCCCCCAAATTACCACATTTTATATTACAACATATACTATCATGTATCCAAATTCTATTTTTTTCTACCAAATCCTTCTTGATACTCACCCTCGCAAAGTAACTCACATTGATCACCAGCGATCCCGCTAATCAAAACTCAACTACTCATACGACTCCGCCATACTCAATCGCAAAATAAATATAAATTTAAAATTCAATTTAAAAATATAAAATAAGAAGAAGAAGCTATCAAATTGAATAACCTGCAAATTCTGGAACTCCAGGTTGAGTTTCCGATGCTGGTTGATTCTCTTTTCCTTGAAAAAATCGAGAGCTTCAGAGCAGTACCGGATTTGATCATTTGAGAGAGCGACTCTTACAGGAGATCCTTGGGAGAAATCGAACGACATAACTGCCGGAGACCGATCTGAGGTGTCAGTGGCGGTAGCATTGGAGGCGGCGGAGCGGGGTTTTCCGGCGGTCGCCATCGCCGATTTCCGACAGGAAGTGAGGTTACCCGTAGCTATGCTTGATTCTGTCACTCCCTCTGACCCACTAAAAATTAGTCCCAAGAATACAAATTACTCCTAAGAACTTGCCTAAGCATACAAAATGCAAACGTAACAAACCTCAAGGTTTTAGTGATTGCACCCTCCACCCTTGCATTCCCTCAGTCCCGCAAAAACTGACTTGAGTAAAGATATTCCAAGCATACAAATTGTGCTGTTGCATGGATAGGAGTGCATTTGAATTTGAATTATTTATATTTTTATCGGAGTTAAAATATAAATAGATAAAATTTAAATGTATTCGGGTTTAATTTTTATATTCACGTAAAGTTTTTGAAAGATATTATTGTAACAATAAAAATTAAGTTTAATTTACAACAACATCTAATTTTTAGAAGTTCAAAAATATAAACAGTAATAATATATATTGAGTTGTGAATATTTAGGTCGATTTTTTAATTGTCAATTACGTAAATAAATATTAGTAATAATTTTTTGGAGTGATGTGCAATAAGTGGGGTTATCTTATAATTCATATCAATCTCATATATTGATAAACTTCGCAATTGTAATTTGACGATAAATTTATCGCAATACATAGTAAAACTTAAATATAAATAAATTTGTTTAATTATCAGTTCTAAATTTGATTAAAAAGTTAAATTAAGTCATTCTTTGTGAGAGCATGTAAGACTCCAATTTTTATGAATAAATATTTAATTTTCTCTACATATTATTCTAAATAGTAAGGTGTTGATTTGTTATGATAGTTATGGGTGATTTGTGCAAATTTTACAAAATAAGCAAGTTGTCATATAATATTAGTTGTGTCGGAGAATATTCGCTTGGTCGGAGAATATTCTTTTTGTCGGAGAATATTCGTACGACAGCGTAATCATTGATGGACCACACAACGGAATAACCATCAGATATAGAAAACGACATAAATAACTTTTTTATAAAATAACAGCAAGACTTTTACCGTTAAACTGTTGAAATACCCGATGATAAAGGTACAGTAATACGCGTTGTTGCAAAGTATCACACGGTATTGCACAGTATCTCTGATTATTGATTCTTACGTAAGAAGTCACTCAGTATTTCATTCAATAATTGTCAAAGTAGTTGCTGCATAGTATCTCATATTATTGATTCAATTATTGTCACAATATCATTTGCACAATATTTTATATTATTAAATCAATAATTGACACGACACAGTTACTTATATTATTATTATTAGCATTATTGACAATGTCTAGAAAGTTCTGTTAAGAAAAGGGGTTATGTTATTTAATTGCGCGCCAATAAGGAGAAATCCTTATCGGAAAACCCTCTCTTTTCTGGGAACGATCTGGTTGTCAATATTGTGAGTTATAATATTAACGATGAATTGTTGATATAAATATTTTCATTGTGTTGAGAATATTAATGTTAGTGAAAATCGACATTTATTTCGATAATAGTTGATTTCTAGATATTAAATTGACCAAACGGACAATTAATCGGATAAATGAGCAATTAATTGTTATTAGTTCACATGAAAGGAACTATTGGTTCACATTCTGGTACTATTAGGGGATGTTGTGCAAGATTAATAATACTTAAGGGACTAAATTAAAAATAGAAGTAAAGATGATGGTACTAAAGTCTAATTAACCTTGTAATTTGTCACCTTTTTTCTAGCCTATAAATACTCTCCATCCATTCATTATTTTCTACCATTTCTGAAGAGCAAAGTTATAATCACAAGCTATAGTGAGAGAAACTATAGAGAGAGAATAAGAGAGAAAGAAGAAGAGTATTCTGCTACTATCCTATTTCAGTATTCAATCTCCTACTAAGGTAAAGGATATTATTTTCTTTCAATACTCGTAAGGGTTACTATTCTATTCCTTATTAAGCTGTGGGAATAACATGTCTACGCGGACTACCGCATGCATGGTGAATAATCCTTCGTATTGATCATTATTTATTAAGCTGTGGGAATAACCTGTTTACGCAGACTACCACATGCATAGTGAATAACCCTTCGTATTCATTATTTATTAATCTGTGGGAATAACCTGTCTACGTGGATTAGCATGCCTGGAGAAAATCCATTTTCAATTTCATATATTATTTCATTTCAGATTCCTAAATCTAAACTTACTATGGTAAGTATTGCTTCTATAATTTCTGAAATGATTAGAAATTGCTGAAGGTTTTCATTTCATCTAATATTATTTCACTGAAATATTGGTCTGAATTTTTTATTAAAATTTTAATCTTTTCATGTCGATGTACTATTCATTCGGGTACTATTCACGGGGCACTATTCACGCTAAAATTAGTTTCTTTTTTTGTCCAAATTATTTTTGATATATGAATATCATTCTTGATTTTTGCTCTACAATTGATTATCATGTTGATAATTTAAACATTCTTTAACTTGAATAAATTAAATTACAATAATAGTTATCATTGATCTCACTTGATTCGTTCTTTATATTATTTTTCATCATTCTCAGTCTTAAATTGTGGTGAAAGATATTTTTGGCCCGTAGTGCAAAGATAAACAGTTGATTGATGAATATCTTTGGTCCGTTGTGCAAAGATGGACATGTGTTTGGCATGATCATGACCACTGGTGATACAAATGAATATATTTGGCCCGTAGTGAATAGATAATTTATTGATTGAAAATAATTATTGATTGTTGTTACAGAGATAAAATATTGATGATGAACTTTTAAATTATAGAAAATAATAGACATCATGCTCTACTTGACTCTTCTAATGGATTGCTATTTTTCGCTGCAGTTGTTGATCTAAAACTTGTTATCTATTGTATTCTATCAGATTTTTTTCTGTTGAGGACTAAGGATAATTTGTTCTAAATTATCTTAGTCATAATATTATTTACTAGACTAATTGAGCTCACCCTTTTTTTTTTTGGTTTCATTGTTCTTCTCAGAAAACGAGAGTGTAGCTGTGACTAGTCGGGGAGTGGAGTAATGGTCCAAGATGGTTACTATAGTAGTCCTCATTATTATATAAAATAGCGTGACAATAATTATAATGAGTACTTTATTTGAATTTGGATATTGTCTACAAGACAATATTTGTATTAAAACTCACAGCTTATGTGTTGTCGTATTTTGTACGACAGTTAATAGTTGTAATAATAAAGTTTGTATTTAAATTCTGTACCATGAATTTCACGATTCAGAATAGGTTGTGTGGACCTATTTTGGTGGCGTCACAGAACAAATATTTCTTAGCAAAATATTATTGTTGGAGAAATGATAATTTATAAGATGATAGGATAAAGTACAATTAATTAATAATGTATTATTTTGATAATGATAATAATAATAAACTACAAGCACATCGTTTATATTTATTTTTAATTAAATTTTTTTAAACACTAAAGTATTATTGATCTTCAATCACAAAGAACCGACCCAAACCTTAAAAAAAAAAAAAAATCCCTTTGTGCTAGGTTCGGTTGCAAATTTTCAAAATTTGTGCTGCTGTACATTACTTAATAATCATATGATTAATCTGATTTATCATGACTACGAAGAAGGGTAAAAAATGATTTCATCACTAAAAAGTCATGAGCATAAGCGAGTATTATCTTAAACTATCGACCTTTTTTCACCTCAGTGATTGATTTTTTAATTAGGTCATTAAACTATCAATTTATTTTACTTTTGTTCAATTGAATCCGTTATATCATAAATTGATGATGTGACTTTAACACGTGGCATGCAAAAGTTGATGTGTACTCAAATTATAATTAATTTAAGACTTAAATATAAATTACTAGCTCAAACTATTGATTTGTTTTCACTTCGGTGATTGATCTTTCAATTTTTTTAATTAAGTGATTAAACGGTTATTTTTTTTCACTTTAATTCAATTGAAGTTGACACGTCGTAAATTGATGACGTGAATTTTACACATAGGATGTGAGTGGTGATGTGTTAAAAGACGACTCATTTTATTATAAATTTAAATTATTTTTCAAAAATTAAGAGTACATAAATGTAATATAACATTACAATTTAATAAAACAAGCTTAACATATTTTAAAAAATGAAAACATCTAATTTAAGAGGTAATTTTTTTAAAAGATAAAAACTAAGTATTAATAAAAATATTGGTAGCACTATCAATAATATCTAAATTTGAAAACCTAATAGGAAAACAAATAATTATCATTAAGAAATTAAAAAAAAATATAGATATCACAACAGTTTAATCACCGAAGTGAAAACAGATCAATAATTTGAGGTAGTAATTTATATTTAACTCTTAAATTAATTACAATTTGAGTACACATAAGTTTTTACATGCCATGTGTTCAAGCCACGCCATCAATTTATGATGTGGCAGGTTCAATTGAACTAAAGTGAAAAAAATTAATAGTTTAATGATCTGATTGAAAAATTGAAAGGTCGATCACCAAAGTGAAAAAAAAGATTAATAGTTTAGGATAGTAATTCATATTTAAGCCTAAATATTACTCGTATTTGTTACACTATAGTTGTCAAGTTGAAGTGAGTCGGTGACCGACTGCTTAAGAGACCAGTCGACTAATCGCCCAACTAGTCGTCAGTAAAAAGACAAATTAGATACAATACTCATTTTATACATAAATATATTTAAAATTTTAAATTACAATTAACATAAAAAAATTACAATTTCACCATTAAAACTATTAAATATCATTGATAATAAAAATTAAACCACTATTAAGATCCTTGCTCACATCATAACTTTAGGCTCCCGAACAATCTGTCATTTAAATATTTACATAACATAATAACACAATTAAGTTGTTGACCGACATTTTTTATTCGCTGAAGTAAGCCCTTGGTTGCATACTTTTTATTTGGATATATTTGTTTGAATCTTTAATGGGTGACTTACTTGGTTATGGGTCAATTGCAATTTAAAATTGAGTTGAGTAAATTAAAATTTGAGTTTGTTCCCAAGTCGTCTGACTAGATGTCAAGTCGGACAAATCGTCGACTTGAACTGACTAGGCGTTGCCTAAAGCTCAAGTCGCACGACTTAGCAACGACAACCAAGTCGAGTAGTCGACCTGCACTTACAACAACGACCGGATGACTAATCGTCGCTTAAGCGACGAATTGATAACTATGTGTGGCACACACTATGTATACTAAAAAATATATTTGAATAAGAGATCAAAATTAAATATTTTAATAAGAGTTATAAAACATGAATGAAAAAAATGTAAGAGAGAAATGAGGGATGAAAGAGAGAGAGCGATATTACACAGATTTAAAAAAACAGTTATTTTATTTTAATAATAATAATCAATCACAATCACATCATTCTATATTTATTGGTAGTAATTTTTTTAGTCACTATAGTGTTATCGTTTTTACCATCACAAAACACTAACCAAAATAAAAAAAAGAGAGTTTCCATTGTACTAGGATTGGTTGTAAATTTTCGAAATTTGCAATGCAGCTCTGCATTACTTAATAATCATATGGTTAAACTTATTTCTCATGACTACAAAATGGGGAAAAAATTGCTTTTTTTCATGGATGATATGAAGTCATGAGCATAAGGGAGTATTTGAAACTTCTATAATAACATTATGGGTACTAATATTTTTATATATATTTTTAATATTTCTACATAATTCTATCTTATATAAGCATATAGTGGGTGAGAAATAATCATGTGAAAATATTAAAAACACATGTGAAAATAGTGCTCCTGTAACTATCGATAGTATTTTCTTTTTCATTATAAATACAATGGTTCTGTACACTGTGTGCGCAATAAAAAAATATATTTAAAAAAGAGTTATAAAAATTAAATATTTTAATAAGAGTAGTAAAACATGAATGAAAAAATGTAGAAATTGGAGTTGAATCGTCAAACACAATATAAGTAGTATGCATGAAAGTCTAATTTTACAAAATTGGGATTGGGCGTGGAGGAGTGGAGGGGGTTGGGGGGGGTTTCCTCAACAATTTGAGAGAACAATTGATTTTTTTTAAATGACAACTTTAGACGTTGCCGATCTATTTATGTATTTTAGAAAGTGGGGACCTATTTTGACTTTTTTATAAATTGAGACACTTTTTTTAATTTTGCAAATTTGGATCTCATAGCCTGGGTGAAGATGGGGATAAAACTATGTAAATATGTAGAGCCAAGCGTATTTTGAAGCCCTTCACGACTACTGAATCATGCGGAATATATTTTTACTACTTTATAAATCCGAGGTATTATATTTTTGAAATTGAGAGTATCATAATGACAATTTACAAGGAAAAAAGGGGAATTTTGCAACAAAAAAAATAAAAATAATTGAAAGGACCACAAGTAGGACCGTAAATGGTAACCGAAAAATTCGTATTCGTCCGCATCCGTATTCGAAAAAAAACCCGGATATTATTCGCATTCGAGAAAAAATGAATATACCCGTATTCGATTTAAAGGTATCCGCAAATAAACGAATACGGATACGGATATAAGCGTATTCGTATTCGTTTAACATCCGACTGTAAATATATCCGGCGGATAGCGGATATACGAAATCCAATATTCGAATTCGTATCCGTATCCGGAATCCGTATCCCAATAACTTATATATATATATATATATATATATATATATAAAAGTTATTAATATATATACTTATATTAATTATATAAATATATAATTAAGTTATTAATTATATATATATATCTAATAAATTACATATATATGTATATATATATATATTAATAACTTACATATATATATATATATAGGGTCCCTCTCTCTAGCGAACCATAAGGAGCGAACTAATGACGAACCGGCTATAGCGACGTTTTTTTTTGTCGCTATAACATAAAAAACCGACTTTCTATGCTATAGCGACGGAAAAAACCGTCGCTATAGCCAGTTCGTTTTTAGTTCGCTCTTTATGATTCGCTGGAGAGACTGACCCTATATATATATATATACATATATGTGTGCGTGTAAGTTATATATTATATATATTAATAATTTACATTCATTTATTAATAACTTACGTTCATTAATAATTTATATTCATTGATTAATAACTTTTATATATATATATATTAACTTACATATATAGCTATTATGTGACGTCCCCAAAATAGGTTCAATACTCAACCCATTTTGAGTCGTCAAATACACTCAACAAAATTTAAATACAATCTTTCATATCACACGGTCGTGCAAAATACGACCACACAACTGTGAGTATCAATACAGACATGTAAAAAATATTAACATTCAAACTAAGTCCTGATTACATTTATTATTACACTATTTTAAATAAAATAAATAGTGAGGACTTCTACAACTCTAACTCGGACCATCACTCCATTCTCCGACTAGTACCCGCGATATTCTCATTTTCTGAAGAGAACAATGGAAGAAAAGAATAAGCTCAACTAGCTCAGTAAAGAATATTATGACTAGATAATAAAAAATAAATTATCGTTAGCCTTCAATAAATCAGATATAATATTATGGACAACAAGTTTTAGATCAATATTCGCAGAGAAAATAAAAATTCATTAGAAGAGTTAAGTAGAGAATGATGTCTACTATCTTCTTTGATTTAAAAGTTCATCATCAATATTTTATCCCTGTAACAACAATCAATATACATCTCGAATCAAATATCCATCTTTGCACTACGGGCCAAAGATATTCATTTGTATCATCAGTTGGTCATGTTAATCTCAACACCTGTCCATCTTTGAACTACGGGCCAAAAATATTCATCAGGTAATCATTCATCTTTGCACTACAGGCCAAAGATATTCATCACGTAATTATTCATCTTTGCACTACAGGCCAAAGATATTCAGTTATATCACCATTTAGAACTGAGGATGATGAAAAATAATACGAATAACGGATCCAGTGAGATAAAGGACAAATATTAGAGAATTTATCCAGAGTTCAAGAATGAAGATCAAAATTTGGATCCAATCAAAGATTATTTGGAAAGAAAAAAATATTTTTTTACCATGAATAGTATCATGTGAATAGTAACTCGTGACTAGTAACTCGACATGAAAAGATAAAAATTTTACAAGAAAGTTCAGACCAATATTCCAGTGAAATAATATTAGATGAAGCGCAAAACTCAAGTAATATCTGATCATTTCAGAAATTATAGAAGCAATACTTACCGTAGTAAGTTTAGAGTTAGGAATCTGAAATGAAACAATATACGAAACTTCAATTGAATTTTCACCCGTCGGGCGGTAGTCCGCTCAGACAGATTATTTTCATAATTTAATAACAACTGAATACGAAGGGTTATTCACCAAGCATGCAGTAGTCCGCGTAGACAGGTTATTTCCACAGAATAATAAAGAATGGAATAACAACCGAATTTCACCATGCATGGGGTAGTCCGCGTAGACAGGTTATTCCAACAGAATAATAAGTAATGGAATAACAACCCTTACGAGTATTGAAAAAAAATAACTCTCTTCATGAATACGAAAGAAATAATACCCCTTACCTTAAAATTTGGAGACTGCACTAGCGTAATAGCAAAATACTCTTCTTCTTTCTCTCTTATTCTCTCTATACTTTCTCTCTCTATAGTTTTAGTGAATTAGTGAGAAAATAATGAAGAAATGAGCTTCTATTTATAGGCTCGACAGAGTAAGGGTAAAATAGTCTTTTCGCCATAATTTATGACATCATTGCTTACATCATCGATCTATGACATCATTGTTTATCTCATCGCTCCGATGACATCATTACTTACCTCATTGCTCCGATGACATCATTGTTTGCATCATAAGAGTTCAAATTCAATTTGCACTCTTCCACCTCGTTTAACTTTTATACCATGAATTTACTATAATAATGTTACCATTCTAATCATACTATTATATAATCGCATCATACTACTATAATATAATATTATAACAATATATTTGAATGAATTATTTTATCGAAAAAGATAAAATACCAACTTTCAACAAATGCCACATGTTAAAAATTCCTCCGTTTAAATTCACATTGAATAAATATTTTCTTATCATATATATCAAAAATTAATTATTCACAAATAATATTACAGAACTACAATATTGACAACCAGGTCGTTTCCAGGAAAGAGGGGGCCTTCCGATAAGGATTTCTCCTTACTGACGCGCAATTAATCAACCCTTTTCCTAGACAGAACTTTCTTAGATATTGCCAATAATGCTATCTAATAATATTATTCAAATAATATGAATTAGTGATTTGATAATTTGAAATAATGTGCAATGACAATTATTGAATCAATAATATAAAATAGCAAAGTAGCACTTATTGATATAAAATATCAACGTAGTAAATATTGAACCAATAAAATATTATGCAATTATTGAATCAATAATATAAAATATTGAACAGTAATTACTGTAACAATAATTGAGTAAGTGTCTTCCTACGTAAGAATCAATAATTTGAAATATTGTGCAATACCGTGTGCTATCGTGCAACACCGCGTATTACTGTATTTTAACCACCGGGTATTTCAACAGTACTAATGGTAACAATTTTGGCGTTATTATATAAAAAGATTATTTTTGTCGCTTTTTATATCCGATATTCATTTCGGTGTGGGGTCCACCAATGACTACGCCGTCGTACGAATATTCTCCGACAAAAAGAATATTCCTCGACCAAACGAATATTTTCCGACACAACGAATATTTTATAACCACTTGCTTACTTTGTGAACTTTGCACATCTCACCCATAACTTATCATATTTATCAAATCAACACCTTACTATTTTAACATAATATATAAAGCAAATTAAATCTTATTCATAAATTTTGGGGTCTTACAACCTCCTCTTCTTATGAAATTTTATCCTCGAAATTGACGTACGTACCTGGTATGTCAAAAAGGTGAGGATACCTCGTTTTCATTCCCGATTCTAACTCTCAGGTCATTTCCTCGATATCATTGTTCCTCCACAAAATTTTAACTTGAGGTATAACCTTTGAGCGTAGGACATGTAAGACCCCAACTTTTATGAATAAAGATTTACTTTTCTTTATATATTATTTCGAAATAGTAAGGTGTTGTTTTTATAAATATGAAAGTTATGGGTGAAATGTGCAAACATTTTTAAAATGAGCAAGTGGTTATAAAATATTCTTGTTGTCGGGGAATATTCGTTTGATCGTGGAATATTCTTGTTGTCGGGGAATATTCGTACGACGGCGCAGCTATTTGTGGGCCCCCACAATGGAATAACTGTTGGATATAGAAAGCGACAGAAATAACTTTTTTACAAGATAACGGCGTAGTTGTTACCGTTAGTACTGTTGAAATATCCGGTGGTTAAAATACAGTGATACACGGTGTTGCATAGTAGCACACGGTATTGCACAGTATTTCAAATTATTGAGTCTTACGTGAGAAGCCATTACTCAATTATTGTTACAGTAATTACTGTTCAATATTTTATATTATTGACTCAATAATTGCTACGTTGATATTTTATATTATTGACTCAATAATTGTTACATTGATATTTTATTGACTCAATAATTGCTACGTTGCCATTTTATATGATTGATTCAATAATGACTACAGTTGATATTTTGTAGTATTGATTCAAGAATTGTCGTTGCACAGTATTTCACATTATCAACTCAATAATTCATATTATTTGAATAATATTATTAGATAGCATTATTGACAATGTCTAAGGAAGTTCTGTCTAGGAGGGATTATTTAATTGCGCGCCAGTAAGGAGAAGTCCTTATCGGAAGGCCCCCTCTGTCCTGGAAACGACCTGTTTGTTAATATTGTAGTTCTATAATATTATTTGTGAATAATTAATTATTGATTTATATGATAAGGAAATATTTATTTTGTGGATATTAAAGAAGGAATTGGCGCTGATGAGTTTTTATCAATATTTTGGTGTGAGAAATCATCTGTTTATGGATTTCGGATAATTTATGTTTAGAATTTGGAAAAACTTTCTTCTGCAAAGTTGTAGAGAATTAAATTTTCTATGGAAGGACATAGAATTTATATTTTTCTGACAAAGGGGCTATTTGTTATGAATTATTGAAGTTTCGGAAAATATATATATATTTTTTATGGGCGGGCCCCACTTTTGTTGGAAATTTTTTTTAGCCGCCAGGCGGCGGAAATTTTGAAAAAATAATAATATTTTATTATTTTAGTCTCCTTTGGTGTAAGACCCCAACTTTTATGAATAAAGATTTAATTTTCTTTATATATTATTTCGAAATAGTAAGGTGTTGTTTTGATAAATATGAAAGTTATGGGTGAAATGTGCAAATATTTTAAAAATGAGCAAGTGGTTATAAAATATTCTTGTTGTCGGGGAATATTCGTTTGGTCGTGGAATATTCTTGTTGTCGGGGAATATTCGTACGACGGCGCAGCTATTTGTGGGCCCCCACAACGGAATAACTGTCGGATATAGAAAGCGACAGAAATAACCTTTTTACAAAATAACGGCGTAGTTGTTACCGTTAGTACTGTTAAAATACCCGGTGGTTAAAATACAGTGATACGCGGTGTTGCACAGTAGCACACGGTATTACACAGTATTTTGAATTATTGAGTCTTACGTGAGAAGGCACTTGCTCAATTATTGTTACAGTAATTACTGTTCAATATTTTATATTATTGACTCAATAATTGCTACGATGATATCTTATATTATTGACTCAATAATTGTTACATTGATATTTTATTGACTCAATAATTGCTACGTTGCTATTTTTTATGATTGATTCAATAATGGCTACAGTTGATATTTTGTAGTATTGATTCAATAATTGTCGTTGCACAGTATTTCACGTTATCAACTCAATAATTCATATTATTTGAATAATATTATTAGATAGCATTATTGACAATGTCTAAGGAAGTTCTGTCTAGGAGGGGTTATTTAATTGCGCGCCAGTAAGGAGAAGTCCTTATCGGAAGGCCCCCTCTGTCCTGGGAACGACCTGGTTGTTAATATTGTAGTTCTATAATATTATTTGTGAATAATTAATTATTGATTTATATGATAAGGAAATATTTATTTTGTGGATATTAAAGAAGGAATTGGCGCTGGTGAGTTTTTATCAATATTTTGGTGTGAGAAATCATCTGCTTTTGGATTTCGGATAATTTATGTTTGGAATTTGGAAAAACTTCCTTCTGCAAAGTTGTAGAGAATTAAATTTCCTATGAAAGGACATAGAATTTGTATTTTTCTGACAAAGGGGCTATTTGTTATGAATTATTGAAGTTTCAGAAAATATATATATTTAATGGGTGGGACCCACTTTTGTTGGTTTGTTGAAAAATCAGAATTTTTGGAGCAGCCGGCGGCTAAGAAAAAATAATATTATTTTATTCATTTAGTCTCCTTTGGCATCCTAAGCTTTTCCTATAAATAGGGTGCTTAGGTTAGAATTGAAAATCACACCAGAATTCGAAGTTTTCTCTCTCTATAATATCGAGCGTATTTTTGTGAGTATTTCTATACTTTGAGTATTAGTATTCAGCGCAAGCTTCCGTCGGTATTATATCCGATATTCCAGCCAGAAGTGTTATTCTTTTGAGGTAAGGGATGTTATTTTCTTTCGTAAATGATATTATTCTTTTCAATATCATTATACAGAAATATTGTCATGGATTTTATGTTGAAATTTCTTACTTTTTCCGTCAGGGTTACTATTCACGTATACGGCACTATTCACGGAAAAATTTATTTTTCTTCTATTTGTCCAAATTGCTTGTTAAGGTTACTATCTTTGATTGTATCCAAGTTTTGAGCTCTATTCTTGAATTTTGCTCCATAATTGATTATTACGAGGTATTTTTGAATTGGATATACTGAAATACGAATCCTTAGTCTTTGTCTTTTATCTCACTGGATTCGTTCTTTAAAATATTTTTCATCATCCTCAGTCCTAAAAGGTGATGTAACTGAATATCTTTGGCCTGTAGAGCAAAGATGAATGATTACTTGATGAATATCTTTGGCCTGTAGAGCAAAGATGAATGATTACCTGATGAATATCTTTGGCCTGTAGTGCAAAGATGACAGGTGTTGAGATGAATATGACCACTGATGATACAAATGAATATCTTTGGCCTGTAGTGCAAAGATGAATATTTGATTCGAGATGTATATTGATTGATGTTACAGGGATAAAATATTGATGATGGACTTTTAAATCATAGAAGATAGTAGACTTTATTCTCTGCTTAACTCTTCTAATGATTTGTTATTTCCGCTGCGAATATTGATCTAAAACTTGTTGTCCATAATATTTTATCTGAACTGTTGAAGACTAACGATAGTTTATTTTTCATTATCTTAGTCATAATATTCTTTACTGGGCTAGTTGAGCTCACCCTTTTCATCTGTTGTCCTCTTCAGGAAATGAGAATGTTGCGGGGACTAGTCGGGGGACAGAGTGATGGTCCGAGTTAGAGCAGTAGTAGTCCTCACTATTTCTGATAAATAGTGTGATAATAATTGTAATGAGGACTTAGTTTGAATCTTAATATTTTCTACATATTTGTATTGAGACTCACAGTTGTGTGGTCGTATTTTGCACGACCGTATGATATAAAATTTGTATTTGAATTCTGTACCATGTATTTGGCGACTCAGAATGGGTTGGGTTGAATGGACCTATTCTGGGGGGCGTCACAGTTGGTATCAGAGCTTAGGGATATGATCTCTGGCGGAGATCGGGGAATAGAACTAGGAGGGGAGAGACGAGTAAATCCTTCGCTAGTGTGTCCTACCTAAGCTTATGTGGTATTTAATTGGTCAGTCGGAGCATAGGATTATTATGTGATATGTGTAATTAACCCTTGTTTTATGGCAGTATTTGAGAATGGCAGCTGAGAATGTTAACAACGAAGTGAATGAGACCGTGGAGACACCTTTAATCGTTAACCAGGAGAACATGCAACAAGAAGGCAATGTTTATCCTGAAAATAACGCTGGTCAGACGATAAACGATGAGATGTTTAGAAGTTTTTTGCAGTTTATGCAAAACCAGACGAGGGAGACTCGTGTTCAACATACAGGTGGAGATAATAACAACACGCGAGCTGTCACTGCCAAGCAGTTCAAAGAATTGGGACCACCAGAGTTTCTGGGAAAGCCAGATCCGATCAAGGCGGAGACGTGGATTAAACAAATTACCAAGATATTTGATGTCTTGGGATGCACGGAGGAACAGAAGGTTCCATTCGCCACGTTTATGTTCCGTGGAGAGGCAGATTACTGGTGGGAGTCTGTGAAGCGTACCCAGCCTGCCGCACTCAAGATGTCTTGGGAAGCGTTCCAGAAACTGTTCAATGACAAGTACTTTCCTGAAAGTATTCGTCATATGAAGGAAGTAGAGTTTATCAGATTCGAGCAAAACAACATGACGGTATCCCAGTACGAGGCTAAGTTCGCGGAGCTGTCTAGGTTTGCACCTCATTTGGTGGAGAATGAGGAACGTATGACGCGGATGTTTCTAAGAGGTTTGAAACCCGAAATACGTCAGTACCTCATTTCTCATAAATTTTCTTTATATTCGGATGTAGTAAACAGGGCCCAGTTATTAGAACGAGATAATGATTATGTTCAACTGAGGGACCACAACCAAGGTCGTACTGGTGGCAGTAGTCATCGGAGCAATGAAAACCAGCGAGGAGGAAAGTATGACAGAAGCGGTAGCCACTCAGGTGGTTATCGTGGCCATGATAGTAGAAGAAGCGAATCGGGGGGAGATTTTAAGAAGAGAAGCTATAACAATGAGAACGTGAAGACGTCAACATCAGCACCAGCATCAACTGTTTCTAGGGGAGGAGAACGACCACCGGTCGTATGCTTTAAATGCGGGAAAGAGGGACATATCAGCCCAAACTGCCCACTACTATTCAAAGGATGCTATAACTGTGGAAAAGAAGGACATATAGCTCGAGATTGTCCTATAGCGAAACCAAGTTCAGCGGGGGTGGTGATTCCAAAGGCGGTTGCAGACAAGTCAAAGTCGGTAATTCCTGGAAGAGCGTTTGTCGTGACAGCCCAAAACGCGAAGAATTCACACGAGGTGATTACGGGTAAGCTGATTATAAACTCTTGCGAAGTTTATACCTTGTTAGATACCGGTGCTACCCATTCCTTTATTTCACCTGCTTGTGCTCAACGTTTGAACTTGACTTCTGATAAATTAGACTTTGACTTATCTGTTGAAACTCCGTTAGGAGAAACCTTTGTTACATCTACAGTTTATAAATCTTGCTTGATTCAGATTGGTACCCTTACCTTACCTGTTGATCTTATATCTTTGAAAATACTTGCATTTGACGTGATTTTAGGAATTGACTGGTTAACCACTTACCATGCCAAAATTGATTGTTTTCGTAAGGTTGTTAGTTTTCATATTCCTAATCAACCTGTTGTGCGAATTCAAACTACCAAACCACTAAAATCAGTCAATATCATTTCAAATCCCAAGGCTATTCGTTTATTGAAAAACGGATGTCAAGCTTTCTTAGCTCATGTCACTGATTTAAACCAGAATACATCAGATTTGAATGATATTTCCGTTGTCAATGAGTTTCCTGATGTATTTCCCGAAGAACTTCCCGGTCTACCCCCAGAACGTGAAGTTGAATTCTTTATTGACCTTGAGCCCGGTACAAAGCCCATTTCTAAAACCCCATATCGAATGGCTCCTATTGAACTTCAGGAGTTAAAGATTCAATTACAAGAGTTGTTAGATATCGGTTTTATTCGTCCTAGTACGTCTCCTTGGGGTGCTCCTGTTTTATTCGTAAAGAAGAAAGACGGGAGTATGCGACTTTGTATTGACTATCGAGAGTTGAACCATGTCACCATTAAGAATAGGTATCCGCTACCTCGTATTGATGACCTGTTCGACCAGTTGCAAGGAGCGCAATTCTTTTCAAAGATCGATCTTCGTTCTGGATATCATCAGTTGAAGATTAAAACTGAGGATATTCCAAAGACTGCTTTTAGAACACGGTACGGGCATTATGAGTTCTTAGTCATGTCTTTTGGACTGACTAATGCTCCTGCTGCTTTCATGGATATGATGAACCGTGTATTTAAGGAATATTTAGATCAATTCGTTGTTGTCTTTATTGACTGACATTCTCATCTATTCTAAAAGCCGTGAAGATCATGAGCACCATTTGAAGCTGGTACTTCAAAAGCTTCGTGAGAACAAGCTATACGCCAAGCTGAAGAAATGCGAGTTCTGGCTTGAGGAAGTAGCATTCCTTGGGCACGTGGTATCGAAACGTGGAGTATCTGTTGACCCGGCGAAGATTGAAGCAATACAAAGCTGGGAGCAACCTAAGTCGGTGACCGAGGTACGAAGCTTTCTAGGCTTAGCTGGTTATTATCGTAGGTTCGTAGAGGGATTTTCTCGAATCGCTACTCCATTAACTCAGTTGACTCGGAAAGATACGAAATTCGTTTGGAGCGAGGAATGTGAGAAGAGCTTCCAAGAGCTCAAGAGGAGGCTCATTTCGGCACCTGTTCTGACAATACCATCTGGTTTGGATGGATTTGTTATCTACAGCGATGCTTCGGGCAAAGGGTTAGGATGTGTTCTCATGCAACATGGGAAAGTCATAGCCTATGCCTCGCGACAACTCAAAGAATATGAGAGGAATTATCCTACTCATGATCTAGAGTTGGCAGCAGTCGTTTTCGCGTTGAAGATATGGAGACATTACTTGTACGGAGAGAAAGTGGAGATTTATACAGATCATAAGAGCCTTAAATATTTCTTCACTCAGAAGGAACTCAACATGCGGCAACGACGTTGGCTTGAGCTGTTGAAAGATTACGATCATACCATCCAATACCATCCTGGAAAAGCGAACGTGGTAGCTGACGCGTTGAGTAGAAGATCATATGTGGGAACGAGTGCGATGATGTCAAGTATACGCGTAGAACCAGCTTTGATTGATAAAGTTAAAGCTGCTCAAGCTACGGATGCGGAACTGA
Source organism: Panax stipuleanatus (assembly GCA_020205555.1). Classification (NCBI taxonomy): domain Eukaryota; kingdom Viridiplantae; phylum Streptophyta; class Magnoliopsida; order Apiales; family Araliaceae; genus Panax; species Panax stipuleanatus. Next base: position 127,281,928 of record CM035124.1, read on the forward strand.
TGAAGATGAAGAAGAAGGTGCAAGAAGGTGCCATTCCAGAAGCAAGAATCGATGAAGAAGGAATACTTCGAGTCAACTCCAGACTTTGTGTTCCTAACGATTTCGACTTGAAGTATAGAATCATGATGGAGGCACACAACACACCGTTTGCAATCCATCCTGGGAGTACTAAAATGTATCGTGATCTTCGACATACATTTTGGTGGGGCAATATGAAGAGAGAGATCGCGGAGTTTATCTCGAGATGTTTAACTTGTCAACGTGTAAAGGCGGAGCATCAAGTACCGAAGGGTCCATTGCAACCACTGGAGATTCCGAAATGGAAGTGGGAGCATATTACGATGGATTTCGTTACGGGTCTTCCCAAGGTTTCTCAAGGTATAGATGCGATTTGGGTTATTGTTGATAGATTAACCAAGTCTGCTCATTTCTTGCCGATACGAGAGACTTATTCCCTTGAACGTCTTGCTCATATGTACGTGAATGAGATTGTGAGATTGCATGGCATGCCAGTATCCATAGTTTCGGATCGTGACCCCAGATTTACTTCACGATTTTGGATTAGTTTACAGAAAGCGATGGGCACGGACTTACGTTTTAGTTCGGCTTATCATCCTCAAACGGACGGACAATCGGAAAGGACTATTCAAACTCTTGAAGATCTATTGAGACTCTGTGTTCTAGACTTCAAAGGGAGTTGGGATAAGTACTTACCATTGGTGGAATTCTCCTACAACAACAGTTATCAGGCAAGTATAGGCGTAGCTCCATTCGAGGCGTTGTATGGGAGAAAGTGTCGCTCTCCAGTATGTTGGAACGAGGTGGGTGAAACAACATTGTTGGGACCGGAGTTAGTACGTATGACTACGGAAAAGATCCAAATGATTCGACAACGTATACAGACGGCACAGGATCGACAAAAGAGTTATGCGGATCTTCATCGAAAGGACGTGGAATTTAATGTTGGAGACCATGTGTTATTACGTATTGCTCCGTGGAAAGGAGTTACGAGGTTTGGGAAGAGAGGAAAGCTCAATCCACGATTCATTGGTCCATTTGAGATTCTTGACCGAGTAGGAAATGTGGCTTATAGACTCGCTTTACCTCCAAGCATGTCTCGTGTTCATAACGTGTTTCACATATCCGTGTTACGCAAATATGTGAAGGATCCAAACCGCATTATTGAGTTAGAACCAGACGAGATAGCTGAAGATTTAACGTACGAGGAGGTACCTGTCAAGATCTTGGATAGGAAGGAGCATGTCCTACGCTCGAAAATTATACCTCAAGTTAAAGTTTTGTGGAGAAACCATGCGATTGAGGAAATGACGTGGGAGTTGGAATCGGAAATGAAAGCGAGGTATCCTCACCTTTTTGACATACCAGGTACGTACGTCAATTTCGAGGACGAAATTTTATAAGGAGGGGAGGTTGTAAGACTCCAACTTTTATGAATAAAGATTTAATTTTCTTTATATATTATTTCGAAATAGTAAGGTGTTGTTTTGATAAATATGAAAGTTATGGGTGAAATGTGCAAATATTTTAAAAATGAGCAAGTGGTTATAAAATATTCTTGTTGTCGGGGAATATTCGTTTGGTCGTGGAATATTCTTGTTGTCGGGGAATATTCGTACGACGGCGCAGCTATTTGTGGGCCCCCACAACGGAATAACTGTCGGATATAGAAAGCGACAGAAATAACCTTTTTACAAAATAACGGCGTAGTTGTTACCGTTAGTACTGTTAAAATACCCGGTGGTTAAAATACAGTGATACGCGGTGTTGCACAGTAGCACACGGTATTGCACAGTATTTTGAATTATTGAGTCTTACGTGAGAAGGCACTTGCTCAATTATTGTTACAGTAATTACTGTTCAATATTTTATATTATTGACTCAATAATTGCTACGATGATATCTTATATTATTGACTCAATAATTGTTACATTGATATTTTATTGACTCAATAATTGCTACGTTGCTATTTTTTATGATTGATTCAATAATGGCTACAGTTGATATTTTGTAGTATTGATTCAATAATTGTCGTTGCACAGTATTTCACGTTATCAACTCAATAATTCATATTATTTGAATAATATTATTAGATAGCATTATTGACAATGTCTAAGGAAGTTCTGTCTAGGAGGGGTTATTTAATTGCGCGCCAGTAAGGAGAAGTCCTTATCGGAAGGCCCCCTCTGTCCTGGGAACGACCTGGTTGTTAATATTGTAGTTCTATAATATTATTTGTGAATAATTAATTATTGATTTATATGATAAGGAAATATTTATTTTGTGGATATTAAAGAAGGAATTGGCGCTGGTGAGTTTTTATCAATATTTTGGTGTGAGAAATCATCTGCTTTTGGATTTCGGATAATTTATGTTTGGAATTTGGAAAAACTTCCTTCTGCAAAGTTGTAGAGAATTAAATTTCCTATGGAAGGACATAGAATTTGTATTTTTCTGACAAAGGGGCTATTTGTTATGAATTATTGAAGTTTCAGGAAAATATATATATTTAATGGGTGGGACCCACTTTTGTTGGTTTGTTGAAAAATCAGAATTTTTGGAGCAGCCGGCGGCTAAGAAAAAATAATATTATTTTATTCATTTAGTCTCCTTTGGCATCCTAAGCTTTTCCTATAAATAGGGTGCTTAGGTTAGAATTGAAAATCACACCAGAATTCGAAGTTTTCTCTCTCTATAATATCGAGCGTATTTTTGTGAGTATTTCTATACTTTGAGTATTAGTATTCAGCGCAAGCTTCCGTCGGTATTATATCCGATATTCCAGCCAGAAGTGTTATTCTTTTGAGGTAAGGGATGTTATTTTCTTTCGTAAATGATATTATTCTTTTCAATATCATTATACAGAAATATTGTCATGGATTTTATGTTGAAATTTCTTACTTTTTCCGTCAGGGTTACTATTCACGTATACGGCACTATTCACGTATACGGCACTATTCACGTATACGGCACTATTCACGGAAAAATTTATTTTTCTTCTATTTGTCCAAATTGCTTGTTAAGGTTACTATCTTTGATTGTATCCAAGTTTTGAGCTCTATTCTTGAATTTTGCTCCATAATTGATTATTACGAGGTATTTTTGAATTGGATATACTGAAATACGAATCCTTAGTCTTTGTCTTTTATCTCACTGGATTCGTTCTTTAAAATATTTTTCATCATCCTCAGTCCTAAAAGGTGATGTAACTGAATATCTTTGGCCTGTAGAGCAAAGATGAATGATTACTTGATGAATATCTTTGGCCTGTAGAGCAAAGATGAATGATTACCTGATGAATATCTTTGGCCTGTAGTGCAAAGATGACAGGTGTTGAGATGAATATGACCACTGATGATACAAATGAATATCTTTGGCCTGTAGTGCAAAGATGAATATTTGATTCGAGATGTATATTGATTGATGTTACAGGGATAAAATATTGATGATGGACTTTTAAATCATAGAAGATAGTAGACTTTATTCTCTGCTTAACTCTTCTAATGATTTGTTATTTCCGCTGCGAATATTGATCTAAAACTTGTTGTCCATAATATTTTATCTGAACTGTTGAAGACTAACGATAGTTTATTTTTCATTATCTTAGTCATAATATTCTTTACTGGGCTAGTTGAGCTCACCCTTTTCATCTGTTGTCCTCTTCAGGAAATGAGAATGTTGCGGGGACTAGTCGGGGGACAGAGTGATGGTCCGAGTTAGAGCAGTAGTAGTCCTCACTATTTCTGATAAATAGTGTGATAATAATTGTAATGAGGACTTAGTTTGAATCTTAATATTTTCTACATATTTGTATTGAGACTCACAGTTGTGTGGTCGTATTTTGCACGACCTGTATGATATAAAATTTGTATTTGAATTCTGTACCATGTATTTGGCGACTCAGAATGGGTTGGGTTGAATGGACCTATTCTGGGGGGCGTCACATTTGGCATCCTAAGCTTTTCCTATAAATAGGGTGCTTAGGTTAGAATTGAAAATCACACCAGAATCAAAAGTTTTCTCTCTCTATAATATCGAGCGTATTTTTGTGAGTATTTCTATACTTTGAGTATTAGTATTCAGCGCAAGTTTCCTTCGGTATTATATCCGATATTTCAGTCAGAGGTACTATCTTTTTGAGGTAAGGGATGTTATTTTCTTTCGTAAATGATGTTATTCTTTTCAATATCATTATACAGAAATATTGTCATGGATTTTATGTTGAAATTCTTACTTTTTCCGTCGGGGTTACTATTCACGTATACGGCACTATTCACGTATACGGCACTATTTACGGAAAAATTAAATTTTCTTCTATTTGTCCAAATTGCTTGTTAAGGTTACTATCTTTGATTGTATCCAAGTTTTGAGCTCTATTCTTGAATTTTGCTCCATAAATTGATTATTACGAGGTATTTTTGAATTGGATATACTAAAATACGAATCCTTAGTCTTTGTCTTTTATCTCACTGGATTCGTTTTTTTTAAAATGTTTTTCATCATTCTCAGTCCTAAAAGATGAATGATTACTTGATGAATATCTTTGGCCTGTAGAGCAAAGATGAATGATTACTTGATGAATATCTTTGGCCTGTAGAGCAAAGATGAATGATTACCTGATGAATATCTTTGACCTGTAGTGCAAAGATGACAGGTGTTGAGATGAATATGACCACTGATGATACAAATGAATATCTTTGGCCTGTAGTGCAAAGATGAATATTGATTCGAGATGTATATTGATTGATGTTACAGGGATAAAATATTGATGATGGACTTTTAAATCATAGAAGATAGTTGACTTGATTCTCTGCTTAACTCTTCTAATGAATTGTTATTTCCGCTGCGAATATTGATCTAAGATTGGTTGTCCATTATATTTTATCTGATTTATTGAAGGCTAACGATAATTTATTTTCCATTATCTTAGTCATAATATTCTTTACTGAGCTAGTTGAGCTCCCCCTTTTCATCTGTTGTCCTCTTCAGGAAATGAGAATGTTGCGGGAACTAGTCGGGGGACAGAGTGATGGTCCGAGTTAGAGCAGTAGTAGTCCTCACTATTTCTGATAAATAGTGTGATAATAATTGTAATGAGGACTTAGTTTGAATCTTAATATTTTCTACATATTTGTATTGAGACTCACAGTTGTGTGGTCGTATTTTGCACGACCGTATGATATAAAGTTTGTATTTGAATTCTGTACCATGTATTTGGCGACTCAGAATGGGTTGGGTTGAATGGACCTATTCTGGGGGTGTCACAGTTGGTATCAGAGCTTAGGGATATGATCTCTGGCGGAGATCGGGGAATAGAACTAGGAGGGGAGAGACGAGTAAATCCTTCGCTAGTGTGTCCTACCTAAGCTTATGTGGTATTTAATTGGTCAGTCGGAGCATAGGGTTAATATGTGATATGTTGATATTTTTAATTAACCCTTGTTTTATGGCAGTATTTGAGAATGACAGCTGAGAACGTTAACAACGAAGTGAATGAGACCGTGGAGACACCTTTAATCGTTAACCAGGAGAACATGCAACAAGAAGGCAATGTTCATCTTGAAAATAACACTGGTCAGACGATAAACGAGGAGATGTTTAGAAGTTTTTGCAGTTTATGCAAAATCAGACGAGGGAGACTCGTGTGCAACATATAGGTGGCGATAATAACAACTCGCGAATTGTTACTGCCAAACAGTTCAAAGAATTGGGACCACCAGAGTTTCTGGGAAACCCAGATCCAATCAAGGCGGAGACGTGGATTAAACAAACTACCAAGATATTTGATGTCTTGGGATGTACAGAGGAACAGAAGGTTCCATTCGCCACGTTTATGTTCCGTGGAGAGGCAGATTACTGGTGGGAATCCGTGAAGCGTAGCCTGCCGCACTCAAGATGTCTTGGGAAGCGTTCCAGAAATTGTTTAATGACAAGTACTTTCCTGAAAGTATTCGTCATATGAAGGAAGTAGAATTTATTAGACTCGAACAAAATGATATGACGGTATCCCAGTACGAGGCTAAGTTCGCGGAACTGTCCAGGTTTGCACCTCATTTGGTGGAGAATGAGGAACGTATGACGCGGATATTTCTAAGAGGTTTGAAACCCGAAATACGTCAATACCTCATTTCTCATAAATTTTCTTTATATTCGGATGTAGTAAACAGGGCCCAGTTATTAGAACGAGATAATGATTATGTTCAACCGAGGGACCACAACCAAGGTCGTACCGGTGGCAGCAGTCATCGGAGCAATGACAACCAGCGAGGAGGAAAGTATGACAGAAGTGGTAACCACTCCGGTGGTTATCGTGGCCATGATAGTAGAAGAAGCGAATCGGGAGGAGATTTCAAGAAGAGAAGGTACAACAATGAGAATGCGAAGACGTCGACATCAGCACCAGCATCAACTGTTTCGAGGGGAGGAGAACGACCACCGGTCGTATGCTTTAAATGTGGGAAAGAGGGACATATCAGCCCAAACTGCCCACAACAGTTCAAAGGATGCTATAACTGTGAAAAAGAAGGACATATAGCTCGAGATTGTCCTGTTGCGAAACCAAGTTCAGCGGGGGTGGTGATTCCAAAGGCGGTTGCAGACAAGTCAAAGTCGGTGATTCCTGGAAGAGCGTTTGTCGTGACAGGCCAAAACGCGAGGAATCCACACGAGGTGATTACGGGTAAGCTGATCATAAACTCTTGCGAAGTTTATACCTTGTTAGATACCGGTGCTACCCATTCCTTTATTTCACCTGCTTGTGCTCAACGTTTGAACTTGACTTCTGATAAATTAGACTTTGACTTATCTGTTGAAACTCCGTTAGGAGAAACCTTTGTTACATCTACAGTTTACAAATCTTGCTTGATTCAGATTGGTACCCTTACCTTACCTGTTGATCTTATATCTTTGAAAATACTTGCATTTGACGTGATTTTAGGAATTGACTGGTTAACCACTTACCATGCCAAAATTGATTATTTTCGTAAGGTTGTTAGTTTTCATATTCCTAATCAACCTGTTGTGCGAATTCAAACCACCAAACCACTAAAATCAGTCAATATCATTTCAAATCCCAAGGCTATTCGTTTATTGAAAAACGGATGTCAAGCTTTCTTAGCTCATGTCACTGATCTAAATCAGAATAAATCAGATTTGTATGATATTTCCGTTGTTAATGAGTTTCCTGATGTATTTGCCGAAGAACTTCCCGGTCTACCCCCAGAACGTGAAGTTGAATTCTTTATTGACCTTGAGCCCGGTACAAAGCCCATTTCTAAAACCCCATATCGAATGGCTCCTATTGAACTTCAGGAGTTAAAGGTCCAATTACAAGAGTTGTTAGATATCGGTTTTATTCGTCTTAGTACGTCTCCTTGGGGTGCTCCTGTTTTATTCGTAAAGAAGAAAGACGGGAGTATGCGACTTTGTATTGACTATCGGGAGTTGAACCATGTCACCATTAAGAATAGGTATCCGTTACCTCGTATTGATGACCTGTTCGACCAGTTGCAAGGAGCGCAATTCTTTTCAAAGATCGATCTTCGTTCTGGATATCATCAGTTGAAGATTAAAACTGAGGATATTCCAAAGACTGCTTTTAGAACACGGTACGGGCATTATGAGTTCTTAGTCATGTCTTTTGGATTGACTAATGCTCCTGCTGCTTTCATGGATATGATGAACCGTGTATTTAAGGAGTATTTAGATCAATTCTTTGTTGTCTTTATTGATGACATTCTCATCTATTCTAAAAGCCGTGAAGATCATGAACACCATTTGAAGTTGGTACTTCAAAAGCTTCGTGAGAATAAGCTATACGCCAAGTTAAAGAAATGCGAGTTCTGGCTTGAGGAAGTAGCATTCCTTGGGCACGTGGTATCGAAACGTGGAGTATCTGTGGACCCGGCGAAGATTGAAGCAATACAAAGCTGGGAGCAACCTAAGTCGGTGACCGAAGTACGAAGCTTTCTGGGCTTAGCTGGTTATTATCGGAGATTCGTAGAGGGATTTTCTCGAATCGCTACTCCATTAACTCAGTTGACTCGGAAAGATACGAAATTCATTTGGAAAGAGGAATGCGAGAAGAGCTTCCAAGAGCTCAAAAGGAGACTTATTTCGGCACCTGTTCTGACAATACCATCTGGTTCGGATGGATTTGTTATTTACAGCGATGCTTCGGACAAAGGGTTAGGATGTGTTCTCATGCAACATGGGAAAGTCATAGCCTATGCCTCGCGACAACTCAAAGAATATGAGAGGAATTATCCTACTCATGATCTAGAGTTGGCAGCAGTCGTTTTTGCGTTGAAGATCTGGAGACATTACTTGTACGGAGAGAAAGTGGAGATTTATACGGATCATAAGAGCCTTAAATATTTCTTCACTCAGAAGGAACTCAACACGCGGCAACGACGTTGGCTTGAGCTGTTGAAAGATTACGATCATACTATCCAATACCATCCTGGAAAAGCGAACGTGGTAGCTGACGCGTTGAGTAGAAGATCATATGTGGGAACGAGTGCGATGATGTCAAGTATACGCGTAGAACCAGCTTTGATTGATAAAGTTAAAGCTGCTCAAGCTACGGATGCGGAGCTGATGAAGATGAAGAAGAAGGTGCAAGAAGGTGCAATTCCAGAAGCAAGAATCGATGAAGAGGGAATATTTCGAGTCAACTCCAGACTTTGTGTTCCTAACGATTTCGACTTGAAGTATAGAATCATGATGGAGGCACACAACACACCGTTTGCGATCCATCCTGGGAGTACTAAAATGTATCGTGATCTTCGACATACATTTTGGTGGGGCAATATGAAGAGAGAGATCGCGGAGTTCATCTTGAGATGTTTAACTTGTCAACGTGTAAAGGCGGAGCATCAAGTGCTGAAGGGTCCATTGCAACCACTGGAGATTTCGAAATGGAAGTGGGAACACATTACGATGGATTTCGTTACGGGTCTTCCCAAGGTTTCTCAAGGTATAGATGCGATTTGGGTTATTGTTGATAGATTAACCAAGTCTGCTCATTTCTTGCCGATACGAGAGACTTATTCCCTTGAACGTCTTGCTCATATGTACGTGAATGAGATTGTGAGATTGCATGGCATGCCAGTATCCATAGTTTTGGATCGTGATCCCAGATTTACTTCACGATTTTGGATCAGTTTGCAGAAAGCTATGGGCACGGATTTACGATTCAGTTCGGCTTATCATCCTCAAACAGACGGACAATCGGAAAGGACTATCCAAACTCTTGAAGATCTATTGAGACTCTGTGTTCTAGACTTCAAAGGGAGTTGGGATAAGTACTTACCATTGGTGGAATTCTCCTACAACAACAGTTATCAGGCAAGTATAGGCGTAGCTCCATTCGAAGCGTTGTATGGGAGAAAGTGTCGCTCTCCGGTATGTTGGAACGAGGTGGGTGAAACAACATTGTTGGGACCGGAGTTAGTACGTATAACTACGAAAAAGATCCAAATGATTCGACAACGTATACAAACAGCACAAGATCGACAAAAGAGTTATGCGGATCTTCATCGAAAGGACGTGGAATTTAATGTTGGAGACCATGTGTTATTACGTGTTGCTCCGTGGAAAGGAGTTACGAGGTTTGGCAAGAGAGGAAAGCTCAACCCACGATTCATTGGTCCATTGGAGATTCTTGACCGAATAGGAAATGTGGCTTATAGACTCGCTTTACCTCCAAGCATGTCTCGTGTTCATAACGTGTTTCACATATCCGTGTTACGTAAATATGTGAAGGATCCAAACCGCATTATTGAGTTAGAACCAGACGAGATAGTCGAAGATTTAACGTACGAGGAGGTACCTGTCAAGATCTTGGATAGGAAGGAGCATGTCCTACGCTCGAAAATTATACCTCAAGTTAAAGTTTTGTGGAGAAACCATGCAATTGAGGAAATGACGTGGGATTTGGAAACGGAAATGAAAGCGAGGTATCCTCACCTTTTCGACATACCAGGTACGTACGTCAATTTTGAGGACGAAATTTCATAAGGAGGGGAGGTTGTAAGACCCCAACTTTTATGAATAAAGATTTAGTTTTCTTTATATATTATTTCGAAATAGTAAGGTGTTGTTTTTATAAATATGAAAGTTATGGGTGAAATGTGCAAACATTTTTAAAATGAGCAAGTGGTTATAAAATATTCTTGTTGTCGGAGAATATTCGTTTGGTCATGGAATATTCTTGTTGTCGGGGAATATTCGTACGACGGCACAGCTATTTGTGGGCCCCCACAATGGAATAACTGTCGGATATAGAAAGCGACAGAAATAACTTTTTTACAAGATAACGGCATAGTTGCTACCGTTAGTACTGTTGAAATACCCGGTGGTTAAAATACAGTGATACACGGTGTTGCATAGTAGCACACGGTATTGCACAGTATTTCGAATTATTGAGTCTTACGTGAGAAGCCATTACTCAATTATTGTTACAGTAATTACTGTTCAATATTTTATATTATTGACTCAATAATTGCTACGTTGATATTTTATATTATTGACTCAATAATTGTTACATTGATATTTTATTGACTCAATAATTGCTACGTTGCCATTTTATATGATTGATTCAATAATGACTACAGTTGATATTTTGTAGTATTGATTCAATAATTATCGTTGCACAGTATTTCACGTTATCAACTCAATAATTCATATTATTTGAATAATATTATTAGATAGCATTATTGACAATGTCTAAGGAAGTTCTGTCTAGGAGGGGTTATTTAATTGCGCGCCAGTAAGGAGAAGTCCTTATCGGAAGGCCCCCTCTGTCCTGGGAACGACCTGGTTGTTAATATTGTAGTTCTATAATATTATTTGTGAATAATTAATTATTGATTTATATGATAAGGAAATATTTATTTTGTAGATATTAAAGAATGAATTGGCGCTGATGAGTTTTTATCAATATTTTGGTGTGAGAAATCATCTGTTTATGAATTTCGGATAATTTATGTTTGGAATTTGGAAAAACTTTCTTCTGCAAAGTTGTAGAGAATTAAATTTCCTATGGAAGGACATAGAATTTATATTTTTCTGACAAAGGGGCTATTTGTTACGAATTATTGAAGTTTCGAAAAATATATATATATTTTTTATGGGCGGGCCCCACTTTTGTTGGAAATTTTTTTTAGCCGCCAGGCGGCAGAAATTTTGAAAAAATAATAATATTTTATTATTTTAGTCTCCTTTGGCATCCTAAGCTTTTCCTATAAATAGGGTGCTTAGGTTAGAATTGAAAATCACACCAGAATCAGAAGTTTTCTCTCTCTATAATATCGAGCGTATTTTTGTGAGTATTTCTATACTTTGAGTATTAGTATTCAGCACAAGTTTTGTTCGGTATTATATCCGATATTCCAGTCAGAGGTACTATCTTTTTGAGGTAAGGGATGTTATTTTCTTTCGTAAATGATGTTATTCTTTTCAATATCATTATACAGAAATATTGTCATGGATTTTATGTTGAAATTCTTACTTTTTCCGTCGGGGTTACTATTCACGTATACGGCACTATTCACGTATACGGCACTATTCACGGAAAAATTAAATTTTCTTCTATTTGTCCAAATTGCTTGTTAAGGTTACTATCTTTGATTGTATCCAAGTTTTGAGCTCTATTCTTGAATTTTGCTCCATAAATTGATTATTACGAGGTATTTTTGAATTGGATATACTAAAATACGAATCCTTAGTCTTTGTCTTTTATCTCACTGGATTCGTTTTTTTAAAAATATTTTTCATCATTCTCAGTCCTAAAAGATGAATGATTACTTGGTGAATATCTTTGGCCTGTAGAGCAAAGGTGAATGATTACTTGATGAATATCTTTGGCCTGTAGAGCAAAGATGAATGATTACCTGATGAATATCTTTGGCCTGTAGTGCAAAGATGACAGGTGTTGAGATGAATATGACCACTGATGATACAAATGAATATCTTTGGCCTGTAGTGCAAAGATGAATATTGATTCGAGATGTATATTGATTGATGTTACAGGGATAAAATATTGATGATGGACTTTTAAATCATAGAAGATAGTAGACTTGATTCTCTGCTTAACTCTTCTAATGAATTGTTATTTTCGCTGCGAATATTGATCTAAGATTGGTTGTCCATTATATTTTATCTGATTTATTGAAGGCTAACGATAATTTATTTTCCATTATCTTAGTCATAATATTCTTTACTGAGCTAGTTGAGCTCACCCTTTTCATCTGTTGTCCTCTTCAGGAAATGAGAATGTTGCGGAAACTAGTCGGGGGACAGAGTGATGGTCCGAGTTAGAGCAGTAGTAGTCCTCACTATTTCTGATAAATAGTGTGATAATAATTGTAATGAGGACTTAGTTTGAATCTTAATATTTTCTACATATTTGTATTGAGACTCACAGTTGTGTGGTCGTATTTTGCACGACCGTATGATATAAAGTTTGTATTTGAATTCTGTACCATGTATTTGGCGACTCAGAATGGGTTGGGTTGAATGGACCTATTCTGGGGGCGTCACAGGACATGTTCCTCCTATCCAAGATCTTAACAGGTACCTCCTCGTATGTTAAATCTTCGGCTATCTCGTCTGGTTCTAACTCAATAATGTGGTTTAGATTTTACACATATTTACGAAGCACAAATATGTGAAAAACGTTATGAACACGAGACATGCTTGGAAGTAAGGCGAGTCTATAGGCCACATTTTCTACTCGATCAAGGATTTCAAATGGACCAATGAATCGTGGGTTGAGCTTCCTCTCTTTCCGAATCTCATAACTCCTTTCCATGGAGCAACACGTAATAATACATGATCTCCGATATTAAACTTCACGTCTTTTCGATGAAGATCAGTATAACTCTTTTTTTGATCTTGTGCAGTTTGTATACGTTGCCGGATCATTTGAATCTTTTCCATAGTTATACGTACTAACTCCTGTCCCAACAATGTTGCTTCACCCACCTCGTCCCAACATACTGGAGAATGACATTTTCGTCCATACAACGCCTCGAATGGAGCCATGCCTATACTTGCCTGATAACTGTTGTTGTAGGAGAATTTCACCAATGGTAGGTACTTATCCCAACTCCCTTTGAAGTCTAGAACACAGAGTCTCAATAGATCTTCAAGAGTTTGGATAGTCCTTTCTGATTGTCCGTCCATTTGTGGATGATATGCCGAACTGAATCGTAAATCCGTGCCCATAGCTTTCTGCAAGCTGACCCAAAATCGTGAAGTGAATCTTGGGTCACGATCCGAAGCTATGGATACTGGCATGCCATGTAATCTCACAATCTCATTCACGTACATACGAGCAAGACGTTTAAGGGAATAAGTCTCTCGTATCGGCAAGAAATGAGCAAACTTGGTTAATCTATCAACAATAACCCAAATCGCATCTATGCCTTGAGAAACCTTGGGAAGACCCGTAACGAAATCCATGGTAATGTGTACCCACTTCCACTTTAAAATCTCAAGTGGTTGCAATGGACCCTTTGGCACTTGATGCTCCGCCTTGACACGATGACACGTTAAATACCTCGAGATGAACTCCGCGATCTCTCTCTTCATATTGCTCCACCAAAATGTATGTCGAAGATCACGATTACATTTTGGTACTTCCAGGATGGATTGCAAATGGTGTGTTGTGTGCCTACATCATGATTTTATACTTCAAATCAGAATCGTCAGGAACACAAAGTCTGGAGTTGACTCGAAGTATTCCTTCTTCATCAATCCTTACTTCTGGAATAGCACCTTCTTGCACCTTTTTCCTCATATTCATTAGCTCCGGGTCTGTAGCTTGAGCAGCTTTAACTTTATCAATCAAAGCTGGTTCTACGCGTATACTTGACATCATCGCATGTGTCCTGTGACGCTCCCAGAATAGGTTCAATCCACAACCCACCTATTCTGGGTCGCCAAGAAATACATGGTACAGAATCCAAATATAAATCTTCAAATTCTAACTTTTAAACTGTCGTACAAAATACAACCACAGTTAAACTGTGAGTTTCAATACAAATACAGTATCCATACTCCAAATCAAAGATACATTACATAAAGGTACAGTCAATAACTGTTTTAGAAATTAAAATATTTGGAAAATGCTCAAAATAACCTTCGTACATGGGAGGCCATGCTTCTAAGTTATAATAGATATAATCAGCAAGTGGATGCGCACAACCATGTCTTATGATAACATAAAGTTGTATGTGGTTAGACACCTTGTATAATAGTGAAAACACACCCTTCCAAAGTCAGATTCAATTCACCTAAATCGGGTCACCAAAATCAATTGTTAAATGACGTATAATATACGACACACACATCTAAAATTCTCAATAAAATTATTTTCATACTGTTTGGTGGGAAAATTCAACAGTTATAGACTTTCGTTCTATTCCCCTGTTATCCCCGCTCGACCCAGCTATACTCTTATTACCTGAAAGGAATTGTGAAGCAAAAGGGTGAGCACAAATAGCCCAGTAAAGAATATCATGACTAAAGATAATCAAATTATCAATAGCATTCGTCAGTAATAAATCAGAGATTTAGAACATATGGTACATGATAACAAATTTTAACCATAGTTGCAGCGGAACGAACAATTCATTAGAAGAGTCAAATAGACCCTAATGTCTATTGTCTTCTCCATGCTAAAAGTCCACCAACAATGTTTTATCCCTGTAACATCAATCAACAGTTCTTATCCACAATCATGCGAATAATTCATAATCATAATTGTGTTGCTAAATTTCTCTTCGCACCCAGGACGAAGATAACTTTCATCACCTGTCTTTACCTGAAACACCAAAGATCATGGTTATACCAAACCACAGTTCCTGTTCATAATCATGCTAGTCAATTCACCTTTGCACTACGGGCCAAAGATATTCAACAATTAATCATTCATCTTTGCACTACAGGCCAAAGATATTCATCAATAGCTCATCTTTGCACTACATGCCAAAAATATTCACAAATCAACCGTTCATCTTTGCACTACAGGCCAAAGTTATTTATCAATAGTTCGTCTTTGCACTACTGGCCAAAGATATACATAAATCAACAGCTCATCTTTGCACTATAGGCCAAAAATATTCATCAATAGTTCATCTTTGCACTACAGGCCAAAGATATTCAAATTTCAAAGAAATATCTAATCATTTCAGAATTTATAGAAATAACATTTATAACCATGTTGATCAATTCACCTTTGCACTTAAGCTAAAGATATTCAATTGCAAACTCAATGGCCATAATCATACTAGTCAACAATTCATCTTTGCACTACTGGCCAAAGAGAACCCATAGTCATGGTCATACCAATAATCTACCAATCTTTACACTCAAGTCAAAGAGAACTTCCATCACCGTGATTATAAAAATGTTATATATGACAGTAAGAACAATATAATCAAAACATGGATCTAATTTCAAGAGTAAGATTCATAAATCAAAGATAATTTAGACATGGGAAAAAATATTTTTTTTACCGTGAATAGTACTCTGTGAATAGTAACTCATGAATAGTAACTCATAAATAGTAACTCGTGAATAGTAACTAATGAATAGTAACTCGTGAATAGTAATTCGTGAATAGTAACTCCGACATAAAAAGGTAAAATTTTTATAATAAAGTTCAGACCAATATTCCGGTGAAATGATGTTGAAAGAAATAACATCATTTACAAGAAAAATAACATCCCTTACCATCCTTTACGAATACGAAAGCAATAATACCCCTTACGAGTATAAAATCACGTCCTTTACCAAAATACCCTTTCACAAAAATAATATCATTTACAAAAATATTATTATTTACGAAAAATAACCTCATTTACGAAACATAATAACACCCTTTATAACAATGATATCCCTTACCTTAGTAGAAGAATAGTTTTGACTGAAATATCGGATATTATGCTGACGAAAACTTGCACCGTTATCAACACTTAAAATATCTAAACACTCACAAGAAATACGCTTGATACTATAGAGAGAGAATTTTCTGATTCTGGTGTGATTTTCATTTCTAAACTAAGCACCCTATTTATAGAAAAATACCAGGACACCAAAAGAGACTAACCTGCTACCGGAGGCTTCCCACAAATTTTCTTCCCGCACCACCAAGTTGACAAACCAAAAATCAGCATTTTACACCAACAAAAGGACAAGAGTGGGGCCCACAGTATATTTTAATCAAAAATTAATTCAGAACTTCAATAATTCATAATAAATAGCCCTTTTATCAGAAAAATACGAATCTTATATTCATTCCATAGGAAATTTAATTCTCTACAACTTTGTAGAAGAAAGTTTTTCCAAATTCGGAATGAAAAATGACCAAAATTTACATACGGATGTTTTTCAATTTTCTTCTTCTTTTTCTTTCTCTTTCCTCTTTTTCCATATTCTTCCACTATCTCTCTCTCTCCCCTTTTCTTCTTTTCTCATCCCCACTATTTCTTCCACACACACACACATATACACACACGTATATATATACATATATATATATATATATAATACAATATTTATAATTATTTAGAAATTCAAATTCTATTTTCTATCTCCCACCTCATTTACTCATAAACTATGAATTTATTGTAAAAATATCACCATTATTATATTATTATATTGTTACATTATACACTTATAATGTAATATTATAATAATATATTTGAATGAATTATTTTATCAGAAAAGATAAAATATCAATTTTCAACAATTGTTTCTTTTAAAAAAATTCCTCCATTAAATAAATATTTTCTTATCATTTTTATCAATAATTAATTATTCACAAATAATATGAATTATTGATTTGATAATTTGAAATACTGTGCAATGACAATCACTAATATAAAATATCAACGTAGCAATTATTGAATCAATAAAATAAAATATTGAACAGTAATTATTGTAACAATTATTGAGTAGTGACTTCTTACATACTAATCAATAATTAGAATTACTGTGCAATACCGTGTGCTACTGTATTTTAACCACCGGATATTTCAACAGTTTTAATGGTAACAACTACGCCGTTATTTTTTAGAAAACTCATTTTTGTCGTTTTCTTCATCCGACAGTTATTCCGTTGTGGGGTCCACCAATGACTGCGCCGTCGTATGAATATTCTCCGACAAAAAAAATATTCCTCGACCAAAATATTTCCCGACACAACGAATATTTTATGCCAACTTTCTTACTTTGTAAAATTTACATATGTCACCCTTAACTTTATCCTTTTATCAATTTAACCATTTACTAAAAAATAATAATAAGAAAAATTGAATACTTCTATTTCATAAAATCTGGGGTCTTACAGCATCACTGTAAATGACAAATCCATCCGAACCAGATGGTATCGTCAGAACAGGTGCCGAAATGAGTCTCCTCTTGAGCTCTTGCAAGCCCTTCTCGCATTCATCGTTTCATACGAATTTTGTATCTTTCCGAGTCAGCTGAGTTAATGGAGTAGCGATTCGGGAAAATCCTTCCACAAATCTCCGATAATAACCAGTTAAGCCTAGAAAGCTACGTACTTCGGTCACCGACTTCGGTTGCTCCCAACTTTATATTGCTTCAATCTTCGCTAGGTCAACAGATACTCCACGTTTTGATACCACGTGTCCAAGGAATGCTACCTCCTCAAGCCAGAACTCGCATTTCTTCAGCTTGGCATATAACTTGTTTTCACGAAACCTTTGAAGTACCAGCTTTAAGTGGTGCTCATGATCTTCACGACTTTTGGAATAAATGAGGATGTCATCAATAAAGACAACTACGAACTGATCCAAATATTTCTTGAATACACGGTTCATCATATCCATAAAAGCAGCAGGAGCATTAGTCAATCCAAAAGACATGACTAAGAATTCATAATGCCCGTATCGAGTTCTGAAAGTAGTCTTCGGAATATCCTCAGTTTTAATCTTCAGTTGATGATATCCAGAACGAAGATCGATCTTTGAAAAGAATTGTGTACCTTGCAATTGGTTGAACAGGTCATCAATACGAGGTAACAGATACCTATTCTTAATGGTGACATGGTTCAACTCTCGATAGTCAATACAAAGTCGCATACTCCGGTCTTTCTTCTTTACGAATAAAACAGGAGCACCCCAAGGAGATGTACTAGGACATATAAAATCGATGTCTAACAACTCCTGTAGTTGGACCTTTAACTCTTGAAGTTCTATAGGAGCCATTCGATATGGGATTTTAGAAATTGGTTTTGTACCGGGTTCAAGGTCAATAAAGAATTCAACTTCACGTTCCGGGGGTAGACCGGAAAGTTCTTTGGAAAATACATCAGGAAACTCATTAACAATAGAAATATCATTCAAACATGACGTATTGTGGTTTAGATCAGTGACATGGGCTAAGAAAGCTTGACATCCATTTTTCAATAAACGAATAGCTTTATGACTTGAAATAACATTGATTGATTTTAGTGGTTTGGTTGTTTGAATTCGCACAATAGGTTGGTTAGGAATATGAAAACTAACAACCTTACGAAAACAATCAATTTTGGCATGATAAGTGGTCAACCAGTCAATTCCTAAAATTACATCAAATGCAAGTATTTTCAAAGATATAAGATCAACAGGTAGGGTGAGGGTACCAATTTGAATCGAGCAAAATTTGTAAACTGTAGATGTAACGAAGGTTTCTCCTAACGGAGTTTCAACAGATAAGTCAAAGTCTAATTTCTCAGGTGTCAAGTTAAAACGTTGAGCACAAGCAGGTGAAATAAAAGAATGGGTAGCACCAGTATCTAATAAAGTGTAAACTTCGCAAGAGTTTATTATCAGCTTACCCGTAATAACCTCGTTCGGGTTCCTTGCTTATTGGGGCAGTTACGACAAAAGCTCTTCCAAGAACCACTGACTTTGACTTGTCAGGGATAGCCTTTCGAGTCACCATCCCTGCTGGACTTGGTTTTGCTACAGGACACACTTGAGCTATGTGCCCTTCCTCTCCACAGTTATAACGCACCTTGGATTGTTGTGTGCAGTTGGGGCTGATGTGTCCCTCTTGCCCGCATTTATAGTACACGACCGGCGGTCGTTCTCCTCCCCTAGAAACAGTTAATGTTGGTCCTGCTTGTCGATGCTTTCACGTTCTCATTGTTGTACCTTCTCTTCTTGAAATCTCTCCCCGACTCACTTCTTCTATTATCATGGCCACGATTACCACCGGAGTGGTTACCGCTTCTGGCATGATACTTTCCTCCCTGCTGGTTGTCATTGTTCCGATGACTGCTGCCACCAGTATGACCTTGGTTGTTGTTCTTTGGTTGAACATAATCATTATCTCGTTCTAATAACTGGGCCCTGTTCACTACATCCGAATATAGAGAAAATTTGTGAGAAATGAGGTATTGACGAATCTCGGGTTTCAAACCTCTCAGAAACATCCGCGTCATACGTTCCTCATTCTCCACCAAATGAGGTTCAAACTTGGATAACTCCGCGAACTTAGCCTCGTACTGGGACACAGTCATGTTGTTCTATCTCTACCTCTTTCATGTGACGAATACTTTCTGGAAAGCACTTGTCATTGAACAGTTTCTGGAACGCCTCCCAAGTCATCTTGAGTGCGGCAGGCTGGGTACGCTTCACAGATTCCCACCAGTAATCTGCCTCTCCACGGAACATAAAGGTGGCAAATGGAACCTTTTGTTCCTCCGTGCATCCCAAAACATCAAATATCTTGGTAATTTACTTAATTCAATTTTCTGCCTTGATTGGATCTGGCTTTCCCTGAAACTCTGGTGGTCCCAACTCTTTAAACTGCTTAGCAATGACAAGCCGCGAGTTGTTATTTCCACCAGTATTATGAACACGAGTCTCCCTCGTCTGGTTTTGCATGAACTGCAAAAAGCTTCTAAACATCCCGTCATATAGCCTTCCTGTTTACAGGAGGAATATAGCCTTCCTGTTCCACGCTCTCCTCGTTGGTGATTAAAGGTGTGTCAACGGTCTCATTCACTCTATTGTTTAAATTTTCAACTGCCATTCTCAATTACTGCCACAAAACAAGGGTTAATCAAACAAATTAACATATCACATATTAACCCTATATTCCAACCGACTAATTAAATAACAATTAAGCTTAGGTAGGACACACTAGCGAAGGTTTAACTTATCTCTCCCCTCCTAGTTTTATTCCCAGATCTCCGCCAGAGATCATATTCATAAGCTCTGATACCAACTGTGACTCTCATGGTGCTTCAACCACAGCACCTCACAATGGTACCTATCAGTTTGCCACCGCAGAACGGCGTCCCCTACGGAGAGTCTGGCTTCGGTGCATCCCCCCATAAACAGGAAGTCACCAGCGAGAGGCTCGGGGCTCTTTACTTATAGCTCTGATACCAACTGTGACGCCCCCAAAATAGGTTCAATACTCAACCCATTTTGAGTCGCCAAATACACTTAACAAAATTCAAATACAATCTTTTATATCACACGGTCGTGCAAAATACGACCACACAACTGTGAGTGTCAATACAGACATGTAGAAAATATTAACATTCAAACTAAGTCCTCATTACATTTATTATCACACTATTTTAAATAAAACAAATAGTGAGAACTTCTACAGCTCTAACTCTGACCATCACTCCATTTCCCGACTAGTACCCGCGATATTCTCATTTTCTGAAGAGAACAATGGAAGAAAAAGGTGAGCTCAACTAGCCCAGTAAAGAATATTATGACTAAAATAATGAAAAATAAATTATCGTTAGCCTTCAATAAATCAGATAAAATATTATGGACAACAAGTTTTAGATCAATATTCGCAGCGAAAATAAAAATTCATTAGAAGAGTTAAGTAGAGAATGATGTCTACTATCGTCTTTGATTTAAAAGTCCATCATCAATATTTTATCCCTGTAACATCAATCAATATACATCTCGAATCAAATATCCATCTTTGCACTACGGGCCAAAGATATTCATTTGTATCATCAGTTGGTCATGTTAATCTTAACACCTGTCCATCTTTGCACAACGGGCCAAAGATATTCATCAGGTAATCATTCATCTTTGCACTACAGGCCAAAGATATTCATCACGTAATTATTCATCTTTGCACTACAGGCCAAAGATATTCAGTTATATCACCATTTAGAACTGAGGATGATGAAAAATAATACGAATAACGATTCAATGAGATAAAGGACAAATATTAGAGAATTTATCCAAAGTTCAAGAATGAAAATCAAAACCTGGTTCCAATCAAAGATGATTTGGAAGAAAAAAAATATTTTTTTACCGTGAATAGTAACTCGACATGAAAAGATAAAAATTTCACAAGAAAGTTCAAACCAATATTCCAGTGAAATAATATTAGATGAAGCGCAAAACTCAAATAATATCTGATCATTTCAGGAATTATAGAAGCAATACTTACCGTAGTAAGTTTAGAGTTAGGAATCTGAAATAAAACAATATACGAAACTGCAATTGGATTTTCACCCGTCTGGCGGTAGTCCGCTCAGACAGATTATTTTCACAATTTAATAACAACTGAATACGAAGGGTTATTCACCAGGCATGCGGTAGTCCGCGTAGACAGGTTATTCCCACAGAATAATAAAGAATAGAATAACAACCGGATTTCACCATGCATGCGGTAGCCCGCGTAGACATGTTATTCCAACAGAATAATAAGTAATGGAATAACAACCCTTACGAGTATTGAAAGAAAATAACTCTCTTCATGAATACGAAAGAAATAATATCCCTTACCTTAAAATTTGGAGACTGCACTAGCGTAATAGCAGAATACTCTTCTTCTTTCTCTCTTATTCTCTCTATACTTTCTCTCTCTATAGCTTTAGTGAATTAGTGAGAAATAATGAAGAAATGAGCTTATATTTATAGGCTCGGCAGAGTAAGGGTAAAATAGTCTTTTCGTCATAATTTATGACATCATCGATCTATGACATCATTGCTTATCTCATCGCTCCGATGACATCATTGCTTACCTCATCGCTCCGATGACATCATTGCTTACCTCATCGCTCCGATGACATCATTGTTTGCATCATAAGAGTTCAAATTCAATTTGCACTCTTCCACCTCGTTTAACTTTGATACCATGAATTTACTATAATAATGTTACCATTCTAATCATACTATTATATAATCACATCATACTACTATAATGTAATATTATAACAATATATTTGAATAAGTTATTTTATCGAAAAAGATAAAATACCAACTTTCAACAAATGTCACATGTTAAAAATTCCTCCGTTTAAATTCACATTGAATAAATATTTTCTTATCATATATATCAAAAATTAATTATTCACAAATAATATTACAGAACTATAATATTGACAACCAGGTCGTTTCCAGGAAAGAGGAGGCCTTCCGATAAGGATTTCTCTTTACTAGCGCAATTAATCAACCTCTTTCCTAGACAGAACTTTCTTAGACATTGCCAATAATGCTATCTAATAATATTATTCAAATAATATGAATTATTGATTTGATAATTTGAAATAATGTGCAATGACAATTATTGAATCAATAATATAAAATAGCAAAGTATCACTTATTGATATAAAATATCAACGTAGCAAATATTGAACCAATAAAATATTATGCAATTATTGAATCAATACTATAAAATATTGAACAGTAATTACTGTAACAATAATTGAGTAAGCGTCTTCCTACGTAAGAATCAATAATTTGAAATATTATGCAATACCGTGTGCTACAGTGCAACACCGCATATTACTGTATTTTAACCACCGGGTATTTCAACAGTACTAACAGGTAATAATTTTGGCGTTATTATATAAAAAGGTTATTTCTGTCGCTTTCTATATCCGACATTCATTCTGTTGTGGGGTCCACCAATGACTGCGCCGTCGTACGAATATTCTCCGACAAAAAGAATATTCCTCGACCAAACGAATATTCTCCGACACAACGAATATTTTATAATCACTTGCTTACTTTGTGAACTTTGCACATCTCACCCATAACTTATCACATTTATCAAATCAACACCTTACTATTTCAACATAATATATAAAGAAAATTAAATCTTATTCATAAAATTTGGGGTCTTACATATTAGCTTGTTACATATATATTAATAATTTAAATTCATTAATTAATAAATTATATATATATATATATTAACTTACATATATATACACGATAAGGATCTTAGGCTCACCCAACTAAAAGTTCACCTAACTCACCCCCCTTTAGCGACTGACCGGACGACCGTTCGTCCATCGCTATATATAAAACCGTCGTCTATATGTTGTCCGTCGCTAAAAACTAAGACGACGGTTGTATATATAGTGACGGACCAAACCGTCGCCCGGTCCGTCGCTAAAAGGGGGTGAGTTGGGTGAGATTTTAGTTGGGTGAGCTTAAGTTCCGGACCGTTTATGTATATTAATAACTTACATATATATATATATATGTATATGTAGAGTCCGGTTCTTACGCGGACTCATCAGCGGACTCCATCAGCGGACTAAAAAAAAGGAATGGGCTGGCCGTGGGTCCCACTTACAAAGCTCACAAAAACAGAGTAATGCCATCACATTTTCCCCTTTCTCCTTACAAATCAGACTCTCCTCCTTCTCCTGTAACTCCCTCTCTGGCTCACTCCTTCGCTCTCTGTCCAAACTCACACGCCTTCGTCCAAACTCATTTTTATCAATTCCTTTCATTTTTTTGCCTTCTACCCATTCCATTCCATTCTGTTATTCTCTACCTATGGAGAACATATACACCCTCCATTCAGCCCAAAACAAGTTCATGACTCCTTAAAGCTACCATTGGTTCGGCTAGAAGAGAATAGAAGTTCCAATAAACTGAAATTTCAGCTAAATCATCGTGAGCTTTTAGGGCACTGAGCGAACTCCCCAGTCTGACGAATTTGAAATTCACACTGATTACAAAGCTTGCAGGTGAGAAGTAAAATGATGGTCTGACCAGAACGCCCATCACCATTTTCGTTCTCCTTCTCGGTGCAGAGGTAAAATCCGAGCTCAATTCAATTCATGGTTTATTTGGGTCGATTTGGGTTTCTGTCATGTAAATATTTTAGTTGTGGTTTTCACAATTTTATCATATTCTAAAAAGTTAATTACCAAATTTGATCATTATAGGTTTTATTCAAAATGAATAACGTGGAAGCAGAGTATGGCATGGGCGAAAATTTAGAGTGGGAAGAAGAGGGGAATGTAGACTTTGAATTAGAGAGTGGGCTAAATGAGGAACAATATGTTGATTCAGATCCTAATTTTTCAGATATGGTGTATAATCCTCAAGTAGCACCAGAGCTGAAACCAAAAATAGGTCAAGAATTTCAAACAATAGATGATGCTTTTAGTTTCTACAATGCATATGCGAAAATCTCTGGCTTTAGTGTTCAGAATTGGTCTGAAAAGAAGAGACGGGGAAGCAGTGAGATCATAAGGAAAGAGTTTGTTTGTTGGAAACAAGGGAAGGCTACAACAGTAGCGAACATTGAGACAACAAGGTGCAGGGGATCAATTAAAGAGGGTTGTAAAGCAAAACTTGCTATTGTGATGTCACCTTCAGACTTATATGTTGTTAGTATATTTGTTGAGGGTCATTGTCACCCATTAACAACTCCACGAAAAACACATTTTTGCGATCTCACCGCAATATATCGACTGCCCAAAAGGCCCTGACTCAACAGCTTCAGATGTTAAATATACCATCGCATCAACAATTCAATTTGCTTGGAGTGCAGGTGGGGGGGTTTGAGAATATTGGTTGTACCCAAAGAGATTTGTATAATCTTGAAAGAGATAAGCGCAATGAGATGAAAGGACATGATGAACATATGTTGCACGAATTTTTAATGGGTGAACAAGGAAAGAAGCCATCATTTTATTTCAAAATTGAGTCAAATGATGAAAACATGATTACTCATTGTTTTTGGGCTGATTCAACCTCTAGACGGGATTATAATTTTTATGGTGATGTAGTGATATTTGATACTACGTACAACACTAATCAGTATGGATTAATTTTTGCGCCACTAATGGGGGTTAATAATCATGGTCAAACAATAATATTTGCATGTGCATTCTTGAGTAATGAGACCATAGATTCAGTTGTTTGGCTTTTCAACCAGTTTTTGGAAGCTATGCTAGGTGATGCCCCTAAGATGATCATTACTGATCAAGATCCAGCTATGACAAATGCAATTTCACAAACTCTACCAACAACATTTTATAGATATTGTAGTTGGCATATTTTAACTAAATTTTCTGAGAAGATAGATTCAGTTAAATACAGTGCTTACTATAAGGAGTTTTCAAATTGCATTTGGAAATCAGAGATTAAGGAAGAGTTCGATTTGAAATGGATAGAGCTGGTTGAGAAGAGTGGGTTAAATGACAACAAATGGCTACAAACAATGTATCAAATTTGTGCTAAATGGGTGCCGACATATATGAATCATGTTTTCTCGGCTGGAATGTCAAGTAGCCAACGAGCCGAAAGCTCTCACTCATTCTTCAAAAAATATGTTTCAAAAAATAATTCATTGGTGGATTTTATGATTCAGTTTGGTAGGGGACTTGTGCGTCAATGTCATGACAAATTATTGGCGGATCACAAAGACATGATTCAAAAGCCTAAAATGAAAATGCTACACGAGTTTTTGGTGCATATGGTTGATATCTATACACATGAAATATTTTTTAAATTTCAGGATGAGATGTGGGAAAGCTTGACATTTAAATTTGAGCTTATAAATGAGGATGAAGATCATTGTGTGTACAACATTGCAAGAAAAAGTGGAAGTAATTATCCATTGCGACACATTCATAGTTTCGAAGTTGTATCTAAATAATTTATGATGCCTTTTTTGTTGCAGGTATTCACCTTGTCATGACGACGCAATTCCCAACACAAGTGTAGATAATGATAGTTATTCATCTCTAGGTGATTATAAAAATCCTCTTATAAAGGATATTTTAATCATAGAGTTTTCAACTAACTTTTTGTTTTTCATTTCAGGAATATCACTATAACTTTTACGTGGAAATGATGGATGAGATTTTGTCTTTCATATATTTGGTTAAGGTTGCCATGTTGGGCTTGTTTTACAGTGGTTGTATTAGACTATGGTAGATTTGAAAACTCTAATTAGTGTCGGTTTGTCTTAGATTAATTTGAATGTATTTGGATGTAATTCCATGTAATGTGATTGATTTTGGATGTAATTTGATGTATTTTTGTATTTGGATGTAACATCCAGCTTCACATTATTGTAATTAAATGCTCATATGTTAATTAGATAATGTTTGGTGTTAGAGATGGTATTATTCCAAAATTGTCATTGATTTCGATGTATGAAAGCCATGAACTGCCTTGAGTTTTCTTTCTTTTTCGTTTTTCCTTGAATGACTGTTCAAATTGCTTGTTGGGAGCAAATTCTAGCTGGACTAATATGCAGGATGTTGCCTATGTTTAAAAAGTATGGTAAAATTTTAGAAATGTAAGCAAAAATGAGCTGTAATGGGATAAAGTGTGGCATTTTCAGATTTTATCTATAATGTTGCTGGTTAGTGGAGAAAATTGCATAAACTTGGGTCTGGGTCAGATTTTATCATTTGTTTTCATCCCTTCAAGTTTTCCAAATTTCAATGTTGGTTTTGCTCTCAGTAATTTCTCTTAGTAGGCGTTAAGATATAGTTAAATAGGTTTAAACCCAATGCTATTTATTCAACAAACATAACTCAACAGACAGTTGTACAAAATGGGGACTACCAAATAGGATTCTAAACAATAATAACATTGGTTTTTCATTTCAAGTCTTTAACCTTAAGTGTCTAGACTGTAACATTCCAAACTTTCAATGCAGTGCACTGCAGCAGCCGCTGCTGATAATCTGCAGTATAAGCTTAACGAAATACCCACTTTGTGATATTTCAAAATCCATGTCTGATTGTTTCCAATTTTTAGTATGTTATAAGGGGTATTACATAATATATTACAAAAATATATCCCAGCCGAAACGAACATCTTAAACAGTTTTTACACAGGCTTTAAACAACCTAGTTAAAACAGTTTCCTACCAAACTCAATTTGCTGACTCTAACTTCATATTAATTTGTCCAACCCACTTAATTCACTCTATAAAACATGCTTGAAGAGCTTAGAGATCACAAGCTTGACAAATTTCCTTTATTTATGCCGACAACCTCTAAGAGGACTTTTATCAAACATAACATGGGCATCCATTTTTGGGACAAAGGTCATAAAAGTTAATACATACAATAAGTCCTGTTTTTCCTCCCTTATTACTCTGCACAACAACAACTAATCTCCTTCTTGCTAATTTGTAGATATCACATCCACAATTCACATTGTATCACATATAACTAACCAATTTTAATAAAACTCATAACATGTCTTCTATTTGCTGCAGATTTTCAGTTTGATAATGCTTGATTGTAGTTTTAATGTTAGTAAGAATCTTTAATTTAGCTGAAATTTCAGTTTTATGGAACTTCTATTCTCTTCTAGCCGAACCAATGGTAGCTTTAAGGAGTCATGAACTTGTTTTGGGCCGAATGGAGAGTGTATATGTTCGGTAGGTAGAGAATAACGGAATGGAATGGAATGGGTAGAAGGCAAAAAAATGGAAGGAATTGATAAGGATGAGTTTGGACAAAGGCGTGTGAGTTTGGACAGAGAGCGAAGGAGTGAGCCAGAGAGGGAGTTACAGGAGAAGGAGGAGAGTCTGATTTGTAAGGAGAAAGAGGAAAATGTGATGGCTTTACTCTGTTTTCGTGAGCTTTGTAAGTGGGACCCACGGCCAGCTTATTCCTTTTTTTAGTCCGCTGATGGAGTCCGCGTAAGAACCGGACTCTGTATATATATATATATATATATATGTGTGTGTGTGTGTGTGTATATAAGTTATATATTATATATATTAATAATTTATATTCATTTATTAATAACTTACGTTCATTAATAACTTATATTCATTGATTAATAACTTTTATATATATATATATATATATATATATATATATATATATATATATATATATATATATAGAAATTTGATCATGTCCGGGAGTCCGGACCTTGCTAAAATACGGACCCTTTTTTTGGGTTTTTTTTAAAAAACAACTAATAAAAAATGTATAATATTTTATGAAAATAGAAATTTTTCGTAATACAGTGTTTTGAGTATGATTTGGATACATATAACAAAACAGGTTGTACATACTGTACATACCTGTTTTGTTATATGTATCCAAATCACACCCAAAACACTGTATTATGAAAAATTTCCAGTTCTATAAAATATTATACATTTTTTATTAGTTGTTTAAAAAAAAAACAAACAAAAAAAGTTCGTATTTTAAGAAGGTCCGGGAGTCCGGACCTGATCCGGCCTCTCTCTCTCTCTCTCTCTATATATATATATATATATATATACATATATATAGAGGATGAATCTAAAGTATATATCTTTTAAATGACATCTCTCTCTTAAATAATATATCTTTATTAAAACTACGTCATTTTGAAGATTCTTTTAAAAAACAAGTGGGGTCGCAGGATGATATTTTTGTAAATTAAAGAAAAGCAAGTAAGACCACTATTTTTTAATATTATTTTGTTTTTTAGAAGTATTTCCAATATGACATATATAGTTTTAATAAATGTATTTTATTTAAGAGATGTATGCAATATTATATATATATATATTAACTTACAAAACTATAGTTATTAGCTTTTTACATATATATTAATAACTTACATATATATATATATTAACTTACAAAACTATTAACTTGTTACATATATATTAATAACTTATATTCATTAACTAATAGTTTACATTCATTAAAATCTTACATTATTAGTATAACTTTACATTCATTAATATTTAGTAACTAAATAAAATCTTAGTAATTTAGCAAAAAAAAAAACTTCAGTTTTTAAATCTGCCAGAAACGGAAAAGGATATTATCCGTATTCGGATATTATTCCAAATACCGGATATAGATAATATTTTTAAAATCCGCCAGTTACCAAATACGAATACGGATTAATTTTTTCGAATACGGATACACTAGTATCCGGATCTGTATATATTCATTTACAGCCCTAATCATAAGTAAATTTAATAATTCCACCAAGATTCTCTCTCACATGAGGTGAACCCAACTTACTATTCATGTGAGGAGGAACTTGTGTGAAAATATTAATTCTCTATTATTTATCACCATTTAGAAAGAAAATTGATATTTTCACATGACTTTTTTATATTTTCACATGAAAATTATCGCTATAGATGTATAGCGATAGTAAAAACCGTCGCTATAGGATCTATAGCGACAATTTTCATGTAGAAATATCAAAAAGTTATGTGAAAATATAAGTTTCCTTTAGAAAATGCAACTATGTAAAGAGATTCATGCCAATTTTGCCTTGGAAAAACAACCAAAGGTAAAGAAGAGGGCAGAGCTCATACATCTATATCAAGGCCCTGCGAAATTCAATGTCCAGAGCTCTTTTGAATTATCACTAATAATACACTTGAACTAAAAATTAATGGTAATTATACACTATAAAAATAAAGAGCAGGAAATTATTTGAATTATCACAACATACAACATCATGGAGCCTAATATCTAAACATCAGTTTCATGCCCCCAGCTTGGCCCTTCACATCTCAATGTCTTCCAAGTCTGGTAAAGGAAATCGAAGTATTGCTGCAATTCCCGTCAACTGAGCCAATTCTGTTATACCATAATAACGGTACCAGTTAGTCAAATGATACCTCAAAAGAAACAAAATTAAACAGTCATTCGAAAAATGCTCTTCTATTCCCGTTCATTTTGTATACTGGGTTATTATAGCACGATTGTCTGGTCCGTTTCATTTTGTATACAGGGCGATTATTGCATGCTTATGGTAATCTAAAATGGTAGAGCATAAACTTATATATTTCATAGATTCATATAGATCATAGTAATAATTATGGATAGTTAGTTATAATAAGAAGAATAACAGGCCGATGCATTGATATCTCTTTGATGACACAATTCATAACAATGTTGTCTTTCGTCCTGTAACCTCAATTCAAATGGTCACGCTAAAATGCTGAATCAATTAATGGTCTATGCATCTTCGATCACAACCTATGTAAAAGAACTCAGTCTCAGTTTAGATTTTAATGTTCTTAGTGTGTGTGGGGGGGGGGGGGGGGGGGGAAGAAGAAGAAACCTACTTCGTGTCAACGTGTGTAAGTTGGAGGGGTGATCATGCTATAAAAAAAAAAGTTCAACGGTCTATAGTCATCATATCTTCAACATCTTTCAAAAGACCTTGTATTAAAATCATCATGTTTTTCTCACAATTTCTACTTATCTTCTTTGATTTCTTGCTTCACCCAATTCATATTTAAACATTTATGTATAAGATGAAGTAACTCAATGCAAATGTAGTCCCACTCCAAACACAACCTTTATTATACCTTTTAACTTCTAAGTGACCAAAGAAAAGGTTATCTAGCATTCTTTCCACTAATAATGCCTAGGAAATACTGAGAGTTGGGATGCAACCATTTTTTAAATAAAGGATGTCTAGGTTGGGATAAATATTGAGCCAGGTTCAAACTTAAACCAGAATATTAAGTATGACATGAAAAGAGGAGACAAATAATTGAAAGGATAAAATGTACTTACGCTCTCCTGAAACATGCATCGATGAGAATATGTGAGCAGTGCCCCCTGAATCCTTTACTGAATCGACTAAATTGACATATCGTTTCCTTGTTGCGATATCAGAACTCCTGCAAAAGCAAAAAACAGGTCCCGTCAATTGGAAACTGATAAATCATAGACCTTTGTCAAGTAACTGTGGTAGAGATCTTTAAGGGTGCAATGCCCAGAAGTTAAAAGGAGGTATATGGTTACATATGATAGAATATCAAATATCACACACGAACAACTTAAAGAGCTTTCAATAAAAAGAAATGAAATACAAGTGCGACTATAGTAACTATTCTTAATAAAAATGTTTGGGTGTCGATATTTTCTGACAGTCTGTCTAAAAGAGAGAGAATGGAGAGATCTGCACTAACATGTTCCAGAAGCGGCATGCAAATTGGAAGAGCAAGTGAATTTGTGACATGTGATACTAGCACATACTCAGCAAGACTCAAAGAAAAGTGCTGTAGTTTTTGAATTCGAAGTCACCATAAAATTGCAATTAATAATAATCTCAATAGAAAGAGGCCGAACTAAGCCATCCCTCACTGACTCTAAGTACAGAGCTCGAGTGTATATAGATCAAATGCAAGCAGAAATCACTTATTTTACTTCCTCATAATACCGACAATACAAAAAATTGCCATGCAAGAGTCAAGATACATATTGTGAGTTGTTAAATATGAAAGAGGAGCGAGTATGACAAAAAGAGGGGAGCGTGTTCAATGAGCGGACCCTAATAACCCAAGTGAATCAAATTGCCCGAACAAGACAATCCGGAACAAAAAAGTCGGAAAAACAGACAAGTGTGGGAGGATTCCTTAAGGTTTGCCCCCCGGGTTTGGCCCCACTAGGGTTCAGCACCCTAAGGGTTCAACCTTCTATCTTAACCAATGATGCTTTCTTGGCCTGATTGGATTACCGAAAGATTTCCAAGCAAAGCTTGGACAAGATCGATGAAAAGATGACTAAGTGTTGGAAGACCCCTAGGGTTCAGCCCCATAGTGGTTCAATCTTCTGATTTGGTCCAATCAAAGATGTTTTCTTGCCTTGATCCGAATTACCAAGCAAAACAAAGGTGAAATAAACAAACCAAGCAAAAAAAGATAACCCGACTAGGAAATGCCCCCTAAAGTTCGGCCTCCCTAGGGTTCGGCCACTCGTAGGGGGTGCTCCTCCTCAACTTGGTTCGATTGATGATGTCTTCTCGATTTGATTTGAGTTAGCAAATGAAACGAAGACTAGATCAACGAAACCGGGCGAGAAAGGATGACTACCTAAGGAGTGCCCGTCCCTCTAGGGTTCGGCACCCTAGGGTTCAACTTCTCTAATTAAATTACCGGAACGAAACAAGGACAAAACAAAAAAAACGAACGGAAAAAGAACAAAAGGACAAGGGTGCCCCTCGTTCCCCTTAGGATTCGGCCACACAGGTCTTGGCCTCCTAGGGGGAGAAGGAATACCCCTTCGTGATCTTGAATGTTATGCAAAACGGACCTTAATTGGAACAACGATATTGAAACAAAGGAAAGAGATTAGAAATTCATGAGGATTTAGGATTTAAGAAATTCATGTCGAGATCCTTCGAAGCTTTCTGAAGAATTCGGGCGACGTGATATCCGAATAAAGAAAGAAGAAAAAGAAAGTATGAGTTGAACAATGAGACCTTGTATGTGAAGACTTGAGAGGAACCTCCATGAGTTCCTAGGTAGAAGATTTGTAGAGGCAACTCATCGTGAGAAATGGTTGAGGGATTTGGATTGAAAGCTAGAAGGACAAGACGATTTGGGCATCACTTTGGACAACTAAGGATATTTCTAAAATTTCACCTGAGGTCACATGCCAAACACATAACTCAGACATGTGCCAGGCACATAATCAGTTACCAGGAGACCCTATAACCTTCATTGAATGGAGGGGACTTTTGATTCTCTGACATTCCAAGATATACAAGAAGGCTCTCTAGAGTTCTGTCATGTGTTGTCCTAGTGATTGCCTACCTGTTCTTCTCCCCTCTATAAGCCTTAGATCATTTTCCATACTCTTCGTGGATTTCTCTTCTCCTCAGCCAATTCAAAACCATAATTGAGCGAGGTACGATTTCCTTGTCTACATATACAAAGTTTACCAAAAGCAAAATAATGGTTCTAATGAAGCCTACAACTCGACGGACCATGAAACTAGCATACGATACTGTCAAGAATAATAAAATAAAATATACAATGTAAAGTGAAAAGAAAAAGGGAATGCAAGGAACAGAAGAACGTACATTACAAAAGAGCAACCTATGAAACATTGAAACATTCATTAATTTTGAAGAAATCCCTGCAATTATACTTTTGCTACATTCCAGAGAAAAACAGTTGAGATCAACAATTCAACAGGTAAGTATCTAGCCATTCAACAGCCATCAAGTTGGCAGCAGACATTTATGCTCGGTTTCTCTTTAGCCTACTATGAAAGTATTGTACATGTTTTTTCTAAAAGAATTTGCCTGGCAATGCCATCATTACTGACCTAAAGAGCTCATCAGTGATAAGAAGTGTTTGCACAGCCATGCGTTCATGGGCAACTTCAACATGTTTTGGTCCGTAACATGCACGAGTTGGATCCTACACAATATCATAGAAGTCTTAACAAAAATTCATCAGAGAATTGAAAACATTCATATTGTTATAAATATAGAATTGTTTATTTGTGTGTGTGTATCACTGCAGGGCATGGTTGATACAAAGAAAGAAGCTAGTGAAGCCTTTGTGCAAGTAGGTCATCCCTTGGGGAGAGGTCTTCATTGCACTCCCACTAAACATTTGTGTAACTTTGTCAGCTTTTTGGGACATTCAGTACTGGATTTTTGTCAATAACATGGGACAGAGGGAGTAATAGAAGTAACACAATATATTTATGCTCCTCCACAATGGAGATTATTGTCCACACACACACACAGAGTGAAGGGACATTCAACAAATTGGTAAAAATATTCAATGATCGTATATCTGAGACTCGAGGAATGATGCAAAAATAGAGAAGAACAAAAAAAAAATTAAAAATCAAGTTGTAGAATTCAGACTCCATATGAGCAACTTTGTACTCAAAAGGATCTTATTCTCGAAAAATATGGGGTAACAGGAATGATTGAAAAAGATCTAGTACTCTTACAACTTTGGCAAGAACCATATAATTTTGTTACAAGGATCGTATTCTCCTTTATAAATAAGCAAATGTTTAGAGTAGTCTTCTCCTTTAAGAATAGTCTTTCTAGGTGTTGCTTGCTCTAACTTTAAACAATGCCAGGTCAAGTTCTCCTACTCTTTCTTACCCATGGAGGTTCTTAGAAAAATCTTCTTCATGTAAAACCTGCTTGCTGATTTTAACAAAGACTACAGTAATTGACATTATGTCTTTGTGAGCCTCAATCAATGAACTACTGTTCTAATAGATATTATAGATATTAGAATTACATCATGTAGATAAGTTTGAAAGATAGGTAAGTTGCTGTCACAGGTTATTATAACATAATCTGGTCCTGTTTTGTTCATGCTAACCAAATTCCTTCCAAAAGAAGATGGAATTAATTGACAAGTATCTTCTCTATAAACATTTTCTGAAGGTTTATGGACTAAGATCATTGTCTAATTTTATATATGAAATGAAGCATACATCTAGGATAGAACCTGACATTTGAAAGCATGGTGAAGAAATCCTTAAGAACTCGAACCTGAATAATCGAAAGAAAAAAAACATTGTCAGTGCTAAAAAAACATGGGCAGAGAAAATGTAAGATACATAAAGGGAGATGTTGTAAAGCTACCTCCTGCGCTGCTTTTGTATCTTTTATCATATTCATCACAATTGGAGCATCCAGAACTTCTCTTAAACTATGCCTGTGTACCACGTGGAATTTAGATATCAATAAAGAGCTCGCTTGTAACAAATAAGTTCATGACAGCAAGGTTTCAAGTAAAATTGAACGTGAGGCTCGTTCGCAAATGATTTAGAGAACAAACACTAAGAGCATTCACAACAGTTTCCCCAATAAACTCTCTATCCCCACATTTGAAGAATATATCAATAAATCAATATCCAACAGTTTCCTTATCCTTATATAATTTTTTATTTTAATCCCTATATATGATTTGACTCCTCAGGGTGAGGGAATCAAAAGAGCGTTTCCTATTTATGTAAAATGACATTTCACACCCTATTTATTGAGATTTTATGTTGGTTAAAGGATCTTATCTCACTTAATTGATGATTTGGGTATGCCTATCAAATTCATTCATTTTTATTTTTTAAACAGAGGATTTAGAGAAGAGAGAGAACTATAAAAAAAAAAAAATCAGTTAAATTTTGATTTTGATCATTTTTGTAAAAAATATTACTACTAATTATAAATTTTATTATTTTATAATTAAAATAATATTGTTTTAGTTCTCATAAACACATAATGATCGTTGCACTTTTTGATTTCTAGCAATATCTATTTTTAAATTAAAATAATTGCAATTTTTAAATTCAAACAACAATTACTTTTAAATAAAAAATAGTTACAACGGTCAAAACATGATTTGACTGTTGTCCAACTTTCAAATTTTAACTTTTAACTTTTAAATTTTAAATTTCAAAATTTAATATTTAAAGAATCAATATAAGGAACCTGTTGGGTACATAGTGAAAAAATTGAATCCCTATCCTACAGAATAACCCAATAACACTGCAGAGTAGGGATAGAGATAAGGAAACTGTTGTGAATGCTCTAAGAAATAGCAACCCCGTTGGATGTCCCAAGCCCATAAAATTCATTGAAGATGCCCAAATATGAATATACAAATATTAACAAACAATACTCTAAATAACTCTATTGGATACACATAATTGATGATCCCCCCTCCCCACGTAACAATGCAATGGGTGAGAGCTTTGAGATTTCTTCAAATTATTTCTAAATAAGTAATGGAGAGGTCACATCCTCTGGAAAGTATATTATTAAGGAATTCCCCACAGTCCCTATTCAAATAAATTAATGTCGTTTTGATGTACTGTTTCAATTCGATTGAAGACGGAAACTATAGGTAAAGTTTGTTTCTAATTTTGGTCATTTTGCATAAATTCTGATAGTTTCAATTGCTCTGAAATCAGAAACTTTTTGAGAATTTCGATAGAAACTTGAATCCATTATAAGAAAATGAACATACATTCATGAAATGGGCACCACCACCCAACAGGAGTATCCCTGCAGCATTCAGTGTATCAATTGATGGATATCTAGCAAATATCGTTTCGTCTAAGGATAAGGTATGTTTAGCTTTTTAGGCAAAATGGTATTTGCTATATATATCCATCCACTAAAAGATTCATAAAGTAACACCTGCCTTTCATAAGTTAACTGAGACAGAGATAATAGACTGCTAATGACGGTGCTGCTTACTTGCTCTTGACTGTTCAGAGTCTAATAAAAAGAACTTAAAATGCCTGGATGCAAAAGAAAACAAATATAGTATAATATGGAGCACCACGTACTGCCTGCTTTGTCCCCATTTTTCCAACATATTAGACCAAGATAGAGTAATAAACTTATAATTATGAGGGAAATCACATGGAGAAAGATGGCTAGATCACATGGTTAACCATGATTAACAAGGAAAGCGTGTAATAACCCTCACCCTATGGAAGCAAATGATTAGGAAAATGTTCTGTGGTGGTAAAATGTTCAGCTATGAAACCGAAAATGAGCTGAAAAGACGCTCATGCCTTTATTAAATAATTAAAAAATAATAATAGCTGAGTATGTTGAGATGGATATGCAGCAAGTCATAAAAGAAAAACCAAGAAACTAAAAATGCTTGTTTTCCGGTAGAAGTACAATCAATCAGAACAGGTATTCAGACCTCAAACCAAGTTCTGACAACTTGACAGCCTGAAGTTGTCCATTGCTCAAATCGTTGCGCTTCCCCAATAGAAAAAATGTAAAAAAATATTGATCTAATTCATTTAAAGAAGAAAACCAGATAAGGTGGCATGTCATCTGCACTAACACAGTAAAGACAAAAAGGTTCCACCTAGAAAGAAATATCAGGTACAAGTAAATGATTCCTAGAAAGAAATATCAGGTACAATTAAATGATATAAAGTACATATGATGCTATGAGTTTAGTTGCAGGAGAAAATATATGTAGGTAATCTCAAGTAGGTTGGAACTTCAGAAAATAGATGTACCCAACCTCAAGCAGTTGGGAAACAGGTAAATTCCAAGCCCATAAACAGACAATAGGATATGAAACCTTAAATTCTGCTAGTAATGAAGACACAAGAACATTAGTTTCAACTTTCGACGATATTATCATCATAATAATTATGTCCCTGAAATGCTCAATTAAGTCTTTTGGCAACTATTGAAGGCAGTGCGCTAATTATACAGTCATACTTGTATCCAGAGGTAGTGTGCACAAGCATTATGCGTGACTTGTTCTCAATTATAGCTCTCAACTCCTTCCTTTCTGCCTCCAACATTAGGTGACGATGAAATTGATCCTGAAACAAATGGAAAAACAATTCTCAAATCTAAATGCACCAATATATCAAAAAGTTGTAACTTCATTTTATGCAAGCTAAATTTTAGTACTCAATTTTTACAGCTTCCATCATAAGAAGAGACAAATAAATTACACAAGGACTCCCTTTACACAATAACTGCTTACAAAACAATAATAACTGAAAAACACTAGATTTTTCACACACCCTTGTAAATCCTGGACTTGCAATCACCGCACAGCGAACAACCTGGAAGTCAATATGTTTCAGGAAAGCCTGTAATGCACGAAGAAATGCATGAGGCCCACAAAATGCATAAAATCAATGCGCTGAAGTGACAATAATAAATAGTAACAGAACTCACCTGTACGACATTATCGAAGAATTTATTCAAAGCCTGTAATGCAAGATAGTTTATAAGAACTCAATTTATTATAATCATAAAAAAAATCTACCAACTCTCCACCATCACAACTTGAAGAGATGTTAAGTGAAACTGGCCATAAAAATAACTAAACAAACATACTTTGTCATAACCAGCTATAGCAGGTCCATGCTTTCGAGGAATTGAAGCTTCTATCCGAGAACGATTAATTGTCACACTGTTGACAGAGTATCAAATTGAGAGTTCAATTTTGATAGATCCAATAAAATTTGACAAATAAAATACTTGTGCAACAGAACTATATCCTTGTACTTCAGCACAATATAATTTGCATGTATTATTTTCAAGTTAACAAGGACTTAAGTTCCTATTGTAATAGGATTTTTAGCATCTGGCTTCCGTAGACCATAGTGAAGACCACTTCTACAAACTTATATTGTATTCAATCCAATTTATGTCAAAGGCATTATTGCATAATATTTTCTATTACAGATATAGATAATCAACTCCCAAATCAAAACCACTATTCCTCAACCTGAATATTTAAATAATGCATGTCTAGTCAAGGGGTTGACAGTGTGCTCTCAAATCAAACTGTGAAATAATCTTAAATTCGAATAAATGTGATGAGTTTTGCAGGTTCCTTTTTTGTAAGCAATTGAACTTAAATATCTAAGCTTCCAAACATACAAGTTTAAATTGTGAAAGCTGAGTTGCCAGGGGGAAGTCTTTCAGGAAGGAGAGGCATTGCAAACTCAAGAAGTAGGATTCCAGATTGTTAGTCTTGGGAATGAGCAAAAACAAGCTTATGGATAATGAGGTATAATGCAAACAAATATTCCCACAGGTGTTAGACTAGCAATTGAAGAGGGATGTCAAAGAGCAAGTATGGATGATTCTTTGCACTTGAGGGGAAGTTCATACATAAAGAAAATCAGTGTTCGAAAAGTCAGCCAACTAGTCGGCGACTAGGTCGGGGTCGGAGACTCACCGAGTCGACTAGGGCCTAGTCCTTTAAGTTGGTCGCTGGCCGACTAAGTCGGGCTCTAGTCGGCGACTAGTCGGTCAAGTCGGAAGATGATGACAACGAAGAGGAAGATGAGAATTATGAGTTTGAGTTTGATGGAGAGCAAGTCTTGGAGGGATATGGAGAAGAGGAGAAGGAGTGATTGACTATTAATTTTGTACTACTTAGTTTCATTTGGTTAATTGGTTTTGAACTTAGAGCGTCGAACTATTTGGTTTTACTTAGTTTTCATGTTTTTATTTGATAATTTGTGTTACTTATGTTATTCTACTTACTCAAAACTTATGAATGAGGAAGGAGAATATATATTTAAAAAAAAAATTGAAAATCCAACTAGCCGATTAATCCCTTAGTCGCTAGTCGGTAGCCAACCGACCTGGGACCGACTAGCGACTTTTAGAACACTGAAGAAAATTGGTTAGAAGCTGCTACCTTCTGATCAAGAGAGAAGAATATTCTACGTAACTGGATGTGGCTATTGTCTAGGTTTGTAAGTGCACACATAAAATTACTAAAGTACGAACAATTTGGCCAATGACTATACAGTAATGTAAACAACAAATCTCTAAAGCTGCTATAGACAATTCCTCCTCTTCTAAAGCTCCCACACTTCTTTCCCGTTATAAATACTAAAAATATGCAGTGTAAAGACCTCATAGATTCCTCCTTTCCCTTATAAATAGACCAGCTAAGAAAAAGGTTTGGAACAAAGCTAA
The DNA here is from genome assembly GCA_020205555.1 of Panax stipuleanatus. Classification (NCBI taxonomy): domain Eukaryota; kingdom Viridiplantae; phylum Streptophyta; class Magnoliopsida; order Apiales; family Araliaceae; genus Panax; species Panax stipuleanatus. Next base: position 127,321,410 of record CM035124.1, read on the forward strand.
TCATTACCAGGAAAAAAATAACAAGTGCCAAATCTTTTCTTTAGCAAGAAAATGAAGCAATAGATGGTAAACAATCTCAGCATCTCTCGTACACTGATATACATAAAGCACCAATATAAAGTAACAGTAACTTTTCAGTTAACGTACCTTTTGCCTATAAGGAAGATTTGAGCCAATCCTTCTTGCATCATAACCACAGCCAGATCAGCACTTGCAGAAGGATCTAGAGAGCAAAGAGCTAAAGTGAGAATATTGTAGATGTTTTCTAGTAGAAATAGATACTTTAGTTATAGAAGAGAAGATACAAAGTGAGGGGGACTCGATCAAGAGAAATTGGAAATAAAAACAAAACCACACATATTTAAGGAAGTGTATCCCACCCATCCCTACAGAGATCTGAAACTGAAATGGCTCAAAAAACACCCATAGCAGATGCCCACAGTGAAAAAAGAAAAATAATTCGATCTCTTAGCAAGTGCAAAGACAATTGTTTCTCCCTAAAGAGTTTCTTACTTTATTAGCACTATCCTTAAAGCATATTAAAGTTTTTACGAGAAGAATTTTCTAGTCAGAGTAGTTTACATTATTTTATTTACAACAATTTTTCTCTCGCCGAGCTTCTTTCTCATACCATATATACTTGCATGCTTGGCTGAAATGTAGACATCAAAGTTGTCAAGGTGAAAGGCGCACCCTAGGAGCCAATGCCCTCTGTAGCCTAGAGGCAAGGCGCATGCATGAGGAGTGTGCCCTTTCGAAACGAGGCTCCAATAAATGAAATGTAGGAAATTATTATAACTCTAGACACTCAACATTTCCCTTTATCCTTTTACATTTTTAGGTTAAAAAAACAAAAAGGAAACAATTCCTTTTACCTATATAGCTACTTCAACTACTAACATGCTTAAACAATTTAAAAGGAACTCATCAATTAAAAGCGTATAAACCAAAACACAAGTCAATAAAAGATCCATTAAGATACTTTATCGTTTAATGCACGTAAAGTAAGAGAAAGTAAATAGGATAAATAAATTCAAGATTCAGATCAAAAATTTATCTCACCAAAACGACAAAGCAAGCATTTTGTCAAGATCGCATATGTAGACTAACGCTCACGAAGTCGTGCATGAGAGTTGACAATGGTAGACAACGTCGCACTGCAATTTGTTGTTTGCTTTTCTGTTTTGGACTTTGGGTTTTCAAATTTACAATTTGCGTTTGCCGATCGTTATATTTTTTTGGGTTTTTTCCCCTTTTAATTAAGTCAGATTAATTGCCTAGATGCGCCTCACCTACCGTTGCACATTGAGCTTAAGCGCATGAATCTAATTCTCATCTTTTATTTATCATACTATTACATGGCAGTTTTGGTGTTGTATTTTTTGGTTTTTCAACTGGGCCTGTCCTAAGTCTGTTGAGGAATTACCTCATATTACGTTTTATGATTTTGGAAGGAATAAGAATGGTAAGATTCTACAGCAAAGTAGATGCTGCCTACTGTGCCTAGATTTTCAGTTGATTTTTTCGTTCTTTCCATTTGTTATGGGACAGAGTGACCTTCTTCACTTCTTTGTGGACCTCTGGAATGGGTTCTATTCGTGGAGTAGCTATATCAGATATTCACAAGGATTGAACAGCAATAGTTTTTTAAGGTTTTCGTATGCTCCACATTTTGGTTCGTGACTCACTCTGATGAGTGATGAGGACCATGTGTCTAGAGAAAAGAAATAATTTTTATATTTTTCTGTCCTGCATCACAGTCTTTATCTCAGTTGTATTCTTCTTTCCTGGTTTAGTAGATTTTTCTCTTTCATCTAAAAAGACGAGGAAGGATATAAATTATTTGGTTGTATTATGAAACCTTATATATGTATGGAAGTTAATTTCTTCAGAGCAAGCATGAAAAAGAATTTTAGAGATGAACTAGAAGCCCTTTTATCCACCTTCCCTCTTAATTTGGGACGAGCAAGCAATAGGGATCAGGAGTAAATGGGCTCCATTCTCCATAGCCTTTTCCTTCCACCACCAAACAAAGGAATAGCTTCGCTTCCTTCCCAATTTCCCTTCCCCAATTCCTGTGCTCACATTCTTACAAACAAACAAACCATAATAGGGATCAGGAGTAAATGGGCTCCATTCTCGATAGCCTTTTCCTTCCACCACCAAACAAAGGAATAGCTTCGCTTCCTTCCCAATTTCCCTTCCCCAATTCCTGTGCTCACATTCTTACAAACAAACAAACCATAATATGGTACCAACCTATAAATTGATGACTTTACCTACAAATATGCACTTGGAATCAATTTAACAGCACAATTTTAACTATATGGATTGTACATCCCAATTACTATTACTATCGTTTCAGCAATTTGATAATCTTTAATTTGGTAAGAAATCATATCTGAATAACTGTTGGAAAAGGTCTCACTCCTACGGAGAAGAGTTTTTTTTAATGTTGTTAACTGGATCTCCATAGGAAGTGTGCCCTTAAATATTTAATTATCATCTTTTCTTTATTTGTTTTGTATTAAATTTTAAGGACACATATAAAGACAACTGAAATTGCCATTACTTTATCTTTATTAGGAGATACTTTCTAGAAAACTTGTAGCAAATGTTCCTTTTATTGTGTGGAATTATGGAAAACGTCAGTGTATCTATATTTTAAGTGATCATATTTATATTAAAAATTCTTCAAGACATCAGTTTTGCATGTGAAAAGTAGTACTCCCTCAATTCAGTAATAATTGACGTTATAGAGCAAGTTTTTTATTTCAAAATATCTTACGTTTTAAGATTTCTAGGAGAAACAGTTACAAATGTTACCAAAATACCCTTAAGGTTAATAGTCCACAATTTTCAATACTCCTTCTCTTTCCTCCATATACATCCGTGCAATTACCTATTCTTCTCTCTCTCTCTCTTCTCTTTCTTTTTCATTACTCTTTCTCTTTCCTTCATATATATCCGTGCAATTACCTATTCTTCTCTCTCTCTTTTCTTTCTTTTTCATTTCTCTTTCTCTTTCCATATATATATCCGTGCAATTACCTATTCTTCTCTCTCTCTTCATTTCTTCTACGTTTTCTTTATCTTCTACCAGTAAGTCATTCTCATCTTTATCACTTACAACTCATTAATATCCATATACTCACCTTCTCCTTTACAATTAACACAAACGATGGAAATCTCTAAATCACTATTCATGATTCTTCTCTTCCTCCGTTGAAATAAACAATATTTTTTGAATACCTCTTCTTCTTGGATTTATGATGGAGTTCAATTTTTCATTATTTCGAAGAAGAGCTTTTTTTTTAATTCAAAGGCTTCTTATATATTCATGGTTAATCTCGATCCATTAAATTTTAAATTGGTGGGTTTTGTTAAATGAATGATAAGGAAGAGAACAAAAATGGAGAGGGAGAAGAAAAAGTGAACCATATAAAATGTAAGATTTCATTGATTAATGTTCACACGGTTTAATGAAAAAGATGAGAGAGAAAGATAATTGAAGAGAATTCAGAAGAGAATTATGGGTGATTAAATTTTGGAGAGAGAAATACTCACGATTTTGAGTATTAGAAGTCTTATTTCGGAGAGAGTAAGTAACGGGCCCCACAGTTTAGCTTTTCATTTATCCATGCAAGGGTGTTTTTGGTAATACACAGTAACTTTAGAGGACTAATTATATGAGTAATTGACTTTCTTAATAATTGTGCAAAGTTGCAAAACGTCAAATATTTCGGAACTGAGGGAGTACTTGATAATATGTCAACAAGCATATTAGAAGATATCCCTGTAAACTCTGAATCAAGCAAGCTAGATATACAAGTCATACGTGTCAGCACTACGTCATTATCTCTACAACTTAGGAGAGTCAAATTGGATGAAATTCCTGCCAAAGACACGACTGTAGTATAAATGGATTGCCAACAACCTGTTTCATTGCGTATAAAACGAAAAGCGAGAAAAATGAAAAAGAAACAACTTCAAACATCATCAGATGGAGGGCTAAGGATATGCCCAAAGTCAGGCCAAGCTTCTAGAAATACATTCAACACAGTTTCTAAATGACGTGTTTATATGAAGATAAAAACTATGCATTATTCAAATATTGAAACCTAAAGAAGTTTATAAAGTTGAAACGGCATACCAGATGCTTGATGGAGTTGATCTAATGCCAGTGAGTCCCAAACCACCTAGTAAAGCGAATAGAAAAATTGTGTCAGCTGTACAATTGATGTTGTATTTTAAATTGAGAGAAGTAACTCCCTGTAAGTATTAAACAATACTAAAACTCAATCCTAAGCGCAAAAATGATTTTATAATTAAAAACAATGGGTCCCAGCAAAGGAAAAATTTTCTGAATCAGACTGATTTAACAGTATAAATGCAGTGCAATTCAAAGGAAATTAAACTATATATTCGATATAAGTTTTTATGTAGGGAAATACCAAATGCAAACCCTGTGGATTATAGTAAGAGTGCGGAATACAAACACGTACACAACACAATACCCATGGATGAAGTGGATTGATAAACAATCAACTGCAATTGCTTCCAATTATTAAGAAGGAAAGCATACCTTTCTTAGCACAAAAGGTCGATGTAGCTCAAGTTCAAGCGTATGGAAAGCACCAATCTGCAATATATCTATCAAAGTTCACTGCAGCAGTTCAACAAAACCCGTGTCTTATATGCTAATTTTGATGTAGAACACACCTTTACATGTTCATTCTCCAGAATGTTTTTTCCTCGTATACGCAAGACAGATCCTTCTTTATCATAATCTACAGCCTACATATAAATTCATAATTAAGAATAACATATAAAATCTAAGATTTGTAGTAGTGGTCCAAACACATTGCGCCATTTTTTGTGTGATCCAGTTGGACCAAATAATCTGCGTTTGTAAGATAAAATAAGCTGCATCTAGATAAACAAGATTCTCTTGTGCGTTTGGGGTCTAAAAGCCTCAAAGCCGCTAGACGAACAAGAACTAAATACCGCTATTACTAAACTCAATTAGTGCTCAGTGTGGCACTAAAAACCTTTATAACTATAGGAAATTTAAGCAACAGTATTCAATTTAACTACGCCAACTGTTGAATACTTATACAGTTGTCATCTCAGAAAAGAGACTCGAAATTGATGGGTCTGTTAAATCCCTCCCATGCAGTAACTTAGTGATTCAAACCTCATATCTCAGTGAACCTCTCTATTGATTCAAATTGAGTACATTACGTCTTCTATAATTACATCATTGCTATTCCTCAATATAAATGAGATAAATAGACAAAAACAAAATATCAATATTAAATTGTAATTAGTCTTGAAACTAAGATAAACAACTGCTCATGGTTTTAAGTAGGTTGTACCTCAACTTTGATTTCCAATTTCAACTTCACACGTTCTGCATCTCTTCCCCCAGAAGCTGCTTCCCGGAGAACTTTCCTACAAGAAAAGGCATATGATCATGTTAACTACTTTCATGAAATGTCTTGAAGGTGCAGCTTTTATGGCATTGATGCACATAATTTTCTACTTTCTCAAAATGGTAGCCACCCCTCAATCACATAAAAATTTGTCCGGAATAAGATGCCATAAATTACACAGAACCAAAATCTGTGTTTTTTAATACATATCCCTATGCTCACTAAGTTTATAACGTCATGTCACCATAATCCAGTCAAATCACAGACACAAATTTAATCCTTTTTTACTTTCCAATCTGAAAATTCCCTTCATTTAACAGAAAGTCGGAAACCAAACAAATATATCCCTAATAATATAACTCTCGGACTCAAACACCATGGTCAGGTATTTTGTATCTGTATAAGAGTTACTGTTGTCAATTTTTTGTTCCAAAAAACAGGCCCTTTTCTTTTGTCGACAGTATAAAATAACAGAATATCCCCAAGTTTTTCATCACAATTCCAGTATCATGCCATCGCGACTAAATTAAACACACAGTAAATTTAGGGGGAAGCTCAGAACAAAGGTACTTAAAGTTTGTGAATTTTACTAATGGAACCTTTTTTGTTGAGCAAATGTAGTAAATTTTAACAGCATGTTAGCAATATTACTCCATAAAACTGAAATTTCAACCCATTAATGTCAAATATTAATTTCTTGAAATTTGAACAGAATAACCCAACTTCTAAAACTTTCTTAGCAACCCAACTAAGCAAATTTTCAGTATATCACCCATTAGATGAGAGAGATATATACCTAACAGTAACAGCTAATACAGAATCACCCTGAGCTATCAAATTATAAGCAAGCCATAAATCATCTGCTTCCTCTGGAATCATCTGTTTAATTAAATTTAAAACCAAAATAATTAAAAACAGATACCCAATAAGCAAAATTCCCTGTTTATCTTATAATATAAAAAAATCTAGTTAGCCCTTTTAATTTGGAAATCAGATTGAGAAATATGAAATTGTTACCTTCACGCTACCGGGGCCATTTCGGATGAGGTCCCTACGAACTATCTTCATCTTTATTCTCTCTGAATTTTTATTTTTATTTTTCTCTTAACAGTTCATGTACAATTCAATTGAACAACTTTGTATGAGAGAGAAATAGAAGAAAGAAAGATTGATTCTGTACGGGGTTGGATTTGAAGAGTGATGGAGGAAACGGAAGGGAGGTGGCATTATATGGGTCGGGTTACTCATTGTTTATGGTAGGGGTTCAACTTGAGCGGGATGGGGCGGTTTTTAAGGTTAATTATTAAATTGGGCGGCTCTAAAAATCGAACCTGACTTTTGGAGGCTAACTATCAAGAAGTAGTATATGTTTGGTTACTCAATATTTTTGTAACGTTCACAATATTTGAAAGTTTAAATTTCGTTAAAAATTTTATTTATTTAATAACAATTTATTTTAAACGTAGTTTATTTAACTCTCAAATGCTGGTAGACTTGATAAAATTGGCTCAAAGCCACGGGCCGGGCTGGCCCGCACGTCGCGAGCCAGGCTTTGGGTTTTACATTTTCATCTCATCAAAATCTGGGCCGTTTTGGCCCGGCCTGTTTGGGCTAAGTCCAGAAATATGTCAAAATATAGGCATAAATCAGTCCAAGTCAGCGGGTCGAGCTAACCCACCCGTCACTTTTTCAGCCCATCAAAATATGGGCTATTTGGGCCAGCCGACCCGTTTGCCAGGTCTAAACGCTAGAAATGTTACTGCTATTCGTTGATATTCGAACAAACCCTAAATATACTTGCGCACGTGATGCGTGTGAAAAATACATAAACATTTTGTGGGCACATTTATGTATAACAAATTAAGATTAAGCAATAAAAAAAATAAGAGAAATTAAAATGTATATTACCCTGTGAGTTAGCAAAAATGATCAAAGTAGGTGTATAAAATCATGTGAAAATTTTAAAAATCCTTGTGATGATTAAATGAAGTATTTACATGAGAGCATAAATGAAGTAAAAACAGTTTGTTTGGAGCAGACGTGGGGGAGTAAACGTAAACATACATTTTTTTTATTAGAATAAAAATTGTGGTCCAAAAACACAAAATTGAATTAGGTTAAATTGAGATTTTTTAAATTTAACTTTATTTGTGACCCAAAAATCAAAATCTGTAGGCTTTATAATAAGAGAGATACTAAAATTATGATAAATTTAGTTATGAGAATTTTGCTAAAATCATATTTATAAACAACTTAATATAATATGATTTCAATTCAATAGCCATTAAATGATACCTCAATTTACAATTTGATTTGATGAATTTTGAAAGGAGGATCAATGATTAATGGGGTGAACAGTTCGAAAAAGACTTGTAGGAGGCGCTCAGCCGATAGTTATGGTTTAATATATCTTTTTCATGATTATGGATGCTTATTTATTATTAATTACGAATAAATATCGTGTTAAATTCTCATAAGTTTAATTGTTGAACTTCCATTAAAATTAGAGTAAATCTTTGGGTACATCCAACCTACTAATAACTTACCGAACGCAAGAAAGTATGTCGTTTTGGGTTTTTATTTTTTAAAATTCTATGCCTCTTTCTCCTTAGAAATCAGTGAACTCCCCCCTTTTCTCCTACGGTGAAATCTGATCCTTCTCCTACAACTCCCTCTCTGGCTCACTCCTTGGCTCTTTGTCCAAACTCTCTCGCCTCCGTCAGCTCAGCCTCTCCGGTTACTCTTCTCCGATCAAATACCGGATTCACGCGACTCCCTCTCTTTCCTCCTAGAACCTCGCAGAGAAAAGATGAATCATGCTTCACTCCAAACAATAATTAATCTATGAAACTCTAATAAGGTAAACCCTTTTTTGCGTAATTTCTACTTTCAATTGAGCCAAATAGTTTCATTTGGATTAATTGATTTTCTTCCAAGATTTCTTGTCAATTTGAGTTTCTTAGGTTTAATTGGGTTCTTCATAATCTTCGATTATTACCCAAAAGAAGAAGGGGGTTTTTCAATTATCTTAGTCATCTCTTCTACTTTGTGTATCATTACAATTTAATTTGGGTTTCTTGTCAATTTTTTGATGGTACTCTTTTATTATTGTTTTTCTCAATGTGTTTTGTCTTCCAGGTTTTTTTTATGATTGCTGTTAATAATTTGTATTGTTAAATAACATAGATTTCTAATTGGCCTTTAAATACATAAAATGCAATGCATTGCTTCAGTTCATACTGGCTGACTATTCAGTTTTCAGTTATGTAGTTAAGATTTACAAGCTTGCAAAAAGTTTGCAATAAGAAGAAAAATAAAAAAGAAATAATTATTTGTCGAATTGTTTTTTTTTCTAGTAATCAATGTTCATGTTGTGTGAAACTAACAATTTTTTTTTTATCTTTTTTGTTTAGATTGTTTGCTTTTGTGGATACTTTTTGCTGCTTGTTTCAAGGCCACAGCTGTGCTGGGTGTGTTTTGGCTGAATTGCTGCTTGGACAAGTAGGTAATCAATATTATGTATTGTTTTTTTTTACTACTATTGGAGTCTTATAGATATAGTTGCTAAAAGGAGCGCATTCTTGATGATTTTCAGCCCCTCTTTCCTGGTGAGAGTGGAGTGGACCAGCTCGTGGAAATCATAAAGGTGAGTGTCTATCACTAGTTCTAGATCAGTCATTACATGGTTCTCTTGTTGGTTAGAGGATAAATATGAGCATATATATAGCTTTCGGCCCCTTGTGATTTTAGTCTGTAGATTCCAAAACGTTTTATGACCTTCATTGGTGGGAGACCAATAATTATTGTGGCTTGTTTATATGGTGGTGATGTTGTCCACTTATGATTGATATCAACTTAAAAATAAACTTCGAAACAACTTCTTTGTTTATGGTTTTCCAAAGAAAAATGTTTGTAAAAATTTGGGTTTTTATTGGAAGGGGCTGAGAGTAGAGATGCTTGTTTATGCAGGTTTTAGGTACCCCAACAAGAGAAGAAATTAAATGCATGAATCCAAACTATACGGAGTTCAAATTTCCTCAGATTAAAGCTCATCCATGGCACAAGGTATGGGGGATCTAGTTTTTGGATGCATTCTTGAATATTTCCTATCATGCATGATTTTCATAGAGAAATTTTTGTTCTCAGATATTCCACAAGCGAATGCCACCAGATGTTGTGGATCTCGTATCAAGGCTACTGCAATACTCTCCAAATCTTAAAAGCACAGCTGTTGTGGACACTTTTTGCTGTGGACACTTTTCATTAGTTGTAATTTCAGGCTTTAGTAGAGGCAGCATGGGAGGTTACACCTTACAGTGTCACATGGTGCAGTGAAGCTACACAGAAAAACTGAAATATTATCTTATTTGTAATTGCTTGAGCTATTAAGTTATTGTATCATCATTTTTTTAATTACCTGGGGTATGCCCCTTGTAAACATGTAAATTGTGACTATAGTGTTTATGAAATGAATTCCAATTATTGTGTTCATCAATTGAGAGCAAAACTAACATTGAAATTTGGAAAATTAAAGATGAAAACAAATTATCAAAATTATAATACTTTTGGTACATATGAACAATATTATCATATGCCTGAATCATCCACTGAGCTACCTAAATAGCTTTAATATATCAAAGCTACAACTAAATCAAGTCAAAAATCTTTGTAGCCAGCATTGGAAGTGCCTTCACCTATTGACCCAAAATTCCACATCGCGCCAAAATTTAGAAGTTCATCTCCCCATATGGATTCCTACAAGTTACAGAAAGAACCATCGATGTTAATTGAGTTCATACATCTAAAATTTATGATCTATGAAAGGTAACATAAATCATTACTCTCTTGTGACAACATATATGCACCCTTAAAAATGCTCACCAATAAAGTAAAAATAATAATCATAACAACTGAAAAAAAATAATCATTACTCACATTCAAGTTAACATTTCCATGATGACTCTCTTGTGTCTCATGAAAAATAGGTGGTTGATTAATAGTCGTATCCAACTCGAATGCCTTAAATAAAAGAAGCATACAAGTTCATTATATAAGACAATATTAATTGCAAAAAAAGTTACAATATACAGATTATATATATATAACAAAAAAGAAAAATCATACCTTCTTCATATTCGTTGTGTTTCTTGATTCAAAATTATTTCTACCTTTTTTTTGTCCCTTCAGTTTGAATTTCTTCGAAACTTCTTCGATCTTACCTACCTTCCTTTTATTAGGAGGACGCCCCTTGCATCGGTTCTTTTTTGGTGAAAGAAATTTATGGCTTTCATTTGGGTCGTTATTTTCAGATTCACTCGCGTTTAACTTTTGAGTAGGTCGACTTTTTTCACAAACTCCATCCTCCGTATTCCATTCCACCTTTAGTTCAAGAAGCCGATCTACAAGTTGGTCACATCTTTTTTGAGTGTCATATGCAATGTCCGCAACGTCGAAAAAAGTATTGCACACCTTGTCATATCTCTGTCCCGATTCCGTGTCTTTCCAAACATTATAAGTGACTTTAGCTTTAGTATGACGTCGCTTTATGTCCTTTCTCCACCTCCTCAAAATGTATTTCGTTGGAACGGTAAATATAAACCTTTCAAAATGAAGTACCTTAACTATATGCTTACATAAGATTCCTCGAAATTCAAACAATTTACAGTTACACTTCACATCAAATTCAAATTCATTTTCCCCTTCAATGAAACAAACCTTGAAGTTCACAATTTTGGCTGATCTTTTTTTTCCCCAAAGTAATAAAGTTGTTTCACTTCGTAATGAAATATTTTATCATGAGATTCGACAAATATTGTATCGCAATACATTCCTCCATCCGCCACTTCTGTTTGAAACTCTATAAACTTGGAATTGGTATAAACCTCTTGGAATTGTTTTTCAATGGCGTGATGTGTAACACAAGGTACATTTGAAGTCAAAGAATGAGAGTCCGCTGCTATTTCTTTTTCCACTTTACTCCTTAACGCATTATCATATTGGTCCACAAATTCTTTCAAGGAAGTTTTTGCATTGACAAATCCATCAAAAAAAGCATTCATACTTTCACTTCTTTGTGTCGTAGACATTCCCGCCCAAAAAATATCTTTCACAAAACAAGGAACCCACCGTTGCCTTTCATTATACAATCCTTCCAACCACTCATTGTTCTCAAGATCATAAATGTCTATCATTGCCTTCCATTGACATTCAAAATCATCCACACTCAAAGAATCATATACAACGTTATGTAACACAAATTTAATTGATTCATAATGCTCATACCCTTTTAATTTTTCAGGAACCTTCTTCATTATATGCCACAAACACCATCGATGGCGAGCATTGGGAAAAATTATCTCAACCGCATTTTTCATTGCTTTGTCTTGATCGGTGATAATGGCATATGGAGCTTTTCTAGACATAGAAGAAAGCCACGCATCAAACAACCAAACAAAAGTGTTAGTATCTTCATTCGATATCAAGCCACAACCAAGTAGTATGGATTGTCCATGGTGGTTAACTCCAACAAAAGGAGCAAATGGCATATCATATTTATTAGTCAAATAGGTGGTGTCAAATGTGATGACATCACCAAACTCCTCATATGCAGCTCGAGACCTCGAATCCGCCCAAAATAAATTTTTGATTCGATTTTCCTCATCCGGGTCTATCACATAGAAAAAGTTAGAATCCACTGCTTGAACTTTAGCAAAATAATTTTGAAGTGCACTAGCATCACCCTCAGCAAGCCTTAGCTTTTTTAATTTTCCCATATAATTTTCACAGTCTTTCTTTAAACAAGGCATTCCATTTTCTCCATACTCAATTCTAATTGAATTATAACTTTTATTCATTGGTATCCCAGCATCATTGTTTAGCTCAAGTCTCCTCTTTATATAAGAGGTCACATGCCGATTACACCGGTGAAAACGAGATTTACTTGGACTTAAACCATGATTATGTGCAAGCTCCAAAGTGGTTATACCCCATTTTCCATCATTCAATAATTTGGCACAAATCTTAGCCTTACAACTTGCTTTAATAACCGGATGCGGTTTTAGAGTAATCTTTGAGTTCTTCTTTGGTTCTCCATATTTGTGACATACAACTGTGAAATATTTAACCACTCCGTCCAATTTTCTACTACTTCTTTTCGTCACTCCAAATCCTTGTTGTGCACCATATTTCCTATAGTATTCATAAACCTCATCAACATTGTCAAACACCATATGTAATTTGGGCTCTTCCACTATTTGATTATTCTGTTTTCCATTCTCTTCTACTTCATCATCCCATTCGTTGTTAGACGGGTCATCTACGTCAATATCCATATTTGTAGAGCTAATATCTATTTCCGATTCCATTGGTAGATTTCCAATGTGACCTTGAAACAAGCAGCAAAAAGTGTCCACAACAGCAAACAATCTAAAAGAAAAACATAAAAAAAATTTGTTAGTTTCACACAACATGAACATTGATTACTGAAAAAAAAACAATTCGACAAATAATTATTTCTTTTTTATTTTTCTTCTTATTGCAAACTTTTTGCAAGCTTGTAAATCTTAACTACATAACTGAAAACTGAATAGTCAGCCAGTATGAACTGAAGCAATGCATTGCATTTTATGTATTTAAAGGCCAATCAGAAATCTATGTTACATAACAATACAAATTATTAACAGCAATCAGAAAAAAAACCTGGAAGACAAAACACATTGAGAAAAAACAATAATAAAAGAGTACCATCAAAAAATTGACAAGAAACCCAAATTAAATTGTAATGATACACAAAGTAGAAGAGATGACTAAGATAATTGAAAAACCCCCTTCTTCTTTTGGGTAATAATCGAAGATTATGAAGAACCCAATTAAACCTAAGAAACTCAAATTGACAAGAAATCTTGGAAGAAAATCAATTAATCCAAATGAAACTATTTGGCTCAATTGAAAGTAGAAATTACGCAAAAAAGGGTTTACCTTATTAGAGTTTCATAGATTAATTATTGTTTGGAGTGAAACATGATTCATCTTTTCTCTGCGAGGTTCTAGGAGGAAAGAGAGGGAGTCGCGTGAATCCGGTATTTGATCGGAGAAGAGTAACCGGAGAGGTTGAGCTGACGGAGGCGAGAGAGTTTGGACAAAGAGCCAAGGAGTAAGCCAGAGAGGGAGTTGTAGGAGAAGGATCAGATTTCACCGTAGGAGAAAAGGGGGGAGTTCACTGATTTCTAAGGAGAAAGAGGCATAGAATTTTAAAAAACAAAAACCCAAAACGACATACTTTCTTGCGTTCGGTAAGTTATTAGTAGGTTGGATGTACCCAAAGATTTACTCTTAAAATTATGACCGAGCAATCAATTGCTTATGTGTATGCAATCTATCTATCTTATATAAAACATTAGAGAAGAAAGTAGAGTTAGAATTATAGAGATTAGAATAGTTGCAGAAGATCTTCTATGATTATGGAATAAAAATTAGCTTTAAGGAAAATTATATCGTAAAATGATATATATGTCGACAAAATATATGATGAAGTTGAATTGCGGCGAATGTGTAAGTCATTGCGATAAGATAGAATAAATTAAGATGAGACCATTCTTAAATTCTATATATTTCATGTATGCACATACGCTATAATTGTAATTGAACTGAAAATTTTCACAACACATAACAGGATTCATTGTTTTGCGACAAATTTATGTTATTAGAGTAGACTAACAAATACCAAGGGGGTGTTTGTTTAGAACTGAATGAGTTTAAATGAGTCAAGATCTGACCGAACAAGTCATTTAGACCGTTTGTTTATATGTTTTGAAATCTTAATTGCAATGAATAGATTGGACCGATTTTTTATAATAAAAAAAAGTGGTTGAATTGGGCTGATAGATCTGATCGATTTTTTAACCAATACCCATTGCTTCACCTTCATCGTTTGGTTCTCCTCCGTTGTTCTAGGTTATCCATCGTCGCTCTCTCTTCTTCGCTTACTTCCATCACAGCTTTCGTCTCTTCGATCTGTTTCTCTCATCTCCCTTAATTTCGTATTTCTCATCTCCATCTCCATCTCCCTCCACAATTTCTGGCAAGTAACTCTCTTCCCTCATCTTTATACGTGTTATGGTTACAATTTTAGATTGGTGCAATCTTCTTTTGAAGTTGATCTAATTTTGAAAAGTGGTTTTATTTGTGTTTTTAAGTAAAGATTTAATGTAATCTGAGTTTTAAATCTTTTGGACAAGTGATTTGGGTTTTGATTATTCAATACATCTTTTCATTGTGTTATGGGTTTGCTTGTTGGTTACAGTTGAAGCTAAGGGTTGATTTTATTCTCGAAATTTCTAAAATTTTAGTTGGGTAATTGTGGATCTAACTAACCGGTATTGTATATTTGTAAATTTCTATCTAACTTTACTTGGTACTTTGTAAAATTTATTTGTATATTGTGATTTGGTGTCAAACCGCATCGAAATTTGTGATTTGAGCTCACTCTGCTATCTGAAATGTCTGAATCAAGTATAAATTGAATAACGAAATATTTTCTTTGGTGCATTTTACTAGCTAGGCTTTGGGCTAAAGTATGTACGAGTTTCTTGTTTTTATTTGGGTATGTTCTTCTTTAAACTTTGGAGAAGGTAAAATTGACTTTTATGTTTGGTTATGATGTTTTCTAATTATGGGTGTTTTGGGATGTTCGTTTTATTCGATACTTGTTAGTGATTCTGCATTCATATGTATCCATTATATATTTTGTTATTCTATTTGCATGAGTATTCATGCGCTTTTTTATTGGTTTTGTTTTTTTTAAATATGCATATTAGGATTAGAATATCTAAATTATATCATTTATTTGTGTTTGGCATGGAACAATTGTGTGGAACTCAAAATCAAAAGAAATCGATAGTGAGTTGGAGAAATGAAAGTTTAATGAAGTGTGAATAATGAAGTATGTATTCACGAGGTTACGAAAAATGGTATGCAAGGCGATAGTCTTAAGCCATATTCATGGCCAAAAGTGGGAGAAATACTAAAAAGCACCAACAATTTTATTGTGGATTATAAACAAATAAAAAATCGTTATGATTATATAAAGAGAGAATATACCGAGTGGTGTCAAGTCAAAAGAAAGACCGAAAAGCATTATGATCTCACAACTAACACGTTCAACTTCACGGATGAGGAATGGGAGCTAGAGTCAAAGGTTACCTAACTAATTTTTTTAAGTTAACCATAAAAGCTTGTTAAATTATTAAACATGTTAGATATGATTTTTTAATTACATGTTGGGTATGATTTTTGGATATAGACAAATAAACATGTTGACACATTGAAGATTTCACCTTTAAATTTTCCTATGATAGAGCTACTGTTACGGAGATTGATTGTTGGGGACCTAGCTCTAAAAGGGATAAGACTGTTGAACCAAATAAAGATTTTAAAATTCTTGGTATCGAGGATATCCATTTTAGTACTCAAGCTCGAGAGTTCTCGAACCCACCTCATAATTCATCAACCCCGGGTACCCAATCGCATGCTTCCACTCCTAACGTTGAAGGATAAAGACAAAAAAAGCTAAGAATTCAACAAAGAAATCTAACAACTCCAGACTAGAGGAAGAGATGTGCAAAGCCTTAAAGCTCATTGTGAATAATAATAGTGGACCTTCCCTGAAGGAGTGCAAAGATAAATTAAATCGCCTTAGGTGGGGATCACAAAATCCATTGCACAAAATGGCACTTGGGATATTTTGTGAGAGCGCAAGTTATAGGGAACAATGGATGCTCCTAGAACACGATGAGAATGAAGCTTGGGTTGAAATTATTTCACACAAGTTAGGATTTGTAGTCTAGTTTATTATTTATCGTTTGATATTTTAGCTAAAACTTTTAAATTTTGTATAGATCAATGACCAAAACTTATTATTTTGGGTACAAAGGGTTAATTTTTTGATATTTGGCCAAACTTTTATATGAATTTGTTACTTATGGTATGCATTATAAAAGTTTTATATTCATTATGTTTATGGTTTAAGTTAGCACCTATGTTTACTTGTTGCTTACCTATCAGAAAGTTTGTAGTTACAAATAACAGCTAAGAACTATTCTTTTTATGCTCTTTCTACATATTTTCAATGTGTATTTGTTCTACATCTTGTGAGAGTCATTATTTTTCTTACAACTTAAGTTTTGTTGAATTAATGAAAGATTCATTATGTAGACCACTTGTGTCAATTTTATTTTATATTAATGAAAGATTCATTATATTTATTTAGTGACATTCACTATTTTTGAAAATATGTCAAACATGAATATTGAAGATCAACTTTTATGCTTAATCATTATATGTTGTTACTTGGAACGAATTCGTTCAAGAAACATACCAAGAATTAGAGATAACACTTTAGTCTTAAGTGGACATACTTATACATTGGAGTTATATCTGGATCAAGTACACAATGTCAAGAATTGATATTCCTTTCTCGTGTTGCATATGTGCATTTATGCAATCATTTTAGGCAAAAATAGTGGGTACAAGATAGTAAGTATGTAATTGTTGAGGAAAAGATTGTTATGTTTGTAGACACTCGAAATTTTATTTTTCTGTTAATAACCATACAGGAGGGCAAAATAGTCTTTTTTCACTCTGGAGAACAACCCCGGAGGATTCCAACATCAAATCAAACCCCAGACACAACCCCGTGGTATATCAAATCAACCACGGAGACGACCCCGAGGAAAGACAAAGATAGTAGCAGTCGAATCCCGGAGATAACCCCGAGAAAGGCAGTTGCAACCACGTAAGCCCAGAACCAACCCGGAAGGGCAAAATAGTCATTTTACTAATTTAACATCAAATCAAGTTAAAATTAAGCCAAATCACTGTCATGAAGGTCATAAAAAATTATAACATCAATCCCGAGTGAAAACAGCACAAGACAGCTCAACGGACGGACTGCGAAGACTCGAAGATCTGGTTATGGACCCATCTTTCTAAATTCGAAAAATTTCAAATCACATGTCATTGTGTAGATCTCGGAAAGGGCTTTTCGGAAAGGTATAATACGCCTCCATCGAACTCCCGGATTGAAAGTTATGAAAGTTCGAAGCAGACAGTGTGTTGGTCGGAGTGCACGTACTTCGAGACAAACGAGACCCACAGGACCGGGGCCTACCCAGGGAGCCGCAGGTAGAACCGCAGCTGCCGCAGGTAGACCCGCTGTGACGCCCCAAAATAGGTCCACACAACCCATTATGAGTCGCCAGAAATACACACAACAAAATTCAAATACAAATCTTCCTATTTACAATTATTACCATGTCGTATATAGTACGACAGTATTCACACCCAAATTATTATAATATCGTATCAAATAAAGCAACAAATATTTCAAGTCCTCAAAAGAACCCGAGAATATTTCTGCTCTCATCATTCTAATGGGGTGCATTTTTTACGCTTCCAAATTTGGGTTCACATCACCCTATTTGATTCACCAAAATCAATTGTTAAATGACGTATAAAATACGACACATACATTTTAAGTTCTCAGTACAGTTATTATGCCACACTGTTCTATAACTTGATGAGGACCGCGACTAATTTGAAACACCACTTTATACCCATGTTCTCTCTGCTAGTTTCAGCTACACTTTTATTTCCTGAAAGAAATTGTGAAGCAAAAAGGGTGAGCACAAATAGCACAGTAAAAATTATCATGACTAAGATAATTAAATTATCAATAGCATTCATCAGTAATAAATCAGATATTTAGAACATATGGTAGATGATAAAAGTTTTCAACCATAATTGCAGTGGAATCAACAATCCATTAAAAGAGTCAAGTAGAACATAATGTCTACTATCTTTTCCAAATTAAAAGTCCATCATCAATATTTTATTCTTGTAACACCAATCAACAGTTTTTCGTTGTACCCAAGATAAAGAGAACTTTCATCACCTGTCTTTACCTAAAACACCAAAGATCATGGTTATACCAATTCACTGTTCCTTTTCATAATCATGCTACTAAATTCATCTTTGCACTCCGGGCCAAAGATGCACTACGGGCCAAAGACATACAACTGTAAATCCAATGGTCATGCCAATCAACAGTCCATCTTTGCACTAAGGGCCAAAGACATACAACTGTAAAACCAATAATCATGATCATACCAATCAACATTTTATCTTTGCACTAGAGAAATTTCACCACAATGATTATAACAATGATATATAATCAGAATAATAAGATAAAAATAGATCTTAGTGATTTTCAACTTAATTATCGAGAGTCCAAATTACCAACACGATATCTAGAAAATCGATTAGAATTCTTGATAGAATATAAAGTTCAAGTAAATATAAAGTTACCGGATCAAATATAATAACTTAAAACTGATTAGAAAGATTCGTGTCAAGATATTAGATGAATCACAAACCATTGAGGATATTCTAATCATTTTAGGACTTTTCACCATTTAATAATAAGCTGAAGAACAAATAATAATCTCTTACAATAATATGGAGTATGAAAGAAAATGATATCTATTTACCATACTATGAAAAAGTGATACCCTTTACCTTAGCATACGCAACTAAATGCTGCTTTCTATGGAAGTGATCAACCTGAATAATGTTTGCACTATTTATCAACACTTGAAGTAACTTTACGCTCAAAAGAAATGCTCACAATATTATAATAAAAGAATTTTATACTTTTGGTGTAGTCATGGTGTGTGTTTAGTTACTCAACTAAGCAACCTATTTATACTGAAAATTGAGTAGACAACTAGCACACATGCTTTGACAAAATAACCAAATGAGCTATATAAAAATACTGGTAGTAAAATTTATGGTCCCACAGAGGAAACTAAACTAACTTGTACACGGTTTAACAAAATTTGTTCAATAATAAAGTTGTGGTCCATACTACTTTAGAAAAAGTAAAGTGTCGACAAGTCCTATCAAACTTACTTTTGTAAAAAAAAATAATTGAACAAACATCTGCATATCATACTTATCGTTAATTAACACCTTAACTGGTCTTATAATATCATAATTGTTATTTATTAACATATGTAATAAATAATTACATGCATGATAGGGAGAAAATAAATGCATGATCTCTAAAAATTTTAGAGGCCTCAGTGGTGTTTTTATCGGCACAACTCAACTTATCCCCGAATAAATCTAGGGCTCAACTTACCCCCGAATAAATTCAGGGCGTGAAACCACTTGAGCATAGAGGAGTTTACCAAGACTCGAACCCACGTTAATGGGGACTTATGTCCGGCTTTCCACCACTAAGCCACCATATCAAGTGATGATAAAATACAACAATATAAATATATAAACATTTATGAAATTAACACCTTACTATAAATAATTTAAATTCTACTAAAAGTTGGGGTCACCAAAACATATTCACCTCGAATAAAATATAAACCAACTAATAATTCATAATTTATTCACAGTGCCTTTATTTATCACATAAAATTATTATTTTTGTTTTTATCATAACTCATTCGTTACTTGTGCGTTTACATCCTGACACCTTACGAGCTTACTAAAAGTTTTAAAATATTTAAAATATTATTCTGAATTTTTCAAATAATTTTCATATTTTTCAGATTATCCGACAATTTTCTATAATTATTTCTATTTATAAAAACTATCATTTAACATCTTCAAAATAGAAATACTAACTCCACATACTTTTATATCTTTAAAACATCATCAATATTAATCTTATATTATTATTATATTTTTCAGCAAATTTCATAATTTTTCACCATTCATAGAATTTTTTGTAAATTTTCTCTATTTTAAACTAACTATAAATAGCTTAAAAATACAATAAATATTTTTGTTATTCAATAATTTTCCAAAACTTTCCAAAAATTATAAAATAATATTATTGAATTTTTCACCAAGTCTCATAATTTTTCATCATTCATAGAATTTTCTATGAAATTTCTCAATTTTTAAACTAACTATAAATAGTTTAAAAATACAATAATTACTTCTGCTTTTTCAATAATTCATCAAAAATGTACAAAAATTCTAAACTGATAATATAAGATTTCTGTAAAAATATTTCAGCCCAAATTATTTTTTTGATAATTTAATTATAATTTCAAATATTCAGAAATTTTAATAATTCATAATATTTAGCCCTTTTATCAGAAAAATATTAATCTTATGTCCATTCCATGTGAAATTTAATTCTTTACAACTTTGTAAAAGAAAGATTTTTCAAATTTTGAACTCTGCAGGAAAGTTCGTTGGCGGTGACTTTTCGGTTATATTCTCCGGAGATCCAAAACTTTTTCGGCGAGTTTTTTTCCTTAAATTTTCTGCCCAGATCAGATCTACTATATTTTAGGAGTCCAAAAATATTTTTAGTTTCAAAATCTGTTAAAAATTTCATGTTAAACTAATATCCGAAAATTATTTCTCGGCGAAGGTTTACTTCCTTTGATTTCTTGATTTTTCTTGTTTAATCATTGTCTATACAAGTTTAAATCATTCAATACATAAATAAATATGTACTATTTACATAAAATCCATAAAACTTAAATTCAAAGATAAATCAAATGTTTTAAACATACCTCTTTATTAGATTTCTTCTTCATTTCTTCTTTCTTCTTCTTCTTCTTCTTCTTGTTCCTCCTCCTTTTGGTTTCTTAACAGTAGAATAGAGTGAGTGGGGAGTCTTTTTTTTGTTTCTTTCTTATCCTTTCCTTATCCTTTCTTTTCTCCTTTTCTTTTTTCTTTTTCCTTGTTTTCTTCTATCTTTTTCTTTTCCTCTTTTTTTCTCCCTCTCTCTCTTTTTCCAGCAATCAGCCGCCCCTTTGGGTCCGTCAACCCTTCCAAAATTACTTTATCCTCTTTTATTTATTCATTTATCCGTTTAATTGCTCATTTGATCAACCGACTTTTAAAGATTAACTTTTACATTAAAACCTTAATTCTCGTTACTCACTTATTATTTATAATTCTCATTTCATTAATTATAAATTCTGGAATATTAAAATTTAGAATAATAATCATAAAGAAAATTAGATTTTTATTTCATAAAAGTCAGGGTTCTTATACTCGCAGCTATTTTGGTATATAAATATGACCCCCCCATCAGCCAAAAAGGAGAAGAAGAAAAAATAAAAAAAGAAAGAAAACTTTGCCCATTTCGACCCTTAGCCCTACCTATAGTTGTGACACCCCCAAATTCGGGTACTTCGTTTTCACACAATTTGGTGTTCACTTTCTAATAAAACATACATCTACCCAATAATAAGGAATGCAAAATAAATTACAACCTTATAATTAAATAAAAATCTTCCTTGTAAAAAGGATTACAACTTTGTCCAAAATATACCAAGGTTTAATCTAACCTTAACTTAAATAATAATACGGAAATAAAAATATAACATAAAGTCTTATTACAATCAAAATCAAAAGATAACAAGTCTTCACTTGTTCATCTTGCCTTTTCCTTTACTCGTTGACGGTACGTCAACGTTCTCGGCTTCAACTGCAATGGATTATTAAATATGCAAGAGTGAGCAAACAAAAGCTCACTTTGAATACAACAATAATATGACATAACTGAATAACTTCAAAAGATTTGAATAACTTTACTTTCATCAACAATAAAGAATTTAATAATAATTCTTTCAACAATATTTGGAATTTCGAATATTGAAACATCTGAGGGTCGTAAGACCTTGAACTTTGTCCTAGGTTATAAACATTATATTTAAAACCTTTAACAGTCATTTAGTCTATGGACTCTCAACTTGTACTTAGGGGGATCAGCCCTTCGTACCATGTATTGTACACAAATATTTAACGCTTTCGCATAGTTGTCCTCCCCTAATAAATAGGGTTGTTCATCTTAGTATTTGATATGAGTCCGCACCAAAGAAAGTTTGATTTGGATAGCTAAAAGAAAATTTGGAGTTCTAACTATCATCAACTAAGGAGTAGTTGAATCGACTCACAATAATCGAGAATAATTCAATAATAATGAATTATTAAATAACTTATGCTTTAAAATTTAAACATAAAGCATACGAAAGATAAGATAGACATTACTTGAACAATTAAGTCAAGGTCACTTTAATTAAATCATGAACTTTAAATAAGTGTTTGTCCATTGCAGAAATAAAAGGACAATCTCAAATTCAATAAATATTTGAATGTAAAACACTTGTATAACAATAACAAGTTTGAGTTTAGAAAACTTGGCTCAAGCGCAAGCTACAGTTACAACTCACGTTCTTTAACACTTCCTACATATATATATATATATATTTAACCATAATAATCTAAATTAGTTAACACGTAACTAATTTATATAATTAGTTAACCCATCTAGGTTAACTCATACTTATATAATTATCAAGTTAATAATTAATTATCACGTAATTAATCACACCACATAATTACACATTCACATAATTAATCAAATAATAATTATATACTTCATATTAATTAAGTTATAATTAAACAAATTATAATTAAATTTAAACATTCACTTCAATTATAATTAATCAAATTATAATTACATCATATATTAATTAAATTATAATTAAATAAATTATAATTTATAATTAATTAAAATGTATTTATTAAATTATAATTAAGCATATTATAATTTAAATTAACATTTACTTGATTAAAATTAATCAAATAAAATTCATTATAATTTAACAAAATTATAATTTAAATTAAACCTTTACTTTAATTATAATTATTCAAATTATAATTATATATTATATTTTATTAATATAATTTATTAATATTCATTTAGTATTTTAATGTATGTCTAACATGTTATCACATAATCACATTAGGTTAACTTTCATAATCTAAACAAAAGTACTCAAGATTTAAAAAAAAAAAAGTTCTGCCACCCCCTGCCGGGGCGGGGTTTTTAACCTTGATAGGTCCGCCGGGGTGGGCTGTGACGCCCCCAGAATAGGTCCATTCAACCCAACCCATTCTGAGTCGCCAAATACATGGTACAGAATTCAAATACAAATTTTATATTATACGGTCGTGCAAAATACGACCACACAACTGTGAGTGTCAATACAAATAGGTAGAAAATATTAAGATTCAAACTAAGTCCTCATTACAATTATTATCACACTATTTATCAGAAATAGTGAGGACTACTACTGCTCTAACTCGGACCATCACTCTGTCCCCCGACTAGTTCCCGCAACATTCTCATTTCCTGAAGAGGACAACAGATGAAAAGGGTGAGCTCAACTAGCCCAGTAAAGAATATTATGACTAAGATAATGAAAAATAAATTATCGTTAGTCTTCAACAGTTCAGATAAAATATTATGGACAACAAGTTTTAGATCAATATTCGCAGCGGAAATAACAAATCATTAGAAGAGTTAAGCAGAGAATGAAGTCTACTATCTTCTATGATTTAAAAGTCCATCACCAATATTTTATCCCTGTAACATCAATCAATATATATCTCAAATCAAATATTCATCTTTGCACTACAGGCCAAAGATATTCATTTGCATCATCAGTAGTTATGTTCATCTCAACACCTGTCATCTTTGCACTACAGGCCAAAGATATTCATCAGGTAATCATTCATCTTTGCTCTACAGGCCAAAGATATTCAGTTACATCACCTTTTAGGACTGAGGATGATGAAAAACATTTTAAAGAGCGAATCCAGTGAGATAAAAGACAAAGATCAAATATTCGTATTTTAGTTTATCCAAATTCAAGAATAATCCATAATAATACTTTGTGAAGCAAAATTCAAGAATAAAGCCCAAAACTTGGATACAATCAAAGATAGTAACCTTAACAGACAATTTGGACAAATAGAAGAAAAATAAATTTTTCCGTGAATAGTGCCGTATACGTGAATAGTAATCCCGACGGAAAAAGTAAGAATTTCAACATAAAATCCATGACAATATTTCTGTATAATGATATTGAAAAGAATAACATCATTTACGAAAGAAAATAATATCCCTTACCTCAAAAGAACAGTATCTCTGACTGGAATATCGGATATAATACCGACGAAAGCTTGTACTGAATAGTAATACTCAAAGTATTGAAATACTCACAAAAATACGCTCGATATTATAGAGAGAGAAAACTTCGAATTCTGGTGTGATTTTCAATTCTAACCTAAGCACCCTATTTATAGGAAAAGCTTAGGATGCCAAAGGAGACTAAAATAATAAAATATTATTATTTTTTTCTTAGCCGCCGGCTGCTCCAAAAAGCCATCAGCCATTTTGTTTCAACCAAAAATGGGTCCCACCCATTAAATAATATATTTATTTTCCAAAACTTCAATAATTCATAATAAATAGCCCCTTTGTTAGAAAAATACAAATTCTATGTCCTTCTATAGGAAATTTAATTCTCTACAACTTTGCAGAAGAAATTTTTTCCAAATTCCCAACATAAATTATCCGAAATCCATAAACAGATGATTTCCCACACCAAAATACTGATAAAAACACATCAGCACTAATTCCTTCTTTAATATCCACAAAATAAATATTTCCTTATCATATAAATCAATAATTAATTATTCACAAATAATATTATAGAACTACAATATTAACAACCAGGTCGTTCCCAGGACAGAGGGGGCCTTCCGATAAGGACTTCTCCTTACTAGCGCGCAATTAAATAACCCCTCTTAGACAGAACTTCCTTAGACATTGTCAATAATGCTATCTAATAATATTATTCAAATAATATGAATTATTGAGTTGATAACGTGGAATACTGTGCAACAACAATTATTGAATCAATACTACAAAATATCAACTGTAGTCATTATTGAATCAATCATATAAAATGGCAACGTAGCAATTATTGAGTCAATAAAATATCAATGCAGCAATTATTGAGTCAATAATATAAAATATTGAACAGTAATTACTGTAACAATAATTGAGTAATGGCTTCTCACGTAAGACTCAATAATTCGAAATACTGTGCAACACCGTGTGCTACTATGCAACACCGTGTATCCCTGTATTTTAACCACCGGGTATTTCAACAGTACTAACGGTAACAACCACGCCGTTATTTTGTAAAAAAATTATTTCTGTCGATTTCTATATCCGACAGTTATTCCGTTGTGGGGGCCCACAAATAGCTGCGCCGTCGTACGAATATTCCCCGACAACAAGAATATTCCACGACCAAACGAATATTCCCCGACAACAAGAATATTTTATAACCACTTGCTCATTTTAAAAATATTTGCACATTTCACCCAAAACTTTCATATTTATCAAATCAACACCTTACTATTTCGAAATAATATATAAAGAAAACTAAATCTTTATTCATAAAAGTTGGGGTCTTACAACCTCCCCTCCTTATGAAATTTCGTCCTCGAAATTGACGTACGTACCTAGTATGTCGAAAAGGTGAGGATACCTCGCTTTCATTTCCGATTCCAACTCCCAGGTCATTTCCTCAATTGCATGGTTTCTCCACAAAACTTTAACTTGAGGTATAATTTTCGAGCGTAGGACATGCTCCTTCCTATCCAAGATCTTGACAGGTACCTCCTCGTACGTTAAATCTTCAGCTATCTCGTCTGGTTCTAACTCAATAATGCTGTTTGGATCCTTCACATATTTACGTAACACGGATATGTGAAACACGTTATGAACACGAGACATGCTTGGAGGTAAAGCGAGTCTATAAGCCACATTTCCTATTCGGTCAAGAATCTCAAATGGACCAATGAATCGTGGATTGAGCTTTCCTCTCTTCCCGAACCTCGTAACTCCTTTCCACGGAGCAATACGTAGTAACACATGGTCCCCAACATTAAATTCCACGTCCTTTCGATGAAGATCTGCATAACTCTTTTGTCGATCCTGTGCCGTCTGTATACGTTGTCGGATTATTTGGATCTTTTCCGTAGTCATACGTACTAACTCTGGTCCCAACAATGTTGCTTCACCCACCTCATCCCAACATACTGGAGAACGACACTTTCTCCCATACAACGCTTCGAATGGAGCTACGCCTATACTTGCCTGATAACTGTTGTTGTAGGAGAATTCCACCAATGGTAAGTACTTATCCCAACTCCCTTTGAAGTCTAGAACACAAAGTCTCAATAGATCTTCAAGAGTTTGAATAGTCCTCTCTGATTGTCCGTCTGTTTGAGGATGATAAGCCGAACTGAATCGTAAATCCGTACCCATAGCTTTCTGCAAACTGATCCAAAATCGTGAAGTAAATCTGGGATCACGATCCGAAACTATGGATACTGGCATGCCATGCAATCTTACAATCTCATTCACGTACATATGAGCAAGACGTTCAAGGGAATAAGTCTCTCGTATCGGCAAGAAATGAGCAGACTTGGTTAATCTATCAACAATAACCCAAATCGCATCTAAGCCTTGAGAAACCTTGGGAAGACCCGTAACGAAATCCATCGTAATGTGTTCCCACTTCCATTTCGGAATCTCCAGTGGTTGCAATGGACCCTTCGGTGCTTGATGCTCCGCCTTTACACGTTGACAAGTTAAACATCTAGAGATGAACTACGCGATCTCTCTCTTCATATTGCTCCACCAAAATGTATGTCGAAGATCACGATAAATTTTAGTACTCCCAGGATGGATCGCAAACGGTGTGTTGTGTGCCTCCATCATGATTCTATACTTCAAGTCGAAATCGTTAGGAACACAAAGTCTGGAGTTGACTCGAAGTATTCCCTCTTCATCGATTCTTGCTTCTGGAATTGCACCTTCTTCTTCATCTTCATCAGCTCCGCATCTGTAGCTTGAGCAGCTTTAACTTTATCAATCAAAGCTGGTTCTACGCGTATACTTGACATCATCGCACTCGTTCCCACATATGATCTTCTACTCAACGCGTCAGCTACCACGTTCGCTTTTCCAGGATGGTATTGGATGGTATGATCGTAATCTTTCAACAGCTCAAGCCAACGTCGTTGTCGCATGTTGAGTTCCTTCTGAGTGAAGAAATATTTAAGGCTCTTATGATCTGTATAAATCTCCACTTTCTCTCCGTACAAGTAATGTCTCCAGATCTTCAACGCGAAAACGACTGCTGCCAACTCTAGATCATGAGTAGGATAATTCCTCTCATATTCTTTGAGTTGTCGCGAGGCATAGGCTATGACTTTCCCATGTTGCATGAGAACGCATCCTAACCCTTTGCCTGAAGCATCGCTGTAGATAACAAATCCATCCGAACCAGATGGTATTGTCAGAACAGGTGCCGAAATAAGTCTCCTCTTGAGCTCTTGGAAGCTCTTCTCGCATTCTTCGCTCCAAACGAATTTCGTATCTTTCCGAGTCAACTGTGTTAATGGAGTAGCGATTCGAGAAAATCCCTCTACGAACCTCCGATAATAACCAGCTAAGCCCAGAAAGCTTCGTACTTCGGTCACCGACTTAGGTTGCTCCCAGCTTTGTATTGCTTCAATCTTCGCCGGGTCCACAGATACTCCACGTTTCGATACCACGTGCCCAAGGAATGCTACTTCCTCAAGCCAGAACTCGCATTTCTTTAACTTGGCGTATAGCTTGTTCTCACGAAGCTTTTGAAGTACCAACTTCAAATGGTGTTCATGATCTTCACGGCTTTTAGAATAAATGAGGATGTCATCAATAAAGACAACAACGAATTGATCCAAATACTCCTTAAATACACGGTTCATCATATCCATGAAAGCAGCAGGAGCATTAGTCAATCCAAAAGACATGACTAAGAACTCATAATGCCCGTACCGTGTTCTGAAAGCAGTCTTTGGAATATCCTCAGTTTTAATCTTCAGCTGATGATATCCAGAACGAAGATCGATCTTTGAAAAGAATTGCGCTCCTTGCAACTGGTCGAACAGGTCATCAATACGAGGTAGCGGATACCTATTCTTGATGGTGACATGGTTCAACTCCCGATAGTCAATGCAAAGTCGCATACTCCCGTCTTTCTTCTTTACGAATAAAACAGGAGCACCCCAAGGAGACGTACTAGGACGAATAAAACCGATATCTAACAACTCTTGTAATTGGACCTTTAACTCCTGAAGTTCAATAGGAGCCATTCGATATGGGGTTTTAGAAATGGGCTTTGTACCGGGCTCAAGGTCAATAAAGAATTCAACTTCACGTTCTGGGGGTAGACCGGGAAGTTCTTCGGGAAATACATCAGGAAACTCATTAACAACGGAAATATCATTCAAATCTGATGTATTCTGATTTAGATCAGTGACATGAGCTAAGAAAGCTTGACATCCGTTTTTCAATAAACGAATAGACTTGTGATTTGAAATGATATTGACTGATTTTAGTGGTTTGGTGATTTGGATTCGCACAACAGGTTGATTAGGAATATGAAAACTAACAACCTTACGAAAACAATCAATTTTGGCATGGTAAGTGGTTAACCAGTCAATTCCTAAAATCACGTCAAATGCAAGTATTTTCAAAGATATAAGATCAACAGGTAAGGTAAGGGTACCAATCTGAATCAAGCAAGATTTGTAAACTGTAGATGTAACAAAGGTTTCTCCTAACGGAGTTTCAACAGATAAGTCAAAGTCTAATTTATCAGAAGTCAAGTTCAAACGTTGAGCACAAGCAGGTGAAATAAAGGAATGGGTAGCACCGGTATCTAACAAGGTATAAACTTCGCAAGAGTTTATGATCAGCTTACCCGTAATCACCTCGTGTGGATTCCTCGCGTTTTGGGCTGTAACGACAAACGCTCTTCCAGGAATCACTGACTTTGACTTGTCTGCAACCGCCTTTGGAATCACCACCCCCGCTGAGCTTGGTTTCGCTATAGGACAATCTCGAGCTATATGTCCTTCCTTTCCACAGTTGTAACATGCTTTGAATAGTTGTGGACAGTTTGGGCTGATATGTCCCTCTTTCCCGCATTTAAAGCATACGACCGGTGGTCGTTCTCCTCCCCTCGAAACAGTTGATTCTGGTGCTGATGTTGACATCTTCGTGTTCTCATTGTTGTACCTTCTCTTCTTGAAATCTCCCCCCGATTCGCTTCTTCTATTATCATGGCCACGATAACCACCGGAGTGGTTACCGCTTCTGTCATACTTTCCTCCTCGCTGGTTGTCATTGCTCCGATGACTACTGCCACCAGTACGACCTTGGTTATGGTCCCTCGGTTGAACATAATCATTATCTCGTTCCAATAACTGGGCCCTGTTTACTACATCCGAATATAAAGAAAACTTATGAGAAATGAGGTATTGACGTATTTCGGGTTTCAAACCTCTTAGAAACATCCGCGTCATACGTTCCTCATTCTCCACCAAATGAGGTGCAAACCTGGACAGCTCTGCGAACTTAGCCTCGTACTGGGATACCGTCATGTTGTTTTGCTCGAGTCTGATAAACTCTACTTCCTTCATATGACGAATACTTTCAGGAAAGTACTTGTCATTAAACAG
The DNA here is from genome assembly GCA_020205555.1 of Panax stipuleanatus. Lineage (NCBI taxonomy): Eukaryota > Viridiplantae > Streptophyta > Magnoliopsida > Apiales > Araliaceae > Panax > Panax stipuleanatus. The sequence goes on from CM035124.1 coordinate 127,351,322, forward strand.
TTTTTGGAACGCTTCCCAAGACATCTGGAGTGCGGCAGGCTGGGTACGCTTCACGGATTCCCACCAGTAATCTGCCTCTCCACGGAACATAAACGTTGCGAATGGAACCTTCTGTTCCTCTGTACATCCCAAGACATCAAATATCTTGGTAATTTGTTTAATCCACGTCTCCGCCTTGATCGGATCTGGCTTTCCCAGAAACTCTGGTGGTCCCAATTCTTTGAACTGCTTGGCAGTGACAGCTCGCGTGTTGTTATTATCTCCACCTGTATGTTGCACACGAGTCTCCCTCGTCTGATTTTGCATGAACTGCAAAAAACTTCTAAACATCTCATCGTTTATCGTCTGACCAGCGTTATTTTTAGGATGAACATTGCCTTCTTGTTGCACGTTCTCCTGGTTAACGATTAAAGGTGTCTCCACGGTCTCATTCACTTCGTTGTTAACGTTCTCAGCTGCCATTCTCAAATACTGCCATAAAACAAGGGTTAATTAAACAAGTCAACATATCACATATTAACCCTATGCTCCGACTGACCAATTAAATACCACATAAGCTTAGGTAGGACACACTAGCGAAGGATTTACTCGTCTCTCCCCTCCTAGTTCTATTCCCCGATCTCCGCCAGAGATCATATCCCTAAGCTCTGATACCAACTGTGACGCCCCCAGAATAGGTCCATTCAACCCAACCCATTCTGAGTCGCCAAATACATGGTACAGAATTCAAATACAAACTTTATATTATACGGTCGTGCAAAATACGACCACACAACTGTGAGTGTCAATACAAATAGGTAGAAAATATTAAGATTCAAACTAAGTCCTCATTACAATTATTATCACACTATTTATCAGAAATAGTGAGGACTACTACTGCTCTAACTCGGGCCATCACTCTGTCCCCCGACTAGTTCCCGCAACATTCTCATTTCCTGAAGAGGACAACAGATGAAAAGGGTGAGCTCAACTAGCCCAGTAAAGAATATTATGACTAAGATAATGAAAAATAAATTATCGTTAGTCTTCAACAGTTCAGATAAAATATTATGGACAACAAGTTTTAGATCAATATTCGCAGCGGAAATAACAAATCATTAGAAGAGTTAAGCAGAGAATGAAGTCTACTATCTTCTATGATTTAAAAGTCCATCACCAATATTTTATCCCTGTAACATCAATCAATATATATCTCAAATCAAATATTCATCTTTGCACTACAGGCCAAAGATATTCATTTGCATCATCAGTAGTCATGTTCATCTCAACACCTGTCATCTTTGCACTACAGGCCAAAGATATTCATCAGGTAATCATTCATCTTTGCTCTACAGGCCAAAGATATTCAGTTACATCACCTTTTAGGACTGAGGATGATGAAAAACATTTTAAAGAGCGAATCCAGTGAGATAAAAGACAAAGATCAAATATTCGTATTTTAGTTTATCCAAATTCAAGAATAATCCATAATAATACTTTGTGAAGCAAAATTCAAGAATAAAGCCCAAAACTTGGATACAATCAAAGATAGTAACCTTAACAGACAATTTGGACAAATAGAAGAAAAATAAATTTTCCCGTGAATAGTGCCGTATACGTGAATAGTAACCCCGACGGAAAAAGTAAGAATTTCAACATAAAATCCATGACAATATTTCTGTATAATGATATTGAAAAGAATAACATCATTTACGAAAGAAAATAACATCCCTTACCTCAAAAGAACAGTATCTCTGACTGGAATATCGAATATAATACCGACGAAAGCTTGTACTGAATAGTAATACTCAAAGTATTGAAATACTCACAAAAATACGCTCGATATTATAGAGAGAGAAAACTTCGAATTCTGGTGTGATTTTCAATTCTAACCTAAGCACCCTATTTATAGGAAAAGCTTAGGATGCCAAAGGAGACTAAAATAATAAAATATTATTATTTTTTTCTTAGCCGCCGGCTGCTCCAAAAAGCCATCAGCCATTTTGTTTCAACCAAAAGTGGGTCCCACCCATTAAATAATATATTTATTTTCCAAAACTTCAATAATTCATAATAAATAGCCCCTTTGTCAGAAAAATACAAATTCTATGTCCTTATATAGGAAATTTAATTCTCTACAACTTTGCAGAAGAAATTTTTTCCAAATTCCCAACATAAATTATCCGAAATCCATAAACAGATGATTTCCCACACCAAAATACTGATAAAAACACATCAGCACTAATTCTTTCTTTAATATCCACAAAATAAATATTTCCTTATCATATAAATCAATAATTAATTATTCACAAATAATATTATAGAACTACAATATTAACAACCAGGTCGTTCCCAGGACAGAGGGGGCCTTCCGATAAGGACTTCTCCTTACTGGCGCGCAATTAAATAACCCCTCCTAGACAGAACTTCCTTAGACATTGTCAATAATGCTATCTAATAATATTATTCAAATAATATGAATTATTGAGTTGATAACGTGGAATACTGTGCAACAACAATTATTGAATCAATACTACAAAATATCAACTGTAGTCATTATTGAATCAATCATATAAAATGGCAACGTAGCAATTATTGAGTCAATAAAATATCAATGCAGCAATTATTGAGTCAATAATATAAAATATTGAACAGTAATTACTGTAACAATAATTGAGTAATGGCTTCTCACGTAAGACTCAATAATTCGAAATACTGTGCAATACCGTGTGCTACTATGCAACACCGTGTATCCCTGTATTTTAAGCACCGGGTATTTCAACAGTACTAACGGTAACAACCACGCCGTTATTTTGTAAAAAAGTTATTTCTGTCGCTTTATATATCCGACAGTTATTCCGTTGTGGGGGCCCACAAATAGCTGCGCCGTCGTACGAATATTCCCCGACAACAAGAATATTCCACGACCAAACGAATATTCCTCGACAACAAGAATATTTTATAACCACCTGCTCATTTTAAAAATATTTGCACATTTCACCCATAACTTTCATATTTATCAAATCAACATCTTACTATTTCGAAATAATATATAAAGAAAACTAAATCTTTATTCATAAAAGTTGGGGTCTTACATGGGCCCCCTGCAGCGTCGGCAGACAGGTTCGCGAACTGTGCAGAGAAAAAGTCAATTTAGCTTATTTCTCCGCATCGAGTTCCGAATTTAACCAACCAATTACACATAAAACTTTACAGAAATATTATATTAAAGTTTCTAACATTTTTTAACACATTGAACCATTAAAACACATAATCAAAAACTCAATTTCATGATTTTTGAAGAAAAACCATTGTTAAGTGTTTTTGATGAAATTGAACATTGAACTTTTGTTTTTAAACCAATTCACATAATTTCAAGCATAGTAAATAAATTTTTAAACATGCTATCATCATTTACAATTAATTTAAACAAAAATGAACAATCAAACATAAACTTCTAATTTTAAAAGAAAACTATACATATTTTCAAAATACTTTACTATGATTCTTGATGAACATGAATCTCTCATGTTCATCCTGTATCTACGAATTAACAACTTAATTAAGTATGAGATTCATATAAAAGAATGCTATATACATAATATATATATATATATATATACATATATATATATAAATATATAAATCATGTTTATACAATTTTCATAAGAACTAATGTGACGCCCCCAAAATAGGTTCAATACCAACTCATTCTGAGTCGCCAAATATATAGTACAAAATTCAAATACAATCTTTTATAACATAAGGTCGTGCAAAATACGACCACATAAACTATGAGTTTCAGTACTAATCGTATATAATACGAAATATAAACACTCAAATTCATTCCTTATTAATTACAATCATTACCCCACTATTTTATAGAATAGTGAGGACTTCTACAGATCTAACTCTGACCACCACTCTGATTTCCGACTAGTCCCCGCGATATTCTCATTTCCTGAAGAGAACAATGAAAGAAAAGGGTGAGCTCAACTAGCCCAGTAAAGAATATTATGACTAAGATAATGAATAATAAATTATCGTTAGTCTTCAATAAACCAGATAAAATATTATGGACAACAAGTATTAAATCAACAACTACAGCGGAAATAACAATTCATTAAAAAAGTTAAGTAGAGAATGATGCCTACTATCTTCTTTGATTTAAAAGTCCATCATCAATATTTTATTCCTGTAACATCAATCAATATACATCTCGAATCAAATATTCATCCTTGCACTACGGGCCAAAGATATTCATTTGTATCACCAGTTGGTCATGTTCATCTCAACACCTGTCCATCTTTGCACTACGGGCCAAAGATATTTATCAGGTAATCATTCATCTTTGCAATACAGGCCAGAGATATTCATCAAGTAATCATTCATCTTTGCACTACAGGCCAAAAATATTCAGTTATATCACCATTTAGGACTGAGGATGATGAAAAATAATACGAATAACGAATCCAGTGAGATAGATGACAAATATTAGAGATTTTATCCAGAGTTCAAGAATAAAGATCAAAACCTGGATCCACTCAAAGATAATTTGGAAATAAAAAAATAAATTTTTTTACCCTGAATAGTACTATGAATAGTAACTCGACATGAAAAGATAAAAATTTCATAAGAAAGTTCAGATCAATATTCCAGTGAAATGATATTAGATGAAGCGCAAAACTCAAGGAATTTCTGATCATTTTAGGAATTATAGAAGTAATACTTACCGTAGTAAGTTTAGAGTTAGGAATCTAAAATGAAACAACATACGAAACTGCAAATGATTTTTCACCCGTCAGGCGGTAGTCCGCTCAGACAGATTATTTTCACAATTTAATAACTGAATACGAAGGGTTATTCACCAGGCATGCGGTTGTCCGCGTAGACAGGTTATTCCCACAGAGTAATAAAGAATGGAATAACAACAGGATTTTACCATGCATGCGGTAGTCCACTTAGTCAGGTTATCCCAACAGATTAATAAAGAATGAAATAACAACCCTTACGGATATTGAAAGAAAATAACTCTATTCATGAATACGAAGGAAATAATACCCCTTACCTTAAAAATTTGGAGACTGCACTAGTGTAATAGCAAAATACTCTTCTTCTTTCTCTCTTATTCTTTCTATACTTTCTCTCTCTATAACTTTAGTGAATTGGTGAGAAATAATGAAGAAATGAGCTTCTATTTATAGGCTCGGCAGAGTAAGGGTAAAATAGTATTTTTGTCATACTTTATGATATCATCGCTTACATCATCGATCATATGACATCATTGCTTACCTCATCGTTCCGATGACATCATTGCTTACATCATAAAAATTCAAATTCAATTTGTTCTCTTCTACCTCATTTAACTTTTATACCATGAATTTACTATAATAATGTTATCATTCAAATTATAAAAATCATATTATTATATAATCACATCATACTACTATAATATAATATTATAATAATATATTTGAATGAATTATTTTATCGGATAAAATAAAAAACTAACTTTCAACAAATGTCACATGTTAAAAATTCTTCCGTTTAAATCCACATTGAATAAATATTTCCTTATCATATATATCAAAAATTAATTACTCACAAATAATATTACAGAACTACAATATTGACAACCAGGTTGTTCCCAGGAAAGAGGAGGCTTTCCGATAAGGATTTCTCCTCATTGGCCCGCAATTATATAACCTAACCCCTTTCTTCGACAGAACTTTCTAGACATTGTCAATAATGCTATGTAATAATATTATTCAAATAATATGAATTATTGATTTGATAATTTAAAATACTGTGCAATGACAATTATTGAATCACTAATATAAAATATCAATGTAGCAATTATTGGATCAATAATATAAAATATTGAACAGTAATTACTGTAACAATTATTGAATGAGTGACTTCTTACGTAAGAATCAATAATTAAAATTACTGTGCAATACCATGTGCCACTGTGCAACACCGCGTATTACTATATTTTAACCACCGGGTATTTCAACAGTACTAACGGTAACAGTTTTGTCGTTATTATATAAAAAAGTTATTTATGTCGCTTTCTATATTCGACATTCATTCCGTTGTGGGGTCCACCAATGACTGCGCTGTCGTACGAATATTCTCCGATAAAAAGAATATTCCTCGACCAAACGAATATTTCCCGACACAACGAATATTTTATAACCGCTTGATTACTTTGTAAAATTTGCACATACTACCCATAACTTACCACATTTATCAAATCAACACCTTACCATTTCAAAATAATATATAAAGAAAATTAAATCTTTATTCATAAAATTTGGGGTCTTACAACTAACTTAACAGAGAACTAAATTTCATGAAGAACATAAAAATAACATAATTAAAAAAAATTTGGAATTGAGATTATACCTTTATGCTTAGTGAGGAAGATGATGAAGTTGATTGCTTTAATTTCTCAAACTTTTCCTTTCTTTCTCTTCTTCTTCTCTCTTTCTTTCTCTGTATTCCCTCTGACTTTCTCTTTTCTCTCTGTTTTTTCTTCTCTTATTTTAACACTGACTAACTTAACTTTAACTAACGTAATGTAAAATATACATAACTGATATATGTATATAATATAAAATATAATTATATAATACATAATTGTCAAATAATTATATCTCTACTTAATACATAGCAGTTATAAAATTTTTGAAAACCAAAAGTCATAAGGCTTTGTTTGGAAAAATTCCTTTAATTTTAAAAACAGATTATTTAATAGTTAAGGCCTTGTTTGAAAAAATATGATTAAAACAAAAGTAAGGGCCTTGTTTGGTAAAACCTTTTAAAAACAATTTTAAGGGCTTTGTTTGGGTAAAATTAATTTAAAAGCTCTTTTTATTCTTTTAATAAATACTTTAACACATATTCTTAATAAATAAATCAAATAAAATATTTATTTAATTCAATAAATATTTAAAATTAATATATAAAATCTCGTTCGTTACAATAGTGCTCCAAACCTCGATTTTATTCTTCCAATACGTTTGCATACGTATATTCACTAACATATCAAATTTTAACCGGGGAAAACGAAGTTTGAAGCCCTCCGAGTGGTTTAAAGCCCGTGGAGCTATACACTGTAAGATTTTTTATGATTAGAAGCTCTTTACTGCTTTATCGTATATATATGAGCGTATATATATTTATAGTTTCTGCTTTCGCTCGGATTTTAAATCTGTGGCCTTTCTAGCTTACTTTTATGTACATATAAGCATATACATACGTTTTTAATTGCTTTTACAGCCTGGATTGCTAATTCGTGGCTTTTTACCACTTTTATATATATATATATATATATATATATAGACTAACAAGTTCGGCTTGGATTGCTAATTCTTGGCCTTTCAGCTTTAATATATATATATATAACTAACTGTATATATATATTAACATTTCATTCAGTCAAGCCTGGATTGCAAATCCGTGGCTTTTATCGCTTTCATATATATATAATTATATATATATATATATATATATTTATACTAACTCGTTTGGCCTGAATTGCTAATTCGTGGTCTTTTCAGCTTTAATATATATATAACAAAATGTATATTCATTTGTATCATCAGTAAAGAATATTATGACTAAGATAATGAAAATAAATTATCGTTAGTCTTCAACAATTCAGATAAAATATTATTGACAACAAGTTTTAGATCAATATTCGTAGCGAAAATAACAATTCATTAGAAGAGTTAAGTAGAGAATGAAGTCTACTATCTTCTATGATTTAAAAGTTCATCATCAATATTTTATCTCTGTAACATCAATCAATATACATCTCGAATTAAATATTCATCTTTGCACTACGGGCCAAAGATATTCATTTGTATCATCAGTTGGTCATGTTCATCTCAACACTTGTTCATTTGTGCACTACGAGCCAAAAATATTCATCAGGTAATAATTCATCTTTGCACTACAGGCCAAAGATATTCATCACGTAATTATTCATCTTTGCACTATAGGTCAAAGATATTCAGTTATATCACCATTTAAAATTGAGGATGATGAAAAATAATACGAATAACCGATCCAGTGAGATAAAGGACAAATATTAGAGAATTTATCCAGAGTTCAAGAATGAAGATCAAAACCTGGATCCAATCAAATATTATTTGGAAGAAAAAAAAAATTTACCGTGAATAGTATCCCATGAATAGTAACTCGTGAATAGTAACTCGACATGAAAAGATAAAAATTTACAAGAAAGTTCAAATTAATATTCCAGTCAAATAATATTAGATGAAGCGCAAAACTCAAGTAATATCTGATCATTTCAGGAATTATAGAAACAATACTTACCGTAGTAAGTTTAGAGTTAGGAATCTGAAATGAAACAATATACGAAACTGCAATTGAATTTTCAGCCTTCTGGCGGTAGTTCGCTCAGACAGATTATTTTCATAATTTAATAACAACTGAATACGAAGGGTTATTCACCAGGCATGTGGTAGTCCACGTAGACAGGTTATTCCCACAGAATAATAAAAAAAATAGAATAACAACCCTTACGAGTATTGAAAGAAAACAACTCTCTTCATGAATACGAAAAAAATAATACCCCTTACCTTAAAATTTGGAGACTGCACTAGCGTAATAGCAGAATACTTTTCTTCTTTCTCTCTTATTCTCTCTATACTTTCTCTCTCTATAGCTTTAGTGAATTGGTGAGAAATAATAAAGAAATGAGCTTCTATTTATTGGCTCGGCAGAGTAAGGGTAAAATAGTCTTTTCGCTATAATTTATGACATCATCGCTTACATCATCGATCTATGACATCATTGCTTACCTCATCGCTCCGATGACATCATTGTCTGCATCATAAGAGTTCAAATTCAATTTACACTCTTTCACATCGTTTAACTTTTATACCATGAATTTACTATAATAATGTTACCATTCTAATCATACTATTATATAATCACATCATACTACTATAATGTAATATCATAACAATATATTTGAATGAATTATTTTATCGAAAAAAGATAAAATACCAACTTTCAACAAATGTCACATGTTAAAAATTTATCCGTTTAAATCCACATTGAATAAATATTTTCTTATCATATATATCAAAAATTAATTATTCACAAATAATATTACAGAACTACAATATTGACAACCAGATCGTTCCCAAAAATGAGGGGGCCTTTCGATAAGGATTTCTCCTTACTGACGCGCAATTAATCAACCCCTTTCCTAGACAGAACTTCCTTAGACATTGCTAATAATGCTATCTAATAATATTATTCAAATAATATGAATTATTGATTTGATAATTTGAAATAATGTGCAATGACAATTATTGAATCAATAATATAAAATAGCAAAGTAGCACTTATTGATATAAAATATCAATGTAGCAAATATTGAACCAATAAAATATTATGCAATTATTGAATCAATAATATAAAATACTGAACAGTAATTACTGTAACAATAATTGAGTAAGTGCCTTCCTACGTAAGAATCAATAATTCGAAATACTGTGTAATATCGTGTGCTACCGTGCAACACCGGGTATTACTGTATTTTAACCACCGAATATTTCAACAGTACTAACGGTAACAGTTTTGCCGTTATTATATAAAAAAGTTATTTATGTCGCTTTCTATATTCGACATTCATTCCGTTGTGGGGTCCACCAATGACTGCGCCGTCGTACGTATATTCTCCGACAAAAAAATATTCCTCGACCAAACGAATACTCCCCGACACAATGAATATTTTATAACCACTTGCTTACTTTGTGAACTTTGCACATCTCACCCATAACTTATCATATTTATCAAATCAACACCTTACTATTTCAAAATAATATATAAAGAAAATTTAATCTTATTCATAAAATTTGAGGTCTTACAATTTAGATACTTTGAGCGTTGATAACAGTGCAAGTTTTCGTCCACATAATATCCAATATTCCGATCAAAACTACTCTTCTGTTAAGTTAAGGGATGTTATTTTTTTTCGTAAATGATGTTATTCTTTTCAATATCATTATACCAAAATATTGTCATGGATTTTATTATAAAATTCTTACTTTTTTCGTCAGGATTACTATTCACATATACGGCATTATTTACGAAAAAATTAAATTTTTTTCTATTTGTCCAAGTTGCTTGTTAAGGTTCCTAACTTTGATTGGATCCAAGTTTTGATCTTCATTCTTGAATTTTGCTCCACAAAGTATTATTATAGAATATTCTTGAACTTGGATAAACTAAATTACGAATCCATAATCTTTGTCCTTTATCTCACTGGATTCGTTATTTATATTTTTTTCATCATCCTCAGTCCTAAATGGTGATATAACTGAATATCTTTGGCCTGTAGAGCAAAGATGAGTGATTATCTGATGAATATTTTTGGTCTGTAGTGCAAAGATGAACAGGTGTTGAGATGAACATGACCAACTGATGATACAAATGAATATCTTTGGCCCGTAGTGCAAAGATGAATATTTGATTCGAGATGTATATTGATTGATGTTACAGGGATAAAATATTGATGATGAACTTTTAAATCATAGAAGATAGTAGACTTCATTCTCTACTTAACTCTTCTAATGAATTGTTATTTTCGCTGCGAATATTGATCTAAAACTTGTTGTCAATAATATTTTATCTGAATTGTTGAAGACTAACGATAATTTATTTTCCATTATCTTAGTCATAATATTCTTTACTGGGCTAGTTGAGCTCACCCTTTTCATCTATGGTCCTCTTCAGGGAATAAGAATGTTGCGGGGACTAGTCGGAGAACAGTGTGATGATCAGAGTTAGATCTGTAGAAGTTATCGTTTGCATTGAAATTCATAGTTGTATGGTCGCATTTCTCACGACCTTTTGTTATAAAAGATTTGTATTTAAAATTCTCTACCATATATTTGGCGACTCAGAATGGGTTGGTATTGAACCTATTTTGGGGGCTTCACAATATCGCAACACACGGTACTGACTAGCAAATTTTCGACGCCGACTGCCTTAAACATAAAAAGTAGTTTAATCATGCTCATGCCCAACTTAGAAATATTATTGAGCGTTACTATGGTGTATTAAAAGAAATATTCCCAATATTGTGGCAGATAATTCCTTATCATTTTTCAGTGCAAAGAGATAGTTATCGTTTGCTTTGTTGTTCACAATTTTATAAGAAAAGAGAATACCGAGGATGAGTTATTTGCTCGTGAACTATAAAGCGACTCATTGAAATTAATGTAATTTTAGTACTTTTATTATTATATTGACACATTTGTTTAACTCGTTACATTTTCTATTTTCTATGAAACTTGGGTTAAAATTGTTTGAATTATTCAATACTTTGTTTGAATTATTTATTTTTATCCGGTATATGATGAATATTGTATTTAATTTTTTTTATAATATGTCCAGACAAAATTATATACTTGGCCTAGCATAGTTTAGATTAGTAAAATAGTAAAAAATTATTATTCAGATATTTAAGACATTAATTATTAAATAAATTTTTTTCATTTAATATTTAACTCTATTCTGCTCATTTAGATTGCTCAAGTATTCACAACCGTTTCATTCAATTTTATCACACATCACACAGCCCCTAATAAGTGATACTCACCAGCTAGTTGACAAACAATTATGAATGGCTACCAAGTGCTACATATGTAAGATCAACAAATAAAAAAATGAAAACAATAATTATAAAAATGAAAACAATAATAATAATAATGATTATATATATAAAAATAAAAAAATTGAAAAGGCATGGGTTACTATAATTAAATTATCATAAAAGCTGCCCTAATTTTTATCCTGTTATATTTTAGATGGAAAGCACGCTTTCCTAATATTGTTCTTTTTAATATTGATTCTTATAATTGAATTATCACATAAAAGCTAGAATTTCCCTTCCTATTGTACGGTAGTTAATTTGAGATATATTTTAATTTAAAATTAACATGAATTAATTTAATTTTAAATAATATAATGCTAAAATAATAAATTAACTAACAAGCTTTATTAATTAAAAAATTTATTAAGTTCAAAGTTAAATATATTACATAAATTTAAAATTTAAAATATCTCAGATTGATCATACCATAAAATTCAAACACATAATCATCCCAAAAAATACAAAAACCTAGGAAATTAATTATAGCTTAACCCTTTTATACAAATACCTATTCCATTAAAATTAGGATTACTTAAAAAGGTTTACTTTATAATATAATATAATAATATATAAGAATATAATTTAGAAGACTATATAATTGACAATATTTCACATTTTATTTAAAAAATTAAATTGATGGAGATGGAGCCTTCATTAGCACTATAAAGAAAATAATGCCCTCGTGCTACGTGTCAACATGACTAAAGGGCCAATTATGGTTCATAAACTTTCAAACTAATCTTTCCTTGATGTGATCTTTCACTTTTATAATCTACCAATTAGGGTTATATCTTTTCTTTTTCTTTTTTCTTTTTGTTCGAAAACAAGAACATTAATATTCCTACTTCCTAGGTGAATATTAATATTCGAAAAAGAACATGAAAATTTTATTAAAAGTTGAAACTCGGGTGACTCACTAATCTCAACACGTTTAACTCGAACATGTGGTTTAACTCTTTTTTTTTAATAAACTTAAAATCTTGACTATGTACTAATTACTCCATCCGTTTATTAATATAAGTCGTTTTAGAAAAATATTTTTGTTTCTTAATATAAGTCGTTTTAGAATTTCAAATAAGTATTAATTGCTTAGTTTCCAATATTACCCCAACTATTAAATAAAATTTTGGTCCTCTCACTATACTTTGTTCAATAAATAACACTCTTTTTTTTCAATACAATGGCAATATAGACAATTGATATTATATTTAATACTTTATAATTATTTCTTTAATACTTGTGCACAACTCTAAAACGACTTATATTAACTCGGAGGGAGTAATATTCTTCTTATAATTAGTAATCTTGACCATGTACTAATTAATATACAAGCTTTTGAAATTTGTCCATACATCACATCTTTTTTTTCTCTCTCTCTCTCTCTCTATAAGGACCATACAAGAATATTGAATAATATTTTTAATTAAAAAATATATAAAAACAATATTTATAAAGATAGTCCCATCAAAATAAAGAATGATTCACATTAATTTCTATATCAAAAACTCTATGTGAATATGAAAATTGAATTCCTGAGTGTATTTGAATTTCAGTTATTTGTATTTTTATTCCTCAAATTAAGAGATAAAAATATAAATAATTAAAATTCAAATACACTCTGGTCTAATTTTCTTGTTCGAACAGAAAAATTCTTTCTATATATTTTATGTAGCGTGGGTGAATATTAGTTGTACCTTTATAATCAGATTTTGGTACTTGCTTTATCTTAAGATCTCGACAAAGAGGATAAAGTTTGTTTCTCTTTGCTTCTTTTTAGAGCACTGATTTTGTAATCCCCTAATTACTTAATAATTACAAGATGCTGTTTTTCATAAATATTTTTTTTATTATTAATTAGTAAAGGTTCCATTCATTATAAAGAAACTTTGGACACAATAATGACAACCTTTTTCTTCATAAACATAACAATTATTTGCAGCATTGCAATTAATTATTGTAGTAGTGGTGATTATAATAGTGTAAAACTGTGGTTGCCATGTCATCTAGTAAGTAGACTACTACACTGTTGGATGAATAAAAATTGTTATTTGTGTTTCAAATTCTATTTCAGAATCCGACTTTTGATACGTTTATTTGCAGTGATCTAAAGGAAAAGGAAATGGAAAAAAAAATGAAATTTATTTAGCAAAAAAAAGTGAAATTTAGTGGTGGTAACGGAAGATTGAGATTACATTTTATTTTAAAAAAATAATAAAATAGTGGTTGACATGTCATCTAGTAAGTAGGCTATGTTTGTTTGCAATACGGGATTATAATCTATGAGATTATAATCCTAAGACTATTATTTCTAAGATTACGGAATTATAATTATAATCTCAAGACTATTAAGTCATTTTATAATTATTAGACTAATAGTGCAAAGTATAAATTTAAAAACAAACGAGACACTTGTGATTAATATTCTCATCCCAAGTATAATATTTGCAAACAAACACAGCCCTATGGTTTTTGTATTGAATAATACTACAGACAACTTATTCTACAACTATTTACAGTTTGTTAATGTGGCATACTTCATCTCAGTTTTTATGTGGGGTCGAAGATTACATTGAAGCAATTTATTCATCAATATGCTGAGGTGGAGTATGCCACATCAGCAAATTATAAAATAGTTATAGAATAAGTCGTGTCTCTAGCATTACTCTTTTGTATTCTTTTCTTTCATAATTTTTAACCGCCGTCAAATGAAGAAATAATTTAAGACTATGCTTGTTTTCAATGATTATAATCCCGAGATTATAATTCATGAGATTATAATCCCAAGACTATTAATCTTAGAATTATAATCTCGGAATTATAATTATAATCTCAAGACTATTAAGCTATTTTATAATCATTAATAGTATCAAGTCTAAATTTAAAAACAAACAAGACACTTGTGATTAATATTCTCATCTCAAGTGTGACGCTCCCAAACTAGGTTCAATACCAACCCATTTTGAATCGTCAAATACATGGTACAGAATTCAAATACAATCTTCTAATTTTAGACTATTATACGGTCGTCCAAAATATGACCACACAACTCTGAGCGTCATTACAAATATTATGTAGACGCTCAAATTCAAGTCTTATTCATTATAATTATTAATACAATATTTTACAAAATAGTGCAGACTTCTATAGCCCTCTCTCGGACCATCACTCCATCCCCCGGCTAGTCCCAGCTATATTTTCATTTTCTGAAGAGAACAATGGAAGAAAAAGGGTGAGCTCAACTAGCCCAGTAAAGAATATTATGACTAAGATAATGAATAATAAATTATCGTTAATCTTCAATAAATCAAATAAAATATTATGGACAACAAATTTTAGATCAACAACTGCAAGCGAAATAGCAATTCATTAGAAGAGTTAAGTAGATAATGATGTCTACTATCTTCTTTGATTTAAAAGTCCATCATCAATATTTTATCCCTGTAACATCAATCAATATATATCTCGAATTAAATATTCATCTTTGCACTACGGGCCAAAGATATTCATTTGTAACATCAATAATCATGATTATACTAGTCTACAACCTTTAGTCATAACCATGTCAGTCAATTCATCTTTGCACTACGGGCCAAAGATATTCAACAGTAACATCAATGGTCATGATCATGCCAAACACCTGTCCATCTTTGCACTACGAGCCAAAATATTCAACCGTAACATCAATGATCATGATCATACCAAACACCTATCCATCTTCGCACTACGGACCAAAGATATTCAAGTTTCATATTTCAAAGATAACGATTTAAAATTTAATAAGAAGATTTAAGTAGATAAAAATTTAAGTGAAATGATATTAGATGAAACGCACATCTAAAGGAATATTAGATCATTTCAGCAATTATAGAAGCAATACTTATAACCATGTTAATCAATTCACCTTTGCACTTAAGCTAAAGATATTCAATTGTAAAATCAATGGTCATGATCATACCAGTCAACAATTAATCTTTGCACTACTAGCCAAAGAGAACCCATAGTTATGGTCATACCAATAATCTACCCATCTTTACACCTAAGTCAAAAAGAACTTTCATTACCATGATTATAAATATCTTATATATGATGAATATACATAGTAAGAACAATATGATCAAAACATGGATCCAATTTCAAGAATATATTTCATAAATCAAAGATAAATTGGACAGAAAAAACTAATTTTGTCGTGAATAGTACCCTGTGAATAGTAACACGTGAATAGTAACTCATGAATAATAACTCGTGAATAGTAACTCGTGATTAGTACTCGAATGAATAATACCCCGACATAAAAAGATAAACTTTCGTAATAAAGTTCAGACCAATATTCCGGTGAAATGATATTAGATGAATCGCAAAACTCAAGGAATTTTTAATCATTTCAGGAATTATAGAAGCAATTCTTACCATAGTAAGTTTAAATTTAGGAATCTGAAATGAAATATTATTACTTACATACTATAGAGTATGGAAGAAAATAATATTCCTTATGAATATTGAATGGAAACAACATCCTTTATGAGAAAAATAATATCCTTTACGAATACGAAAGAAATAATACCCCTTACCTTAATAGAAATTTGAATACTGCACTAGTGTAATAGCAGAATATTCTTCTTTTTCCTCTCTTATTTTCTCTTTACTTTCCCTCTATATAGCTTTAGTGAATTGGTGGGAAATAATGAAGAAATGAGCTTCTATTTATAGGCTTGACAGAGTAAGGATAAAATAGTCTTTTCGCCATAATTTATGACATCATCGCTTACCTCATCGTTCCAATGACATCATTGCTTACCTCATCGTTCCGATGACATCATTGCTTACCTCATCGTTCCGATGACATCATCGCTTACCTCAAAAGAATTCAAATTCAATTTGATTTCTTCCACCTCTTTTTACTTTTATACCACGAATTTACTATAATAATGTTACCATTCAAATTATAAAAATTATACTATTATATTATCACATTATATTATTATAATGTAATATTATAATAATATATTTGAATGAATTATTTTATCAAAAAAAAGATAAAATATCAACTTTCAACAAATGTCTTATACCAAAAATTCCTCTATTCATATCAAAATTGGACAAATATTTACTTATCATATTTATCAACAAATTTTTATTTTATTCATCAATTATATTCACAATTAATATTATAGAATCACAATATTGACAATCAGATCGTTCCCAAGAAAGAGGGGGCTTTCCGATAAGGATTTCTCCTTACTGGCGCGCAATTAGATGACCTAACCCCTTTCCTAGACAGAACTTTCTAGACATTGTCAATAATGTTATCTAATAATATTATTCAAATAATATGAATTACTGATTTAATAATGTAAAATATTGTGGAGTGGTTATTCTGACAATTATTGAATCAATAATATAAAATATCAATGTAGCAATCATTGAATCAATAATATAAAATATTGAACTGTAATTATTGTAACAATTATTGAGTAAGTGACTTCTTACGTAAGAACCAATAATTTGAAATACTGTGCAATACCGTGTGCTACTGTGCAACAACGCGTATTACTATATTTTTATCACCGGGTATTTCAACAGTTTAACTGATAGAAGTTTTGCCGTTATTTTTATATAAAAAAATTACTTCTGTCGCTTTCTATATCCGACATTCA
The DNA here is from genome assembly GCA_020205555.1 of Panax stipuleanatus. Lineage (NCBI taxonomy): Eukaryota > Viridiplantae > Streptophyta > Magnoliopsida > Apiales > Araliaceae > Panax > Panax stipuleanatus. Next base: position 127,368,659 of record CM035124.1, read on the forward strand.
TTCCGTTGCGGGGCCCACCAATTATTAGTTATTTCGGCGTCGCCGTCGTACTTTACTGAATATAATATTCCCCGACAGAAGAAATATTCTCCGACAAAATGAATATTCTCCAACACAACGAATATTTTATGACAACTTGCTTACTTTGTAAATTTGCACATATCACCCTTATCTTTAACTTTTTATCAATTTAACCATTTACTGAATAGAATAATAATTATAAGAAATTAAATACTTTTATTTCATATAATTCGGGGTCTTACATCAAGTATAATCATTGCAAACAAACATAACCCTAGGGTTTTTCCTTTATCTTCATATATGGCTTTTATGTAACTGTAGTTTTATTTTATTTTTGACAAAGAAAAATTAATTATATTATAAACTGTAAACACACAACTTAGCCAAAATTGGAAAAATTACTAAGTTGTCTCAGATGGTAACTCAGTTGGCTTGCAAAATTGATCTCTGAGTCTCTTTAGATTTTCACCTCCTCTTCCGCTTCCGCTTCCAATTTCTCATTAATTAATTGTTAAAGGGTTCCTTTGTTTATACACTATATCCACCCAACCGAGGAAGAAGTAAGGAAGAGGTCTCATCCTCTCTAATTAATCGATTCAATCAACCCTAGCAAAGCCTTTTAATCTCACAAAAATATATACTTCTACGACTACGGATCGAATATCATCCTCCCACACAGTCAGATAAACATATACTGTGGACAATAATCAATCCACATTCCTAAAATGTATGTATGACTCTTCCGTTTCCACTTCATCTTCTCGCTCATTTGTCTTCAACATCAATATGTTGGGAATTAAATCACACAAAATAAATAATAACACTTGAGAAATAAAAACAAAATAATATTTAACATGGTTTGGTCCTCATTAGCCTAATCCACAAAATTAACTTAATATATTAATTTCCACGGTACAACTTTTTACACGGAATAAAAATTGAAAAAATCCTCCCTCACAATAACCCAAGACCTAATTACACCATCTCTCAACTCTCTATGATGTTATTATCTCTTGGTTGTATTCTACCTCTCTCTAAACACAAGACTCTATTTATCGAGTACCCACACAACTTCCCGTTCTAATTTAATTAAGACACTCTCACATAGTGATATGCATACTACAAGTAAGACTACTTTTAAAATAATACTCCCATTAAAAATATGATTCCTTCTCATAATAGGATTTGAGGACTTGAATCCCAAAACACTTAACTTCATCTTTGAACTTCACTCGATGATCATCTTTCTTAGTTTTCTTTCCACGTATAGACTGTCCATCTAACACACAAATTAATTTTTCATTCTTTCTACCTTGAAGAATTAATTTGACTTCTTTGAACACCTTACACGAATCTCCTTGACCCGCATGTATATATCTATGTGACGATAGTTCTCCCAATGAAATTATATTCTCATCACAACCAAGGACATAATATACCTTCTCAAGAATCTTCACAAAACCATCATGAACTTTGAAACGAACACTTCCAATGCCTTCAATTTTCCCTCTCTTTATTCACCGCGTTAACGTAGCCAAATTCTCCATCTTCCTTCAAACTCTCAAAACAATCTCTCTCTTTGCATATATGCATATATAGAAGTCGCATAATCCAATACACATCCATCTTCATTATAATCACTCTTAACCATTAAAATAAATTCTTCTTCAACTTCACTAACCAAATTAACGTCTTTAACTTTCTCTTTGTCCTTCAATTTTTCTGGATACTTTCTTAAACTCTTAATGTCCTCCCCTTAATGTTCTGCTATGGTATTGGATGTGACCCTTCTATCCACAATAGTAGCACTCTCTATCACTATAATCTCTTGGTCTGGATCTTGATCTTCCTCTACTATTATCTCTCCATTGATGTCTCCTTCCATTAGAACCCTCCACAGTTAGTGTTTGCTCACCAATATTATTGTTATCTTCCCCCATTAATTTTTGACTTTCTCGCAAAATAGTAACCACCTCATCTAAAATCAAAGTTGATTTTCCCACCAATAGTGTTTGCACCATCGACTTGTAAGACTTAGGCAAAGATGACAATAAGAGCAATGACTTCTTCTCATCTTCCAATTTTTCATCAGTATTCAACAATTGAGATACTAACCTATTAAAAGTATTTAGAAGATCATAGAGATTCGCCCCTTCATTCATTTTCAAAGAGTATAATTCCATCTTTAAGCACAATCTGCTGGTTTGCGACTTCGAAGAATAATTTTTCTCAAACTTTTTCCACAATTTTTTCTGACTAGTCTCTTTCAACACATCATACTTTATATCAGGTGCTAACGACGAACGTATTGTGTTTATCGTCTTCTTGCAAATTGTCTGTCAATTTGCATCTTTCTCCTCGTCTGATTTTTTTCTCCCCCAAAGTTTGATCAAGTCCTTGCAACACCAAAAGATCTTGCACGTTATTCTGCCATAGTGTGAAATTTATTTTCTCATTGAAGATTGAAAACTCAAATTTACCCAAATTCTCCGCCATCATATTATGCGAAATAATTCCCTCTACCTCGGATCCAACCAACCTAGATCTTGATACAATTTGTTGGGTATTAAGTCATACAAAATAAACAAAAATACTTAAGAAAGAAAAACACCACAATATTTAACGTGGTTTGTCTTGTGTTTACACTCTCTAGGATGTTATTACATCTTTGTTGTGTTCTACGTCTCTTTAAACACAAGACTCTATTTATAGAGTACCTACAACTTCTCTTTTCTAATCTAATTAGGATACTCTCACATAATAATATACCTACTACAAATAAGACTACTTTCAAAATAATACTCGTATTAAAAATATGATTCCTTCTCATAATAAAATTCTAGAAGTTACCTAACATAATAAACTAATTGATATGTTCTTCCATTTCAAAAAATTATGGGTTGTATCTTCATTAGTTGGATATGTTAGTGTTTGAACTATTCGGTTTCATCAACTTTCTGATCCATCTCCAGTGCCAAGTTTGTTAAAAATATAATTTCAGATTGCAGAATATTTTTAACTGTTATAGATTGATTTCCTATGTTGGTTCTCAGGAAAATTGCCAAAAGAATCATGAAATTTTTGGATGTTGGATATGTAGAGATGACATGGGACGTTGCACATTAGATGTTTGTTGAAATGCCACAAAGAAGATATATTTATAAGTGTAGTAACTTTTTTCCTCGTCACAGTCCCTAATTTTCTCACTAGTCTATGTTGAAAAGCCTCATTTCGTTTATTGACCATCTATTAGTGTAACACCCCAACTTCTATTGAATAAAATTTAATTTTCTTATAATCATGCTAAACGGTAAGGTGTTAAATTGATAAACTGATAAAGTTAAGGAAGATATGTGCAAATTATAAAATAAAAAGTCTGTCAAGGAATATTTCTTCTGTCTGGGAATATTTCTTCTGTCAGGGAATATTCGTAAAGTACGACGACGCCGAAACAACCAATCATTGGTGGGCCCCATAATGACTTCATTGTCGGATATAGAAAATGACAGAAATAATATTTTAAATAAAAATTGTCAACGGTACTATCACTTTTAATTATTTAACTACCCGGTGATAAAAGTACAGTAGAATGTGGTATTACACAATAGCACACTGTACACCATAATAGCACATGATATTGCACAATATTTGATAATTATTGATTTAATAATTGTTTCAGTAACAATTGCATAGTATTTGAACTTAATAATTGTTACAGCAACAACGCACAATATTTCATATTAATTATCACGACACAATAATGTTATTTGTATTAATCATAAAAAAATAAAGTTATTGTGAATATTTTTGGCCGGTGTGCATAGATAATATAATTGGTGAATGTCTTTAGCCTAGGTGCAAGGACGATATGATTGTTGAGGATACGAGGTGAAAGTTTTCTTTGGCCTGGGTGCAAAGAAAAACTTTTGACAGTCATGATCATTACTATTAGTGTTACATTTGAATATCTTTGGCATGGGTGCAAAGATGAGTTGATCGGCATGATTATGACCAGAAACTGTTGATTGGTGTTACAGAGATAAAACATTGATGGTTTTACTCCCCTAATTGTTTGTTACCTCCGCTGCAGTTGTTTTTTTAAAACTTGTTGTCTATTATATTATATCATATTTATCACTGTTGAAGACTAAAAGATATTTTTTTTTATTTTAGTCATGATATTCTTTTCTGGGTTATTTGAGCTCACCCTTTTTCTTTTTGTTCCATTGTTCTTCTCAGGAAGTGAGAGTGTAGCTGGGACTAGCCAGGTAGTTGAGTGATGATCCAAGATAGTTATTATAGTAGTCTTCACCATATTATAAAATAGTGTGACAATAATTGTAGTGAAGATAATTATTTTTGGTTGTCATCATATTAATAGTTTAATCTGCATCATTTATATGGTTTTGATTCAGGACAAGGATTTTTGAAGCATTCAAGGACTTGCTAAAAGGCTACTGTTAGGAAAGAGCGTTTCTATTAACGCAAAAAAGTAAATGATTTATAAGGTAAAAAATGTGAAAATTAATAAATTTATTGGGCTTTTTTTTACAAAAGAAGAAAAAGGTACGATTATTTTAGAAGGAATTTTCTTTTACAATTAAAAACAGATTGTGACAATCAGTTTACTAACAAATGTTTAAGGTATGTATCTCTCTTCAATTCTTTTCTCTAATATTGACTGAACTCATTACTTAATTTGAAATTGCGGGATATGAGTTAACGTTAGTACATGAATTATGCACTTACCGGTTATCAATTAGTTAATGTAAAAAATGTATTAAATTAATAAATTTTCTATATATAAATTACTGATATAATACGAAACTGATATTTTTAGACAAAAATTAAAAAATATTTATAATGTTTCTACACAGGTAGTAAGTACGTGACTCTTACGTATGAAAATAATAATTCTGGTCTCTAATAAGCGTGCAGGTATTTAATTTTTTATTATTATTAAGCATCCTATATCCTAAAATTTGATTAATCTCCACTAATAAGGTGGACAACTAATAATGGGTTTGTTTGGTAAAGCTAAGTGCGCTACTAATATTTGGCAATTCCACATAATTAAACTAATAATGAGCCGTGTTTATTGAAATAATTTGATAATTATTTAAAACACTTAATTTATATTTCGTTACATCTGTATTTGATGAAAGGAAACAAACAATTTGTATTTGTTTATTAAGGGACACTTTCGTCTTGAAAAACTAAATTAAATAATGCTTAACTACTAGCACTTTTTAAATAATTTATAGGAATCATCACTATATTCATTAAAATTAAATAACTTTTTTTATTAATTTTTCATTTAAAAGTATTTTAAATTGACCTAAAATATCAATAATGATCTTATATTTTTAAATAGAGAGAGTAATAAATAATCATTTTATTATAAATAAAATATAGTTTAACAAAATATAAAATAAATAAAAATCGTCTGAATGACTAAATCGGTCAGATTTTTTGACTGAATGACCAAGTGTAATTTTTTTTGTTGAATGGGCCGAATGACTGCTGGATGAAGTATTTTATATATTATTTTTTTTACAATATTAACTATTATATTAAGTAATTTTAAATAAATTTACAACAATTTTGAACTTTTCAGAGGAGTATAATAGTAAAAGACTGTTATTCAAAGGTTTCAGACATATCAATTATCAAACAACTTTTTTCATTCAGTATTCAGCTTCATTTAGCTCATTCAGATTACTTAAACATTCAGAACTGCTTAATTCAGTTTTTATCAATCAGTCCTTAAGTGTCAAAGGATTTCCTTCCTATTTTCTTACTCAATTTACTCGCGGTTGAAGTTTTTAGACATGTATTCGTTCATTTTAATCACACACACTCTCTCTCTAAAATCATTTGTATATTCTCTTCATATACATATATATATATATATATATGTAAATGATCAATAACAATTACTTATTACGGATTTTTATAGGAGATACATCATTTCAATCATTTATTTTAAATATCAACGGACAAAATTAAAAAAACTAAATCAGTCGTCTGCTACTAATAATAATGGACGATTAAAAAAATACAATTCATTTGCTACTAATAACAATGGACGCTAATCAGCTTCCACGCGAGAATGAGTTTGTCTTTATTAACTAGAGTTTAAGATTTATTAACTAGAATTTAGAATTTATAAACAACGTCTAAGAGTTTATTAACCAAGATTTATAATTTATAGTTTATTAATTAGGATTTAGGGTTTATTAACCAAAGTTTATGATTTATTAATTAAGAGTTAATAAGGTTAATAAACCTTAAATCCTGATTAATAAAGGGGTTATTAAACTCCAAATTCTGATTTATAAACCCTTAACTCGGGTTCATAAACCCTAGTTAATAAAGTCAAACACTTACTCGCATGAAAGGGATGAAAAATTCTGATTAGTGTTTGGATGCATTATGTTTTTTTTACCGTCCACTAATATTAATGGTGGATGATAGTTTTGGCTTTTTGAATCTCGTTCGTTGATGTTTAAAATGGATGGCAAAGATGGTGTATGTTCTATAAGGATCCGTAGCAAAGTACGTGTTAAGGATCATTTTTCATATATATATACACGCCACAGTTGGATATGAGCCCTTATTATCTAACGCATATCTTACCGTTCATTCATTGATCCAAAAACTGAAATTACTCCCGTCTGCACGACAATTATGTAAAAGGATATACTATACGTACAACTATTGTGCAGTTGTGATATAATTTCTGAGTTCTCGTCCACACAATAGTTATACAGATGGAATATACCATCTACACACTATTATACGGATGAGGTCTATCATCTGCATAACAATTATGCGAACGAAAGTAATTGTAACTTTTAGATCAAATGAATGCACGGTAGAATTTGTGTTAGATAATGGGAGCTCTCATCCAACTTTGCCTATGAATCACTCACTTATATTATACTAAAATGATTATAATTTTATGGTTATTAATGTAATTTAAGAAAAATCTTATGTAACTATCGATTTGGTTTTTCGGATAAAACTCACTTACAGTTTTCAAAATAAACATCTCATTATCTAGGGTAAATTTTATTTAACTACCTGAGGTTTACATGTTTTCTCACATGACCACCTGAGTTTATATATCGTCACAAACACTTGTACTATTGAGGTTAAGTGAAAACTCATTTTTCATCATAACTCCGTCAAGTGAAGTTTGTAAATGAATTTTTTCCCCAAGAACCTTATCCATAATCTCAAACACATATATACCCAAGTAAGCACTAACCCATATTTTATTTTTCTTTGACAAATTCTCACATCTTTCTTGATTATGCTTTGAATACACTCACAATTATTTTTGCACTCACAATTATTTTTGCACCAACTTCGTAATATATAATGTTTAAACACCTACAATTGAATTTCAAACTAACCAAAGCACCCAAATTAAAAAATCAAATTGAGGTTTTGAAATATCCACAATAATGTATAATATTCCTTAAAACATAAAAATTGAGACTTCAATGGAGAATTAGAATCATAAGAACATAAAAGGTAATATAACAGAGAAATAAAAATTGAATCAAACTCAAAAAATTTAAACTTTTATGTCTTTGGAAGAATATTAATGGAGCTAAAAATGCAATTGGGTATGTACAAAAAAATAATAAAATGTAATTGGGTCAAAATCGAAAAAGAAAAATGTTAAGAAACCCTCTCTTCTACGTACACATGAAATGATTTTTAAGAAATTTCACGTTTTCTTCGAATTTCAGTTTGTAGCATGTAATTTTTATCTAAAGAGACATAACAGAAGAGAGGAATTTTTTTAATTTAGAAGATTTTAAAATCTCATTTAAAATTTTGTAGCCTTTCTCAATATGTTTCTAGATTCAATTAGGTCACAAGATCAGGTATATTATCATTAATTGAGTTTCAAGTTTATTGTAAAATAGAATTCATTATTGAATATAGTATAAAAAAATGTTGGTGACTATGGAGGTTTTTTGGTAAAAGGCGGTGATCGTGATTTAGTAGGGAAGATGATTAGAGATAGTGGGTTTGAGTATTTTGGACATTTATTTCAAAATTTTATAATTTTAGCGGATCTTTAGGCACATTTAGAGAATTATATACACACATGGTCAATTTGGATGAAAAATATAACAATTTCATTTAGTCTCAATAGTAAAGTATTTAAGTGTCGACTTTTAAAACTCAAATAGTCAAGTGGAAAAACGTGTAAACCTTAAGTCCTTAAGTGAAATTTACCCCATTATGATCTATTCACTTTCTTATTTTTCTCTCAAGTACTACAATTTTTTACTCTTATTTGTCCACTTGTCTCTTTTTCCATTATTAATTTATTTTATCGTATTAATTTTAACTTTAATAATTAAAAATAATTAATACACATGTAAGTGTGTGTCCAAAAGACTAGTAATTTATAAAGTCGGAGGGGAACTTGGTCTCTCTCTCAAATAGTCTATTTTATGATAAAATATACAATAGATTTAATTAAATCTTTAATCAGATTTTAATTATTTTATTAAGTTGGTTTGAGTTTCAAACTATAAAAGTCCAGACAACCCCTTATCACAACTTATAACATTTAAATAACAGGTTTAGAACAGTAAAACCTTAACAAACTCAAAATTTACAGTACCTTCTAAATTTCTCACCCTGTCATATCTTTTTTTTCCAACAATGCTACTATCACATAAAAAATCTCACATAATGCTCACATACACACATATATATTGTGATCCTCTGCCTGACATGTGGAGCCCGCAATATGTATATGTGTGTATATGAGATTATTTATATGATAGTAGCATTATTATTTTTTCCTTCCACAAAATAAACTCCACTTACACACGTCTTTTATGAAATTGTGCAAATAATATTAAAAAAAAGACGAGAAAAAATAGGAAATGAGACCTACTCTTTATTGATATGCAATATATATAATTTTCACATTTTTATTGATAAATAATATATGGGTCCTACTCTTTGTACATAACTTTTTGTTTATAGTTTATACACAATATTATACTTCTTCCGTCCCATAATATATGACGTTTAGAATAACGGTAAAAAATTTACCGTTAAAACTGTTGAAATACCATGTGATTAAAATACAGTAACACGCGGTGTTGCACGTTAGCACACGGTATTGCACAGTAATTCTAATTATTGATTCTTACGTAAGAAGTCACCACTCAATAATTGTTACAGTAATTACTGTTCAATATTTTATTTTATTGATTCAATAATTACTACGTTGATATTTTATATTAGTGATTCAATAATTGTCATTGCACGGTATTTTAAATTATCAAATCAATAATTCATATTATTGGAATAATATTATTAGATAGCATTTTTGGCAATGTCTAAGGAAGTTCTGTCTAGGAGGGATTATTTAATTGCGCGCCAGTAAGGAAAAATTCTTATCGGAAGACCCCCTCTTTCCTGGGAACGACCTGGTTGTCAATATTGTAGTTCTGTCATATTATTTGTGAATAATTAATTATTGATATATATGATAAGAAAATATTTATTCAATGTGAATTTAAACGGATGAATTTTTAGCATGTGACATTTGCTGAAAGTTGGTATTTTATCTTTTTCGATAAAATAATTTATTCAAATATATTATTATAATATTACATTATAGTAGTATGATGTGATTATATAATAGTATAATTTTTATAATTTGAATGGTAACATTATTATAGTAAATTCGTGGTATAAAAGTAAAATGAGGTAGAAGAAATCAAATTAAATTTGAATTCTTTTGAGGTAAGCGATGATGTCATCGGAACGATGAGGTAAGCAATGATGTCATAGAATCGATGATGTCATCAATTATGACGAAAAGACTATTTTACCTGCTAAGTCTATAAATAGAAGCTCATTTCTTTATTATTTCTCACCAATTCACTAAAGCTATAGAGAAAGAAAGTATAGAGATAATAAGAGAGAAAGAAGAAGAGTATTCTGCTATTACACTAGTGCAGTATCCAAATTTCTATTAAGGTAAGGGTATTATTTCTTTCGTATTCATGAAGAGAGTTACTTTCTTTCAATACTCGTAAGAGTTGTTATTCCATTATTTATTATTTTGTTGGAATAACCTGTCTACGTGGACTACCGCATATATGATGAAATCTTATTGTTATTCTATTCTTTATTATTCTGTCGGAATAACCTATCTACGCGGACTACCACATGCCTGGTGAATAACCCTTCATATTCATTTGTTATTAAATTGTGAAAATTATCTGTAGGCTCGAACTACCGCCTGACGGGTGAAAATCTATTTGCAGTTTCGTATGTTGTTTCATTTCAGATTCCTAACTCTAAACTTACTACGGTAAGTATTGCTTCTATAATTCCTGAAATGATCAGAAATTTCTTGAGTTTTGCGCTTCATCTAATATCATTTCACTGGAATACTTTCTTGTAAAAATTTTATCTTTTCATATCGAGTTACTATTCACGAGTTACTATTTATGGGGTACTATTCATGATAATTTTTTTCTCCAAATTATCTTTGAGTGGATCCAAGTTTTGATCTTTATTCTTGAACTCTAAATAAATTCTCTAATATTTGTCTTTTATCTCACTAGATCCGTTATTCGTATTATTTTTTTATCATCCTCAATTCTAAATTGTGATATAACTCAATATCTTTGGCCTGTAGTGCAAAGATGAATAATTACGTGATGAATATCTTTGGTCTGTAGTGCAAAGATGAATAATTACCTGATGAATATCTTTGGCCCGTAGTGCAAAGATGGACAGGTGTTGAGATGAACATGACCAACTGGTGATACAAATGAATATCTTTGGCCCGTAGTGCACAGATGAATATTTAATTCGAGATGTATATTGATTGATGCTACATGGATAAAATATTGATGATGAACTTTTAAATCAAAGAAGATAGTAAACATCATTCTCTACTTAACTCTTCTAATGAATTATTATTTTCGCTGCAGTTGTTGATCTAATACTTGTTGTCCATAATATTTTATCTGATTTGTTGAAGGCAAACGATAATTTATTCTTCATTATCTTAGTCATAATATTCTTTACTGGGCTAGATGAGCTCACCCTTTTCTTTCATTGTTCTCTTCAAAACATGAGAATATCGCTAGGACTAGTCGGAAATCAGAGTGATGGTCAGAGTTAGATCTGTAGAAGTCCTCAATATTCTATAAAATAGTGGGATAATGATTGTAATTAATAAGGAATGAATTTGAGCGTTTATATTTCGTATTATATACGATTTGTATTGAAATTCATAGTTTGTGTGGTCGTATTTTGCACAATCTTATGTTATAAAAGATTGTATTTGAATTCTGTATCATGTATTTTGCGACTCAGAATGGGTTGGTATTGAACCTATTTTGGGGGGCGTCACAATATTATTTGTGACGCCCCCAGAATAGGTCCATTCAACCCAACCCATTCTGAGTCGCCAAATACATGGTACAGAATTCAAATACAAACTTTATATCATACGGTCGTGCAAAATATGACCACACAACTGTGAGTCTCAATACAAATATGTAGAAAATATTAAGATTCAAACTAAGTCCTCATTACAATTATTATCACACTATTTATCAGAAATAGTGAGGACTACTACTGCTCTAACTCGGACCATCACTCTGTCCCCCGACTAGTCCCCGCAACATTCTCATTTCCTGAAGAGGACAACAGATGAAAAGGGTGAGCTCAACTAGCTCAGTAAAGAATATTATGACTAAGATAATGGAAAATAAATTATCGTTAGCCTTCAACAGTTCAGATAAAATATTATTGACAACATGTTTTAGATCAATATTCGCAGCGAAAATAACCGTTCGTCATCAATATTTTATCCCTGTAACATCAATCAATATCCATCTCATCAAATATTCATCTTTGCACTACAGGCCAAAGATATTCATTTGTATCATCAGTGGTCATGTTCATCTCAACACCTGTCATCTTTGCACTACAGGCCAAAGATATTCATCAGGTAATCATTCATCTTTGCTCTACAGGCCAAAGATATTCAGTTACATCACCTTTTAGGACTGAGGATGATGAAAAATATTTTAAAGAACGAATCCAGTGAGATAAAAGACAAAGATTAGGGATTCGTCATTTAGTTTATCCAAATTCAAGAATAATCCATAATAATACTTTGTGGAGCAAAATTCAAGAATAAAGCCCAAAACTTGGATACAATCAAAGATAGTAACCTTAACAGACAATTTGGACAAATAGAAGAAAAATAAATTTTTCCGTGAATAGTGCCGTATACGTGAATAGTAACCCCGACGGAAAAAGTAAGAATTTCAACATAAAATCCATGACAATATTTTTGTATAATGATATTGAGAAGAATAACATCATTTACGAAAGAAATAACATCCCTTACCTCAAAAGAACAGTATCTCTGACTGGAATATCGGATATAATACCGACGAAAGCTTGTACTGAATAGTAATACTCAAAGTATTGAAATACTCACAAAAATACGCTCGATATTATAGAGAGAGAAAACTTCTGATTCTGGTGTGATTTTCAATTCTAACCTAAGCACCCTATTTATAGGAAAAGCTTAGAATGCCAAAGGAGACTAAAATAATAAAATATTATTATTTTTTTAAAAAAAATACCGCCGCCGGCTGCTATGAAATCAGGATTTTTCAACCAAGAAACAAAAGTGGGGCCCACCATTTTATTAAAAAAATATTTATTTTCCGAAACTTCAATAATTCATAATAAATAGCCCCTTTGTCAGAAAAATACAAATTCTATGTCCTTTCCATAAGAAATTTAATTATCTACAACTTTGTAGAAGGAAATTTTTTTAAATTCCAAACATAAATTATCCGAAATCCATAAACAGATGATTTTTCACACCAAAATACTGATAAAAACACATCAGCACTAATTCCTTCTTTAATATCCACAAAATAAATATTTCCTTATCATATAAATTAATAATTAATTATTCATAAATAATATTATAGAACTACAATATTAACAACCAGGTCGTTCCCAGGACAGAGGGAGCCTTCCGATAAGCACTTCTCCTTACTGGCGCGCAATTAAATAACCCCTCCTAGACAGAACTTCCTTAGACATTGTCAATAATGCTATCTAATAATATTATTCAAATAATATGAATTATTGAGTTGATAACGTGAAATACTGTGCAACGACAATTATTGAATCAATACTACAAAATATCAACTGTAGTCATTATTGAATCAATCATAAAAAAAAATAGCAACGTAGCAATTATTGAGTCAATAAAATATCAATGTAACAATTATTGAGTCAATAATATAAAATATCAACGTAGCAATTATTGAGTCAATAATATAAAATATTGAACAGTAATTACTGTAACAATAATTGAGTAATGGCTTCTCACGTAAGACTCAATAATTCGAAATACTGTGCAATACCGTGTGCTACTATGCAACACCGTGTATCACTGTATTTTAACCACCGGGTATTTCAACAGTACTAACGGTAACAACCACGCCGTTATTTTGTAAAAAAAAGTTATTTCTGTCGCTTTCTATATCCGACAGTTATTCCGTTGTGGGGGGCCCACAAATAGCTGCGCCGTCGTACGAATATTCCCCGACAACAAGAATATTTTATAACCACTTGCTCATTTTAAAAATGTTTGCACATTTTACCCATAACTTTCATATTTATCAAATCAACACCTTACTATTTCGAAATAATATATAAAGAAAACTAAATCTTTATTCTTAAAAGTTGGGGTCTTACATTATTACTTCTTTCGTTCCTTAATATAAGTCATTTTTGAGTTGTGTACAAGTATTAAGGAAATGATTGTAAAGTATTAAATATAATATCAATTGTCTATATTGTCCTTGTATTAGAAAAAAAGAATGATATATATTGGACAGATAATAGTGAGAAAACCAAAATTATATTTAATACTTGGGGTAATATTAGAAATTAAGCAATTAATGCTTACATGAAATTCTCAAACGACTTATATTAAGGAACAAAAATATTTCTTTAAAAAGATTTATATTTCAGAGCATTCACAACAGTTTTCCTAATAAACTCTCTATCCCCATATTTGAAAAATATATCAATAAATCAGTATCCAACAGTTTTATTATCCTTATATAATTCTCTATTTTAATCCCTATATATGATTTGACTCCTCAGGGTGAGAGAATCAAAAGAGCGTTTCTATTTATGTAAAATGACACTTCACACCCTATTTATTGCGATTTTATATTGGTTAAAGGATCTTATCTCACTTAATTGCTGATTTGGGTATGCCTATCAAATTCACTCATTTTTATTTTTTAAACAGAGAATTTAGAAAAGAAAAAGAACTATACAAAATTAAAAATTAGTGAAATTTTGATTTTGATCATTTTTATAAAAAATATTACTACTAATTATAAATTTTATTATTTTATAATTAAAATAATGTTATTTTAGTTCTCATAAACACAATGATCGCTGCACTTTTGATTTCTAGCCATATCTATTTTTAAATTAAAATAATTATAATTTTTAAATTCAAACAACAATTACTTTTAAATAAAAAATAGTTACAATGGTCAAAACATGATTTGACTGTTGGAACTTTTAAATTTTAACTTTTAACTTTTAAATTTTAAATTTCAAAATTTAATATTTAAGGAATCAATATAAGGAACGTGTTGGGTACATAGTAAAAAAATTGAGTCCCTATCTTATAGAATGACCCAATAGCAGGGTTAGCCCTGAGGGGGTGCAGAAGGGGGCGACCGCACAGGGCCCCCAAATTCGGAGGGCCCCCGAATTTATTTATTTTTGTATATGTAAAAAATTAATTATGAAAGTTTGATTGATGATTTTGCAGCAAAAAATGCAAGAATGATGCTAGCGATCGTGTGAAGTTTATTGTCAATTTAAATTTTAGCTATTTTTCTTTTTAATTGATAATTTATTGAAGTTTTAGCAATATTTTCTTTCTAATTGATAATTTTGTTACTCGACGTTGACATTTATTATGTTAATTAATTATGATTTTTGATATAAATTGTGCTTTATATATTGATGCTGATAAAAAATTAGTATTTTTATATGCGAGAGGGCCCCTATTTTTTTCTCGCACAGGGCCTCCAAATTCTTAGGACCTGCCCTGCCCGATAACACTGCAGAGTAGGGATAGAGATAAAAAAAACTGTTATGAATTCTTTAAGAAACGGAAGGAGTATAGATGAAAGAGTATGAGATAAATATATAATAAAAGGATATTATAGACAATTAATATTATATTTAATATTATACAATAATCTTCTTATTTTTTGTACATAACTCTAAAACGTCATATATATATATGGGGTTCAATTTATGGCAACCAGTTGCCATGAAATTGTTCCTAGCAACCCACTTTTCAGCCGTAGATCAAGATAATTAAGCGCTAAGATTGAAAGAAAAAAAAAACCCAGCCGCTACTAGTATAAGCGGCTGTTACATTACACTTTATCAGAATAATTATTTACCAAAAAGACCTCAAATTTGGACATTAACGCTACTTGTAATAGCGGCTTACTCTCTCTATATCTCCTCTTCCACTCTCTCTCTCCTCTGCCACTGCCACACTCTCTCTCCTCTTTAATATACACTCCTCGTCACTCTCTCTCTCCTCTTTAATATATTAGTATATATATATATATATACTCCCTCCATTCTTAAATAAATGACGTTTTAAAAAAAAAATTATTCTAATTTATTTGTCTTTTATAACTTTTTAGAAAAATAAATTATTTACTTTCTTATATTACGAGAGCTATGGATTACTATTATTTATCAAATATTCATATGATTTTGAAACCTCGAAAGTTGGATGAAACGCAAATAGAGAAGCACAAAAAACACTTCTCATGAATTAACTCAAATAGAGAAGCGCAAATTAAGCAAAAAGGGTAATGATAAGAGTTTTAAAATTTGTCTTAAAAATGTCTTTAATGACGTGTCATTCTTCCATTAATTAAGTATATTTTTTGTAATTAATCATGCTATAAATATTTAATATCACATTATTTACGATTACAAAGGATAATATTAAGATCTCAAATGAATATAAAGGTAAAATTAAATATTTTAAGAAAAATAATTTATATGTCAGACAAATTTCATAAAAAAATTGAATTACAATTAACGTGAAACTCTGAGTGTGTAAATAATAAAATAAAATAAATTAGTGCAATACCTGCTTAATTCCTTTCTATGTCATTATTCACGATTGCTATTTACTATTAACAAAATTTCGTCATAATAGGTAGCAAATTAATATTTTAATAATATTTTATGGCATAATCTATTACAAGAGATGTATTTAACTAGTCATATAATTAATTACACATTATTTAATACTAAGAATTTTAATATTATCTAAATTTTAAACACCTATCATTATCAAGCCAAAAAAATCACTTACCTAAAATTGTACGCATTAAACTACTAATTACATTTCTGAAAAGACGAGTAGAGTATAATTTGTACATATTAAAAAAAAAAAAGTAAAAAAATTAAATTTATTCTTAATAGTCCCACAAAATTATATAAAATAATAAATAATTTTATTTTTTATTTCTATTAATTAATCCCACTAAATAACATATTTATTTTTTATTTTATATATTTTATAAAATTTTTTTAAAAAAAAATTTATACTTTTAGTCATCATGTTACGGGGAGGAGGAAGTTATTTTATTCTTTCATTAAATTAAGCTGAAATTAAACCCCTTCCTCTCCCTTCCTCTCTCATAAATTTTCTCTCTCCAAAACTGGAAATCTTTCCTTTTCTCTCCTCTGTTCTCTCTCTAGACCCATAGCCTAACTCTATACAGTCCGCCCCTAATTCTCCCCCTTCGTGGCAGAGCCCCCAATAAACCCAGGTCACAGTCGCCGCCATTACCAAGTACTCCTCTTAAATTTTCTTTCCTTTCCCTTTTCCTTTTTCTTTTCTCTTTTCATTCCCTCTATACATATAATCCCGCCAGATATCCAACCTACACAAATAGCTTACTCGAACCCAATACCCTCCTCCTCTACTCCTACCCCCCCCCCCCCCCTCTACTACGCCCAAGCCTATCAAATCATAAACCCCCATAAACCCCATAAATCCCTCTCAACCCTTCATTTTCCTTTTCCCACCTCCTCCTTATCTTCCTTATATTAAGTGTCCATTTAGTTGTGCAAAACCAGTAAAAATCACAAGGTGGGGTTTTCACGAAACTGAAAATACTCCAATAAAAAAAAACAAATTGTCTTGAAATTAATGAGATGAATTATATACTGCAAAAACAGAACATATTTTCATCATTTTAACAACTTGTTTTTCATTTGCAGAGAGTATATATATGCCTCCCTAGTAACAAGGCTTATTTTAGCTCTAAATCACCGCCCAAGCTTCCTCAACAATGGCTGATGATAAAGACCCAGATTTTTTCTCCCACAAAACCCCATCTCCTTCTCAGGTAAAGTATGATTAATTTAGTAATTTCCCATCTCTTTTCTTTCTCCTCTTTCTTTATATCTATCTATACATGTTGGTTCAAGTATTGGTTTTTGGTTGGTTTGGGATCTGGTGAATATAAAATTAATTTTATGGTAAGTTGATGAATTCAAAAGGAGATCACTTCTCCCATGTGTGTCGATACTGTATTGATCAATTAATCAAATTTAACTCTCTGGTTTGGAGTTTTAGATCTTTAGAGTTTAGACGTCTTGTTTGTCTATAGGCACTTTTTTAATGCATCAAAACGAACAAATTTTTTTCATTATTTCACATTTTTGAATCACTTGATAGAATTTATATTTCAGTCATATTGGGGTATAATTTAATCTTTTGAATAAATATAAGACTATAGTTTAATAATTTGTACGTAAATATGAATACCCATTAATTTAATTTTAATTATTTAACGTTATCGAATCACTAATAGATTTTTTTTTAAAATTTTTGGGGCAGGTTGTGGAAGAGATGAAGGAGCTATGGTCCATGGCCTTGCCCGTAACAGCAATGAACTGCCTAGTCTACGTCCGAGCCGTGGTCTCGGTCCTTTTCCTAGGCCGGCTTGGCAGCTTGGAGTTAGCCGGCGGCGCCCTCTCCATCGGCTTCACAAACATCACCGGCTACTCTGTTTTAGTTGGCTTAGCCTCGGGGCTGGAGCCCGTCTGCAGCCAAGCCTACGGTAGCAAGAACTGGGACCTACTCTCGCTCTCTCTCCACCGCATGATCTTCATACTCCTCCTAGCCATCATCCCCATCAGCCTCCTGTGGGTCCACCTCGAGACCATCATGATTTTCATGGGCCAGGTGATGCAATGAAAATTATCAATAAAAACTGGAATTTTATTGTGTTGGTAACTTAAAAAAATATAATTAAAATTATAAAATATGTATTTATTTATGTTATTTAATTTTCAGATCAAATTTGGCCAAAGCGTAACACAATGTTAGTTTATCTGATAATTTGTTGTTTATTAAAATTCTAATCATATATTTACAGGACAGGGAGATCACGTCAATGGCCGCGACGTACTGTATCTTTTCCCTCCCGGACCTCTTAACAAACTCCTTTCTGCAGCCTTTGAGGGTTTATCTAAGGTCACAGGGGGTGACCAAACCGATGATGTGGTGCAGCCTCGTGGCGGTGATATTCCACGTGCCGTTGAATTACGTGGCGGTGGTGGTACTGAAGTTGGGTGTACCCGGGGTGGCGGTTGCTTCGGTGCTGACCAACCTGCATATGATGGTGCTGATGGCTGGGTACGTGTACTTGTATGGGAGGTGGGAGTGGAAATGGACGGCTGGGATTGGAGGAGGGGTGGGGCCGCTGTTGAGATTGGCGGTGCCGAGCTGCATTGGGATTTGTTTGGAGTGGTGGTGGTATGAGATCGTGACCGTCCTTGCAGGGTACTTGCAGAATCCCAGACTGGCAGTGGGTGCTACTGGGATATTGATTCAGACAACTAGCCTTATGTACACTGTCCCCATGGCTTTGGCTGGCTGTGTCTCTGCCAGGGTAAGGTCTTTCAATTTTTACTATATTGATTTATCTAGTAGCAAGAGTGATCCATAGCCAAAGTTGTTACCGATAATATGTTAATAACTCATCTTCTTCGGTGGATATGATTTTAAAAAAATCATTCCAACGATCGCGTATGTATAATTAAAAAAAGCATCATAATGATGCATGTGAAAATGATATTTTTTAATTAAACCGTGTTTGTTGAATCGCTGTAAGATGAGTTGATCATTACACACTCCATAATTATTTTTGGCTATGGATCACTCCTTCATTTGTTGTTAGTGTTATACTATGCATGTGAGTTTTGGACATAAAAAAGAAGGGATGGAAAATTAAAAATTGTACATAAATGAAAAGATTTTTTGCTGTTTTCGAGTTCGTAACTAGGGATTAATATAGGAATTATAAAATATATCACTAAGTTGTGTTTAATTTTTCTGTCCAAATCGGTCCCTTCGCGTACATAATATTGCGGCTAGGAAAATGGCCAAGTTTTTTTTGCCTGTTTATTTTATTCTCTCTCTCTTAAAGGGCTCACAAGATTTTAAATCTTGACATACTAACAACTTACAAATAAACTCACAATCAGTAGAGTATAATTAGATATTTTATCATACGGGCAACTGTAATAAAATATCTAGTTGCACTCCACTAATTGTGTGTTTGTTTGTAAGTTGTTAGTATGTCAAGATTTATTCGGCTCACAAACAAAGAAAGAAGGGTACAACGTTTAATCCATATTATTACGTGGTAAGAAATCCTATATCATAAAAATAACGATATTTGCTCAAAACTGTAATATTTAATCTTTTGGATCAAGATTTTTAGTGTATAAATCAACACTTTGATTTGGTATTAACATAATGTATACTAATGAGAAGGCGCTTTAGGGTTAGAAGGTTCCCGTGTAAGGTATGAAAACACCAAAACAAAGCAACAATATAAAATTATACTCCGATATATTTATGTTTTACAGTACATGGTCATGTGAATTCAAATGAGGAATAATCGATTGCGCTTATTGATTTCCTTTAAATTGTGTGATCATAGGATTTTACCCTTAATTACTCTACACTACTAAATGGTCATACCTAGCTGACACAGCTTTATGCACCAAGTAATATTGTCCCTTTAGTCCTTTATTATGTAGAATAATTATTATAGGCACTAAATGAATTTAAAACCAATGTACATGCACAGCTTCTTAGATAGTATTTGTTGTTACATTGTAGCATAGAAGTAATGGACAGTTTCATCCATATATAATGCATGTGTGTTCAATAATTTGTGCTTTTTGATTTGTTTTCTGATTGCATCATAGCTCCACTTGTAGGATTACACAAGCAGATCACACAAGTTATGTGGTTAGACTATTTTAGTATAGGATAAGTGAACATTCATCGACATTTCGATTCATGTTTAAGCTTTTTATGGCCAACTTTAGTGCTCATTTTGGTTGTGACAAAATCATTTAACAAACTAAAGTTGACCGAGTGGAGTTATAATAATCAAGCAGCCATACCTAATTTGACGGTTGCAAACATATGGGATATCGACATGCGTCTTGAAAAAACTAAAGTTGGCCTAGTGGCATTATAATCAAGATATTGTGTTTTTGATACTTGAAAATATATGAGATATGCGTATCTATTTGACACATTTGTCCTTTGTCGCTTATTGCTATGGCTTTGGGATTTAAAATTGCCACTAGATATGTTTGGATTGATAACTATGTTTAACTAATTATATAAGTGGACAATTATTTGAACCATCGAAGTTCATGACGGGATAGGTTAGCAATCTATAGCTTATTTCCGAAATGAAAGTTGAAATGATTGCAATTAAGATATTTCCAAAAGTAATGGTTTTTGCCTTGTATTGGTGCATTTGTATTGGAAACTGATATTTTCCCATCGTTCTCCTTAGATGAATAGTGATTGGGACCCACATTCATGTGAGAAACTCGTGGAAATACGAGTTCCCTTTAATTATATTTGTGTTTGGATTGTATTTGGGTGATGGCTGGAATTTTAATGTAATGATTTTAGTTTTATATATTTATGTTACTTGTGCAGGTAGGAAATGAGCTGGGGGCTGGTAAGCCATACAAGGCCAAGCTAGCGGCAATGGTTGCATTAGGCTGCGCTTTCCTAATTGGGATCATTAACGTCTATTGGACATCGATCTTTAGGGACAAATCGGGTGGTCTATTTACAAAAGATGAGATGTTAAAAGCTCTAGTTGCATCAGTTATGCCAATAATGGGGCTCTGCGAGCTCGGAAACTGCCCGCAAACGACCGGTTGTGGCATCCTACGTGGCACCGCCAGGCCAGCCGTGGGTGCACGTATCAATCTCGGCTCGTTTTATTTTGTGGGCACTCCGGTAGCTGTTGGCTTGGCATTTTGGCTCGATATCGGGTTCACTGGGCTGTGGTTAGGGCTCTTATCGGCTCAAGCAGCCTGCGCCGTGTCTATTTTGTACGCCGTGTTGGTTGGAACTGATTGGGAAAGCGAGGCGTTGAAGGCTAAGAAACTTGCTGCCTTGGAAATGAAGGGGAACTGTGAAAATGGTGAAGAGAAAAAAGGGTTACTAGCTCAGGCAAATGACAATATTGTTGATATTTTTTGAAGGGAAAATGAAAAGAGCAAAGAATGGGAATGTGGGCATGAATTGTTGTTGTTTAGTTGCTTTTAAGGATGGGGATGGACTAGTGCCTCTGTCTCTAGAACGTTGTGTTGGGTGTTATCATGCATCTTGTTTTGTTGTTGTTATGCCCCACACTATTGTTGTATGGAAATGTGACCCACCAAATATGGAATTAACAATATCAAATAACAAAACAAATGTATATGCTAAAATAATAATATTAAATCTATAATAATAAGATAGAATTAATTTTGAAATGATTTTTCAGATTTATTCTAATTTTAATTCAATGGCCTAGATTTCATCTCAATTCTTTCAACTACTTAATCTAGAGTCTCACATTTTATCTCACACAAAAAAAAAATTTGTCCAAATTGAATAGGGTCAAATTTTATTGGGTCTATACTGGTGCAAATTATGGAGAGATTTCGAAATGAGAGAATGTGAATTAATCAGTAGAATAACAGGGGTTTGGAGAGGGAAATAGTGAGAGAACAGAGGTAAGAAGTAGAAAGAGAAAATAGAGGGACGGAGAAAGTGGGCCGACTAAAAAACGAAAGTGTTGAAGATTGGGAAGGAGATGATCAGAAAAGGTGAAGGTAGCGGCGGCCGTGGAGAGAGAGAGAAGAGAGGAAAGGGTGGGGGGAGAGGGAGGAAGAAAGAGAGGGAGGATTTCGTTACACCGTACCTCCAGGCACGGACAATTACTAGTAAATAAATAAAATACATTCCCAGAACAACACAATAAAGGAAAAATAAGTGAGAAAATAATATTATTTTTGTCCCACGAAAAGATTCTCATTTTGACCCATGAAGTAAATTTGCAAAATTTTTAAATTTAAATTTGATGTGAAGTTACTCAAACATCCCTCTTTTCTCCTGCATGAATATTTTAGTTTTTTTCCTCTTTCTATATGAACATTGTGTTAACAATCTTCTTCATTTTGTACTAGCTAGATCCTGTTCCGGAATGACTTATAAGTTGGTCAAACTAACTTCTAAATCATTTGTTATTATTCACAATCACCTGTTTAAGAATGACTTCTTTTTTTACTTATAAGTTGAGTTTTAAGTCAAAAAAAAGAGTAAATATTTATAACTTAGTTTAAACAAATGTAATGTTATTTTGCCCCTATTCTATTTTGCCACTTTTTTTATTAATGTCATTTTTATTAATCTTTACATTTATTTAACTTTTAAATCATTATGTGCCGAACACCTTCATAACTTGTTTTAACTTAATTTTTGACTTATTATAAGTCAAATCGATGCCGTTATTTTTTACTTAGTCAAAATTTAAAACAATTTATAAGTCAGTTTATATTTTAATTTATAAATCATTTAAGTCATTCAAGCCCTTATTAGGGTTGAGATTGGAGAGTCAATTTTACAGTAAAGTCCAGTTTAACTCTTGAAAAAAATAAAAATGTACCCCACAGGGCAACTTGGATACCAAGAAACACATACGTGTCAATGAAGTTTAATCCCACGTGGCACATTACCTGCAGCTAAAAATAAATCTCATTGTTTTAGGTCATTTTGTGTCATGGATGAGGTCCCCTAACAATAGAAGTGATGCATATTTTTAACAATCCTTCTCGGCTGAGGGTGTATTAGTGATCAGTTAATTTTTTTATTTTTTTTGACTCTCAAAATACTTATAATATTTATTAGAAACTGAAATTTTAACAGAATTCAGTGATTTTATTATAATTTGGATACACGTAAAAAATAAAATTGTATAATCTGTGCAACTCAATTTATTTTTTACATGTATCTAAATTATACCAAAATCACTAAATTTTACAATTCTAATAAATATTTTAAGAGTAAAAAAAATTGACCGATCATTAGACCGGTCAATTTAAACCGGTCCCCTAGATGTATTCTATTTTTAAGGCTAAGAAAATTGTACTGTGTTCAGTATGGTGCACATTGGATGGGGCAAGTCTTCTCATTTTTGGACTGCCCCAAGTTACTTTACTTTCTGTGCTACTTTTGGCCAGAAAAATACTGGCTTGGGAACAGAGATCTAAAGAAAGCTTTTACTTTTTAATTTTTGTTTCATATAGTGAGATACTCCTTCCATCCCAAAAAAAAATGACTTATAAATTTATTTTTTTTCTAAAAAAATATGAGATAAAATATATAAAGTGAAAACTAAATATTTCATCTAGTAGGGTCCATTAGTATAAAAAAAATTCGTCACTTTATATAATTTTGTAGGGTCAGGAGAAATAAATTTTAAACTTATTTTACTCTTTCCTCTACTTTTACTTTTTTAATATATATGCAAATTATACTTTAAAACTCCAAATATGTCTTATTCTTCAAACACACAAAATTTTAATTTTATGATTATTACCGTAATTTAAATACTATTAGTAATTGCTCATTATCTATATATCCACTTCCTTATTTTCTCTTCATTTAGTTGTTTAACTTCTCTAAGTAATTTGAACTCCTATTCTATTCTTATTCAATATCTTACAAATTTTCACTTTTACTAAACACAATTCCACATTAGCCAAATACTACTACCTCCATTCCATAATAATTGTCTTTTTAGAAGAAAAAATTTATTTCAATTTATTTGTCAGTTTACAACTTTCTAGGAGAATAAATTGTTTATTTTCCTATATCACCCCTAACTTTTCTCATTGTCCCAATAAATTTTTTCTGTTGTATTAATAGTTTTCAATTTTCCATAAAAGGGTAGTGATGGAATTTCTTACAAATTTTAATTCTTAAATGATAGTATTAAATGAGTTTCTTAATTCATGTGCATAAACTAAAAAGACAGTTATTATGGAATGGAGGTAGTAGTATTTATTTATTGGGTCCTCTTAACATGTGTTTTAAGGGCACATGCTAAGCACACAGTTCAAGAGAATATTTCCTTGAACTGTTTAAGAAATTCCTTATTTATTATAGGAGAACATGATGATTGGTGTCTTGGGGCTATATTAATAGGAGTGGTTAGTATGAAATTAATGTTGGTCAATTGACTAATACAGTGTCGACACGAAAGCCGAGAGATGATTTCTCTCTCTACGTGTCAGCAATTGACCAATTTATCATGAAGTTAACTTCATAGTAACCGGATTCTATATTACTCCCTCCGTTCCTAAAAGATTGTCGTTTTAGAAGAAAAAATTTGTTCCAAAATATTTGTCGTTTACAACTTCCTAGAAGAATAAATTATTTACTTTCCTATATTATCCCTATCTTCTCTCATTGTTCAAATAAATTATCTCTCGTATTAATTTAATAGTTTTCAATTTCCCATGAAGGGGGAGTGATGAAATTTCAAATAAATTTTACTAGTATTAAATAACTTTCTTAATCCATGTGCCAAAACCTTAAACGATAATCTTTTAGGAACGGAGAGAGTAATGTTTAGCCTAGTATTCAAAGACACGACCTATGCTAGTTTGATAAATAATGTCATACTCCCTCCGTTCCTTAATATAGGCCGTTTTAGAGTCGTGCACAAGTATTAAGGAAATGATTGTAAAGTATTAAATATAGGAATTTCTTAATATGTGCCTTTAGGGCACATGCTAAGCACACAGTTCAAGAAAATATTCTCTTGAATTGTGTGCATATTCCTTTGAATTTAGTGCAAATGCAGAAATCAAGAGAATATGCACACAGTTCAAGAGAATATTCTCTTGAACTGTGTGCTTAGCATGTGTCCTAAAGGCACATGTTAAGAGGACCCTTAAATATAATATTAATTGTTTATATTGCTCTTCTATTGAAAAAAGATATTTTTATTTATTGGACAGAAAATAGTGAGAATAGTGAGAGAACCAAAGTTATATTTAATACTTGGGGTAATATTAGAAACTAAGCAATTAATGCTTACTTAAAGTTCTCAAACAACTTATATTAAGAGACAAAAATATTTCTCTAAAACGACTTATATTAAAAAACGGAGGGAGTATCTAATTTTGATTCTTAAGTTATACTCCGTCCGTCTTAAATTAAATGCTCAGTTCTGAACTTTTAGTGTCAAATTGGTCATTTTTAAAATTAATTTTTATACCAGTTTTGCCAAAATATAGATATAGAGATTATAAATGATTTACTTGTGTTTTTTAGTTTTTCGTGAAAGAAAAGTGCTCGAGTTTTTCATTCATTAAAAAATTCGATAACAAAAGAACATTCATTTCTTCTTCTTTTTTCCGCCATTTTAAACCTTAGTAACATAGTGTAGAGTAGAAGAGTTTCTCATTGTTGATTCCCATCGCGCAAAAAGTTAAGAAGGTTGTGAATTGAAAATGCAACTCTGATAAACATATTGTTTCTCTCTCTTATCATATATTATATGATTAAAGTCATAATAATTTCAAATTTTCTTTTCTTGGAAGTACTGCATTATTTTTTCTACTATAATTTGATTCTAGGGATATATTTCATCCTAGAGTACAGAAAAAGCCTGGGGAAGGGATTTTTTTATTTCTTTTTTGGGGTGGGGGTGGGGGTGGGGGTGGGGGTGGGGGAGTTAGGGGTAAGTTGGGGAAAATTTCATTTTATATTCAACCATGTGACTTTACAAAATAAAAAAGAGAGGATCTCAGGGGTTACATTTTATAGGTTATTTTTTGTCATGGATGTGGTCCCCTAACAAGAAAAATGCTACATATTTCAAGGCTAAGAAAATTGTACTTTGTTCGATATTATTGCACCATTGGATTGGAAGTCTTCTCATTTTTTGGACTGCCCCAAGGTGTACTTTACTTTCTGTGCTATTTTTGCCCAGAATATACTGGCTTGGGAACAGAGATCTAAAGAAAGCCTAAAAAGTAAGCATTGATTTTTTTAATTTTATTTATTTTATTATTATTATTTTTTGGTTTTTCGTTTGTTTGATAGTGGGTGTTATGTTTTAGTATATAACTTTCAAGTAAATAATGGAGGACATGCCTTTTTGTAAAATTTTAACTATTACCTCTTGCACTTTACATTTGATCTCTTGAGAGTATTATAGGCCTATATGCCTATATATTAAAGTTGAGGATAGTCCAAATTCCTCCAAGGACAGTCTGTGCCAGTTTGATAGACAAGTGTGGCCTCTAATTTTGAATTGCAAGTTAAATTTTGCAAACTGATATTTTCACGTGAGAAATGATATAATATTTCCACACGAATCTCTCTGACATTGATGTGGAATCCAATTATTATTCTGATATTTTCATGTTGATAAATGAAATTTTCACGCAAGTCTATCTGACATTAATGTGAGACCCACTCATTATTCATGCGAGAGAAATCGTGCGAAAATATCATTTTCTCATGTGAAAACATCAGTTCCCTAAATTTTTTTACTATTAAATCTCCTTAAGATATTAATCGACCACTAGAATTATCCACATTTTAGCGAGCGGTTGACAAAACACAAGAAATTAAGAAATTAAAGTTTTTCGATCACCAGCGTTTGCAGCGATATTGTTTAATGCATTTAGAGACCTTGAAAAAAAAATCTCAGGCGCATTTGAAATTCTAAATGCACTAAACGTTTCATAAACTGGTAGACGAACAAGCTCTTGGTTGTAAAAACCTGTCTCCTCTCTTTTATCATATCATTTTCAAAGATGCTAATCAAACTTGTCAATAATTTGAAATTTTCTTTCTTTCTTTCTTGCAACTACTGCATTATTGTTGTGGACATTAGCAAGAATGTGTCCAATTTCTTCACTTTTTTGGACAGAGGAAGTGGGCACCTTAAATGTGCCACCTTTGATGGGCTGAAGTTGTGGATAGGGACAATTCACAAAGGATTCAGTGTTGGAGGGGAACATACAATGTGTGAGTAAGAGTATTTAGGATACTGCTCAAAGCTCACCTTGTTTGTATTTTTCAGGCATTGAGGAACCAAACACTTCTGTATCAAGTACAAGTGCAGACACTTGTTCTTGGCCCTACCTACAGCAAATAGCAGTCAGCCAAGTATTTTTTTTATTTAATTTTTAATCCTCCCCCAAACAATTTTCACATTTAGTGTTCTAAATATTATTTCCACTGATTTCATTCTCAATTCTTATAAATTCTGTAATCTTAAGAAATTAAAGGGTACTATACTTGAAAATACTATACTTTGAGGATTAAATCTGCTAAATAATTATAGCTCGGAGACGAAAAATAGATAAAATAAGCCTAGGACGACCGAGAAGGTAAAAAACAGAGATTAAAATATATATATATATATATAAAGAATAGAAAAGAACCGGAAATAATAAAAATAAAAAGACA
Organism: Panax stipuleanatus; assembly: GCA_020205555.1. Lineage (NCBI taxonomy): Eukaryota > Viridiplantae > Streptophyta > Magnoliopsida > Apiales > Araliaceae > Panax > Panax stipuleanatus. The sequence goes on from CM035124.1 coordinate 127,396,671, forward strand.
TCCACATTTAGAAAAATACATGTCTATAAAAAAAACTAAAATGGAAACAAAGGGGAAAAATAAGGGGGGGGAAGAGGGGAACATGTAAAATAAAAAAGAAAGGGTAGAAAGAAAAATAAAATAAATGAATAAAAAAAAGGTAAAACACCCTACTCGGGCTCTAATAATTAATAAATATGGATTACACTCCTATACAACTTTCACCAAAGCAATTTTCGGCTTACCCGTCCTCTTCTTATACCTTCATCATCGTACAATACTCTCCTCACCAACGTATCACTGGTCAAAAAGACGAATTACATTGACCTTTTTCCTTTCAGGCTTTTCCTGCAACAATGAAGGATAAACTGTAGTAGCAAACATTGCTATTACACCAAAACAATACTAAACCAGGAAGAACTGCAGATAAAAAAGCAATTTAAACCAAAGACCTATCCGATTTGATACTATGTTTGTAATAGCTCCTCCCAACCTTTTCTTTTAATTTTGTTGTGTTTTAATTTCTTTCCCTCTTTTTTTTATTGTGGGTAACTAAAGAAGAAATTCTTGGAAAATAGAAAGAGTGTGCAAAAGAAATGGAGGAAGAAGAATACTCCAAGACAAGAAATTGGAATAGTAAAAAACCCTTAACCAAGGGCAGCCCACCAATCACACTGTAAATATGAAATTGAAATCCCCACAAATCCCCCATTCTATCAAATGCTCGAATAACGAACATGACAGTTGTCATGCTACAGGACAATGGTGAAACAAATGAGACCAACCTCGCTTACCTGCTAAAATACATCACACACACATCCAGGAAAACGCTTTTTAAATCCTGTGACGCTACAACTAATCACTTTGTATTAGCCTATCAAGAACCAAAGTCGAAACGAAGGCATCTTAATCTTAGGAGGAGCTTTCAACATCCAAATAAAATTGTTCAAAGGAAACTGCTCCAAAAGTTTGGTTCCAACGATATCAGAGAATGTAGACTTGCATATGAAAACACTAGAAGAATCAAAAGGTCGATCAAACCTATCAGTGGAAGTGGGTAAAGAACATGACTCAAGCAAGAGAATGAGAGATCACATATCACGAGCCTCCCAATTATTCAAGTGACAATTGTAATATTGTATACATAACATATAACTGAGTCATCACCCATGAAGACAAATGAAACAAGGTAAGCATGTGTTTGCTTGGAGTAAGCACATGATTGATCTGTGTAGCTAGTTGTGGACAAATGTTGACACAGAGAAAGACTAAGAGAATAATAGAAACAATCATCGGGATTGATCTATAACTATGCAATCACAAGACCCCACAAAGTAGGGTAAAAGAAGGATGAACGGTAATATATTGATAAGGCTTAAAACAATGATTAATAATAATCCAAAACAAATCTAAGATATCCTTTAAATACTAAACAATACGCTAGAAAACCTAATTATGAATAGAATTCAAAATTATGGAACAACCAAATAAGTTCATAAACTAGTAAAAACTTTGGGAAGCACAAACACATGTTTCTCGGCCTCTTTTGAGCTAAATCATGTGCCATGGCCGAAGGCAATGAGTCTTACAGATCTCGTCGAGAGATTCAATTTGATATATTATAGACCCCGTAACTCCAAACGGATCAAAAGATCAAAACAAGCTTAGCCCCTCTTGAACTTGGTTTTCTTCCTTTCCTTTGCGCATTGCGTCAAACTTATAAATTTAGAAAGATAATATAGCACAAATGATTTACACTTTTAGAAGCTTTATGGTCATTTTGTAGGAATTCCATAATAGTGATCGAAGATAGATTGGAAAAGCTCGAAAAAAGGGTGCCCTCTAAATGTTTCTTGGTTTTTTAGATTATGAAACACTTCTCTAAGGTAAGGAAACCCTCTTTGCACATGGAATATTGTTGAACTGGCTTGTTCGAAAGGTTTTTAGATGTGAAAATCCCCAAAAAGACATGCCCATAGGCTGTTATATGTAAATCGGATATAACACATACCTTTAGACTCACAAGGATTAGGAAAAATCACATAATCTAAGACCTAACACAATACTGTTAGCAATAAGATTACACGAATACTTTTTACTGCAGGGCTAAATCTACAAATTGTGAGAATGGAAATCTAAATATATCGTCTCCTTGACTACCTAAAATATTCTAGATCACTAAGGATTCCATATACTACCAGATGACATGACTTGACCAAAAAACTAATGTGCAATAGTCGCTACCCATGTCCAATAAATTGGGAAATCCAATTACACAAATTCTAGTACTCATAAACACAAATAAAATGATATTAGCAGGCTAGCAATCTAGAAGTATACCGACTCTCAGAGTAAATTAAATTAAGGTATAAACTAACCATAAGTATGACAATATATTGCAAATAAAACTCCATGAGCAATCCTTGATTGATGACTTGTTTTCATCTTCTTCATGACAACGGCTTTTTTATATCCAAGTGGAAAAACTAGATAAAAGGTTGTTTTATTCATTAAGTTTCAGCTTTGTTAAGAACTCATCAAGGTAAGGCTGAGATGCTCCCAGATACCTGGACAGATAGACTCGAGTTGGACACTAAGTCATTATGTGGCCAGAATCCTTGTAAGAAAGCCTGCTATAGCTTCATTAGCATTTAACCACTGATCCCATTAGAAGAATAGTTCCCGACCTTCGAATTGTAAAACTACCTTTTACCAAGTAGGCAAGTAGATTAACGGAGAAGAAACTGATACTCAGACCCAGTTATAGTATGAAAATTTTAGCCAGTAACCTATATGCATTATCAAATCGGCTATGTTAAAAATCACTAAAAAAAATTCTATACTTACTGAAACCAATCCAATAGCAGGTAACCGTTTACACTAACACAAACACAAACACCATAAGCACAATTAATCAACTCTCAAAATCAATACTAAATAGAAACCAGGACAGCACAAATCAGATAATAAAATTGCAAATCTAAAAATCATGACATATGTTACTCAGCAGCAGATGAGAAGACACATAAATCTCTACAAAGTACAAGCAAACCTTTCCATCGTGGTGCTTCAAGATATAACTGAATCTTTAATAAGGGGAAGTCCTCCTGTTTGGAGTAGAAGTCTCCCTATTTCTTGAGACATTTAATCTTCCATTTGGCCTCCCATGAACATTTTGGCGAGCAGGCATTTCTTTTCCTCTGGAGTTTGTTGGTGAATCTTTGTTCATAGTTTTGCTGGGGTACCTTCTACCGGATTGGTTTGGCATCATTTTTCGAAGGGCCTTCTTTCCCTTTGGAAAATGTCGGTGACTGTTTGTCCAAAGTTTTACTGTGGTATATTCTACCAGATCGGTTTGGCTCATTTCCCAAAGGGCTTTCTTTTCCTCTGGAAAATGTTGAAGACTCTTTGTCCAGAGTTTTAATGGGATACCTTCTATTGGATAGGTTTCTCTCGTTTCTCAAAGGGCTTTCTTTTCCTCTGGCAAATGTTGAAGACTCTTTGTTCAGAATTTTACTGGGGTATCTTCTATCGGATTGGTTTCTCTCGTTCCTCAAAGGGCTTTCTTTTTCTCTGGAAAATGTTGTTGACTGTTTGTTCAGACTTTTACTGGGGTATCTTCTATCGGATGGGTTTCTCTCGTTCCTCAAAGGACTTTCTTTTCCACTGGAAAATGCTGTTGACTGTTTGTTCAGACTTTTACTTGGGTATCTTCTATCAGATTGGTTTCTCTCGTTCCTCAAAGGGCTTTCTTTTCCTCTGGAAAATGTTGGTGACTCTTTGTCCAGAGTTCTACTAGGGTATCTTCTACCAGATTGGTTATGCTCATTTCTCAAAGGTCTCATCTTCTCTTCAAACTTAGGTTTTCTAGTTGTTCTTTCTCTGCTCATTGTACTCTCATCTTCGTTTTCATCATCATCATCATCATCATCCTCCTCGTCATCATATTCATCATCACTTTCATCCTCAAACTCTGAATCTGACATGTGATTCAAATTCCCATCTTTTTCTTCAATACTTTCTTCATTTTCCAAGTCTTCTTCACCCCCTTCTTTTGAATCCTGGCTCGTCTTTTTTCTTCGAGTATTACTACCTTGAGCACTTTTTGATTTGTTCTCCTCCTTCACCATGTTCATAAGGTGAATATACTTAGTACCTCATACCCATCACTGGATTATGCTTCCCAATCAACAAATCCCTCTTATAACCCTCCCTCAAAACTACAGTATGAGTATGAAGCTTACTCGAAATATAAAATATACCCGGATGTTGAAGCAAAGCCCTCTTGAACCTCGACCGAACCCCTAAATACTCTCCAAGGTAAAGTATATTATCCTTCTCAGTCTTCTTAGGAACAAAAAGACTAAGAACCTCATGCAACACCCCCACCGCCCACTTATCCGAGTCCTCACTCTTAGGCTGAGAATGCAATACATTTTCATATGGAGAAATGTAAGGCAACTTTTGCCAATCATCAACCCACTTCTTAAACTTCTTATCCACATCAAATCCTCGAGAATACTGTACAGGAAATTCAATTGGCATTCCCTTTTTATAACCAATTCCTCCGCTCATTGCCTTCTTTTCCATTACTGATACAGCTAGCTCACTACTCCAACAAACCAACTCCAAAAACAATAAATCATTACTCTTATTGACTTGAAAATAATCAGGAAACTCAGCGACTATGCTTTTTGCGTAATCTTGGGGCAAACCCAGATCCCATTTCAGCTTATCAACAATATGCAATGGAATTTTATTGATCTTACCTATCATTAAGAGCTTCAAAAGCCGGTCAGCCACTTCTTGCTTATGATTCTCACTCTGGTAAACCAACTGTTCTTCAATATCCATGTCAAGGACTTGAGGGGTCAATTTGACATGTGGGTTGATTCCGACTCCGCCGGGGAGGAATTCTTCGAAAACTGAAGGGTATTTGCGGATGAAATCAATGGGGCGAATTGGGATTTCGAGAGCTTGTTTGTTCTGGACGATGAGAGCGAGAGGGAGAGATTTGGAGGGTTCGGATTTGATGAGGTTTTTGAGATTGAGCATAGGTTTGAGGTTTCTTTCTTTCTCGACCGCGTGATCTAAGGCTCGGTCTCGAACCCATTTGATGGAGGCAGCTGAGTCGAAGATTGAACGACTCTGCTGATACCGGTGGCGGTGCTGATGTTGATGCGGCGGTTTCAGGAGAAAATGGAGTATGAATTTCATACGGGTTTTGGGGTTTTGGGTTTGTTTTGTAAAATGTTGGATTTGATTTGGGGTTTTGCGTTTGTAAAGTCTGAGAAGGTTGGATGTGATAGGGTTTATGGAGGGTTTTTGTTGGGGCCAAAGATTTGCATACAGAAAATGTTACAGCACAATATTCTCAAGTTTTTCATGTTGCATTTTTCCAATAATAGATAGTGTTTTAAAACTCCAGAGTATATAGGCAAATACGCAAACAATAATCCTATGATGACTAAATAATTAAAGAAAATTGATATTTTTATAAGTAAATTTAATAGATTTACATCTCATATGAGATGAACCCACTTATTATTTATATGAATGAGGTATGAAATTAGTCAAATTTATTTATGAAAATATCAATTCTTTTATTAAATAATAATTAAAAAAAGATATAAAATGATATATATATATATATATATATATATATGATTATGATATATTATAATGATATATATGATTATGATATGTTAATTTGAAAAAGACAAAAAGCATAGATGAAAGGTAATAATCTAATGATAAATATTTTATCTTATTATTATTGTATAATATCACCTATTTTAATTTATTACTCGAAAGACGACAAAAATAAGATTAGTGTGTTTTTTAAACACAAATAAGTGCTCGACAAAAAAAAATATTTTGTCTTTCTTGCATAAATAGTAAATAAATTTGGACTCCAAAAAGTAGGTATTCAAAGGGCCAAAAATGTTTTTTTTTGTTGCCAAGTAAAAATGTTATTTTTTCTTCAAACTTAATGATAATTATTGAAGTTGAGGACAATTATTTTTTAGCACATTTTTTCCTCTCTCTCTCTCTCTTTCAATTTTGACTAGATCTGATAAAAACAAGTCTGCGGGCCAGTCATTAAAAGTTGGCCTTTCGCTTTGTATATTATGTAGTCAAGAAATTGGGCCATTTTAGCACGGCCCAATTCTGACCCATCCTCAAAGTCCAGTTTATATTCCTAATTGATGATGATTTGATTTTCTTTTGTTCTGAATGTTGTCTCTCTAGATTTTTCCAACATCCCATCATTTATATCATAATCACAGCAACAATAATTTTGGATTGACCTAATCTACTGTATAAATAAATAAAGACAAAAAGAGAAGTGAGGGAGGGATAACAAATAGAAGGAAATTGATATTTCCGCACGATTTTTTAATATTTTCACATGAAAAGTATTGCTATAAATGTATAGCGACCATAAAAAAAGTCGTTATAGGATCTATAGCGACGGTTTTCACGTTGAAATATCAAACCATCAAATAGAATTGTCTGAGTTATTATATAAAAACGACATCGTTTTGTATAAATAAATACACTCTTTTTCATGTTATGTATAAAAGAGTCTTTTATAATTTTTTTAAATATTGCTATTATAAGGGATACCTCACGCAAAAACGTGAGGTGTCCTAGGAAACTGATATTTTCATATCATTTTTTAAAATTTTGTATGAGTTTATATGCACAAAATATAAGATTATTTATTATTACTACACTCTCTATAAATATAATTAATATTATATTTTAAATGTAATTTGAGCTATTTTTAAATTTAAAATTGATATAAATTTATTCAATTTCAAGTAATACAATTATCAAAATTGTAACTATCTACAAAATACAACTAATTACAAAATTTATTATTTTCAAAAGTTAAATAAATTACGTCAATTTTAAATTTTAAATTATTTTATTTTGACTTTAAAAACTTGATCTTATATTTCAGAGTATTAACTTGTCAAAACTGCCAACTGGGGTAATCTAATGTTGTTATATCTTAAAATAGTCTAGCCAATTTTTTAATCCGGTGGGGCCTGGTCACTGATTAATCTCAGCAAAATTCTCACACCTCACAAGTGTAATTATAGGAAGCCAATTAATCCAATAATTTTTTGTCCATTTTGCTTGTAGGTTACCAATTAAAAGCTACTAGTAGATACCAGAGTTGGGCTTTATAGAATCAAATATTGCTTATATTTCTGGTTTTCATTATATTTGACTTGCAGTTTCCGGACGGTCGGAAAATCTTCTGATTGTCTTTCCTGTGGTGTCATTTTGTCAGTGGCTTATATATATATAATATAGGTTACTAGCGTTTGTTATGTTTATAACGTTTGGTTGATGAAATGCATTTAAAAATTTTATTTGTCTGATAACGGTTTATTTTTAAATATTTATTTAACTCATAAGCGCAATTGGGTCTCAAACGCAACGTACAAAAAATTGGTGTGGTTTGTTTGGAGATCCAAATATTACAAATGTTATTGCCGCAAACGCTGGTAGCTGAACAAACCCTTACGCTATGTTTAGATTGAAGGAATAGAATTGGTGAAGAAATGGAATAGAGAAGAGAAGGAAATGAAATGGAGAGTGAAATGTTTCATTCCATTCTAATTGGAACGAGTCATTCCATACCTTTTTCCCAAGGAATAAAATTTTACAAATTTAGCAGGAATAAGAATGATTCATTCTATTTCAACGGAACAACCAAACACAATTTTTTATTCCATAGGAATGAGTCATTTTATTCTCACCTTCATTCCTACAATTCAAACGTAACATTAGGTTGTTGCGTTTGAACTCCAAACGTTACGTTTGTCAGTTAAATAAATTGTATTTAAAATAAATTGCGTTTAAAATAAGTTGCTACAAGATGAATAAAAATTCCAAATAAGTTTAGACTTCTAAACGCTCTAAAACATTGTGCAACCATACATGCACTAGATAAAAAATAAATAGAAAGATTGTTTGATTTTATTTCTTTTATACTATGTTTGGATTGAAGAAATTAAATGGGTAAATAAATAAATAGACGAGAGAATGAAATGGAGAGTGGAATAATTCATTTCATTCCAGCTGAAATGAGTTATTCCATACCTCCAAGGAATAAAATTCATAAATTTGGGAGGAATGAGAATGACTAACACTATTCCCTAGACAGAGTCGTCAATTAGTAAAGATTTAAATGTATGTACCAACTCATCCAGATTTTTAAGTTTTAATAATCGAGATGACCTATCGTGTGACTCTGTAAAATTGGTCTGAAACCAAGATTTATAGAGTACAATGGCTTGCTTAAACGAGAGAAATTTGTAAAAGATTAAATGGATTGTCTTGAAAAACATGAAGTAACCTAGAGGGTGCCTCCTAAGGTCAAGTCATGGAATCTAGGGTGTCGTCTCCTAGAATCGTAAAAGTCTTAGTATGTACATTATCTTGGAAGCAACTTTGAGCCTTTGTTAACCTATGCACGAAGGATTTGATTTGAAGGAAATGTTTTGTTTTAGCTTTCATTTGAAAGGAATTGTGTTGGGAATTGCATATTCAAATTTGATGTTGAAACTAATATATGTGCATGTATTATCCAAATATGTAAAGTCCTTATTAGATCATATGTACAAGGACTTAGATTAAAGATCAAAAGTGTTAAGTTGATCTAAGCTGAACAATTATCATTCTGTAAAAAAATGTGTAGTAGAAAGATCAAGCTTGCTAGGTTGGTCTCTTAAGTTGTAATAGAAAGGCATAAACAGATTCTAGTCTGTCGAGTCAGCCAAAGATTGCAGAAGCCAAGACAGAATCGTAGTGTGTCAAGGAAGCCTCTCTCGGAATCACAGTCTGTCAAGGAAGCCACTTTCGAAATCGTAGAGATAGTCTGCCGAGTGTCTGCCGAGCCAAGTCAAGAATCACAGTCTTCTCTTGAAATCGTGGAGTCTGCAAGTCGTCGCAAATAAAGATCGTAGTAAGTCAAGTACCTTCAAAGCTAAATCAGAATCGTAGAGTACTCTACGATTCTCATCAGTTAAATCTAGAGTGAATCGCTTACAAGCATTTACCAACACACAACGATCTTAATGAGAAGACAACGATCGCAATGCTTCTTCAGTTAGCATCAGAAGCGTCAAGATTCGCCTATCTAATGAAAGAGGATGTCTAACAGTGAAGACTAACATATGAACGTTGACATTTCGGGAATCCCAATGCTCTCACAAATATCCTTTGTTTGAATCAAAGAAACAAAAGAGAAAAGAAAAGATGACTTCCAACTGGTCTGCTAGAAAGTAACTTTTCAGGTGTTAGGTGAGAAAGCAGTCTGCAGTGTCAGGCAAGTCAAAAAGGAGTGCACCAATATCCCAGAAAGTCAACATCAAGTGCTCAGAACGTCTGAAGCATTAAATGCTCAAACGGAAGCTTTTCAACGGGAAGAATTCAAAGGCTCCAACATAAGGCAAACAGATTGAAGATTTCATATTAAGCAAGAACGCACAAATCTCAAGAACATCTGTAAAAGCCAAACTCTACGATCCTAAAGAAGTATCTTGCTTCGCTACTCAGTTCTTCAGAACTTATGCTTAAGGCAACTGAGTAGCACCACAATGAACAAACTCTCATCACAAATACATCCAAGTCTGCTGGGCTTGAAGAGTTCTCAGTGAACTAGCATTCCAAGTCTGCTGGGCTTGAAGAGTTCTTAGTGAACTAGAAGTTCCAAGACTGCTGGTCTTAAAGGAATCTTAGTGATTCAAAGTTGTACATATATCCTTAGTGGATTTTCTACTTGTGGAGTAAAAGAGTGTATTAGGAGTCTTGAATACTCTGAACCACTTAAAACAATTGTGTCATTTACATTCTGTCATTTACTAACTGCCATATTTGCCATATATGTTATAACTGCTATTTGAACTATAAACTTGGTCTTATCTTAAGGGGAATAACAAAATCATATATTCTGTTGTGGTTAATTAATTATTTAATTAACAAATCTGTTAAGTTATTTTTTAAAAGTAAAAGTCTTAAAATATCTTTTCAACCCCCCTTCTAGATAACTATTGTGCATTCGGAAACTAACAAATTGTTTGGTGTCGTTTAGGAAAAACATTGTTTTACAAACCCTTCGTCAAATAGAAATCGATGCTCTTTATTACTTTCCATTTTAACCTACAATTAATCTAATAACCTATATTAATTCAATCTTAAAAGATCTTTGCAATTTAATTCAAAAATCATTTTCGTACGTCGAAAGATAAAATCAAGCATCAAAAATAGAGTTGGAGCTACCCGTGGGCATGTAAGCCATCTAAATAACTCCAAGCACCTCGCAATAATAAAATTCATTATCAAGAGGCCATAAATCCAATGTTTGTGGGATAGAACCCTCGATATTGTTTTAAGATCCGAATTACATTTATAATGATCTAATCGCAGAAATTACAATCGTTAACCATGTTCATCGTGAGAATATCTTTCAATTTCCATTAAACATGACGTTTAAGGGTCTTGAATTCATTCTTAGGCTCATATAATTCATAATCATACCCAACAACGCATCAAAACCTATATACGGAGTTTGGAGTTTAGAGTTTAGGAAGAGACTTCCATATATAAACCCTAAATTCATAGATCGCACAACAAATCAATAACATCGCAATTATATCGTTAACTATATCAAAATCGCAAAGATTTATTATATATCGAAGAGATTTATTAAATGAACTTAGAATCTAAGGAATGGAACATATAAATTTAAGATTTCATAGATTTGGGAAACAAATGCATCAAGATCTAATCGAAAATATATCCCATATTGGCTATAAGGAGATTCCATTCATGAGAAATCCTCGTTGACCAAAAAGTGGGATCCCATCTGTAAGATCCCGACTTTTATGAAATAAAAGTCTAATTTAATTTATAATTAATATTTTAAAGTTTTAAAATGTTAAATTAATAAATGGTCAAATGAGCAATTAAATGGATAAGTGAGTAAATAAGAGAGGATGAATTAAATTTTTGGAATGGTGGGACACGAGATGTTTGTTAAATGATTTTAGTAAGAAAAACATCTCATCATTTTTTTCTAGCCTTCCTTCCGTAGCCAAATGTGAAAGTTGTTTGGAAAATTCAGAATAATATTTTAAATATTTTTGAAGTGGTAGTAAGCTCATGAGGTGTCGGAATATAAACGTACAAGTTATGATAAATGTTTATATAATTATATTGTTGTATTTTATCATCACTTGAGATGATGGCTTAGTGATGGGAAGCCGGACATAAGTCCCCATTAACGTGGGTTCGAGTCTTGGTGAACTCCTATATGCTCAAGTGGTCTCACGCCCTGAATTTATTCGGGGGTAAGTTGAACCCTGAATTTATTCGGGGGTAAGTGAGTTGTACCGATGAAGACACCACTGAGGCCTCTAAAATTTTTAGAGACTGGACCTTTATTTTTTCCCTATTATGCATGTAATTATTTATTACGTATGTTAATAAATAACAGTTATGATAAAATCAGTTGAAAGTATTATGAGTCTATAATAATGATGGTGAATAATTGTTGAAAGATTAAAAAGGTGTAAATAATTGATGGTTAAACTGTGTTGATGATATGCAGATACTTGTTCAATTATTTTCTCTTTACAAAAGTAAGTTTGTCCTGACTTGCCGACACTTTACTTTTTCTAAAGTAGTATGGACCACAACTCTATTATTGAACAAATGTTGTTAAAACGTGTACAAGTTGGTTTAATTTTCTCTGTGGGACCATAAATTACACTATCAGTATTTTTTATATAGCTCATTGGGTTATTTTGTCAAAGCGGATGTACTAGTTATTTCCTCGATTTTCAGTATAAATAGGTTACTTAGTTGAGTAACTAAACACATCCGATGACTACACCAAAAATATAAAATTCTTTTGTTTCAATATTATGAGGATAATATTGTGAGTATTTCTTTTGAGTGTAAGGTTACTGCAAGTGTTGATAAAGAATGCAAGCATTGTTCAGGTTGATCAATTTCATAGAAAGCAGAATCCAGTCTCGTGCTAATTAAGGTAAGGGGTACCATTTTTATGGTAAGAGGTATCACTTTTTCATAATATGGTAAAGAAATATCATTTTCTTTCATGCTCCATATTATTGTGAGAGATTATTATTTGTTCTTCAAGTTATTATTAAAAATAAAATGTTGATTGGTATACAATTGAATATCTTTGGCCTGTAGTGCAAAGATGAGTTGTTGATTTATAAATATCTTTGGCCTGTAGTGCAAAGATGAGTTGTTAATTTATGAATATATTTGGCCTGTTGTGCAAAGATGAGTTATTGATTTATGAATATCTTTAGCCTGTAGTGCAAAGATGAGCTGTTGATTTATGAATATTTTTTGCCGTAGTGCAAAGATGAATTTATTAGCCTGATTATGAACAGGAACTGTGAATTGGTATAACCATGATTTTTAGTGTTTCAGGTAAAGGCAGGTGATGAAAGTTCTCTTTGTATTGGGTACAACGAAGAACTGTTGATTGATATTAGAGGAATAAAATATTGATGATGGATTTTTAATTGGGAGAAGATAGTGGACATTGTGTTCTACTTGACTCTCCTAATGGATTGTTGATTTCGCTGTAATTATGGTTGATAATTTTTATCATCTACCATACGTTTTAAATATCTGATTTACTACTGATGAATGCTATTGATAATTTAATTATCTTAGTCATGATATTCTTTACTAAGCTATTTGTGCTCACCCCTTTTGCTTCACAATTCCTTTCAGAAAATAAAACTGTAGCTGGAACTAGCAGAGAGGACATGAGTATAAAGTGGTGTCTCGAGTTAGTCGCGATCCTCATCAAGTTATAGAACAAGGTGGCATAATAGTTGTACAGGAAACTTAAAAATTTTAATACGTGTGTCGTATTCTACACGTTATTTAACAATTGCTTTTGGTGACTCAAATAGAGTGAGGTGCTGTCCAAGGTTAGGCCTTGAGGGTCACAGTTGGGTATGATAATTATTTTAAAACTCACAAATAATTGTTGTCTTATTTGATACGACATTATGATAATTCGAGTGCGGATATTGTCGTACTATATACAGCATGGTAATAGTTGTAAACAGGAAGATTTGTATTTGAATTTTTATTGAGTGTATTAGTGGCGACCCAAAATAGGTTGGGTGGATTGAACCTATTTTGAGGGCGTTACACCATCACCACTAGATATTAATTTAGGATATTTGAGTGACCTAAAAATCAATAGAAAACAACTCCCAAGTAAAAATAATTGGTAAAAATGAGTCGAATCAAAATCAAAATCGATAAATTACTAAAAAGATATCCTCGGTTAGTTAGAACGAGATTTCATCCATGAGAAATTCTCTCGAATCATCCATAATCCTAAAAATAGGATCCAAACACCTCTAGATATGATATAGAATGCTAGGAGAGCCTCGAATGAAGAAATAATCATAAACAAACAAAGCTCAAGCATAATAATTGACAAAATATGCTAGATATAAGCTAGATCAAGTATAAAGATGAGAACTTTAACATTGGGAGTAGGAGTTTTCTTCCTCCTTAAGCTTTGTATAGATGACTTGATTATAGAGATTGATGAGAGAAACTAGATATAGATTGGATTTAGAGATATTTTTCTTTTTCTTTCTCTATTTTTCTCCCTAGATTACATCATTTCTATCTTTAGTTTTTTCCTTCCAAAAAATGAGCCAAACCCACCTTATATAGGCACCCTAAGCTTACCGCGGGTGTAAGACTCTGAATTTTATGAAATAAAAGTATTCAATTTTCTTATAATTATTATTCTATTCAGTAAATGATTAAATTGATAAAAAGTTAAAGTTAAGGGTGATTTGTGCAAATTTTACAAAGTAAGCAAATTGACATAAAATATTCGTTGTGTCAGGAAATACTCGTTTGGTCGAGAAATATTCTTTTTGTCAGAGAATATTCATACGACGGCACAGTCATTGGTGGACCCCACAACGGAATAATTGTCGGATATAGAAAACGACATAAATAACACTTTTTAAAAATAATAGCAAAACTTTTACCGTTAAATTGTTGAAATACCCGGTGGTTAAAAATACAATAATACGCGTTGTTGCACAGTAGCACACAGTATTGCACAGTAATTTTTAATTATTGATTATTACGTAAGAAGTCACTCATTCAATAATTGTTACAGTAATTACTGTTCAGTATTTTATATTATTGATTCAATAATTGCTACATTGATAATTGCATATTATTTTATATTATTGATTCAATAATATAAAATATTATGCAATTATCAATGTAGCAATATATTGAACAGTAATTACTGTAACAATTATTGAATGAGTGACTTCTTACGTAATAATCAATAATTAGAAATTACTGTGCAATACCGTGTGCTACTGTGCAACAATGCGTATTACTGTACTTATATCACCAGGTATTTTAACAGTTTAACGGTAAAAATTTTGCCGTTATTTTTTTATAAAAATGTTATATCTGTCGCTTTCTATATTTGACAGTTATTCCGTTATGTGGCCCACCAATGATTGCGTTGTCATAAGAATATTCTCCGACAAAAAAAATATTTTATGACCAAACGAATATTCTCCGACACAACGAATATTTTATGAAAACTTGCTTATTTTATAAAATTTGCACATATCACCCTTAACTTTAATTTTTTATCAATTTAACCATTTACTGAATAAAATAATAATTATAATAAAAATTAAAAACTTTTATTTCATAAAATTCGGGGTCTTACACAATCTTTTTGAGTATTTACAACAGTTTTCTTAATAAACTCTCTATCCCCAATTTTGAAGAATATATCAACAAATCATTATCCAACAGTTTCTTTATCCTTGTTTGACTCTCTATTTTAATCCCTATATAGGATTTTACTCCCCAATATAATGTCAAAAGACTGTTCTCTATATATACAAAATGACATTTCACACCTTCATTTAAGTGGACAACTCATCAATCATACACATCTTGACATTTTTTTACTACTTCATTTTCAAATTATAAAATTAATATTGACTTATTTTTTAAAAAATAATTTCAAACATATTCCAATTTAAAATTGATATAAATTTATTTAATTTATGTCAATATAATTATAAATATTACAAAAGTACTATTAATTATCAAATTTATTATTTTTAAAATTTAAATTAATCATATTAAATTTAAATTTAAAAATATCTCAAATTAACTTTTTAAAATTTAATATTGATCTTATGTATATTTGCAGCTGCAATCCATTCAATACTCACTCCATAAATTACTTAAAACTTAAAATAAAATAAAAATTATTTTACAATGAAATACAATTGATAAATTATACTCTCTCTTTTATGAATTATAAGATTATTATTAATTTGATGTTTTGACGGTTGAAACTTTCAAATTTTAACTTTTAAATTTCAAATTTTATTATTTAAAGAATTAATATAAGAAACCTGTTGAGTACATACTGAAAAAATTGAATCTCTATTTTGCAGAATGACCTAATAGACTGCACAGTATGAAAATAGATAAAGAAACTATTGTGAATGCTTAGCAGGACCACTGAGTTCCCTTTATGTTTTTTTTTTATATTTGAATTTGAGAAAAAAAAATTATGAATTATTACCCTGATGATATAATATTAAATATTAAAAAAAAGTTTCATAAAATATAATTTATATGTTAAAAAGAATTTAGTCCCAAATATCAAATTTTCTTTTTATTTCTTCAAAAAGTTATATATATATATATAAAGACGGGATCTAAAATATATCTCTTAAATATCATAACTTTATTAAAATTACAATCACTTTTGAGATTCTTTTAAAAAACAAAATACTATTAAAAAAATAATGATTCCACTTGATTTTTTTTTATTTACAAAAATATCACGCATGACCCTACTTATTTTTTTAAAATAAAGTAGTTTTACATCTGTTATATATATATATATATATATATATATATACTATTTAAGAAGTATATTTATCTATATAAATATATATATATATATCCTTAAAGTTTATGATTTTTACGAATAAAACTCTCTTTTAAAAATATTATTTTTTGATATATACACAAAAAGCAAATACTATTATTTTGGTTTGTTTTATTTGTGTATCTTCTGAAAGGTAGTTGATTATACTTGATTTGTGAGTTGAAAGCTGTGAAGACAGGTAGGTCCCACTCCTACACGCGGGACATAACGTGCGAGTATGTACTCGCTCCCTATGAAGAGGAGACAAACAAGGTATAAATACGGCTGGCAAAACGAATAGTGACCGTAGAGCTTGGACTTTTACAGACAGATCTCCGTCCATAGATATATACGCATATATGTATACAAATTCATTTATCTGTTCATTTGTATGTGGTATATAGAGTTCAATTTATTTTACCATATCTGGATGCGAAAATTTTGAAATCTCCCGGTTCTTTGTCCAATTTTGTGAATTTGGGCAATCAGATGAAATTTTCATTTATCAGATATCGAACCCTAGATTTGTTGGACAGATATGTATAAAGCTAATTATTTAGGGTTTGGTCTAGCGGTTGCTTCTAGTGCCTTCATTGGATCCAGCTTCATCATCAAGAAGAAGGGTCTTCAACGGGCCGGAGCTTCAGGTTCTCGCGCCGGTAAGTTCCCATTTTGTTCTTTCTATTGTAATACTGGTTGTGATTAGTGTTCATTAATTGTCGCTAATTGGGGTTATTGAAACTTGTATATGATTCAAACTTCTAAAACTCTTCTTTTGTGGGATGGGAATTTATATTCTTTTAATTGGTGAAGCGAGAATTTTGAAGTATTTCGAAATTTTGGTGTAGTTAGCTAATAACCAATTTGTCTTAAAATCATTCACTCAAAAGTCAAATCCTATCTGTAGTATGTTGATTCTTAGTTTAGGCATTGGTGATGCAGCAAGTTAAAAATGTTTGATTTTTTAATTATTTTTGGTAAGTACCAATCTCCTTAAAAAGTTAACATAAGTTAACTGAAAACCCTTGCTATAAGTTTCTTGATCTAAAGTTTACAGATTGGTGCTGTGGAAAGTTACAAGTAGTAACATGTAGGAGTTATTAGGTTGGGAACCAATTTTCTTTATATATTTAGAATTTGACTGAAAAATCAAGCTATAGTTTTTTTTCCTTTGTGGTTAATGAATTGTTGCAATGGAAAGATTTTTATAGTTCAAATTGTAGGAGTTGTTAGGCTTTTCTGATATGCAAATATAAAGAAAAGGACTAACCAGTTTTAAGAACTTGAAGCTAATTAATTACTCCTTATGTCCCAATATAGTTACTTCCTTTTCCTCTTGGATGTCCCAAAACCAAGCTTCCCAAGGTTTTTGTCTTAAATAATCAAGTTTACCCATTTGTCCTTTTTCTTATAAACTCTTTTATTTGAAGTGGGGTCCATTAAGTATGGCTATTTGCTCAGTAAAATTTTCTAAAAATTCTATCTTTCTTAAAGAGTGGTAAAAAGTGAAGGATGCAACTAAGTGGGACGTTGAGAGCAATAAAATTGTGTTGTATTTCTGCTTTTACTTTATTTATTCTCTAGTTGTATTTATTGTGGATTGGAAAATTTGATATGGCAAGTGTAGGTCTCTTTCCTGAATTTTGGGAAAAAAAGGTTTTGGTCTCTTTCCTGGTAAAGAATCTACATGAGTTAGAGAAATGGTGATTTGTTATATTTCAGTAATTACTGGAGAATTTTCATATAGTCCTCTGTCCCAATATATGAGTCCATTCTTCTATGGATGTTCCAAACAGCAGTCTTTTGTTTTTTATGTGTGGTTAATACTATAAATTACTATATGGTAAATTTTAAACACAAATGTTTTTTTACTGTGTTTGGATGCGTGGAAATGTGACTACTAAAACTTGTCTTAGGAGAGAACTACTTCAAAAATTGAACTATTTTTCTAGTATCCAAATTCCAAGGACCCAAGTATATGCTGCCAAGTGCAGAAGTATGGTTTTTTACTGTTAAGCCTAAATAGGTAAGCTTTCCAAAAGGAATGGAACCTACAAATTAAGTAAGAATCTATAGTTTGTGTAATTGAATTGTAAAGCCCAAGCTTACACCGAGTTCTTGAGACTGTTATTATCTGCTTGAAGTTCTTGTCCTCTGTTACTTGGAAAAATTGTAAAGTGAACACCAGGTTTTGTATGTTACATAGAAAAGGAACCCACAGTGGTTGCTATTTGTCAAATTGGCCATAATTATAGATACTTGATGCACCAACTGGAAGCCATCAAGCGGAGGCTCTAAATCAGTTTTTATTAGCCGATACCATGTTTCCATTGGAAATTTTGTCACATATATGGGCTTAATTTTATGTCTTTATTCATTGTTTTGAATTTATTCTAATGGTGGATTTTTTTTTTGTTATATGAAGGCTCTGGAGGATATGGTTATCTTTTAGAGCCACTTTGGTGGGTTGGCATGATCACTAGTAAGTATAGCATTTTTCAGAATTGCTTATTAAAGACCGAGGAAATGTCAATTAAGTAATATATATTTTTTCCAAACTTCGGCAGTGATTGTTGGGGAGTTTGCAAATTTTGTAGCATACATTTATGCTCCTGCTGTGCTTGTGACACCACTTGGAGCGCTGAGCATAATTGTTAGGTAAATCTGATTTATTTTTCAACTGAAAAAATTAAAGGAGTTGTCGATTGAATAGTCTTTTAACTCAAACTATATTGTCTTATTCTGTACCCAGTGCTGTTCTAGCGCATTTCTTACTCAAGGAGAAATTGCGCACAGTGGGAATTCTGGGTTGCGTCTTGTGTGTAATTGGATCTACCATTATTGTTCTTCATGCACCTGGTGAACATAGTATTTCTTCAGTAGAAGAAATCTGGGCATTAGCTACACAACCAGGTGAAGTGATATACTATGACGACTCTTTAGCTCATTTCCTCGTGCAATAATTAAAAATTATGTCTTGATTATTTTTGGTTGTTTGGTCCAGCTTTTCTTCTGTACACAGCATCAGCAATAGCAGTAGTATTGGTTCTCGTGTTATTTTGTGAACCGCGCTATGGGCAGACAAACATGATGGTTTATATTGGGGTGTGCTCCATAAATGGATCGTTGACGGTTAGTAATTTGATGTACTTTTTCTGTTATTCCAGATATTGCAGCAGAGGAAGCTTACCTTATAAGCTATGACTCTCAAATTCATGTAAAAGATCATGATTAAAGAGTTATAAAACCAACCACATAATATTAATTATATTAATTTTAAGATCAATAAGAGATTCCAGGTTTAGGGGTTATATACGTTGAAGAAAGGTTGTAGGATCAGTAGATGGAGAGGGGTTGAGATTTGCTCCATTTTCACTTATCAAAAAATAAAAAATAAAAAATAAAAATAAAAATTAAAAAGAAGAAAAGGGGTAGGACTTAGGAGAATGGTGTCATACCTGATTTGGTTTTAGGAATCACATTAAAAGTTAGAGTTGCATACACACTCCAGATCAAAGCTAGTAAAACAAGGAATTATATATCTGTAAGTTCCCTATTGAAGTAATTTTTAAATCTATATTTAATCACTTAAGAAATTTTAAATCTAACTGTAAGTAGATTTCATGTTCAAGTACTCCTAATTTCTTATTCTTCTTTTTTGTAGGCAAGTTAAGTACTCCTTATTCTTATAGGAGTTGAACTTTTTAATTTTTTTCCTTTTTCAGATTCCTGATTTGTATACCTATAGACTTTCTCCAACAAAATGTTATAGATCAGAACCATATTCCAAAAGATGTAGGGATCAACATATAATCCGACTTCTAATAACAAAAATCATTTGAAGAGCTGAAACGAGCAACTTTAAGAAAACATGCCTCCTGAATTTTTTTAACTCTGAGCTGCAAACATAGGCTTTTGTTTGAGAATTTTCTTGGAACAGATTTAAGATGCCCAGACAACATGTTTATACATTATATTTATTTATTCCTTTAATATAGTTAAAAAATTGTGTAAAAATATATTGAGAGTAAAAGGTACAAAAATGTTTTTCATTTAAGAAAAATGTATGATTTTTTTAGCATGTCCTAAAGTCCAAGCCAAGAATACTCCAAAAAAAGGGTCTATCTATGCACAACAGAGGGTCTTCTTATTCTGTAGATATTCAGATAAATTTATATGGATGATGCACACTGAATGGGGTTGATAGCGTTTTAAATTATGTTCCTCCTGAAAATAATTTCTTCATTTCATTTGTTAGATGTTCAAAAATTATCTCATTTGAATTTTTTTATTAAGTTACCAATTAATACTTCTCTTCACCCATGTTATATGGGTTATTAGAATAGAAGTTAAAATTTTAATATAAGTCAAAAGTATGGCATCTTTGGTATTTTACTAGATGAATAATGAGTATTTTCAATACATTGTTTTCACTTTCCTACAACAATGTGCAAAATGGGTAGACAATATCATAAGCAGGAATGTGTAAAGATTCTCAATTTATCTTCTAAATTGTAACTTTGTTATTCACAATGATATATTAATTGCAATATAACGAGGCTTTTGTTTTACCCACCCAAATTAATGATTCTTCTATTGGCTAGATTCAATTTTTTTGGTGCTTTACAGGTTATGAGTGTTAAGGCAATAGGTATTGCCATAAAACTCACATTGGAGGGTTCAAGCCAGGTAGCACGCTTCCAAACATGGGTATTTGTGATGGTTGCCATTTCATGTATAATCACTCAGTTGAATTACTTAAACAAGGTTTGCTCCTTTTCGTCTTTTGAGTTTTGATTATTAATCTAAATTTGGAAAATTTCTTCTGTGGTACTATAGCTATGCAATGTAAATATAATTGCTTTTCCGTTTTCTCAACTTTATAAATCAATATAGGAGAATAAGTATGTGATTCTAAGGTACACACTAAAGAGCAAGAAATCTCCAGAAATCGGTGAAAGCTGGACTAATGACAAGCTAAGAACCTACAATCTTATAGTTGGACAGAAATCCAGACGTAGTAATAGGATGTTGCCGGTGGTGTTATGGAAGTTATGGTATTATCACCATTGATGTTTTCCCATACCTTTTGTTTTACTTGTTCAAAGTACAGATAGGTTGGTACTAATATCTGATTTTCTTATTCATATCATTTTATGGAGGAAAGGATAAGTCATAAATCTTATAGTTAGACAGCAATTCAGATGTAGTTTAGGACGTGGCTGGTGATGTGATCGAGGTTATGATATGATTACCACTAGTTGTTTTCCCCTACCTTGTGTTTTATTTGTTCAAAGTACAGATAAGTTGGTAGTTATATCTGAACTGCTAATTCATATGAATCATATCATTATATTGGGAAAAGGATCAATCTTCTCAACACTTCTTGGTACTTATATCTGGTATTATTGGTATACAATATTATGCAATTCAGTTACTAAGTTTGGCTTTTATTCAGGCTCTGGACACATTTAACACATCAGTTGTTTCACCAATCTATTATGCGATGTTCACATCATTCACAATTTTAGCCAGTGCCATAATGTTCAAGGTACTTTAAATACTTATATGTTGGAACGCTCTTGCTATATCCCCTCCAAAACTGACATGTAAATTTCTTCTATTTTAGGATTGGTCTGGACAGAGTGCTAGCAACATTATTTCAGTGCTTTGTGGATTCATAACCGTCCTATCAGGTACTGCAGTTTTGCATAGTACAAGAGACCCAGATCCACCTCCTTCAGGTAAAGTGACTTGGAAGCCCATGCATTTTCTCTTTTGATAAGCAAAACTTGCATACTTGTAACCCATTGTTTTTTGGATATACTGCGTGCAAGCTTACAGTGCAAAACTTTCACTCCGAGTTTGGTGTATTTGAGAATAGTTGGCACTTGAGCTCACTGATTTTTGACTATCATTGAGTTTCATGTAATTGATATCAATTCATGACCAAGTGAACATATAGTTGTGGACTCTAATTATTCACTTATCAGAAAAGAAACCCATATATAGAGCTGTATATGCATTTTTAAAATTTTCATTAATACAAGTCTTAAAGCAGTACAGTTATAGCTCTCTCTAAAAGTCGGATGCTTAGGCATGTAGGCAAACATTAGGGTGAGCAATCTTGTAATGTTTCAATTGTATTTATGTTTAGACCTTAGGCAATCATCTCAATGTTCGTAACTAATAAAATATAATATCCTTGTCCTTCCTATCTGTAATGGGAACCTTTAAGGGGGTGTCTATTTCAGCTATTCATCGGGATGGGAGTAGTCCTCTGTTGAGGAATTTGAAATTTTCACTTTGCTCCCTCTCCTTTCTCTTTTGAGTACTCCTTGTCCTCTTGATCTTTTGAATCTTCCTTCTTTTCTAACAAAATTTTCTTTTTTGAAAACAAATTTATTTTAACAAGAAAATTTTTTTGAGCAAGTTTTGGTTATGAAAACTTTCAAAACCATTCCCTCTCTGCCCTCGAGTGAAAGTTTAGGCAGTAACATATGACTTGGGTGGACTTGTAAAGGACGGAAAATGGAAAAAAAAATTAATTATATTGGGAAAAGTATAAATTCTCTCTCATCTCTTTCTCACGAATATATATACTCCCTCTGTCCACCAAAGGATGGCACAATTAAGAAAAAGAATAGTCCACCAAAGAATGTCACAAGTACAAGATTCAAATGTAAAATGTGCTAAAATGACTATTTGAACCTTAAAAATTGCATAAGGTTCACTAATTTTAGTAAAAAGACTCCTTTAAGGGTACCTCTATCTCTGATCTATGTAGGGACTGGACTGGAGGGCAGACTTTTTTAAGTTTTCTTTTAAGTCTTCATTTTTTACGAATATCTTGACTCTTGAGGGTGGACTTCTTGTTCCCCCAGTTCATTGTATTCTCTCTTTTCTATTAATAAAATTTCTTCTTCTATCTAAAAGAAACTCATTAGTGTACTTGAGTGGAGTCCACTATGAATTTGGAACTCATTTTTACTAGCTAATTTGATTTTTTTAGTTTGCGTGAAAATTGGTACTTGTGACATCCTTTGCTGAAGAGCGGGAGGGTATGTTATATTCAGAGATTTATATTTATGATTCAACTTATTGTGTGTATGTGTTGATGATGCTATTGTACTGTTTCTCTTAAGTGGATTTTGGTTGAGTCAAGATGGTATAAAGAGTACTAGGTTAATCTCCTGAAGGGCTTGCTTTTTATTTGGAATTTAAGTTTACTTAGTTAGGGCGTCCTTCTCCGTTTGGTGCAGTTTCTCACCAGATCATGGCTCTAGCTTTTATGATTTCTTCATTTATTTGTTTATTTATAAAATTATGAAGCTGATGCATTTTCTTCATGTCCATTGTTTTCTGCGCGTTTTCTGTGCTCACTTGGACATAATCTTACAACATTGGAACCATTTTGATTTAAATATTTTTCCCTAAATCCCTTCTACTGGTCAGTTTCCGATGCAACTATGTACATGTTTCTCTAAAAGTAAGAAAGTTCACTAAGAATCATGATAGGGTCTCTAATGTTTTTCACTTGGTTATTTACTATATCATGCTGGCAAACACATTAAACTCTCCTTTGAATATCAGTTGATGTCGTTTATATTATTGTCTAATGTCTTACATTGACCATGGCGATTATTTCGTCAACCTCTCATACATTAGACACTGATATTGGACAAATTTGGGGCGCAAGTAAGGCGGGAAAGAGAAGGAACAAAATATGGTACCTACGTGGCAACAAATAACAAGGCACATTACCATTATATTATCATTACTAGAATTATTGTATTTACATTAGTTACATCAGCACAGAAGAGAACAGGGATTTCTAAAGTCATGATTTGACTAATAAGATACCGAAATAACCTAGACCTTAATTATTGTTAATTCCTAAAAATACTTATCTAAATCCTATTTATCTTCAGATTTTATATAAGGTATATCAAGTCTAATTCATGAGCAATATTACTTTGGTCAGTCTTTTTGTTGGTGCTAGTCACTCTTAAGCTCTATTTCTCTAACCCCTGAACACATACATCACATATATGTTAGTTTGTGTATATCTATATTCATTCTATTATATAGACAAATAGACAAATATCACTGCCCTTGTACAGAGTCCGTCCAACAGACAATTATCCGCCCGAGAGGAAAATTATGATCCCTGCCTTTCATCTCACATGTGTTTTTATAATGAAATTGAATGATAAGAAAGGGCGACAAAAATGGGCACATTGGAACTATCTAAGAGTGTATATGGGACAGTTGTTATTCATTGGGTTTATGTAGCACCGCTCTCAGAAAGTCGTGAATAAAAATTATCACGTGCAGAAGTATACTTACTGTTTGTAACTAATGGCGGTTAGCATGATGATGTCCTGTTTTCTGAATAGTTTTTCGTTAATTCATATGATTCAAAATCAAAAGTCTAAAATCTATTTAATATCTTGCAGATTTGTATGCTTCACTCTCCCCTCAAATATCGTGGCTTGTTCATGCAAATGGTGAAATATGGAAGCGAAAAGACAATGATGAGCTGCAATTTCTTGGATTAATTCGACCAGACTATTTCAAATAAGGAAGAAAGTATCACATTCCGTGGGCACTGGATTTACACTTGCTCTGGTTGATGCAATGCAAGCTCTCTGAACTGCGGTCCAAACCTACTAGGTATATACTATTGAATTATCCAAGGGTGGTAGAGATTGTTGCATATTAAATTTGTATCCCCCTTAGATTGTAGATTTACAGGTCGAAGGTAAATTGTTTCTGCCTGCCATAGTTTTTTGTGGTAAATTTTACATTCCATTTTTTGTAATCCAAGATTTTTCACCATTCTCCATCCCAGGTTTAATAGGGCACCAGGCAGTAGCTCTATATGATCACTAGTCTATGCAAGTATATTCTTTGTTGTGTATTAGCTCTTACCTCTAAAACTTAGGTTCATCTTAATATATGTACAAAATCAGGGTGCTGGTGAAGGTGCCGTAAAGGTGGTTTTATGTTTTCCCTTTATTAATGAGAAGAGTTTCATTCTGTTTATAGGTTAAGAAAATGATTTCTCATGTTTACTGGATCGAATGCGGCCCATCCGGGCATTGATGTTGTATTTGGGAGTGGTTAGCATGAAGTTAACTTTGGTCAATTGATCAATACAATGTCGATACACAGACCAGGAGGTGATCTCTCTCTGCGTGTTAGCGTTGTATTGGTCAATTGTCCAACTTATCATGAAGTTAATTTTATGGTAACCGGATACGTTGTATTTAGTTTTTTTTCATAACATTACTTTTGTTAAAAATTATTAATTTAGTTATTTTATATAATATTAATGAAACCAAATAACTATTATAAGATAACAATACTTTGCAATATTTGTTACCAATTATTGGTAATAGTTTATGATTTTAAAATTTTATTTTAAGGTTAAATATGAAATTTAGTTGTGGAAATATATAAAGTATATTACATTTATTCCTTTTTTAGAATTCGTTTTCGTTTTTGAATGGCTCCTAAATTCTTGCATTATGAGACAATTCAATTATGCAATTTTAATACTCCATCTGTTTTAACATTAGAGATACATTAATTAAAACGATCATTTGTAATGATAATTTTATATTCTTAATATTAGTTTGGAATTTAATTATAGTGGTTTGATATTGAAAAATGTCTCCGTTCTCAAAAGAATTAACAAAATATAAATTTTGCAAATATTAAGAAAAACAAAAGTAG
The DNA here is from genome assembly GCA_020205555.1 of Panax stipuleanatus. NCBI lineage: Eukaryota > Viridiplantae > Streptophyta > Magnoliopsida > Apiales > Araliaceae > Panax > Panax stipuleanatus. The sequence continues at coordinate 127,422,421 of CM035124.1, forward strand.
AGAAAAAAATAAATAAATATAGTTTTAGATTTATCCTCAGTTTACCACAAGATTCATAAAGTGACGAATAATTTTAATTTTTTGTATACTAATGGACCTCACTAAATGACACAATTATCATACATTTGGTTATCTTTTTGAGAACGGATAGAGTAATAAAAAAATAAGATTAAGAACATTTTGTCACTTTATAGTACTAAAATAGAAATATATTTTTAATTTTAAAATGAAATATAAAATATATATATCTAATTTTATAACAGAGATAATAATAAAATGACTTTATATTTTATATTCAAAAGTATTTACTTTTGTTTGCTTTAAGCCATGGTTTTTTTAATTAATTTAATTAGGCGACAACCTTTTGTTTATTTTAATGATATAATATAGTATAGTATTAACCGTCAACAAATTAGATTAGCTTTACCTTCTTGGTCCCATGGAGGAGAGAATAGTCGCCGCCGTTTAATAGTCCCGATTTCTTTTCCCTTTATAAGATTCCAACCATTATCCATATAAAAAGTAAATTCAGTACCAAAGTATACAATTATTATTGATTTTTTGAATTATAATTAATATAATAAATTATATAAAAAGGTATTATTTATTATTAAGGATCTATTTTTTTTTATAATTTTTGATGAATAATCTCAGATTTAAGTTTTAAAATATCTTAAAATAACTTTTAAAAATTAATAAAAATTTTATAATTTAAAAGTGAGGAAAGTATAAGGATTAGTTAATTTAATGATTTGGACAATGACATGGGAAAATATTGTCTACGATTGTGAAAACAATAAGTCAGCAAAAGTTTGTTTAATTGCAAGTTGCTACGAAACCCAACTTATTGGATAAAGTTGTTGACATATAACTAACATTTGAGGTGTTTTTTCTTTCATGAAATGGTTGATTTCTTACCAATTGTTAAACGGTTGACACTGACACTCATATTGAGAGAAAGCTTGGAAAGCGAATTGGATTATATACCCTAGTAGTCTTAGCGGTAAACAATAGATATTAGGCCTTGTGTATCGACCCGTGCAGTGCTGTAGCTAACGCGTTAACTATTCCGTCTGGAGAGTACGTCCGCAAGAATGAAATTCAAAGGAATTAATGGGGTCCACATAAGCGGTGAAACATGTAGTTTAATTCGATGCAAAACGAAGAACCTTACTAGGGCTTAACATGCCGCGAGTTTTTTTTCCTAATCATATATATATAGAGAGAGAGCTTTCTATGCAGGTGGTCCACATACGGACTACCTTTAGCGACGAATAAAATTGTCGCTAAACCCGTCGTCAAAGAGTCGGAATCAGTCGTCATAGCCCAGAACCGTCGCTATAGCCCGGTTCAAACCCTATGGGAACGGGCTTAGCGACGTTTTTGTGCGTCACTAAAAGTGGTCCGCATAGGGACCACCCGCATAGGAAGCGGACTATATATATAGACGGTCCGGATTTTAAGCTTACCCTTTATCCAACATACCTTGCTCACTCCCTTTAGCGACGGACCGGGCGACAGTTCTGTCCGTCGCTATATATACAACCGTCGTCTATATGTTGTCCGTCGCTAAAAACTAAGACGACGGTTGTATATATAGCGACGGACCGAACTGTCGCCCGGACCGTCGCTAAAGGGGGTGAGCAAAGTATGTTAGATAAATGGTGAGCTTAAAATCCGGATCGTGTATATATATATATATATATATATATATGTATTATGAAGATTATTTTTAATTGTGCTAATTGCTGAACATAAATACCTTTAGATTGAGGTATAAGATTATCGCAACGACTTGTTATGAAGTTAGTGAATATGTAAATTTATTATTTTTGTCAAATTTGATTATATTTAGATATTTATTAGTTGTTTACGATTAACAGTCTTCTTGATTTGATATATGTAGTTTGATTAAAATGATTATTTTTTTTTTGCATTTTTTGTATCATTTTAATATTTTTATAATTACAACATATTACAATTTTAATGTATTTTAATCATCTGAATTGTGGAAAAAACTGTGTTCCATTTGCAAGACCAAATAACGCTCCCTCCTTTCCTTTCCAATTTTAGTATTGTAGAATTTTAAAAAAGAATTAACTACATAATTTTAATATTATCTTTAAAAATTAAATATTAATTTTTTTCTCTTCAACTTTTAAACTAATCTATTTCAAAAAATAGATTTCACTATTTTCACTCTCTCATCGTTCTAATAAATTTTATAAGGGTAATATTAATTTTTATATTCAATTGAATCAGTTGATTTTTTTAAAAAAGACATAATAAATTTTAAAACCATATTTTTATACGATATTATTTCGTAGAGGATCAACAATAAGTATAAAAAATTAATTGACATATGATACTTAGCCTATTTTTATAAAGAATTTAATTCATTATCTTTAATATACTATATTATTTTTTTAAGAAAATGGTAGAAACACAAAGAAAAAGAATTAATTATGCAGACAAGGCTGATGCATCCTCAAAGAAGGGTAACAATGTAAAACTGAAAAGGCAGAAGATTCTTTTATTAATTTTTAAGAAAATAAAATAAGAGGCTGAAATTTAAATTATCCCCAAGTAAGATTGTAAAATGAGCAAACAGTTTCGGCTCGATTCGTACTCGTTCGACTAAATGTTCGATTTGAGCTCGGCTCGAAATATAAAAGATTCAAATATGAACAAATTTTAAAGTTTGATAAATTATTCTAATCTGCTCAAATCGCAATTTTTTGTTGATACTCGGATAAGATTCGTTCGAAAAGTTCAAACTGCTCGAACTCGATTCGAGATCGTGCTCAACTCAGTAGCTAAACAAACATCAATCAAATCTTATTTTATATTCGATAAATTTTATGAATCAAATTTGAGTAACTTAACACTTGATTCGACTCGATTCATTTACACTATTACCCAAGTAGGACAAGTTTCTAAAGTACAAGGGGATGCTTTTAGATTATATAATTAACTTTGCTTTTCGTAGAGATGGAAAAGGAATTTCTTGTTTTCACTTAACTTTTCCAATTAACCAAACATCATAATTAAATTAATAAGATAAAAAAAATCATTAGACTAGTCTTAGTATTCATCAAATGTGGGTCCTATCTTCACCAAGAATAATATATGGAAGTAAAATATCTCATTGTCCACAAAACATAGTGGGAATTGTTTATTTGGCAAAAAAAAATAGTGGGAATTGTTTTTCTTTTTAGTCAATTCATACATAAATCAATATACCCTATGTCAAAGTTTGGAGAGGGTGACTAGGTATTTTGTATTTTATTTCTAGCAGTTTTTTTTTGTAATAAAAAGACGAAAGAAAATTAAAATCAAGAGAGATACTTTATTTTTATTTTTATGAAACAACCTAAGAACTTAAATTTAATAAGATTATAATCTATTACAAATGATGAAAAATTATAATCTTTCCGTCAAATTTATTTATCATAACTTTCTTTTTGATTTGATTAGAAATGACAATGGTGCGGTTCTAAGTGATTTATAACCGCGCCGGTAACGATTCAAAATGTTTCAATATCAAAATCGCACCGACCGATTTATATTTTGAACCGGTTTCCACCGAGTTGCAATAATAAACCGTTTGACTAAATTTATTTGTTCTCTTTTATTTTTAATATTATTTTTAACTTTACTTTTTTAATATTACCCTCATTTAACTTTAAACAAAGTTCATTGAAAATAATATAACATATATTAAAAAAAGTATCAATATTAACTTTAACATTGGAAGCACACAACCACGCTAATTTTTCCCTCTCTCATTCATTTTATTGTTCAAAGAAATAGTCTAGAGATTAAATAAAACAAAAAATAATAATAATACAATAGTTAATATATGTGTTAACGTCAAGATTCGTCCACGCGTCCAATCACCAATAGCGCGTCTAATCCCGCACAGAAACAAAATCACAAGGAGAAATCTGACGGTCTAAACCGCCGGTGGATAGCTCTAGTGTGAGAATAAGTACAGGCGGCTTAAAGTTTTAGTGCTAAAAAATAATGTGATATTGTTTGTACCTGTGAACCAGTGCATAATCTTGTATTTATAGTGATCACACCTCATCCTCCATGCCCGTCCCCGTATGAAAATAGAATTACTCATTAGGGTGAATGCCATAATGGGATAGAGCTGAATTTCCTTAAAGAAAAAGTCAGATAATATCCTGACACTGTTCTTAGGAGTTAGAAATTAAATATAATAATTAGGAATTCTAGATTATCTAAAATTCTCCCACCGTCCAAAACAGATTTCTACCTGGGAAGACTTCCTCCACGTGGACTATGATCCACTGAAGCATTCGGATCCAAATAATAATGCCCTAACAATATATAATATTTTAAATAAATTATTATTGTAAATATAAAAGAACTCAAAATTTTGATCTAAAATGCATAAGTGGGCCCAGCTCAACAAATCAAGGGAATATTCCTATATCAATCTCACTATATTCCTCCTTAAAATCTAACTTCATTTAACATTTTTACCCTGGCAGGCTGGCTAAAGCGCTCCACAAGCTCATACGAGGACAGGCCGGGCCGGCCGGGCATTAAAGTGATTGTTATTTCATAACTCAGCCTTATAAATATTATAATAGCGGCAATGGGGCAGCCGGGCAGGGCTGTTGAGGTTTGTACAAGACTAACTAATACCCCCTTTGTGATTTTTTCCCACAAAAATAGTCTTATTTATACAAAATATTATTTTTATAATTATTTTATTGATAATAATATAAAATATATAATGTTTTCAAGTATAATAATTGTGCTACAATATCATCAGTATTAAATTAAACATTAATTATATTTAAGAATAAATAAAAAGAAAAATATATCTTTTCAAGTTCGCAAGTTTTGTAAATGACACTATTTTTGTAAATTGATAAATCTACAACAAAAAATGATATTTTCACAATAAAAACTCGTTATACATCTATAAAAATATTTTTATTATGAAAATATAAAAAAATTTGTGAAAATATCAATTTTCTTATTAAATTAATTATTAGCTATATATGTGTAAGACAGTCTATGGTTAAATAGTTCAACTTAAAATTGTCACCTCCAGCTATATATGTAGGACCCACTGAAAATTAAGTAGGTTAGAATTTTATAACATAACCAATTCAAACTCGGGTCGAATTCAAACTTCACATCTTAACTGAATATGAAGACTTTTTCCTCAAATATATTTTAATATTTATTCCTTGCCTCATATAGAAGTATAACGGATTGAATAGTACTGAGTAGAACTGACAAACGGGCCGGATCATTGGCGGATTGAGTTAAAACGACTCATGTTTTGATAGACTGAAAAAGTAAAGTTCAAAGTCCGGCTCGCTGGTCTGGACTGATTTATGCAAACGGGCAGGGCCAAAATGACCCAGATTTTGATTGACTAAAAATGTGAAGCCCAAATCCCGACTTGCTAGCTTGGACTGATTTTGTCAGGTCTAGGATTGAGGACGAACACAAGAGAGTTATGTACCGTAAAAGTTTGGCACAATATAGACAATAAAAATCTAGATTTTCAAACTCGTATCCGTTATCGAATCAGAAAAGGTATGAAGTGAATGAGTCACTGATCTAATATGTAGTCGAATTGTTATTAACCCGTAACGTCATTAATATATAAAAATATATATTATTAGTAATAAATAAAATTTTAAAAATCTCATTTTTTATTAACTAAAACACACTAATAAAATTTTAATATTAAAAAATTTTGAAACAAAAAAAAACCCGGTTCACTGGGTCAGATAACCAATTTTATCGGTGAGCAATCGGTTCGACCAGAGGGTCAATCGGATCAGTCGATTTTTGATCAAAAATAGTTTATTAGTTCAAACTAATTGGAAATGATCGAAGTAATTGATAAGAGTATTACTATAGGCTATGGTAAATTTACTAAACATAATGTAATACCCGAAAAAAATAAACAAATAAATAAATGACTTTTTAAGTTTTTGTTTAAATATTTTAATTGAATTTTTCTTGTGTTTGGGTCAAATTGTATTTAATTATGTGGACTAAATTAATTAGGTCTTAAAACTTATTGGGTCTAATTTATATTTGTGTAATATTAAAATTTGGAGAGATAATAAGATATATAAATAATAAGAAAAACCTAATCTTCCGCATAACATATTTAATACAAACTAATTAAGGAGAAGAACAAAACAGAGGCGAGGCGGCGCTCAAAAGGATGAAATCAGATTATTGGGTTGTGACTTGTGATTTCAGGTAAAGTATATTATATAATTATTAGCAATATCACTTATACATATATATGATTTCATATAATATATATGTTAGTAATAAAAAAAACTAAATAGTAAGAAACACTTTATTATACTGATGTGTTGATTGTTTATTTTTAAACGAATTGTTAATGGACCTTGAATTGCACTAGTATCCTTGTTGAACAATAAGTGACCGTATGTGTTTTGTAAAATAATAAAGTAACAAGGCAGCTGAACTGGTTAATTGTACTAAAGTCGGTAGTGGCAATACTGTATAGAAATTAGTGGACATACATATATAACAAAATTATAAAATTTAATGGTTATTCAATTTATTTTTTTTATTAAACTTATATTTAATTTTATTTTGTTTAATTAGTCAGACGGAAGGAGTGTGACGAATAATATCTAAAATTATAATTTGGGTATTACATTGCTTAATCTAGGTACGGATTCCGTACTCCTTCAGCGATAATCCTTTTAATTTTGATATGTCCGTTTTGCTTTCCGTTTAGAATTTGTTTATCGTTTCATATGATCGTTCGTTCTCAAATTCATGTGATGGTTTCGTTTTGGCGTTGATATTTAGAACTCATATTTGTACTCTTTAGACTAGTGTATCATGTCTAGAATTTATTTCGATATTTATAGTAATGTACATGTTAATATATTTTTGGAGACTCGTGTTGATTCATTCGATTTAACATGTACACGTTAGAACCCTTTGTGTTGATATTGTGTCGCATGTGTTGTGACATAGTATTATTGTTAGAATATACCGTAGGGTATACCTGAGCTATAACCACATGTGGGGGTACAACAGGCATGTCCTCTTGACACCGAGGCCCGTGGTGATGTGATCAGTCCACAGCGTCTCCGTTTTGTGCTCCGATGAGAGTTGGCCATTTGATGTTTTGTTGTGGGAGGCATATGGGTCGACCCTTAGTTTTTGTTTTGTTCTGTTCTGCGGAGTGACGATGTTTGTGCCAAACACGCCTTCCGATTTTGCATGCATTAGATTCGCGGTCCAATGTGTGTGACTTGTCTGTGTGACATTATTTGAGTTGCCTGTGTGGCAAAGTATATTTCTGTTTTATTCTGAGCTCGGTATGAAATAACTCCAGCCATTTGATTCAGCCTATTATTTCATTTTGTTAGTTTTATTCATTTCAGTTTAGTTCAGTTCATTAATTGAGTTAGTTATTTCAGTTCTCTATTTTGTATTCTATATTCGTACTGGGCAATTGGCTCATGCTGTGTTTTTCTTCCGACAAGTAATCAGGGGGATCAAGGGCAAGTATGATGAGAGCTCCATTCGATCCAATGATTTAGATATTTTGTTTAGGTTTGATATACTGGTTTATTTGGAGTTGTAATAATTATTCCAGATTATAGTTTGGGCCAGTTTGACATTTATTCTGGTTTGACCTTGTTGATATTTATTAGTTTTAAATACTATTCTTTTGTTGTTTAGAGCTTTAGTATTATTTTCTTCAATTCTGTTGTGTTTTGAGTAACCTCCCTTTCTATTTCGGGAAGGGGGTGTTACACATAATATAAAATATTTTATATATGATATATGAAGAATGAGAAAGTGGTTTATTCATGTGGGGATAAGAAGCCTTCTTATGTTAATGAATGTATTTAAATTTTTTGAAGCTATTGAATAGATGACTCACGTATCAATAGAAGGAATGAAACTCATTCACATGTGAATGAGTGTACCACATAGATCAATTACCTTGCTAAAAAGTAAAAAGTAATAGTATTGTTTTTCACCATTCCTAAATTATTATTATTATAGTTATTACTATTATTATTATTATTTTGCAATTGCAGACTTGCAGTAAAACTAATATATATTCTTGAACAATATTTTTTTTGGACCTAAATCAAATTGTTTGATTAAATTTATCAAAAAAAATCATTACGAATTATCTAATAGTCCACAATCTTATTAAGGTAATTAACTTTCAAGATGAGATATGAAGAATCTAGTTAAAGGAAACATATCTTCAATATAGTAATAATTAAATTTTAACTTTCTACTGAGAGATAGACTCGAACTAGATTTACACAAAAGATATGTGCCTTGGCTTGGTCAAGGCCCAGTCTGACCTGGCTTGGTCAAAACCCGATCCGATTTGAAGGTTATGAAGAACCCCTCTTTTGATTCTAAAGTTCGGCCTAGAAAAGGCCAAGTCTGACCTGAGGCCTGGGTTTGGTTCGAGATCTGAGTCTGACCTAGTTCTACGCAGCATGTAGCCCAGCCCACACTCCGCAATCAACCGAAGATCATTTTAATTTTTGACGTTTAAAGTTATAATTACAATGAAATTTAAAGATTTACTTATTCATTCATGTAATACATTAGTTTTGATTAATACATTAATAAAGTTTAAAATATTAATTATTCATTCTTCATTTCTTATAAATTCATTTAAATTTTCACTTTCACCAAATTTTATTAGTTCATATTTATAATTTTTATTTTTTAATATTTAAAATTATAAGTTAAAAAATGGGGGTTAAATCGGATCAGATCAGACTGGCAGGCCTTGGCCTGAGTTTGACTTGTGCTAACCGGCAGACCGGAACAGACTACATACCTTCCACACACTAGAACCCACCCTAGACTTCGTGGTAGTTTTTTGGTCAAAGCCCGACCTTAATTGATCAACAGTCAAACCTTAGCAGGCCCAGACTAGACCATATCAGGCTGGCTATTTTTGCACCTTAAACTTGAACTTGTACAATAATAAAAGAGTCATTCATCATTAAATTATCATATTTGATCTCCAAACTATTAGTTGAGAATCTCTATATATTTATGTCCAACTATTTGAGAATGTCATAAATACATTATGTATTTATGCATACTATTCATCACAATTTATAAGAGAAATAAGATATTCTTATTCTCAATATTGTGACACTCCCAAATTCGAGTACATCAATCCCACAGATTTGGTGCTCACGACCCTATCACACACATCATCTAACTACCCATAAGATAGGCTAATAACTTCATAATTAATAATCTTTATGAATGATTACATAATTAAACGAAATATCAGGTCAACTAACCTGTAATTATTACATCATAACAACAAGATAAAATAAACATAAATAAGTCTGTTACATAAGCATCTCAAATAAAAGCTAATTTAATCATCATCTACTTAGCTGAAATGTTTAATGCAAGAATGAGCTAAACAATTTGTCAACAGAATAATGTACAATAACAATATATGAATAAACAAATGATTAAGCTTCAACTGAATAATAAAATTCTCTATTGGAATCAATCAACGTTAAATCAAGAACTAAGGATTCAAAGAGATAATCAACTTTTAACTCAAATCTTAGATATCAAGATCAAATGTATATATTGAGGGTCACAAGACCACGAACTATGTCCCAAGTTATCAAATATTTCTACTGAAACCTTTAACAGTCAAGAGACTATGGACCATCCATCTCGTACTCCAGGTGATCAGTCCTTCGTACTATGTATTGTTCACAAACATATCACCGCTATTGCGTAGCTTAGAATTACAGTTTCCAATAACATATATCCCTAATATTGGGTTGTTCATCTCAGTTTAACATTAGGATCCACACCAAAGACAACTTGGTTTGGAATGACTTCAAAAGAGTTCAAGATTTTTAAAACATTCATTAACTATGGACTAGTCGAATCAAAAGGGTTCGATAGCCATTTAAGAGTTTGATAACAATATAATCTCGCATAACGGTACTTAAATAATGATAATGTAACAACGATTCATAATCAAATAAACAATATTTATTGAAGTACTGCTTTAAGAAAGAATTAGAAAGTTTATTCAAGAATTATAGACATTGAACAAATTAGTAAACCTCGCTGAACATAAAGGTAGCAAAGGTTAAGAAACTTGCCTTGAGCGTTCGCTACAAACTTACAATTCACGCTCTTCAAATATCATACATAGATTATTAGAATCACCATACCAATTAGTTACATTAAAACTAACTGTATTGATTTAGTTCCCATTTTAGTTAATTTTATTACCTTAGTTCAAGTTATGAATATCTTTATTATTTATATATCATGAATCTGAACTTCTAATTAGAATATAGTACAAGACATATTGTTTGAACATCTCCATTTCTCACAAACATCGCAATAAAGACTTTTCATAAATTCCTAGTCCATAATTTATAGTATCATCTTAGTGACTAAGACCTGATATTATGTCTTATTACTTGTTTTAGGCTTCACTACATTCATTAGAATATGTTAAGTTAACATCCTCATGATTGCACATTTAACAGCTCATTACTGGGTCTGTTCTGATACTAACGTGGGCGCTGTAAGACCCCAACTTTTATGAATAAATATTTAATTTTTTTATATATTATTTTGAAATAGTAAGGTGTTGATATGATAAATATGATAAGTTATGGGTGATATGTACAAATTTTACAAAGCAAGTAAATTGTCATAAAATATTCGGTTGGTCGGGGAATATTTTTTTTTTGTCAGGAGAATATTCGTACGACGGCGCAATCATTGGTAGGACCCATAACGAAAAACTGTCGGATGAAGAAAACGACGAGAATAAGCTTTCTAAAAATAACGGCAATACTTTTACCGTTAAACTGTTGAAATACCCGGTGATAAAGGTACAGTAATACACATTGTTGCACAGTAGCACACGGTACTACACAGTATCTCTGATTATTGATTCTTACGTAAGAAGTCACTCAGTATTTCAGTCAATAATTGGCACAGTAGTTGCTGCATAATATCTCATATTATTGATTCAATTATTGTCATAGTATCATCTGCACAATAATTTATATTATTAAATCAATAGTTGTCACGGCACAGTTATTCATATTATTTAATATTATTAGTTAGCATTATTGGCAATGTCTAGAAAGTTCTGTCAAGGAAAGGGGTTAGGTTATTTAATTGCGCGCCAATAAGGAAAAATTCTTATTGGAAATCCCCTTTCTTGTGAACGATCTGGTTGTCAATATTGTGAGTTATAATATTAAATAATGACTAATTGTTGAAAGATTGTGTTAATGAAAGATAAGTGAATTGTGGTAGATATTTATTCAATTTTTGTTATAAATAGAGGAGTTGTTATAAGGACCCCCATGTGCCAATTTGTTAAACCGTCGGTAGAAATTGATATCAGTTTTTGTTTTATTATTATTATAATAGTAATAAAACAGAAAACTTTTTATTATATATATAAAGTTGTTTGTTTTATTAGTATATAAATAGAATATATTATATTATATATAAAATTTTTATTTTATTAGAATATTTTATTGCACAGTGACTACATAGTGAAAATCGAAAAATCAAAAAATTTTCGTTCGTGATTTTCACTGTTGGTCCGTGATTTTCTTCAAATAGTGCCCTGCCATTCTCCTATAAATAGGATGCATAGTTTAGAAATAAAAATCACACCAGAATCAGAGAATTCTTCATCTATAATATTGTGCGTATTTCTTTCTAGTATAAGAACACTTTGAGTGTAGATTATAGTGAAAGATTTTCTCAAGAATATCTCCGCTATACCAATCAGATTTACTCTCCTACTAAGGTAAGGGATATTATTTTCATTCAGTAATCGTAAGGAATATTATTTTCTTCCATACTCTATAGTATGTAAGTGATATTATTCCGTTTCATATTCCTAAATCTACACTTACTATGATAAGTATTGCTTCTATAATCCCTGAAATGATTATATTTTTCTTGAAATTTACGCTTCGTCTAATATCATTCCACTGGAATATTGGTCTGATTTTTTTTTATCAAATTTTAATATTTTCATGTCGGGGTACTATTCATACGTGCGGTACTATTCATACGGTACTATTCATACAATACTATTCACAGGATACTATTCACTTCAAAATTGATTTCTTTTCTGTCCAAATTATTTTTGATATATGAATATCATTCTTGAATTTTGCTCCACAATTGATTATCGTATTGACAATTTGAATATTCTTGAGCTCTGGATAAATTAAATTATAAATCTCTAATATTTATCCTTGATCTCACTTGAGTGGTTCTTTATTTCATTTTTCATCATCCTCAGTCTTAAATTGTGGTAAAAGTTATCTTTGGCCTGTAGTGCAAAGATGAACTGTTGATTAATGAATGTCTTTGGCCCGTAGTGCAAAGATGAACAGTTGATTGATGAATATCTTTGGCCCGTAGTGCAAAGATGGACATGTGTTTGGCATGATCATGACCACTGGTGATACAAATGAATATCTTTGGCCCGTAGTGCAAAGATAAATTGTTGATTGAAAATAACTATTGATTGGTGTTATAGGGATAAAATATTGATGATGGACTTTTAAATCATAGAAGATAGTAGACATCATTCTCTACTTAACTCTTCTAATGGATTGCTATTTTTCGCTGCAGTTGTTGATCTAAAACTTGTTGTCCATAATATTTTATGTAAGAACCTGAAATTTTCTCATATAAATAAAATATTAAAATAGGGAATAATTTTTTTTCTTTCTTTTCTTTTCTGATTATATGTGAATTACGCATGTATGGTGGGATATGAGAATGAGATTTAATAATTATATGTTATGCATGTGTATTTAATTATTACACAATGAAATAATCATTGCTGTGAGCAATTGTGAAAAAGAAAGGAAGAGGTGGTATATGTATAATAACTATATACCTTAACCAGAGATATTAAAATAAATTCTTATAGGGAATTATTTTAATCAAGAAAGGGTGCTATGTTTATTATAATATCTCAATGAGATAAATAAATTCTTGTTTGAATTTATGAGAATGGGAAAAGGATATTATATTTTTCTTATAATATCTTATGTGAGCAACTAATTGAAATTTGCATTGGTTGTTATAGGTGGCATATTTATTTTTGTATTATAAAATAAATATGTAATAAGAATCTAATATATGTTAGGGTATATTGTTGAAATATATACTTAATGTGTATTAAGAGTGGAATATATATTTGATATGATTTCAAATGGGTAATGTATTAAGTTAATGAATTAGTAATTAGGATGTCAAAACCTAGTTACTAATATGGAGAGAATAATTACTCAATAAGAGAATTAAGGGGGTGATTGGGTAATTAATTAACTAAGCTAATTAGATTATTTTATTTAAGTGGTCACTATTATAAGCTTTGTGGGCAAGCACATATTAGACCAAAGCTCTTCCTTGTGCCGTGTATAGAGAATAGAGGCTGAAGCGTGAAGGCTACACCATTTGAAGCCTTAGGGACCAAGTAAATTTGACTAAATCAACCCATCAAAAGATCTTCTTCTCCTCTCCAAGAAAACCGTGGTCTCTCTCTTTCTATATGCTAGAATTCTAAAAATTTTCAAGAATGATTAAGTGAGGGAATAATGTTTATGTGTGAGCTTGAACAAGTTGAAGGCAAAGGATAAGGTTAGAAGTAAGATATCAAGCTTGGATTACTTGAAGATAAGGAGTTTAAGGTATAAATCCTTGTTAAATTTGAATTTTCTCAAAGTTATGTAATAATGTAATATTAGTAGCTAAACTTCATTTATTGGAAGTTTAGTATATGATGTAATTTCTCCGATACTTTCTTTGTAATCCATCTATTTGTGATTCATGTAAGGGTATTATGTGTGTTGTATGGATTCTAAATCCAAAGTATGAAAACTAAGTTTTGTTAGAAAACTTTAGTTACTAAAGTTATTAATTTCTTTTATTTTGTACATGAGATATGTGTGGAATTATGACTTTAGAGATTTGGAGGTTAGGTTGGGGTTATGGGATGATATAAGGATGGATTGGTGTCGAAACCATTAATAAACGATTAAGAAATTGAATGGAATAAATAATGCGCTCTATATGTTCGTATTAAAGTCATAAAGGACAAACCCGAGCAAAAACATGTAATTTTAAGGAGTTGAAACCTTAAACAGGTCAACATATGATTTACTAAGGTTAGATGTTAAGAAAGTCGAGTTGGTTTGGGTCGAGGCGAGTTTTGAACATAAATCGTAAGTTTGAAAACTGTTACGGACAACCATTTTGAGCACACGGTTTGGTTAGTCTAAAATCCTTAAATTTCAGTCCTAATATTTTTTAAAATTACTTTGGTATACCATGTTTAACCTCCCCAAAAATCAAATCAATCGGAGTTATGTGCGACGTGAACGAAATTCGTGAAGTCGCTGAGTTGGAAACAGGCGAGCAGAGCAGGAGCAAGCGCCAGGTAACGCGCGCGCCCCTGCCGGCAGCGCGAAGCCGGGCCAAAACTGCTGCTTGACGAGATTTTCGGCTGCTGTTTTAAGATGCTTCCATGTACTGTTTTTGCAATCCGTTTTTTTTTCTAAAATACTATGCTCTAAGGTCTTTAATATGCTGGAGAGTTCATGGTTTTACAACTTAAGGATTGGAAATTAAAAATAGGTAAACATGCATGTCGGAACTAAGTTTTTGGTGACGCCGAGCGTCAACGCGTCGTTCATTTGTGACGTTCGATGTTCCGAATTGCATTTTGACGTAATAACAAATCGTAATAAATCTAATAAAGTTTTATGGGGTGAAGTTTGACTGAAAATGATATTCTATGTCAATAAAATTCTTTTCGGGCATTAATAAAGTCTTAAAAATATGAAATAAATATAAATTTACATATTTAAGCAAAATAAAAAATTAAAATGGTTTGTAAAATTATTTTGCGGTGAAGTTAAAGACGAGAAGCCTTTTAAAAATGGTACAAGTCATAAAAATGATATTTTGAGATTTTTGAGGTCCGATATGGCATTTTTGAGTCACGGATTATGTATGGGTATATATGTATAATATATATATATATATATACATATATATTTAGTAAAACACTAATATGTGTAATATGATAATAATTGCGTTATGAGAGATCATTACTTGTAATAAAGGGTTACAATGAGTTATATTTTTAGCTAAACCAATATGAGTTTTAAAATAAAAATGAATAATATTAATTTTATAAACTAATAGTTAATATTGATAAATATACTTGAATGGTTGTAGTATATTAATTTTCTAATATGTGTGTACATGTATATATAACTCTGTAGAAATTGTGGAGTGACTCTAAATTTAATTTTGTGATAATCTCCATAAAAGGCAAGTTTTTTAACTTTCTCATATTTAAATTGAGTAAGTTTCTTCAACTCTTAAATTCTTTTATGCAACAGTTGTTATGAAAATCATAATTTACTCCTTTGGGGGTAATATTTTCGGTTTGATTATATATAATCAATTGTTTCTTCTTATTTATATATAATGCTATAGAGATAGAATTTTTATTTCAATCAGCTTCAAAAATTGCATGAGATAACGATGTATACATTGAATAAAACTCAGTATACATGTACAGTTGATATATTTCAAATTCTTTCATATTAAGTCTTGAAATATAATTGTTTAATTAAGCTATCCATTTATTTTATTCTTCTAAATGGATTATAATGAGCAAGAACTTCCCTAACTTGGGGTTATTTTTATATTGCGTCCTGGGGACGGCAAAGAGGAACTGAAAGAATTTGTTCCACTTAGATAGTATTGATCAATGCAGGGCATAAAGGGCTGATCACCCATCGTGCTCGTAAGACCATGTCGGTTCATAGATAAAATTTTTGATTGAACCCTTTAAAAAGAAAAAGCAAGTTCTTGAATTATTAAACAACTTAGCATATTTAAGTCACTACGTCGTTTCAAAAATTGAGATTTATCGTCACAGTTTATGTTAATTGCTTTACAGACTTGTTTTATTGTGAAAGCGAAATCAGCTGAAAACATTTATTTCTTTTGCATGTTAATTAATTATTATTATACTTGCTGAGCAATTAAATGTTTATTCTTGCTTTATTATAAATGTTTTCAGTTAAGAAAGATGAAGCTGAGAGTTCTGGAAAGGATAAGGGCAAAGGAAAAATATCAGCTTAGCTAGAAGAATCTTATGTAATAGATAGGTTTTTGAGTGACATTACTACATACCTATCATGTTAAGACTTATTTAAGGTTTTCGTACTTGAGATAGAAACACTTTGGTGTAATAACTTTAATTTAATAATGTTTTAAGTTTGTTAATATTTAGAATCGTGTAGCACCAAATGCAGGTTTTATGTAAGGCCCTAACTTTTATGAATAAAAATTTAATTTTCTTACATATCATTTCGAAATAGTAAGGTGTTGATTTGATAAATGTGAAAAGTTATGGGTGAAATGTGCAAATATTTTAAAATAAGCAAGTCGTTATAAAATATTCTTGTTGTCGGGGAATATTCTTGTTGTCGGGGAATATTCGTACGGCGGCGCAGCTATTTGTAGGCCCCATAACAGAATAACTGTCGGATATAGAAAGCGACAGAAATAACTTTTTTATAAAATAACGACGTAGTTGTTACCGTTAGTACTGTTGAAATACCCGGTGGTTAGAATACAGTAATGCACGGTGTTGCACAGTAGCACACGGTATTGCACAGTATTTTGAATTATTGATTCTTACGTAAGAAGTCACTACTCAATTATTGTTACAGTAATTACTGTTCAATATTTTATATTATTAATTCAATAATTACATAATATTTTATTAATTCAATAATTGCTACGTTGATATTTTATATCAATAATTGCTATGTTGCTATTTTATATGATTGATTCAATAATTACTACAGTTGATATTTTGTATTATTGATTCAATAATTGTCACTGCACAGTATTTCACATTATCAACTCAATAATTCATATTATTTGAATAATATTATTAGATAGCATTATTGACAATGTCTAAGGAAGTTCTGTCTAGGAGGGGTTATTTAATTGCGCGCCAGTAAGGAGAAGTCCTTATCGGAAGGCCCCCTCTTTCCTGGGAATGACCTGGTTGTCAATATTGTAGTTCTGTAATATTATTTGTGAATAATTAATTATTGATTTATATGATAAGAAAATATTTATTTTGTGGATATAAAAGAAGGAATTAGTGCTGATGTGTTTTTATTAGTATTTTGGTGTGCAAAATCATCCGTTTATGTATTTTAGATAATTTATGTTTGGAATTTGGAAAAACTTCCTTCTACAAAGTTGTAGAGAATTAAATTTTCTATGGAAACAACATAGAATTTGTATTTTTCTGACAAATGGCTATTTATTATGAATTATTAAAGTTTCAGAAAATAAATATTTTTTTATAAATGGTGGGCCCCACTTTTGGTTGGTGAATGCTGATGGCTTTCTTTGGAGGCTGCTGGAATTTTTTTTTAAAAAATATTATTTTATTCAAAAGTCTCCTTTGGCATCCTAAGCTTTTCCTATAAATAGGGTGCTTAAGTTAGAATTGAAAATCACACCAAAATCAGAAGTTTTCTCTCTATATAATATCGAGCGTATTTTTGTGAGTATTTTGATACTTTGAGTGTTACTATTCAGTGCAAGTTTTCTTCAGCCTTATATCCGATATTCCAATCAAAGGTACTATTCCTTTGAGGTAAGGGATGTTATTTTTTTTCGTAAATGATGTTATTCTTTTCAATATCATTATACCAAAATATTGACATGGATTTTATTATGAAATTCTTACTTTTTTCGTCGGGGTTACTATTCACGTATACGGCACTATTCACGTATACAGCACTATTCGCGAAAAAATTAAATTTTCTTCTATTTGTCCAAGTTGCTTGTTATGGTTACTATCTTTGATTGGATCTAAGTTTTGAGCTTCATTCTTGAATTTTGCTATCTTTGATTGGATCTAAGTTTTGAGCTTCATTCTTGAATTTTGCTCCACAAAGTATTATTATGGAATATTCTTGAACTTGAATAAACTAAAATACGAATCCTTAATCTTGCCCTTTATTTCACTGGATTCGTTATTTATATTATTTTTCATCATCTTCAGTCCTAAAAGGTGATATAACTGAATATCTTTGGCCTGTAGAGCAAAGATGAATGATTACCTGATGAATATCTTTGGCCGCAGTGTAAAGATGGACAGGTGTTGAGATGAACATGACCACTGGTGATACAAATGAATATCTTTAGCCGTAGTGCAAAGATGAATATTTGATTTGAGATGTATATTGATTGATGTTACAGGGATAAAATATTGATGATGAACTTTTAAATCATAGAAGATAGTAGACTTCATTCTCTACTTAACTCTTCTAATGAATTGTTATTTTCGCTGCGAATATTGATCTAAAACTTGTTGTCAATAATATTTTATCTGAATTGTTGAAGGCTAACGATAATTTATTTTCCATTATCTTAGTCATAATATTCTTTACTAGGCTAGTTGAGCTCACCCTTTTCATCTATTGTCCTCTTCAGGAAATGAGAATGTCGCGCGAACTAGTCGGGGGACAGAGTGATGGTCCGAGTTAGAGCAGTAGTAGTCCTCATTTTTTGATAAATAGTGTGATAAGAATTGTAATGAGGACTTAGTTTGAATATTAATATTTTCAACATATTTGTATTGACACTCACAGTTGTGTGGTCGTATTTTGCACGACCGTGTGATATAAAGTTTTAATTTGAATTCTGTACCATGTATTTGGCGACTCAGAATGGGTGGGGTTGGCTGGACCTATTCTGGGGACGTCACAGTTGGTATCAGAGCTTAGGGATATGGTCTCTGGCGAAGATCGGGGAATAGAACTAGGAGGGGAGAGATGAGTAAATCCTTCGCTAGTGTGTCCTACCTAAGCTTATGTGATATTTAATTGGTCAGTCGGAGCATATGGTTAATATGTGATATGTTAATTTGTTTAATTAACCCTTGTTTTATGACAGTATTTGAGAATGGCAGCTGAGAATGTTAACAACGAAGTGGATGAGACAGTGGAGACACCTTTAATCACTAACCAGGAGAACGTGCAACAAGAAGGCAATGTTCATCCTGAAAACAACGCTGGTCAGACGATAAACGATGAGATGTTTAGAAATTTTTTGCAATTCATGCAAAACCAGACGAGGGAGACTCGTGTGCAACATACAGGTAGAGATAATAACAACTCGCGGCTTGTCACTGCCAAGAAATTCAAAGAATTGGGACCACCAGAGTTTTTGGGTAAGACGGATCCGATCAAGGCGGAGACGTGGATTAAACAAATTACCAAGATATTTGATGGCTTGGGATGCACGGAGGAACAGAAGGTTCCATTCGCCACGTTTATGTTCCGTAGAGAGGCAGATTACTGGTGGAAATCCGTGAAGCTTACCCAGCCTGCCGCACTCAAGATGTCTTGGGAAGCGTTCCAGAAACTGTTCAATGACAAGTACTTTCCTAAAAGTATTCATCATATGAAGGAGGTAGAGTTTATCAGACTAGAACAAAACAACATGACGGTGTCCCAGTACGAGGCTAAGTTCGCGGAGCTGTCCAGGTTTGCACCTCATTTGGTGGAGAATGAGGAACGTATGACTCGGATGTTTCTGAGAGGTTTGAAACCCGAAATAAGTCAATACCTCATTTCTCATAAATTTTCTCTATTTTCGGATGTAGTGAACAGGGCCCAGTTGTTAGAACGAGATAGTGATTATATTCAACCAAGGGACAACAACCAAGGTCATACCGGTGGCAGCAGTCATCGGAGCAATGACAACCAGCGGGGAGGAAAGTATGACAGAAGCGGTAACCACTCTGGTGGTAATCGTGGCCATGATAGTAGAAAAAGCGAATCGGGAGGAGATTTCAAGAAGAGAAGGAACAACAATGAGAACGTGAAGACGTCGACATCAGCACCAGCATCAACTGTTTCTAGGGGAGGAGAACGACCACCGGTCGTATGCTATAAATGCAAAAAAGAGGGACACATCTGCCCAAACTGCCCACAACATTTCAAAGCATGCTATAACTGTGGAAAAGACGGACATATAGCTCGAGATTGTCCTGTTGCGAAACCAAGTCCAGTGGGGATGGTGATTCCAAAGGCGGTTTCGGACAAGTCAAAGTCGGTAATTCCTAGAAGAGCGTTTGTCGTGACAACCCAAAACGCGAGGAATCCACACGAGGTGATTGCGGGTATGCTAATCATAAACTCTTGCGAAGTTTACACCTTGTTAGACACCGGTGCTACCCATTCCTTTATTTCACCTGCTTGTGCTCAACGTTTGAATTTGACACCTGAGAAGTTAGACTTTGATTTATCTGTTGAAACTCCGTTAGGAGAAACCTTCGTTACATCTACAGTTTACAAATCTTGCTTGATTCAGATTGGTATCCTTACCTTACCTGTTGATCTTATATCTTTGAAAATACTTGCATTTGACGTGACTTTAGGAATTGACTGGTTAACCACTTACCATGCCAAAATTAATTATTTTCGTAAGGTTGTTAGTTTTCATATTCCTAATCAACTTGTTGTGCGAATCCAAACTATCAAACCACTAAAATCAGTCAATATCATTTCAAATCACAAGTCTATTCGTTTATTGAAAAACGGATGTCAAGCTTTCTTAGCTTATGTCACTGATCTAAACCAGAATACGTTAGGTTTGAATGATATTTCCGTTGTTAATGAGTTTTCTGATGTATTTCTCGAAGAACTTCCCAGTCTACCCCCAGAATGTGAATTTGAATTCTTTATTGACCTTGAACCTGGTACAAAACCCATTTCTAAAACCCCATATTGAATGGCTCCTATTGAACTTCAGGAGTTAAAGGTCCAATTACAGGAATTGTTAGACATCGGTTTTATTCGTCCTAGTACGTCTCCTTGGGATGCTCCTGTTTTATTCGTAAAGAAGAAAGACGGGAGTATGCGACTTTGTATTGACTATCGGGAGTTGAACCATGTCACCATCAAGAATAGGTATCCGCTACCTCGTATTGATGACCTGTTCGGCCAGTTGCAAGGAGCACAATTCTTTTCCAAGATCGATCTTCGTTCTGGATATCATCAGCTGAAGATTAAAACTGAGGATATTCCGAAGACTGCTTTTAGAACACGGTACGAGCATTATAAGTTCTTAGTCATGTCTTTTGGATTGACTAATGCTCCTGCTGCTTTTATGGATATGATGAACTGTGTATTTAAGGAATATTTGGATCAATTTGTTGTTGTCTTTATTGATGACATTCTCATCTATTCTAAAAGCCGTGAAGATCATGAGCACCACTTGAAGTTGGTACTTCAAAAGCTTCGTGAGAACAATCTATATACCAAGCTGAAGAAATACGAGTTCTGGCTTGAGGAAGTAGCATTCTTTCGGCACGTGGTATCGAAACGTGGAGTATCTGTTGACCCAACGAAGATTGAAGCAATACAAAGCTGGGAGCAACCTAAGTCGGTGACCGAAGTACGAAGCTTTCTGGGCTTAGCAGGTTATTATCGGAGGTTCGTAGAGGGATTTTCTCGAATCGCTACTCCATTAACTCAGTTGACTCGGAAAGATACAAAATTCGTTTGGAGCGAGGAATGTGAGAAGAGCTTCCAAGAGCTCAAGAGGAGACTTATTTCGGCACCTGTTCTGACAATACCATCTGGTTCGGATGGATTTGTTATCTACAGCAATGCTTCGGGCAAAGGGTTAGGATGTGTTCTCATGCAACATGGGAAAGTCATAGCCTATGCCTCACGACAACTCAAAGAATATGAGAGGAATTATGCTACTCATGATCTAGAGTTGGCAGCAGTCGTTTTCGTGTTGAAGATCTGGAGACATTACCTGTATGAAGAAAAAGTGGAGATCTATACGGATCATAAGAGCCTCAAATATTTCTTCACTCAAAAGGAAATCAACATGCGGCAACGACGTTGGCTTGAGCTGTTGAAAGATTATGATCATACCATTCAATACCATCCAGGAAAAGCGAATGTGGTAGCTGACGCGTTGAGTAGAAGATCATATGTGGGAACGAGTGCGATAATGTCAAGTATACGCGTAGAACCAGCTTTGATTGATAAAATTAAAGCTACTCAAGCTACAGACCCGGAGCTAATGAAGATGAAGAAGAAAGTGCAAGAAGGTGCCATTCTAGAAGCAAGAATCGATGAAAAGGGAATACTTCTAGTCAACTCCAGACTTTGTGTTCCTAACGATTCTGACTTGAAGTATAGAATCATGATGGAGGCACACAACACACCGTTTGCAATCCATCCTGGGAGTACCAAAATGTATCGTGATCTTCGACATACATTTTGGTGGAGCAATATGAAAAGAGAGATCGCGGAGTTTATTTCGAGATGTTTAACTTGTCAACGTGTAAAGGCGGAGCATCAAGTGCCGAAGGGTCCATTGCAACCACTGGAAATTCTAAAATGGAAGTGGGAACACATTACGATGGATTTCGTTACGGGTCTTCCCAAGGTTTCTCAAGGCATATATGCGATTTGGGTTATTGTTGATAGATTAACCAAGTATGCTCATTTCTTGTAGATACGAGAGACTTATTCCCTTGAACGTCTTGCTCATATGTACGTGAATGAGATTGTGAGATTGCATGACATGCCAGTAGCCATAGTTTCGGATCGTGACCCAAGATTCACTTCACAATTTTGGATCAGTTTGCAGAAAGCTATGGGCACAGATTTACGATTTAGTTCGGCTTATCATCCTCAAACAGACGGATAATCAGAGAGGACTATTCAAACTCTTGAAGATCTATTGAGACTCTGTGTTCTAGACTTCAAAGGGAGTTGAGATAATTACTTACCATTGGTGGAATTCTCCTACAACAACAGTTATCAAGCAAGTATAGGCGTGGCTCCATTCGAAGCGTTGTATGGACGAAAGTGTCGCTCTCCAATATGCTGGAATGAGGTGGGTGAAACAACATTATTGGGACCGGAGTTGGTACGTATGACTACAGAAAAGATTCAAATAATCCGGCAACGTATACAAACCGCACAAGATCGACAAAAGAGTTATGCGGATCTTCATCGAAAGAACGTGGAATTTAATATTGGGGACCATGTGTTATTACGTGTTGCTCCGTGGAAAGGAGTTACGAGGTTTGGGAAGAGAGGAAAGCTCAATCCACGATTCATTGGTCCATTTGAGATTCTTGACCGAGTAGGAAATGTGGCCTATAGACTCGCTTTACCTCCAAGCATGTCTCGTGTTCATAACGTGTTTCACATATCCGTGAAGGATCCGGTGGTTAAAATACAGTAATACGCGGTGTTGCACAGTAGCACACGGTATTGCACAGTATTTTGAATTATTGATTCTTACGTAAGAAGTCACTACTCAATTATTGTTACAATAATTACTGTTCAATATTTTATATTATTGATTCAATAATTGCATGATATTTTATTGATTCAATAATTGCTACGTTGATATTTTATATCAATAATTGCTATGCTGCTATTTTATATGATTGATTCAAAATTGCTACCGTTGATATTTTGTATTATTGATTCAATAATTGTCACTGCACAGTATTTCACATTATCAACTCAATAATTCATATTATTTGAATAATATTATTAGATAGCATTATTGACAATGTCTAAGGAAGTTCTGTCTAGGAGGGGTTATTTAATTGCGCGCCAGTAAGGAGAAGTCCTTATCGGAAGGCCCCCTCTTTCTTGGGAATGACCTGGTTGTCAATATTGTAGTTCTGTAATATTATTTGTGAATAATTAATTATTGATTTATATGATAAGAAAATATTTATTTTGTGGATATAAAAGAATGAATTAGTGCTGATGTGTTTTTATCAGTATTTTAGTGTGGAAAATCATCCGTTTATGAATTTCGGATAATTTATGTTTGAAATTTGGAAAAACTTTCTTCTACAAAGTTGTAGAGAATTAAACTTCCTATGAAAAAGACATAGAATTTATATTTTTCTGACAAAGGGCTATTTATTATGAATTATTAAGTTTCAGAAAATAAATATTTTTTTATAAATGGTGGGCCCCACTTTTGGTTGGTGAATGCTGATGGCTTTCTTTGGAGGCTGCTGGAATTTTTTTTTTTAAATATTATTTTATTCAAAAGTCTACTTTCGCATCCTAAGCTTTTCCTATAAATAGGGTGCTTAGGTTAGAATTGAAAATCACACCAGAATCAGAAGTTTTCTCTCTCTATAATATCGAGCGTATTTTTGTGCGTATTTAGATACTTTGAGTGTTAATATTCAATGCAAATTTTCTTCAGCCTTATATCCGATATTCGAGTCAGAGGTACTATTCTTTTGAGGTAAGGGATGTTATTTTTTTCCGTAAATGATGTTATTCTTTTCAATATCATTATACCAAAATATTGGCATGAATTTTATTATGAAATTCTTACTTTTTTCGTCGGGGTTACTATTCACGTATACGGCACTATTCACGAAAAAAATTAAATTTTCTTCTATTTGTCCAAGTTGCTTGTTATGGTTACTATATTTGATTGGATCTAAGTTTTAAGCTTCATTCTTGAATTTTGCTCCACAAAGTATTATTATGAAATATTCTTGAACTTAAATAAACTAAAATACGAATCCTTAATCTTGTCCTTTATTTCACTGGATTCGTTATTTATATTATTTTTCATCATCCTCGGTCCTAAAAGGTGATATAACTGAATATCTTTGGCCTGTAGAGCAAAGATGAATGATTACCTGATGAATATCTTTGGCCGTAGTGCAAAGATGGACAGGTGTTGAGATGAACATGACCACTGGTGATACAAATGAATATCTTTGGCCTATAGTGCAAAGATGAATATTTGATTCGAGATGTATATTGATTGATGTTACAGGGATAAAATATTGATGATGGACTTTTAAATCATAGAAGATAGTAGACTTCATTCTCTACTTAACTCTTCTAATGAATGGTTATTTCGCTGCGAATATTGATCTAAAACTTGTTGTCAATAATATTTTATCTGAATAGTTGAATACTAACGATAATTTATTTTTCATTATCTTAGTCATAATATTCTTTACTGGGCTAGTTGAGCTCACCCTTTTCATCTATTGTCCTCTTCAGGAAATAAGAATGTTGCAGGAACTAGTCGGGGGACAGAATGATGGTCCGAGTTAGAGCAGTAGTAGTCCTCGCTATTTTTATTAAATTATGGGATAATAATTGTAATAAATAAAGAATGAATTTGAATGTTGATATTTCGTATTATATACGATTTGTATTGACACTCACAGTTGTGTGGTCGTATATTGCACGACCGTGTGATATAAAAGTTTGTATTTGAATTCTGTATCATGTATTTGGCGACTCAGAATTTTTGCGATTTTTACAAAACAATTTTCTCACAAAATTCTTATTTTTCCTCTCCAAATCTCTCTTTAAAAATGCTGAAAATGACTTCTATTTTTAAAAATAGTGGAAACAGGATGATGAAAGAAATACTCAAAACGACAGGATAATTTCGTCATTTTAAGGATCTGTTATAAATACCAATGTGAGCTTGTTATATGGGAGACAAATCCCATTAATAGTATGAGATATCAATGTGGGGTTGATATAGGCTTAAACATCTTCTCTTAGATAGCTAATTTTCAGGAAAAAATAGGAGTTTGAGCTTATATCGTAACATTTGGTATCAGAGGAGACGATCCTTGGAATTGAAGCCGCCGTGGTGGAATGTTAATGGGATATCAATGCGAGGTTAATATAGGCTTGAACATCCTCTCTTGAATAGCTAGTAACTTTTCAGAAATAAATAAAATTTTGAGCCTATATCGTAACAAGATCAATCGCAAGGTGGGTTGCGTGCTTGCGACTCCCTTGGAGCTTGACACAAGCACCTTGCTCATTATCTGTAGCTAATTTTTTTTTCCTTCGTGTTGATACCACTAAGTTAGGCTTTATTTTGCGTTTCGGTCCTCTTTCTTTTGTCTGAAGCAATTCGATTTCTGTTTTTTACAAATCTTGACATTTTGGTACCTGTTAATTAGACTTGGCAATCTAAGTTGAAAACCATATAGTTAACCAAAACCACTCCAAAACCACTTGGATCTATTGGGTTGGTTAACTAATTTTTAAGTGATGGGTTGGTTTGGTTTTGGACTCATATTATTATTACAAATATGGATTGGATCTAGTTTAACTAGTTTTGACCCATATTAGTCTATAATAGTTTTTTGCACTTTGAAGAACTAATACATGAACATGTATGCATTATTACACTACATTCTTATATAACACATATACATTATACATATTACATTATATACATATTACATACTTTTATAATTTATACATTATAATTATGTATAAAAATTATTTCACTAATTATGGAATTAATCCATAATAAAGTTAACACTTTTAGTGTAACGTACTACTAATTTAAATAATCAATATATACTCCCTTAATTAATTTAAATAATTAATATATACTCCCTTAATTAATTAAAATAACTCATTTAAATTATACAATTTATATTATATAATTAAATTTTATTTCCTCATTCTCTCCATAAATTGTTTTATAGTATATTATATAATTTAATTTAATTTCCCACCCCCCACCCCCACCCCCACCCACCCACACCCCTAAAAAAATAATATTTATTGATTATGTATACAACTCCACCCCCACCCCCACCCCCACACCCCACCCCGCCCCCCCATCCCCCATCCCCCACGCACCCCCAAAAAATAATATTTATTGATTATGTATACACCTCCACCATACTCCACACCCCACTCCCCGCCCCACATCCCCCTCCAAAAAAAAATATTTATTGATTATTCAAAATATATGTATACCCCCCCACCCCCACCCCCCACCCCGCACTCCCCACCAAAAAAATAATATTTATTGATTATTCAAAATATATGTATACCCCCCACCCTACCCCCACCCCACCCCCTAGCACCCTGCCCCGCATCCCCCACCAAAAAAATAATATTTATTGATTATGTATACACCCCCGCCCCCACTCCCGTCCCCGCCTCCACCTCCACCCCCACCCCCACCCCCCAAAAAAATATTATTTATTGATTATGTATACACCATCACGCCCCCCGCCCCACCCACCTCTACCCAAAAAATATATTTATTTATTATATATACACTCCAAAAAAATAATATTCATTGATTATTGTAATAAAATTCTCAATAATTTCATTAATTTTAATTAACATAATAATTGTTAATGTAAATTTTTTTTGAAAGTGCCTATAATCACAAAATTAATATTTTTAATACTTTAATTAGTCACATCAATTAAAAATTTTAGTTTCAAATTTGGGTCTAAAAAATTAAAATAAGACTCTTTTAGTATAACATAAATTAAGATTTTAGTAAAACTATAATTTGAAAAATAGGTCGACCTGAATTCGACCCATAATCATTTAAATCCAAACCACATAACCCATATTAAATATAGGTAGTATGGTTTTGGTTCTAAAACCAACCCAAACCTATTTTATGTAATCCAAAACCAACCCAAACCTATTTTTTGCCAGATCTACTGTTAATTTAACAATTTATAGTTAAAATATTGTGAAAATTTGAGTGTCTATGAAACCAAATTAGTATTATTTTAAAATGATCTTATGATTGTTTTATTTTAAAATATATTATTATTATTATTTTGAACTCAATTGCACCAAATAAATTAAATTTTATTTTTAATTATATAGATGTAGAGAGGTACAAATGCATAGATTTAAAAATAGATATATAAATAAATTAAATAAATACATATTAGCTTTAAATAAATTTCAAAATGTTTATATCATATTTTAAAACGGAACGAGTATTATACCAAATTTTAACTCTAAATGATATGTCTTTATTAAATTATCTTAGACCAATAAATAAATAACTAAATAATGTTCACTTAGTCAACTTTTTTATTCCAATTTTTCAGCTCAAATAAACACTAGACGATTATGTATAATGATTTGGATACAACTCCAAAATTGGAATTATTTATTGTAAATGAGTGAAATCATTTGTATTCATGCAATTATTATTATATATATATTTTTTGATATTTTCACATGTAGAGCTCATATATTAATTGATGTATCGAATTGTTATTGATTAATATGTGAGTTATAAGTGTGAAAATATCAAAAAATGATGTAAAAATATCAATTTCCTTGTTATATAATCGCCAGAAACCAAATTTGTAAGGACAAATATATACTTGTGTTGAAGGTATTGGTACAAAATATAAGTGGTGCCCATATAGTTTAGTCAATTAAAACTTTTACTTTTTTATATAATTGTGGTTGGTAGTTTACGGAAAGAAAAATTAACAAATATTTTTGGAATTTTATTGGTGTTTCATTTAATAATTTATGTCTCATTATATACACTAGTGGGGTGAGTACACTCATTTTCGTGTGTAATTTATATTATATTACTAAATTTAAAAATAAAATTTAATTTTAATAATAAAATAAAATAAAAATATTATTAAATTTACAAAATAAATATGTGATTTATATTTATGAGAGTACAGTTTTGTAAAAATATTTAATTTTACTTATAAAAATGTACAAATGATATGGAACAAATGAATTAAATAAATATTAAAGTATTATACCAAAGATACTAACAAGGAATATTCAATTCTAAGGAAAATGAAACGTTATTAGATTTTATAAACCAATTTATTTGCGCCCTACAATGGGACAAAAAGCCGCCTAAAGGGTCATTGAACTGTGTCTCTGGGTCCCATGTACGCGTATATAGAGGGTCTATTAATAATAATAATAATAATAATAATAATAATAATCAAATTCTATCTAAAAAATTAAGAGATCTTTTTAATTGATGATGAAGATTTATCCAATTAAGAAAAAATCTTGTCTTATGATTTACTCCCTCCGTCCTTTTTTAAATATCGTTTAAAGAAGTATTTTTGTCTCTTAATTTTTATCGTTTGAAATTAATATTATTTCAGATATTAAATATAATTTTGATTCTCTTGTCATTCTCTGTCTAATAAATAACACCATTTTTTTTCAATACAATAATAATATATACAATTGATATTATATTTAATATTATACAATTATTTTCTTAATATTTATACACAATTATAAAACGACATATATTACGGACAAGTATTATTTCTACTTCGTCGTCTTTTCAAATAGCAAAACAACCATTTTAGTTTTTGTACTCTTTTTCTTAGTTTCATTTTAATAGTTATACAAATTTAATTTCATAGCCATTCCCGTACAAGTAAGTTTGTATGCGAATAATATTGTTCTCAGTAGGTGATTGATGGTAAATGACATGTCCATAATAATCAATGAATGTTTATTTAATCTTTTTTATTTGTTCTTTCTTATCAGCGACCAAGCCTGAAATAATTTTTAGTGGGATCAAAATTAGGACTGGCAAAATATTATTATGGGTTGTTTTCGTTTTTAAAATATGGTTATGGTTCCATCTAATAATTAAAATCATATTAATTATTTTTAATATGGGTTATGTAGGTTGTAACCATATGGTTATGGTTCAGATATAGGTCGACCCATATTTTAAATTTCAAACAGACCATTATTATGATCCAATTAAATAAATTATTATTAGATATATCATGTATACATAATTACTTAGTATTTTATTTTTATTTTTTGGATGGGTGGGTGGCGTGGGGTGGGGTGGGGTGGGGTGGGGTGGGGTGGGGGTGGGGGTGAAGGTGGGGTGCGTGGTATATACATAATCGCTTAATATAATTTTTTTTGGGAGGGAGTGTTGGGTGAGTGGGGGAGTGGAGTGGAGTGGGGTGGGTGGGTGCGTGGGTGGGTGGGTGGAGTGGGGTGGGTGGGTGGTGTATACATAATTGCTTAATATTATTTTTTTTTGGGAGGGAGTGTTGGGTGGGTGCGTGCGTGGGGATGGGGGTAGGGTGGGGGTGGGTGGGTGAGGGGTGGGGGTGGGGGGGGGGTGTATACATAATTGTTTAATATTAATTTTTTGGGAGGGAGTATTGGGTGGGTGCGTGGGTGGGTGGGGTGGAGTGGGGTGGCGTGGGGCTGGGTGAGTCGGGGTAGGGGGTAGGGCGTGGGGTGGGTAGTGTATACATAATCACATAATATTATTTTTTTTGGGTGTGCGTGGGGTGGGGTGGGGTGGGGTGGGGGGGCGGGTGGGGGGGGGGGCGTAGGGGTTCGGAGACATTGTTTCCGAGCTAATTTTTTTAATACTTTGTACTTTCGAGTTACACACACACACACACACGCACACACATATATATATATATATATATATATATTATCGATAAGGATTTTAAGCTCACCCAACTCACCCCCTTTAGCGACCGACCGGGCGACGGTTCGTCCATCGCTATATATACAACCGTCGTCTATATGTTGTCCGTCGTTATATATTGTCCGTTACTAAAAGCTAAGACGACGGTTGTATATATAGCGACAGGACCAAACCGTCGCCCGATCCGTCGCTAAAAGAGGGTAAGTTATGTGAGTTTTTAGTTGGGTGAGCTTAAGAACTGGACCGTATATACTATATTATAATGACAATATAATAAGTAATAATATAAATTACTTATTATTTAGTTTAAAATATTATAGAGGGATATACATATATTGAGAGGATATGAGTCATATGTTGCCCCCACATTGCAATATGTAGCTTCGCCAATGCTTCTTACCGATAATATAATTCAAAATAATTTTTTTTCGTAATTTATTTCATCAAATCATAAACATATGAACAAAATTTTAGTAATTAATTTTAAACTAAAAATTTGAAAATAAATTATGATGTGATTTATTTAATTTTTAAAAACTATAATATTGTAATTAATAGTACTTTTTTCTTCTTCATTATTTATGATTTTTATAAATATATTTTATAGAATTAAATAAATTCATATTGATTTTGAATTTAAAAACATACTTTAATATAAAAAGTCAAACTTAGTCTTATAATCAAAATAAAGGGAGTATAATTTCAATTTTTTTATCCAATTATAAAATTCTCTCACTATTATTTGAAATACTCTAAACATATTTTTTAAGCTAACGTTGTTTTTGTTCGAAGAAAGTTAAAATTGCCTTTATACTACAACATATTATTATTTTTTCTATAATCACAAAAATGCCTTGGACCAAATATTCTTAAAAATAATACTTACCTTAACATTACCATGATAATATAATGTAAAATTAATATTTTAAAAAAAAACCTACATATATATAATTGTGGATCCTATTTATTATTCGTATGAGGGAAGTTTTGTGTAACTATCAATTTTTTTTTCCGGAAAAAATCAATTCTCTAAAATAAAAGGGGCAAACTATCTTGGTACAATTTAAGAATTTCAGTAAGTATAGGGGCCAAAATAACAAAAATCTCCTAGAAAACCAATCAAAATATTCCCTATTAATTACATCTACACTCGTATACGTATGTAATAAAATATGACTGCGTATCCGGACATTTACCAGCGTAAATGCAGCAGAAAATCTCTTGACTTTTCATTGAAGATACAGATGTCAAGGTTCATACTGAATTTGCGCTTTATACGCATACATATATGTATATATATATATATATAATTGTATATACAAGTATAATGATGCTACTGTATCAGCAGTAAGAATACTGGGACCCACTTTCAAGAATTGCTTTCTTCTTCTCTTTTCTCTCCTCATCTGCTTTCATTCTTCCCTTCATTCTTTTTCTCTCTCTTGCTGACTCCTCCCTCTTGCTCAGTTATTTGAATTGACAAGTTTTTCCACATTCTTTTCTTTATTAAGAGATAAACAGGGGATTTTAGTTATTGGGTAGCTGAGATTTTGAAGATTATCTTGCTGTAATCGTAAGTTTTGCAAATCTGTTCATTCCCATTTGGGTATTCTTTTGCATGATTTGTAATAAAGCCCAATTTGCTAACTGATTGTGAGGTAATGTTCATATAAATTTATTTATATGGTAGGTTTATAATGATTTTTAATTTAGTCCCAAAATAAAGTGAAGCAGATCAGTTGCCTATGAATTTGTTTGAAACTTTTGGGTGTTTTTGTTTGTGGGTTCTTTGATTTTGCAGTTCAGACTTGTGATATGATGATTGGTTGATTTCTTGTTTTTGATTTGTTCAAGTGTTGGGGAGTTGGATATTCTTGAGATAAGCAAATAGTTATGGCTTAGTTTTTTCTTCTTTCTATTTTGGATGGGAGATTCTTTAGATTAGCAAATAGTTTTGGCTTTTTTTCCTTTTCTTTTGGGCTGGTTTTCCTTTATTGGTTGTTAGTTTACTTTTTAGGAATAAATGATAGACTTTAGATTTCTGTTATCTCTTCTTTGTTCACATCTATAGATGTAAATTGTTAAATTTCTTTTGACAAACTCTTAAGGGTTTAAGGTCGCCATTATAGATTTTCTGATCTTGGTTTTAAGGATTGGTTGATTATTTGGTTCAGAATTAGAGTTGGTGATTTTTTTTTGCCTTGGTGTGTAATTTACTGTTCAGATTTGAAATGTGTGAATTCATAAACCTGGGTGTTTTAATTTTTATTTTTGAATTTCTAGTCGCTCAATTTCCAAGGTAGTTAGTGTGGCTCTAAATCTGCTCAGTTTGGCAATATTGTGTTTTTAGCCCTCCATTTTCCATTTCCATTTTAATATATATATATATATATATATATATATATATATATATATATATATAAATTTCTTTCAATTTAATGACTAGAAATTTGGATTTCTTGAGCTAGCGTAATTTTCCTAATTTATTTTATGATTTTTTGACATTCTAGATGGCAGGCCACTATTTAATCTGTTTTGTAAATTTCCAATTATATTTTTCAGTAAAATAGGTCTATTCTATTTACCTAGGTTGTAGATTAATCTAATTAATTTTTAGTTTTCCTAATAAATATTTCATATAGAGAAAGTGAATGATTACTCTTTTTTTTTTGGGATGATAAATGTTTCCCCCCTCTCTTTCTGGCTCATAACCCTTCAAGGTTCTAACATTCTTCACTTTCTCAAAAACAAACAAGTATTATTTATGTTATTCCCAATATTTGTTTGGTGTTCGAGAAAGCAAATGAATGTAGGGACCTCAAAAAGCCTTAATAACAAGAAGGGGCTTCCATCTTTCATGGTGGTGTTTTCTTCTTGAGCAAATTACTGATTGGGTTTAGCTTGACGACACAGGTTACAAGTGTTTAGTGCAAGGTCATAAATGAGTTCAATTGCTTCACTAACAAGCAGTAGTAGCTGTGTCTCAGGCTCCAGTGAAGTTTCATTTCTCTTCTTGTGATTTGTCTTCTTTTTGAGCAATTTGGTTAAATAGCTATTTTACTAATTGCTGTTATCTTCGTATCTCTCAGGTGACTTTTCAGTTGATGGATACTCATATAGCAGGTATCTGCCTACCCCATCTCCTTCAGGAAGAAAATCAATTAAAGTTGGAGAAGTACATATATCTATTTTATATTTGCATTTTCTACAGGGATTGTCAAGAGGAAGGGACTTCAAGCAGTGGTCATGATGAATCCAATTTTAGCTCAGTGGAGCGTATGCGTGACATGAGCTTACAGACTCATGGAATTGGATTTCATCCATCGAATGCAATGGTGAAAAACAGCCTTGACGGAGGCATGCGTGTAGATGATGGGTGCACTGGTACCGATGCAGAACTTATAGGAACGGGTTTATATGAAGAAAATGAGAACACTCGTTCTCGTAAACGTGAAATGGATCTCCAATTTTGGCTACCCCCAGAAACAGAAGACCAAGAGAATGACATGGAGGGTAGTGTCGCTAATTATGATGACGATGATGATGATGAGTGTGATGATGGTACGAAATGGGGCAAGCCCAGTTCCTTAAGTAGCTTTGGAGTACAAGGCAGTGGGAACTACAGATATAAAGAGGAGAAGCAAAAAGCATTGGACGAGGTGATGAATCGCAAGTTTAGGGCCCTTGTGGATCATCTTCTTAAATCTACAGGTGTTGCCTCTTCAGATAAAGATGGTGACAATTGGGTGGATATAGTGACTTCTTTATCATGGGAAGCAGCTTCATTTGTGAAGCCTGACACTGGTGATGGCAAGGCAATGGATCCTGATGGATATGTGAAGGTTAAATGTGTTGCAACTGGTTGTCGAAGTGAAAGGTAATTGGCTTAAACTAGTTATCGTTTCTGCTAATGTTTTTGTTTGCCTCCAGTGTTCCGTTCATTGTAGTAGATATTTCTGGATAAGCTTATGGTTTCTAAAGTAGTATCTTCTTCACTTTTTTGTTGGTGATGAAGATTAATACATCCCTTGTAAGTTGAAGGCTCTCTTTTCCTTTCTTCCTCCCCCCCCAACCCCCCAAAAAAAAATAAAAATAAAAATAAAAATATCTTCTTCCTGAAGATAAGAGAAGTGTGTAACTATTTCTCTTTTTTATTACACCTGAACATGAGTGACATAGTTTTTATTTCAGTGAAACTTTCAACAACTGATATAAAGTTTCTGACTTAGACGGAAAGAAGAAAAAAAGCTAAAGCAGTTTCTGGTTTCATCGTCATTATCTTTAAAATATATAATAAGAAGACACAGACAGACAAATTATACATTTTTTGCGTCTAAAACGCGGGAGTTGTGCACCATGCATAAGCGGGAAAATATCCTGTGCTTACTGTCAGTGAGCTGATGTTCAGAGAATGTTATTTATGTATGGTTTAGATTCATTTTTTATTTTGCAGTCAATTAATCAAAGGCATGGTCTTCAAGAAGCATGCTGCACACAAGCACATGCCAACAAAGTACAAGGGCCCTAGGTTGTTGTTGATCCAGGGTGCACTTGATCTCTCTTTAAGTGGATTGTCATCCTTTGAATCAATGAAGCAGGTAACATGATTTGAATATCAATGCCCTACTTTATCACGGCACTATATTTACTATTAGTTCTCTGTTCTAATCATGTGCTCATGAACAGGAGAATGATATGCTGAAAACTATCATTGAGACAATAGAAATGTGCCAGCCAAATGTGATTTTAGTTGAAAAAACTGTTTCTCGTGATATACAAGAATCCATTCTTGCAAAAGGAATGACACTAGTTATTGATATGAAGCTCCATCGCTTACAGAGAGTTGCTCGCTGTACTGGTTCATCGATATTGTCATCAGATACATTAACTGGGAAAAAGCTTAGACAGTGTGATTCCTTTCATTTCGAAAAGTTTGTAGAGGAGCATGCTGCTTCTGGTGAAAATGGAAAGAAGCCCAGCAAAACTTTGATGTTCCTTGAGGGCTGTCCTACACGTCTGGGTTGTACAGTAAGTTTATCATAGCTTTTAAAGCTTACTTTTTCTGGCCAAGAACTTGCTTTTTTTTAATAGCTGATTTATGGTTTACGTCCGTTAGAAATGTATTTTTATGATTGAGGAGTTGGAATCAAGTATCCCTCCTTCAAGCTTATTATTATTGGACAGCAACTTGGCATGCACATATGTAGTTTCACATAATGTTTTGCCGACGAAGTTCTCTCTCTATATAAAACAGTGGCATTTAGATATCTGTGAAGGCTATGTCATCTGTTGATTAAGTGGAATTACTTGCTCTTTTAGCATATTAATTTTGGAAAAATGCTAGATTTGCATATTTAGGTAGCCTTTGGAGTGTGCTTTCGTACTGCAATCTTGACAACTTATTTTATGGCCTTCTGCGTG
This sequence comes from Panax stipuleanatus, assembly GCA_020205555.1. Lineage (NCBI taxonomy): Eukaryota > Viridiplantae > Streptophyta > Magnoliopsida > Apiales > Araliaceae > Panax > Panax stipuleanatus. The sequence goes on from CM035124.1 coordinate 127,458,286, forward strand.
GTTAAGAAACTAAAAACGAATGGGGGAAGATACTAATGGATCTTTGGCAGAATCTTAGGTTAAAGGTCCTATGGCTATGTGTTATAAAGGCCAATCTGGTTTTGAATTTTGATACGTATTTGATTAGCAAAATTTATCATATGCAATTAACTATTACTCATTATTGGGTTTATCTTAATCTTGTGTGGACGCTTCACATTTAACTTCTTGAGATTTCAGGCATTAGTGAGTCATTCATCTATATTCCGTTCTCTTGTTCAATATGTTCCTCTGTGCTGAAAATTGAGATATATGATGTGGGATTCTATATTCAAGCTGTTTTAGTTATCTCAACATTTTATAGCATCCAACACGCTATTTTTTGGAACTAAAGGACTTTCAAGTATTGCTCTCTTCTCTTGTATGTTTGTAGGAGGGTATGCCATTTAAAATCTTTATGACTAGGATGATGTGGTCAGAAAGATGAGACAGAAGAGATTAGCCCATAAATTTTACCCACATTTATGGCAAATAATATATAGATGTCCTTTCTAACTATTAAATGGACAAGGGGTTGTCTATTTGCATGAGAATAATGTATATAGTTATGTTGCAGTAACAAACTATTAAAAGAAAAGCTTAGTCTACTAAAATACAATTCTTTAATTTGTTGATATTGAGACATTTTCCCTTTTTTTTAATGGATATCAAAGTACCATTATTAACTTTTTTCTTGAAGGGTATTTTATAATTTTATAATTTCTCTTATTGAAACAAGTTTCCATCTAATTGACTGAATTGTGAATTTTTATTTTGCAGATTTTGTTGAAGGGAACAAACAGTGAAGAACTGAAGAAGATTAAATTTGTGGTTCAGTATGCAGTTCTTCTGGCATATCATTTAATTCTTGAGACGGCTTTCCTTCTAGATCAAAGAGCTATGTTCTATACCCTTCCTCTTGATGGAATGGCGAACCTATCACTTACTGGTCAACCACTATCTGTTTTACCCAGTGATGCAAATGTTCCATGTCCTGAGAAGTCTACTGCTGAAACTGATTTTTCAGGGATGATTGACATTCACATCTCCGATGGATTTCATGAAGAAGGGTCCCGCAACATGAGAGTAGAAGGTGATACCTTGTGTTATGAGCAATACAACCCATTAGTTTTTTCTGGATTCTCAGCCTCCCTAAAGAGAGCTTTTGGGGATAGTTTTCCTCTTTTGTCTTCTTCTCATCAGTCTGTTTCCACATACTTCGGAGAGGTCCCCAATGATGAGATCCAATCTACCAATGAGGTTTCAACCTCTCCCAAGTCAAATGATGATTCTGATGTGGAAGCAAAGAGTAATTCTGCCGAAGAGATGGCTCCTAGTAATGATGAGACATCAGTTTACAGAGAAGCCCCCTCAGATGCACAAAATTCTGGAGGACAATATGAAGACCTAGAGCAGTTTAAGGATGACACCAACACAGTGATTGATGTGGATAGTATTTTGGTATTGATGTCTCGCAGGAATTCATCCACAGGAACTATCTGTGAGCAAAGTCATTTTTCTCACATCAAGTTTTACCGGAATTTCGATGTTCCCCTTGGATTTTTTTTGCGGGATAAGTTGCTCAATCAGGTTTTTACAAACTCTGCATGTTTAGGCCTGTTAAAAATTTATAATCTCACTGTGTTTTTCTAGATGAGTTCGTCTTGTTTTGGGGGGGGGGGGGGGGAATTCAATGTATAATAATATGCATGTCATGCTTATTATTTGCTGTTGCTTCGATTGTTATTTGTTATTTTAATTTTTTAAGTAGGTTTTCTTATATTTCTGAATTAGGTCGAGTAACCCTCAATGCCCTGCCTGCTGTAGAAGCATTATATTGATCTTTGTTGAAGCAAAACCTTTTGCTCTGACTTGTTTAGATTTTTTTGTTTATTTTCTAGGTTTTTGCACAAATTCCTTGTATTTTTTTTAATATGTTACTTTCCGCAGAGGCTCCTATGCAACTTGTGTGGTGGATCACCAGAAGCTCATATCTATTACTACGCACATCATAATAAGCAACTCACGATTCAAGTTAGACGTTTTTCTATGGAGAAGCGTTTGCCCGGTGAAACTGAAGGGAAGCTTTGGATGTGGAGTCGCTGTGGTAATTGTAATCCTCAAAATGGAAACGTAAAATCTACAAAAAGAGTCTTGATATCATCTGCTGCCCGTGGTTTGTCGTTTGGAAAATTTTTGGAGCTCAGCTTATCAAACAACTCATCATTGAGTAGATCATCTAGCTGTGGACATCAATTTCACAGGGACTTCCTTTACTTCTTTGGGTACGGTAACTTAATGTCTTTAGTTGTTGGCAGAATAACTATATGCATTGTAACTTTGTGGAAGCACATTTGTTTACCGTAATATGCATTAAAACTTTCAGTTTGTGTCGTAGTGATAGAGAATAAAAAGGAGATAAGGGTGAACCTAGGCAGGGTGAAAGTGGACAGCATTTATTTTGTCCATGTAATGCATTCTTAAAGTATAATATTTTTACTATCTCGAAAAATATAAAGAAAATGTTGGTGCTTGTATAGCTGCTTAGTTTATTCTCTCTGCATATAACTTTGTTGTTTTGGTGTTCTTACTCATTAAATGCATGCCCAACTCTAGGTCTTGCTTGTCTAGCGCAGGTCGTAACATCTTTTATATACTACCTTGTGGTTTTTGGCTAATATGTTCACATCATCTTTGTCCAATTTATAGATTGGGGCCCATTGTTGCAATGCTCAGATACTCTCCAGTTACAACTTATTCTGTATCTCTGCCTCCTGAGAAGCTAAAGTTTTCCCATTCAATAAGAGGAGAGCGGCTCAGGAAAGACTTTGAAAGTGTATGTGTGTTTGCGAGTAGCTTTCTTTCTCTCATTCCAAATTGCATTAGATGTTTCTTTGGCCAATGATGTAACTCATTCCTAATTGCATTCTGATGTTTCTTTGGCCAATGATGCAAGTGCTTTTTGGATTTACTCTTAGTCATTGATTCAACTGGGGTTGAATTCTTTATTTTTATATACAGATCTCCAACATGTACGAGAAAGGGATTGAAATATTTCTTGAGCTTGAGAAATCTTTGAAGGAGATTGGTTCTCGCTTTATAGGCTCAAAACTGAACATTCAAGGATCGTTGAAGGAATTCTCCGATATTGAGGAGATGTTAAAGCAGGAAAGACTTCAATTTGAGGTTATAATACTTATCCATTATTACTTGTTCCGTCATTTTATTTTAAGAAGTATGCCATGGATGAGTAACCAGATGAGTCATCAATAGAGTATATCATCACCATCATGTATCAGTTATCTAGATGCAGGATTCATTTTTCTCAAATTATGTTTGATTTTCTTCTTAAAAAATCAGGTTGACCTTCAGGACATTTTGAAGAATTGGAATTCAGGTGATGCTGTTTACAAGCTTGTCAGTTTGAACCGAGTACAATGGGATATTCTGCTTGAATCATGTGTATGGGATCGGCGTCTTCATTCGCTCCTCTCATCTGAATTTACAATGGCTAATACTATGACCAGTGAGAAACTGAGCAAAGAACATAGTTATGTGAAGGAGAATGACACTGCTGGGGAAGAGGCTGATGGGGCAAAGGAATGTGAAGAAGTTTTTGACAATGTAGCTGACCTTGATAAGAAGTTGGAGACGCCTGCTGAAACAAACGAATTTATAGAAGTCCCAATTGAAGGAGAGGTTCAAGAATCTACCGAGAAAGACAATTTATTGGTTTCATCTACGGTCATAGATGATATTCAGAAGTCAAGTTTGGGGATAATGAATGCTAATGAATCTTACAATCAAGACTTCGTGCCGAAACCTAATCTTTTCATCTATTCTCACGCTGTTGAGGAAAATGCTACAGAGAATAATTCATCCATATCTGCTCAGTCCGAGAGAATTGATCCAACTCCTAAAGACCTTGGACAGGACGTTCTTGATTCAAATCCATCTCAAAGGAATAAATCTACTGTTTTGCTGATATCCAACCTAGAGAATTCTGAAGGATGGATCTGGAATACTTTTCCTGAAATTAGGGATGAGTACATGAAGGACCTCCAGAAAGGTTACTCACTGAAATTTGAACCTATTAATGCCTATGCTCCAGGATCTCGAGTTCATGATGTGATTACTGACGAGGGCTCAAGGCTGCACATTCCTCTTGGCACCGACAACTATATTGTATCAGATTGTGAGGATGAACTATCAAGCATAGTAGCTTGCGCTCTGGCCTTGTTGAAGGATTCATCAAATTTGATAGTAGATCTCAATTACGATACTAGCAGAGAGAGAGGAGTGGATGCTAAAGCATATGAGAGTTCTCGTAGTGTAACTCGACCATCTTCTTTAGCTTCTTCTCATTCGTCTTCATTTGGTTCGTTTACTTCAGATGGTATACATTCTTCATCTAGCATTTCTTCAGACGATTCAAGGTTGTCCACTAGTAATGGGTTATATTTGTCAGATTCTCTGGTTTACTTTGGGGATCCTCACCCAGAAGTCTCTATGGGATTAAGGAAGTTACTTGGAAAGGGTAAATATTCTGTAATTTCTCTGTATGCCAGCCAATTCCAAGATCTACGAAGGCGATGCTGTCCATCTGAACTTGATTATATCGCTTCACTAAGCCGTTGTAGAAACTGGGATGCCAAAGGTGGCAAAAGTAAGTCGTTCTTTGCGAAAACTCTAGATGATCGCTTGATTATAAAGGAAATTAAGAGGACAGAATATGAATCATTCATGAAGCTTGCTCCGGATTATTTCAAGTATATGAAGGACTGCTTTGAGATGGGGAATCAGACCTGCCTTGCAAAAATTTTCGGGATTCATCAGGTTGGCTTAATTTACTGTGCCTTTTGATAGTTCACATCTATGCTTCATAAATTCAATAGACCTTGTAAAAAATTCGTCTTTTGTTGCAGGTCATTGTGCGGCAAAAGAGTGGGAAAGAGACAAAACATGATCTCATGGTGATGGAGAACCTTACATTTGGGCGAAACATTAATCGGCAGTACGATCTTAAAGGGGCGTTGCATTCTAGATTAAATTCAGCTCCTGATAGCGCAGGAGATGTTCTTTTGGATCAGAACTTTGTTAATGACATGAATGATTCACCATTCTATGTTAGCAGAAAAGCAAAACGTATTTTGCAACGAGCTGTGTGGAATGACACTACCTTCCTTAATGTGAGTATGCCGACGGTTGCCTTGTATTTCTGTTCTGGTTACTGTTATTACATAATTCTTCTGCATACAAAGCTTGCTTGTAATTCAATATACGAGTTTTTTAAAAATCTTAGGGAAATGATATTGCGATCCAAATTTATTTGCGCTTCACTGCAATGTTGAAATGAAGCAAACTTTGTTCTAAAGTGGAGCACAGATAGAGAAATTTGGAGCGCAAATATCAGTATGATTAAGTTTTAAAAACGACCATGTACTAATTAATTTCAAATTGATAAGTCTCCATTATGTCATTCCATCTCTTTCAAAGTTAAATACCCTCAAGATTAATTTCATGGTCGTCATCAAAGAGGCAACATGGCATGTCATGGACCCTACATAGCATGTTATTACCGAGGGTGTAATACTCTAGGTTTACAGGCCATCCCGTATATAGTTTATTTTCATTTTGAATATGGTAGGGAAAATATCTTTTTATTAGCATTTTAATGTTTGGCATCTAACTTCTATTCGTGTACCTAATTTCCAGAGAAACAATGTTATGGACTACTCTCTACTCGTGGGAGTGGACACTCAGAAGCAGGAACTTGTCTGTGGCATTATCGATTATCTAAGGCAGTATACGTGGGACAAGCAACTCGAAAACTGGGTGAAGTCCTCAGCTCGTTGTTCCCAAAAACCAGTTGCCAACCGTCATCTCGCCTAAAGAATACAAGAAGAGGTTCAGGAAGTTCATCAGTACCCATTTTTTGAGTGTCCCAGATCATTGGTGCTCTCAAATATCGACTAATCCTAGCAACAACGATGATTCTTCTCATGAGAAGTCTCAAAGGCACGAGGATCATCAATATCCGGAGCAAGGGAAAACAGTAATGGTATCTCTGGTTGAGCTCTGTCATATTCTGAAATGGTCATATATTAGTAGTCAGTTTTGAAAGATAGGGTGCATATATAGTTCATTATCATGTACAATCTTCATATCCCTCCACCAAACCCCATTTGTTCTGCAATTTTTTTCGCAAATTTCTGGGGTAATTGCCGTATTCAATTGTCCTTAGTTGCAAATATTTTTTTTTTGTAAATTCCATTGAGCAAATGTAGAAAGTCAGCTGTAGTTTTGAGACTCCTATAATTCTTTGCAATTAATGAAAGAAAGTTACAGATATTGCTGCAGGTTTTCTTTTGTCTTGTATGTGTATATTGTTACAGATATTATCCATTTCTTTTGGCTGTCTGTTGTGATTGGTAACCTTCTAGCATAAGCAGATGTAAAGACTGACTAATTCTCTCATTGCTCTCTTTTGGTTCTAATTATTATTCATTTATTTTATAATTTTTCCATTTAGCATCTATATATTCACTTTATTCTTAAATTAAATTTTTACTTTTTCTAACTTTTGGTTCCAAATTGAGAACTAAACAAGGGACTAGCATGCTAAAAAGTAGCACTTCATCAGTTTCTCAAAATTTAAGATAGCCTTTTTTTTTTCCTATTTAATTGTTGATATATTTATGTTGATATTAAATACCGACATATACAGATACATAAGAGCTGTCTACGGGTGTAAAAAAAGAACACATTATTATTATTATTCTGCGGGCGTAAAGAAGGAACTCATATACAGTAAAACTTCTATAAATTAATATGGTTGGGACTATGATATTTTATTATTTTATAGAGATATTAATTAACCGATAAATTAATATTTATTAATTTAAAGAGATTTTTGTAATTGATTGAAGTTAAATTTTGATTACATCAAAAAGCATTGTATCTTAGAAAAATTCATGTATCATATTAATTGAATTAATCTAAAACATAGATTCATTGTACATAATATTAATGAAAACTAATAAATAATGTTCATTGTTTCTTAATAATTAAGTATTATTCATTGTATTTTTACTAAAAACATTTAATGTATGATGGTGATAGAAAATATTATATAAACAAGATAGAATTTTTTTTTTTAAACCACACTCAACAATGGCTCCTCATCTAAAACAAACAACTCTAGAATCATATTTCACTAAATTGTCGTAGTTATGTTTGTGTAAGTTTATATAATTATTAATTTATGATATTAATGGGACCCTATATTTACATAGGGGTTTTTTGAAAATATATTATCTTATCGAAATTTGTTAATTTTTCAACTGGCCCAAGTCGGGAGCGGAAAAAAATATTATCTTAGAGAGTTTATTAATTTACCGAGTATCAATTTAAAGAGGTTCTACTGTATATGGATCCGGTTACCATCAAGTTAACTTCATAGTAAATTGGTCAATTGACCAATACAGTGCTGACATGCAGAGAGATCACCTCTCGGCCTGCGTGTCGATACTGTATTTGTTAATTAATCAAAGTTAACTTCATGCTAACCATTCCCCATATATATTATTATTATTGTATCCTATCAACAACATAAAATTAATAGACATAAATTAATTTTCATATTACATTGTACTCTTAAAAAAAGATGAAAAGGGTAAAAATGAAATCTGTGTATCTGTTTTAGCTGATTATTACAATTACTCTCTACTTTCCCAAGTGTTCGTGGCTGATTCTGGTATGTCTAGGGTTTTATTCTGTCTCGCCGGTTCTTTTGGGAAAAATAGACCAAAAAAAGACTGAAAATGAAAGAGAACAACCCAAAAAAAGAAAAGAAAGAGAAATCGATCAAACTGAAAATACATACTAAATTGCAAATTTGACCCTCCTATTTGTCATACTTTTGCTAAATTATTACCTAAATTTTTTTTAGCATAACTGTTCCTCATAGATGCGTTAGTTGTGCAAAAGTGTTCGTCTAATTTTTTTCATCTATTAAAAAATGAATTTCGTTAGTCAACGTAAATGAATTCCGTTAGTCAATTTTTTTTTTCAAAAATAAGGTTAATATAGTCTTTTTAGTTATTAAACATATTTTTAACCCATTTGAGAAAACAATCATGATTGATGTTAATTAGAGAATAGACATAGCAGAGGAGCTTGAAAGTTTTAATTGGGGATGACCCATGGACATTGGGCTTTGGCTTTGAACCGTTGGAAGATGATGAGAGACAGTCTCTGAATACCATTAACTTAATAAGCCCTTGCCACTATACCACCAAATGGTCATCAGAGTCATTCCATCAAATCTAAGTGAATTAATATCCATTGATGATCCTTAATTAAGCTTGAGGAGTTTGTTTATTTCTTCTTATTAAGGTATGTTTGTATTTGGAAGTTTATTTGCATGGGGCCCAGGTCGAAGGGGGAATGTATGGGATAATAGCATGTTCTATTATGCTTTACATTTGGTTCAAGGTCAAAGACTAACACTCTGTTTATGAGTTTTCAAATGGATAGAAAAGAAAAGAAAATTACGAAAAATTTAAGTTTTCTTTTTAATTTCTATATTTCTGAATTTTTTTAATAAACCTAAAAGAAAAATAAACAAACTCCTCAAGCTTAATGAAGGATCATCAATGTATATTAATTCAATTGGATTTGAATGGAATGGCTCTGATCACCACTTGATGGTACAATGCTGCAAGGGCTTATTAAATTTTATGGTATTCAGAGACCGTCTCTCAGTCATCTTCCAACGGTTCAAAGCCAAAACCAATGTCCATGGGTTCTTCTCAAATGGGTTAAAAATAAGTTTAATAACACGGAATTCATTTTACATAACTGAAGTATACAATTGTGCTAACAAAAAAATTTAAGGAACAGTTTAGCAAAAGTACGACAAATAGGAGGGTCATATTTGTAATTTAGTCGAAAATACGGCTTCAAAAAAGAAAAAAATCATTAATTTTTGTCCAATTCAAACCCTAGAGGCGGGCCTTGGTTGAAAAGGAGATCTACTCAAAGAGAGCTGTTGTTCGAGCTTGGTTTAAGGTGCGTTTGGTTTCCCCCAGGCGCCAACTAATGTAATTAGTGTGATTTCTTTTAAATTTAAGGTTGTGCTTAGAAGTTAGATCATGCATTGAACTATTATTTTGGCTTTTTAACAATATAGGTAGTGATCATGTTACTTAGTAATAGCATTTCTATGGACAAATGTAATGATTGTATATTTAGGAGAAATCAAACTCTAATTCAAGTTTATGTACTACTTGATGATGTACATATGAAGATTCTTCAAATTGGGAATCATTAGTTGGTAAGATATTAGTTGATGATGTACATATGAAGATTCTTCAAATTGTAATATTATAATCTTCATATTGGGAATCATTACTTGATGATGTACATATGAAGATTCTTCAAATTGGGAAACATTAGTTGGAGCCTAATTCATGGATTTTGTGTTTGTAAACACGAGTTGGCAGATTTATATGAAATTCGTAAAAGCTGAATCTTGGAAATTAAAAGTATAATTACAAATGCCGTATTCCTTCATCAGTTGAAATAGTTTTATGACCCCATTACTCCAAAACATTAGTCTCCACTACTCTTCCAAGGTTGGGGGTACCTTGTGAAAGGATGTGTGTGGGGGTTGCCATACTCTGAGTCAGGTACTACTATGTTGCTTTGTTGAAGATTAGATACGCGCACATGGACAAATACATGCAAATTTTGATGGCTGAGAGGTTAGCGAGCATGAGTCACTTGAGAAGTCTTGACCATTTGGACCAAAATAGGGATTACACGAGTACTGAATTGGCTTCATATTTATCACATCACAAACTTTTGGCTCCTGAGTTTATGCATTTATGTTCCTTGTGCAGTTTTACCTTTAAATTTTCCTCTCTTTCTGAGTGTACTGTGTATTGAATGGAGCAATTTTTTTTTCCTTTCCCTTTTCAACTGTTTGCTGGTGGTGGCTAAATAAATACTTGGCAATTGATTTTTGCTTAAATCACCATGTTGTCCCACTTATATCAAATTTTGATAGTCCAGACTAGCACTCCTTCATTCATAAATCCTCTTTCACTTTTTGGTTTAATTCAGTTTGTATTGATGTTTATGTAAGCAACAAACAAACATGTTAACTTTCTGTATCGAATTGTGATGTTTGATTATTTTCTGTATGGCGTGCCGTTAAAATAGTTGTCTAAAAACTAGGAAAAAGGCAAAATTTGTTCCCATCACTTTTGGAGAATGGGTCGATTTTTTAATGAAGTTTTTAATTTTTAATTTATATTTCCAGGTGATTGGTTGGACTGTAGGAGGTTAAAATTTCTTAGCACGTAGTCTGCATTGTGCTGCAACCTTGAATATATATATTTTTTAATCTTCAATATGATTTCAGGAACCTATCATACAAAGCCTTACAACAAGACATGCATTCAAGTGCCAGCTATATACTTCAGCATGTTTAAGATTCTTGCTGCAGCTGGGGCGGATGGAGTAGAAGGGCATCTGCCTATGCTGAATATATATACATATATATATATATATATATATACGATCAATCTCTCCAGCGAACCAAAACAAACGAACCAAAGACGAACTTAAGCAAAAAAGACACGCGGGTTGCAATTGATCGGGTGAGGTGTCAAAATGGGTCAACTATATAAATAAAATAAAACTCATCCTAACTTAGATTCTTTTACCTCTTTCTCTCTCCTAACTCATTTCTCTCACTACGAACCAAAGCAAACGGAAGGTAAAGCTCTGGCGATTTCGACGCTGCTCCGGCCAAATCGACATGGCTCCAGCAATTTTGACGCGGATAACGTTCTGTCTCTCTCTACGAAGGTAAAACTCCTTAAATGTATTAATTTTGTAATTTTTGTTTCTAGCCTAAAAATTTAGGGTTTATTAGATGGTAGAATTTTTGTTTAGAATTTAATTGAATTCATAGTATTGAATTGGTTAGTTAAAAAAGTGGTTTTGAACTGGTAGCTCAAATTATTGTGATGTTGAAAGATTTTGTATGTTCATTTGCTGGAATTTGTCTTAAAGATTTGATAAGTTAATTTTCTACTGCATCTGAGTTGTAATTTTATATGTTTTTGTAATTGATAGGCTGATCTGAATAATGGAGTAGCTATTTAGTTTGATTTTTGCTAATGTGTGCAAGTGTGTGCACAATGAATCAACCCTGGTATTTTTGCTAATGGTAACTGAAATTTACTAGCTATGATTACCAATGTCTTTCATGAAATTGTTTCAACAATGAATCGACCCTGTTATTATTCTTGTGAACAAAATTATTTCACAACGCAAGTACATCTCAATAACATCCCCTAAAAGAAAACATCCCCTAAAAGAATTTTGAGACTAGAATTTCATATTATGAACCTTACCCAATGATTGATATATTTTAGGAGACTCACAATCCTGTTTGAAACTGTTGTTTCTTCTGCCCCTTTGCTTGCTTAACAAAGTTTTGATTAACGATATATATTTCGTAAACATAGTTGTATTTATTCACATAAGCTAAACAATTTTATTAGTTTTGTAAAGCTCCATAACTGTATTAATTTTGTAATTTTTTGTTTCTAGGGTAAGAAAGTTGGGGTTTTTTATTAGGCGGTATAATTTCTGTTTAGAATTTCTTCGAAATTTCTCTCTTAATTTTTTCGGATTTATGCTCATAGGCTAAATTGAAATTATTGTTGATTTATGATTATAAGAATCAATGTTGTTTTTTTTAACTAGAGGAATAATGATAATTTAGAGGATAAAGTAGGCGGTAGTGATAAATGTGGTGATAATGTAGACAATAGTGAAATGGAAGTAGAGAATAGGAGAATTGAAGTGAAAAGTTTTGAGTTAATAGAAGAAGTTGGAAGTGATGAAAGTAGGAAAAATTTTATTTATAATCCGCAAATATCCGACCATCTCAAACCTAGTGTTGGAAAAGAAGTCCAAACAATAGATGAAGTTAAGGATTTCTACAATGCATATGCTAAAGAGGCGAGATTTAGTATTCGAAGTTGGACTACTAAGAAAATCGAAGGAAGTGATGAAGTGAAAAGGAAAGAGTATGTTTGTTTTAAGGGAATAACAATTGCGGATGTTGAAACTAAAATATGTCGGATAGATAAAGTGAGTTGTAAAGCTAAGGTAGCTCTGTTAAAAATAAATTCTGAGGCATATGTAGTCACCCAATTTATTGAGTGCCATAGTCACCCTTTGACAACTCCATCAAAGAAGCATTTATTAAGATCTCACGGAAGTGTTTCGAGTGTGCAAAAATGTTTGACTCAACAACTTGCCATGATAAATATACCTTTAGAGCAACAATTCAATTTAGATTTATATAATTATGAAAGGGATAGACGTAATGAGTTGAAGGGGCATGACGGAGAAATGTTGGGTGAGTTTTGTAGATTAGAAAAGGGTAAGAATCCATCATTCACTTATGAAATTAAGGTAGATAATGAACAGAGGATAACGTATTGTTTTTGGGCTGATGCTACCTCTAGAAGGGCATATAGTTTTTATGGTGATGTAATCGTCTTCGATACGACATACAACACCAATCGCTATGGGCTGATTTTTGCACCACTGATGGTTTGACCATGTGTGTTAACTCCCATCAGTGGTGCAAAAATCACCCCATAGCGATTGGTGTTGTATGTCGTATCGAAGACGACTACATCACTATAAAAACTATATGTCCTTCTAGAGGTAGCATCTGCCCAAAAACAATGTGTTATCCACTGTTCATTATCGACCTTAATTTCATAAATGAATGATGGATTCTTGCCCTTTTCTAATTTGCAAAACTCACTCAACATTTCTCCGTCATGCCCCTTCAACTCATTATGTCTATCCCTTTCATAAGTCATGCCCCTTCAACTCATTATGTCTATCCCTTTCATAATTATATAAATTTTTTTGTGTACACCCAATGTTTTCAAACCCTCCAGCCTGTACTCCAAGGGAATTGAATTGTTGATGTTGGGGTATATTTATCATGGTAAGTTGTTGAGTCAAACACTTTTACGCACTCGAAACACTTCCGTGAGATCTTTATAAATGCTTCTTTGATGGAGTTGCCAAAGGGCGACTATGACTCTCAATAAATTGGGTGACTACATATGCGTCAGAATTTATTTTCAACATAGCTACGTTTGATTTACAACTCTCTTTTATCGATCCCTGACGCCTTTTAGTTTCAACATCCACAATTGTTATTCCCTTAAACAAACATACTCTTTCCTTTTCACTTCATCACTTACTTCGATTTCCTTAGTAGCCCAACTTCGAATACTAAATCTCGCCTCTTTAGCATATGCATTATAGATATCCTTAACTTTATCTATTGTTTGAAATTCTTTTGCAACACTAGGTTTGAGATTGTCGGATACTTGCGGATTATAAATAAAATTTTCCCTACTTTCATCACTTCCAACTTCTATCAACTCAAAACTCTTCCCTTCAATTCTCCTATTCTCCACTCTCATTTCACTATTGTCTACATTATCACCACATTCATCACTACCCCATACTTCATCCTCTAAATTATCATGCATCCCTACAGTTAAAAAACAACATTGATTCTTATAATCATAAAACCAATCAACAATAATTTTAATTTAGCCTATGAGCATAAATTCGAAAAATTAGGATAGAGAAATTTCGAAAGAAATTCTAAACAGAAATTCTAGCACCTAGTTAACTTTCTTACGCTAGAAACAAAAAATTACAAAATTAATACAGTTATGCAGCTTTACAAAATTAATACAGTTATTTAGCCTATGAGAATAAATACAGTTATGTTTACAAAATAAATATTGTTAATCAAAACTTTGTTAAGCAGACAAAGGGGCAGAAGAAACAACAGTTTCAAACAGGATTGTGAGTAGGGGATGTTTTTCATTTAGGGATGTTATTGAGATGTACTTGCTTTGTGAAAGAATTTTATTCAAAAGAATAATAATAGTGTCGATTCATTGTTGAAACAATTTCATGAAAAACATTGGTAATCATAGCTAGTAAATTTCAGTTACCATCAGCAAAAATATTAGGGTTGATTCACTGTGTACAGACACTTGCACGCATTAGTAAAAATAAACTAAATAGCTACTCCATAATTCAGATCAGCCTATCAATTACAAACATATATAAAATTGCAACTCAGATGCAGTAGCAAATTAACTTATCAAATCTTTATGGCAAATTCAGCAAATGAACATACAAAATTTTCAATATCTAAAAAATTTGAGCTATCAGTTCAAAACACTTTTTTAACAAACCAATTCAATACCATGAATTCAACTAAATTCTAAACAGAAATTCTACAACCTAATAAACCTTAAATTTCTTATGTTAGAAATAACAATTACAAAATTAATATAGTTATGGAGCTTTACCTTCGTAGAGATAGACAGAACGTTACCCTGCGTCGAAATCGCCGTAACTTTACCTTCAGTTTGCTTTGGTTCATAGTGAGAGAGAAAGGTAAAAGAATTTGAGTTGGGATGAGTTTTATTTTGTTTATATAGCTGACCCATTTTGACTCCCCACCCGATCAAATGCAACCCGCGTGTTTTTTTTGCTTAAGTTCGTCTTTGGTTCGTTTGATGTGGTTCGCTGTAGAGATTGATCATGTATATATATATATATATATATTTATAGGTATATGGGCAGTGGCAGAATTTATACGTTAATAAACTCAAAGGGGCACATTAATAGAAAAATTAAACTTCGTTAGGGGTAAAAGAAAACAATTCCATTCTAATCTAATTCTACAAAGTAAAGATTACAGAGAGTCAGAGAGGCGAGAGCATACTTGAAAGAACACATTCCTCTACTTCACTGCTTGGCTGAAAGCCTGAAACACCGCGACCACCGCGAGTCCGTGACCACCACGACTTCTCCTCTTCTCGCGACGACCACCGCGACCTTGTCTCCTCTTCTCATTCCATTGTAGTCTCTACTTTCTAGTCTCTACCCTTCTCCTTTTGCGCATATCAGACTTAGAAGGTAACTAAGTTAGAGCTTTTTATTGTTTGATAATTTAAAATTTGTAGTTCGTTTAGAATTTGTTGTTGGTTGGGGACTTGGGGTTAAACCCAATTTAATTTATTTGATGCATTTATTTTATTTTGGACTTGAGATTACTAATTAGGGCTTTTTTTGTTTGATAGTTTAAAGTTTAAATTTATTTGAATTTGTTGTGGTTGGGGTTAAATGAATATGCATTTATACACTTCAATTTATTTGAATTTGTTGTGTTTGTGAATTGTGAGTTGATTTTGACTTTTGTGGCTTGATTTTGTTTAATATAGAAAGCAAATTTGGTATGAGACTTTGTGCATACAGGTTGTAATTGTAATTGTTTGGGGAATCATTCAAATTGAGTATGACAAGTAACCGACGTAAGTTTTTTAGTTTTATCTAAATGTTTTTTTATTTTGAAATTCTTTTTTTAGTTTGGGTTATGATTTATGAATATTTATTTGTTGTATATTATAAAATTCTATTTATGTTGCATAAAATAATTGTTTGTTTGGGGTTGTTGTATACTTGTATTTTGATTGATTTAGTCATTCATGACATGTGGTCAAAATTCAAACGTTCCAAAACTGAATCATCAACATCACAATCCATCCGAGTCAGTAAGATAAGACTATTCTAAATATCTCAAATGAAACCCCTATCCAAGAACAATCTCAAAATATCAATTCTCAATTCCAAGTTGAATTCAATTTAGAGGAGGAACTTGTTGCAGATTCGGGTCTAAGACCATCTATAATGGAATATGATGCTAAGGGATTTAATAATTGGAGGAAGACAGAATACTTATTTGAACATGTTGGAGAGTCACCTAATAGTATTCATAAACAATGCATGTTAGCTTGTCAAGATTTGAGGAACCGAAAGCAACACTATAGATAGTAAACTTGCCAATATATCTGACCAAGAAAAAAAAGATTACAAGCTTCGTTTGCTCTCATCTATTAAGTGTGTTCAGTTGCTTTTAAGTTAGGGGTTGCTTTTCTGTGGCCATGATGAATCAGATGCTTCAAAAAGGCGATGTTTGTTTCTTTCTATTCTAAAGTTTTTATCTGATAACAATGATGAAATGATTAAAGTTGTGTTGAAAAATGATCCAAGGGACAACAAATTGACAGCACCTTCAATCCAAAAAGACATTTATAGTGCCGCTACATTTTTGACCACAAAAGTTATAGTTGCAGAGATTGGGGTATTTTTTTCTCTTTGTTAGTTAACGAGGCTCGTGATTCATCAATTAAAGAACAAATGGCCGTTGCTTTACGTTATGTGAACAAACATGGGTGCGTTATTGAGTGTTTTCTTGGCATTGTTCATTGTTGTCAATACATGTGCTTGAACACTTAAAGAGGCTATTGAGTCTCTTTTTGCAACACATGGATTGAGCATGTCACGTGTACGTGGGCAAGGATATGATGGAGCTAGTAACATGCGAGGGGAATTCAATGGTCTCAAGAGTTTGATTTTGTCAGATAATAAGTATGCTTTTTATGTTCATTGTTTTGCTCATCTGCTTTAATTGACACTTGTAGCAATTGCAAAAAAACATAAGAAGCTTAAATCATTCTTTGATTATCTTGCAATTTTGACAAATGTTGTTGGAACTTCTGCAAGCGTAAAGTTCTTAGAGTGAAACACAAAAAATAATTCAAGGAGTTGCTTCTGGTGAAATCAAGATCGGATGTGGGTTGAATCAAGAAGCGACCTTGAAGTGGCCCGGAGACACGCGGTGGAGCTCACATTATGACACAATTCTTAGTGTTTTAACTTGATTTTTGAAACAATTGAAGTGCTTGAGATAGTAGAAGATGATGCATCGGGGGATAAACGTACAGAAACAGGTACTTTGTTGCATTTCATGCGAGATTTAGAGTGTATTTTTGTTGCATTTAATGAAAAAGTTTTGGGAATCACGAATATCTAGTCACAAGCATTACAAAAGAAAGACCAAAATCTCGTAAATGCAATGGCTTTAGTTACTGTCTCAAAGCAACGGTTACAAAGCATGAGAGATTCGGGTTGGGAGAGTTTGTTGGCAGAAACTACTGAATTTTAATGTGCATGAGATAGTCGTTCAAGAAAGGGAAGATATCTTTTTGGTTCAAGGGAGATCACGTCGGGGTGAAAAAGTCACCAATCTTCATCACTTTCAGGTTGAGTTACTCTATACAGTGATAGATAGTCAACTTCAAGAATTGAATGATCGATTTGACAATGTTAATATAGAGTTGTTCTCATGTATGACGTGTCTTGATCCAAGTAACTCTTTCTCAGCATTTGACAAGAAACAGTTTATTCAATTTGCAAAGTTTTACCTGTTGGAATTTCAAGATAGAGATTTTTGGGGAATTGATGATGAACTTGAAACTTACATTGCAAATGTGAAAAATGATCCTAAATTTTCTAATGTGAAAGGATGATTTGTATCCTTGGGTTGCACGATGGAGAGGATATTTTCAGCGATGAATATTATAAAAACCAATCTCCGAAACCAAATGGGCGATAAATGGTTGAGTGATTGTTTGGTTCCTTACATTGAAAATGATGTATTTGAAACTATTAATAATGAAGCTATCTTAGAACATTTTCAAGCTATGAGTTTAGGAGGATAACATTGTAATTTGTAAACATTATTATGATTAGTTACTATTATGAATAGTTCAAGTCCGCCCTTGCTGGGAAAAATTAGTTAAAATCCGCCCCTGCTAGGAAAAAATCCTGGATTCCCCCTGGCTGCAGGTATGATGTTTTCACTGCTTTTTATTTCTCTGTTTGCCGATGAAGTCACTGTACATGCATTATATTCCATGCGTATGCAAAAAGTAATCTCTCCTTAATTCTGTATGCCTGTATGTAGGCTTCCTGCCGTAGGTGCTGGTAAGCAAGCTCATCAGACCTTCATGTATGCATCAGCAACTATATGGTGGAAGTTTATTTTTGTGCCGAATATCCCAGAAACTGCCATTTAAAATGTTATGGAGGTAGTATTAATTTGAGAAAGGTTAATTTCTTTTGTGCAATGATCCAACGATGTTTTCCTTCTCTCTCCCTCTCTCCCCCCTTTTCTTTATAAGCTTCTGCCTTTTTGTTGTTCAGTTATTTCCCCTCTTTCTACACTAACAAACTCTGCCCTTCTATCTTCTTGAAGAATGTAGTGCATATGTGCATATGAACTTTTGAGTTAGAATATAGCCAAAGAGTTATCACTGTATTGGTATTGTCCATAAATGCCCTAGTGGGCTTTGTTTCTTGTAAATTTGTTCAACTTGTATGTGAATCAACCCATTTGCTAACATAGTTATGCATATCTGGACCTGTAGTCAAGTCAACCACGAGAGTGATTGCCTACTATTATAATGATCTAGAATTCTTTCTTGGATCTTTCGCTTCTTATTGCAAAAGTCGGTGAAATGCTAACTAATCTGCAAACAAGTGGTCTTCATTAACCCTACCATATATTAGTAGTTGCATCTTCAAGGTAAGGTCATTTTCTGTAGTTGTTAATGTTGACTTAAATGCATGTGTACTCGCTGTCTATTTGTTTCTACTAAGTTTTCAGCTTTTCAGCGTTTGACTGCACTTTTCTCCCCCATTTATTAAAGAAGAATGTAGGAGAGATTACGCATATGTTTTCAACTAAAAATCTTTTCCAGAAATTAACCTATGAATGTCGAAAAATGACTGGTGAAAATTTCATGGGAATTTATGCATCTTGACAGTATAAAACAAATGTAAACATTGTAATGTAAACTCTAATCTTGACTAGTAGATAATTAGAGTTTTTCTCTGTTGCATTATAACAAAATTCTCAAACTTTCATAGATTTCTTAATCGTCAACGAGTTTTTCACCGAGTATAAAAACAGATGAATTTTTTTTCCCTCTCTATTATGATCGACCATCACCTTAGTTTAATATGAATCTCAGTCTATTTTGATTGTTGTTTATATGGGTTTGATATAAGAACTGAAGGATGTCCCCTTTAATCTGCAAAAGACCTCTTGATCCAAAATCGCTGTTGGTGGCAAATATTTTTAAATTGATGTAAAGATCATGACCATGAAGTTCTTGGATGAATGTATGTGATTTTCTGTCTAAATATTTTTCAGGTACCCTTGCTGTGTCATATTGAAGCTGTACAACGTCTTTAATGTAATTGTGGATTTTGTTCTTGCAGATTTTTTAAAGAGTCGTCGAAAAATTCGTTCCCCGTTTGCAATTCCAGGAACAGAAAATACATGCTTGGCGGAGGGGATTGGGCAGTTATCAATGCATCATGATCTGCTTCAGTTGAAATGGTAACACATACAGTTTCCTTTCTGATCATCCTCTGCATAATGGCTCGTGCAAAAATTAATTCTTCATTTGGTCATATGATATTCAGAGTTCAAAATCATCACTTGCCTTGTTCCCCCCTTGCAAATTTCAAATTTGAACAGATCAAAAAGATGAAAATCATCTTTCTGAACATATTTACAAACCTTTGAGCAAAATCTTGCTGAATACTGAAGCTATATATCCTGTAGTTTGTTGGAAACCTTCTTTTCTATACTTTTTTATAGCGGTTCATTTCGTTAAAGATACATGCTCATACTTTCTGTGCTGGTTGTATTTTCTCTAAGCTTAGGGCTCTTTGTTTAGGATTGAATACATCTGAATGACTGAATTAGTCAGCCGTTAAGTGCGTTTGTTTTGGAAAAAAATCGTCTGAATGGCTGAATCTGATTGAGCTGAATGACTAAGTCAGATTTTTTTTTGCTGAATGAGCAGCTGAATAAAGTAAAAAAAATAAAAAAATTTTAAATTTTTTTAAAAAATATTAACTATTATATTAAGTAATATTAAATAAATTTACAACATCTTTGAATTTTTTCAGAGGGGTAAAATAATAAAATTATGTCATTTAGATGTTTCAGATATGTTAATTATCAAATAATTTTTTTCATTCAGATTCAGATTCATTCAATTTTTATCAAACACTCCCTTAATTCTAGATAGCTGAGCAGATTAATTAATTTCCATCTTTCCGTCGGTTTAAGGGGAAAAAAAATTAAATTAAATAAATAAAAGAATTTGAACAACTTGTTGGAATATCAACTGTCTATCGCCGGGTTAGTTGGGAACACAAAAAATAAACCTCTAACCACTGGTATTGCGTGCAGTTGGCTTGTTCATTATATCCTTGTTTAGGCCACTATTTGGAGTATTTGCGTATTAAATACTCCCTTTTGTTTTGCTTAATGAGGAGACTCCTTCCTTCAAGGGAGGCAAGTCATGAAATTCCGGCAAGGGACAAAAAGCATGAGATCCGGTTAGAAGGTGGAGAAAGTGACCCAAAATTTTCTTTCTATTATTATATTATCCCTCACCCTAGAAAGAGGGATGAAATTTTGGTACACAATAAGATCATGGTGGACTTGGAGAGAATAGAAAGTAGAAAGAGAGGGTTTTTTTTTTTCTTTCGTTTTTGGATTCTGATTCAAAACCGTTTAAAATAGACAGTTCATTTGGACAGTTTAGAAAAAAAGAGTTGAATTATTAGTGTAATATAGTTGTATTTTAGATGACTTAGGGGGTGTTTGTTTAGAGCTGAATGGTTGAATCGGTCAGCCATTCAGTGCGTTTGTTTTGAATAAAAATCGTTTGAATGACTGAATATTTTTGGGCTGACTGACCAAGTGTAATTTTTTGGCTAAACGAAGTATTTTATATTAATTTTTTTTACAACAATATAACTATTATATTAAGTGATATTAAATAAATTTACAACTAATTTTGAATTTTTTCAGAGGGGGTAAAAAAGACAGTTATTCAGATGTTTCAGGCATATCAATTATCGAACAACTTTTTTTATTCAACTCATTTAGATTACTTAAACATTCAGTAACTGTTTCATTCAATTTTTATCGATCAGACCATTATTATATAAATACTACTATACAACTTATAGACAGACGGACTAAATAGACTGTCCATTTTAGACCGGAACGAATCGAGATCCGTTTCTTTCATGATCATGTCCATTGCTTTCTCAGTGAACTGAATCAGACAAAAGCTTCCCAATTATACTGACCTAACTAAGCCTTTACTTTTCATCATATTCTTTCCCTACTTGAAAATCATTACTCATTTACCACAACAACTGCATAGCAGCAGTAGAAACTAGAAAGCACTCTTTTTCTTTGTTGTTAAATGAATCACTTTAGACACAACTTCCTTCAACAATGACAAGGTAAATACATAAAATAGAGGGATTTGACTTGATGTCTCTCTTACCTTGTTTGAGTCTCAAACAAGAAGCTTCCATTCCTTAACCATATCATCATTTTATGAAAGAGAGACAACAAATATATTTATATTTCTATAATACTATTCAGATAAATACATCTATGACCGTCCTTAGGAGATCGGGCGGAGTCCAGATTTAAAATTTTAATATTAGATTTAAAATTTTAATATTTTCTTTACTATTAATAGCGAATATTGTCTTTAAAAAAAATAAAATAAAATTTGCCGACCGTTTCTCCCGCGAGATGTGTTTGCCCGAATAGTATCAATAGTATCATAGTAAGCAGTAGTTATGAATCATTCATGCTAGGATGAAAAACTTGATTTTGCATTAATTACAGCTGGTTGTAGCTTCTTTTGGATTCATTTCCTTTCATTCTTTCCTAGAATCATGACCTTTGGATTATAATGTTCCTGACCAGAAAAAAACAGAGTTACACTTGAAAATTTACCTCTCCAGGTCCTTAAAAAACAGAGACATCTTCTGTTCTTGAATAGAAAATAAAAAAATAAAAGAAATAACAAAAATAAAAAATATTGAACAAGATAGAAAAAGAAAAGTACAACCCCACCCCAAAACTAACTCATCTAATTAATAGTAAAAATAATTTCTTTTTCCTTTTTGCCATTTTCTTACATTCTCTCCCCCTACATATGACTGCAAAAGTCTAGAAGCTTCTTCCTCCCTTCAACAATTTCATCAAAAAAATCATCAAGCTGGCCAATAATATTATCAGCACCAGATCTCAAAACCCCAAAACACCCTTTTAAATTCTCCACTCTATTCCTCATTTCAGCCTCTGATTCCCAGTCCACCACAGTCCCTTGTGAACACCTCCTATCCAGTTCCCCCCTTAGCTCATCCATGGCGGTTTTGGATCTCCGAAACTCGTACAACAGAATCCCCGGCCGGCTGTTCATCCGGTTAATCTCGGCCGCCACCCTCTGCTGCAGCCTCCCTGTGGAGATCATAAAAGCCGATCCGAAAAACAAACAACCTTCTTCATAGCCTCCTTGAAGAGAATTTGATGATTCAGGCCAACAAAATACCAACCCATATAACAAGATCCTGAGCAGGAGTGAACTGACATTTCTCATTGCATACAGAACTCCTCTGAATCCACTGAACCCATTCAGCTTCGATTCAACACACACTTTTTCGTCGAAACGCAGGGATAGAGGCTCAATTCTTGTCTCCATTAATGACCTGTTTTCTTCCTCCAATCCAAGACCTTCTCTTCTACACCCTGAAATCCCCCGAATCACCTGCATGTTTTCAAGAATTCAATCAAGAAAAAAAATAAAAAAAGAACATTTCTATGCGGACAGGATAATTGGATCAAACGAATTCTACTGTCCAATTGTTCGATGAAACAAAGTCGTTTTTGTTGTCCAATTATCGTGTCCAATTTACCTGTCTGAAGAGGTGGGGACTGAAGAGGGGATGATTTTCGAAAGAGGAAGTGATGTTGAATCCGGAGGAGTAATAATTCTCCATGTTTGAGATGCCAGACTTGAGTACATGACAGACTTCCCATAGCTTGGAGCTCTCATCCATGTATTCATCAAGCCATTTGTCGCCCCCGGGCAAGTGAAGCTTTTGAACTAGGAGGGTTAGCTGAGTGTGGAAGGATCGTAGAAGGGACAAAGCTCTCTGGAGGAACTGAATTGACATGAAATTACTAGAAAGAAAAACCCTTTCGAGATCATCGATCCCTCTGGTTAGAAAGGAGTAGAAGCCATTGACAGAGTTGGTGGAAGAAGAAGAAGGATCCATCATAAGAAATTATGAAAAAAAGAGAGAAGAATAAAAAAGGGTTATAAAGAGAGTAGTGATATTTAATTTGAGAATGAGAATGAGTTTCTAAGGTTGAAAAGGGTTGTTGGTAGCAATGATGGGTGTTTCCTATAGAGGGGAATGGATGATTGGTAATCTGCCATTTTCATTGTTTAATGGACACAGAGGAAGAAAAAGATGGGGGTAAAAAGGAAAATACCCAAGAACAGGGACTGGGGGGGGGGGGGGGGGGGGGGGGGAAGTGTGGGGAGTGAAAGGAGGGACACTCAAAAGACATGACATCCTCATGAGCTCTCTTCCAATTTCTCCCTCTTTTTTTTTTCGTATATGTTTATTTTGTCCTACACCATTTTAAATGAGTTTTGTTACAAAAGTGTTGTTTTAAATTAGACTGAATTACGGATTAATTTCTCCCTCAAAATTGTCAGGTAGTTTCAAAATAACATCTCAATTACCAAAAATGCACTTGCCTTTTCATAATTGTCAGTTAGTGTCGATTCAGTTCGTCGGGTTCAATTTTTTTTTAATTTCGTGTCACGTGTTAATCATGCATGCGTCTGTTTAATAATGATATATTTGTCATTTGACAATGTAAAAAATACCTAGTTCTCACTACTAACATGTAAACTTAATATTTTCGATAATCAAATGACAAAAATACCCTGGTTAGATGAGAACAAGGCTAGTGGTATAGTTGAAGTCTTGTTGGGGACTGCTGCATGATGTTAGATTGACGTTAACTAGATTGACTGAAATTCTTTTTTATTCTTCTACTAATGAGAAGTACTCCACTAAATTCTTCCATTTGGGTATGAGTTCCCTCTTTTGATTTGAGTGCTCTTTGGCTCCTTTCCCTTTTTTCTTCCTCGACCAACCGACTTTGTTCCTTTAGATCCCTTCTTTTCTATTGAAATTTGTGGGGTTTGTTTCTCCTAGATAATAATTTTTTTTAATTACTTTATTTGTTGTGGGGTTTGTTTCTCCTAGATACTAATTTTTTTTAATTACTTTATTTGTTTTGTTTTTCTTAGAGAGTTGAAATGATGGAATTCTTTGTAGGGGTGTTTCATACTTTTGTACTAAAGGCAATCATTATAAAATTCGCATGATTTTTTTTTTAAATTTTTCTTCCCATAATGAAAGAAATAAACCCATTTAAATAAGAATCGAACTAGAAACCTAAATGTCACAATACTTCAGTCTTAATCGCTAGGCTAATACCTCATCGACCTTCTCCACCCTTGCTTGAACGCTCATATATTACACTCGGATTGTGTAACAAACTTTGTTCCATTTTAACCTTCTTGTAGTGTAGAATGTAAGTAGTGAAAAATAAGAATAATGCTACAGAAATAAACTATTCTACAAATATTTTACAAACTGCTGATGTGGTATACTCCATCTCAGCTTTTTAAAAACTAAAATACCACGTAAAAAATTAACAAAGTAAATTAAAAGCTGAGGTGGAGTATGCCACAGCAGAAGTTTGTAAAATAGTTTGTAAAATAGTTTGTGTCTGTAGCATTACTCGAAAAATAAAATGCCTTTACTATTTCCCATATTTAAATAATATCCAAAATGACATTTAATGAAAATTTCTTATGATTTTCAATCCAATAGAAAATGGAAGGTGATTAGGTGGAAGGACCATTTCCCTTGATGCTCCTAGTGAGCATCCAATATTTTTTTCCTTTTGCAATATCTATAATATATAATCTATATATAATGCCTCTTTTTCTAGCTAGGAAAAGGAGGGACCAGGAAATCTTAAATGTTTTGGGGGGTTGATGTTTTGTTTATTAATTTGTTTGTCTAAGTGGGTGCTCGTGGGTATTTGGAGAATGGGACACTTTGAGAGGATGTTGGTCTTTTGAGATCTCAATGGAAAGTGAATCAAGGGCATTATTAGGTCCATTCATTATTTTAAGGGCCATTGAGTAGGGCTCCCTATATATTTCCTTTAATGATAATATTAGGGATATTAGATTTGAGAAATGATATCTTTTGGGACTTAATATTGATTTTTTTTATTGTTAATTATGCGAATAACTATTAGTAATAACTTTTTTAATCAAATATGTAATATAGTAGGCTAATCTTATAATCTCATTCAATCCAATGTACGGGTAATATACATGATAGGACTTTTAAAATTTTGATCTCAAATAAATCTTCAAAATGATGTGGTATTAAATATACTTTAATAATATTTTATAACATAATTAATTATATAAAATAGAGTTAACTACTGTAATGATGTCATATTATTAAGGCTTAAATATGTTTCACTACCCTAAACTATTTGACATATTTTACTTTGGTGATTCACCTTTAATTTTTTTCAATTAAATGATTGAACTATTGATTTTTTTTCAATTTGATCCAATTGAGATTGCCACGTCAGAAATTGCTGACGTGACTATTTTCCGAAACTTCAATAATTCATAATAAATAGCCCTTTTGTCAGAAAAATACAAATTCTATGTCCTTTCCATAGGAAATTTAATTCTCTACAACTTTGTAGAAGGAAGTTTTTCTAAATTTCAAACATAAATTATCCGAATTTCATAAACGGATAATTTTTCACACTAAAATACTGATAAAAACACATCAGCACTAATTCCTTCTTTTATATTCACAAAATAAATATTTCCTTATCATATAAATCAATAATTAATTATTCACAAATAATATTACAGAACTACAATATTGACAACCAGGTCGTTCCCAAGAAAGAGGGGGCCTTCCGATAAGGACTTCTCCTTACTGGCGCGCAATTAAATAACCCCTCATAGACATAACTTTCTTAGACATTGTCAATAATGCTATCTAATAATATTATTCAAATAATATGAATTATTGAGTTGATAATGTGAAATACTGTGCAGTGACAATTATTGAATCAATAATACAAAATATCAACGGTAGCAATTATTAAATCAATCATAGAAAATAGCAACGTAGCAATTATTGATATAAAATATCAACGTAGCAATTATTGATATAAAATATCAACGTAGCAATTATTGAATCAATAAAATATCATGCAATTATTGAATCAATAATATAAAATATTGAACAGTAATTACTGTAATAATAATTGAATAAGTGCATTCTTACGTAAGAATCAATAATTCAAAATACTGTGCAATACCGTGTGCTACTGTGCAACACCGCGTATTACTGTATTTTAACCACTGGGTATTTTAACGGTACTAACGGTAACAACTACGCCGTTATTTTATAAAAAGGTTATTTCTGTCGCTTTCTATATCCGATAGTTATTCCGTTGTGGGGCCCACAAATAGCTGTACCGTCATACGAATATTCCCCGACAACAAGAATATTTCACGACCAAACGAATATTCCCCGACAACAATGAATATTTTATAACCACTTGCTTATTTTGAAATATTTGCACATTTCACCCATAATTTTTTACATTTATCAAATCAACACCTTACCATTTTGAAATAATATATAAAAAAAATTAAATCTTTATTTATAAAATTCGGGGTCTTACAACGCCGATGCAACGATAGTACCAGCCTTCCTTGCAAGAGCAGAAGGAGAAAACAGAAGAAACCGAGATCCCCCTTGAAGGGAAGGGGGAGATCATTAACCAATAACTCTAGATTTCCACCATTCACAATCGAATTCTTCAGAGAAAGAAAAACAATTGAGAGATTAGGTTTTCAAAATGGCGATAAGAGAGAGGAACAAAAAGAAAAGAAAAGAAAAATCTCAGACAATGGCGATATGAGAGAAAGAGGAAAAAAAGCAAGAAAAGAAAAGAAAAGAAAACATACACCAAACTGTTTGTGTGACTATTTTATCCTTCAATGTATCAATAATGTTAATCCCAAAATAAAAAAATAATTTTTTTGACACATCAGCTGCTTTGTGCCCTACTGAAATAGCCACGTCAGCAATTTCTGACGTGACAGTCTCAATTGAATCAAATTGAAAAAAATTCATAGTTCAATCATCTAATCGAAACAAATTTAAAGGTGAATCACCAAAGTGGAATATGTCAGATAATTTAGGATAGTGAAACATATCTAAGCCTATTACTAAACATATTTTTTAGGACTAAATATTTGAGTCCTAGGGCCTTAACCTTACCTTACATCTCTTCAGACCTCAGTCACCTAATGGGCTTCCACTTTATTCATTCATTTATATATACAGGTTTCCCCCCTCTCCTATAAAAATAATAAGATATTATTTAGTAACAAGATGAATTGGTCATATCACAATTCAAGTGATATATGAGACACATTTTTAAGAGTTAAATTTGTATCAAATTGATGGGGGTTGGTTCAAGTGGTCCTGAAGCTCAATATGATTGATTGCAAGTCATTTATATTTATTTATTTATTCTTCTTTTTTTCTTTCTTTCTTAAAATAACTCAAAAAAAATTGAAATTAAAACAGTAAAATGAACCAAACACTTCGAACTTGATTCGTACTCGTTCGACTAAAAGTTTGATTCGAGTTTGACTCAAAATATAAATAATTTAATTAATATTAGTAAATTTTAAAGTTCGATAAATTATTCGAATATTTTCAAATTATAATTTTCTATTGATACTCTAATCATATTCGCTCGAAAAATTCAAACTGTTCGGCTTGATTCGAAATCGTGCTCGACTCGATAGCTAAACGAACCTTAATCAAACCTTATTTCATACTCGATAAACTTTATGAACCAAATATGAAAAACTCAATATTTGGCTCGACTTGGTACATTTACACTTCTAATTGAAATAAATTAAGCTTGAGCATCCACAGTAACGATAGAAAGAATACACTCATATATATACAGTCCGGCTAAAAACGAACCGGCTATAGCGACGGCTCGAACTGTCGCTATATCTCAAAAAATCGTAGCTATAGCCAGTTCATCTTTGTTTTTTTTTTGGTTCGCTGGAGAGCGAATTGCATATATATATATAGGGGATCGATCCATAGCTAACGTTGTCTAGACGTACAACACATCGTGACCCTTCATATTAAGATCGAACGGTTTAATAGAACTCTCGTCCGCAGTTTAGTTTTAGTATTTCGTAGTTTAATACTGCGGATGAGACAGATGACCAAAATACCCCTCCTTATAAAAGTCTCCGTTCGCAGTATTAAACTACGGATGCTAAGTATTTTTTTCTAGGCTCTCGCAGTATTAAACTACAGATGCCAAATAATCTAAAATTACTTTGGGATCGGGACTATGGTTGATTACCTCGGGAAGGATTCGACTATCGAAAATCCCTTCGAGAGTTCGAGATACTGGGTCGAATAGGGTTCTGTGGGAGCTAACGAAGAGGACTTCGGATTGGGCTTTGGATTTGTGGAGGAGGACTGGAGGAGGAGGTGGGTTTCCCTTGATGGTGAGGCGGAGACCAAGTGCCCTGGAAACGTAGGAGCCTGTTTGCAAGGGAAGTAGGGCTCCGAAGCCCAATCTTACGCAAGCGAGAGTGAAGCCTATGGGGATCCATAGGAGGATGATTAGTGCGACCAGAGGGGTTGACTTTTGGATGAGGCGCCATTGTGGAGGATGACGAATTTGGGGAGCCTGTCATTCGTTACGGGCTTAACCTGTGGGTATGGTGCCACCATGTACCCCTCCTGCATTTCAATTATGGCTGTTGGGTGAATTTGGCTGGCCTTTTTTTTTCTTCCTTCATATCAATAATGGATTTGTCTCCCGAAGGGATATTCGATCCTGAACTCACGAAGGGATTTCCAATAGCCTAATCCTTCCCGAAGTAATCAACAATAGTTCCGATCCCGAAGTAATTTTAGATTATTTGGCATCCGCAGTTTAATACTGCGGAGCCTAGAAAACTAAAAAAAAAAATTTGAATTTGCTAATACGAAACTGTTAGGTTACTCCTCGAATCTTATTAAGAAAATAATTGCTATTATGGAAAGAAAAGGTGTCCTAATTTTAATAGAATAATTATTATATGTTGGAGTCCTATTATGAGAAGGAATCTTATTTTTGGTAGGAATATTATTTTGTAAGTAGTCCTATTTGTAGTAGGTGTATTTATTATGTGAGTGTCCTAATTAGATTAGGAAAAGGGAGTTGTGGGTACTCTATAAATAGAGTCTTGTGCTTAGAGAAAGTGAGAACATAACCAAGAGGTAGTAACATCCTAGAGAGTTGAGAGAGGGTGTAATTGGGTCTTGGGTTATTGTGTGAGGGAAGATTTTTCAGCTTTTATTCCGTGCAAATGTTGTAATGTTGAGATTAATATATTGAAGTTGGTTTTGTAGATTAGGTCATTGAGGACCAAACCACGTTAAATATTGTGTTGTTTTTCTTTCTTATGTATTATTGTTTATTTTGTGTGACTTAATTCCCAACAAGTGGTATCAAGAGCTAGGTTGATTGGATCCGAATTAGAGGGAATTATTTCGCGTAATATGATGGCGACGAATTTGGGTAAATTTGAGTTTCCAAATTTTGATGGAAAACAAATTTCACACTGTGGCAGAGTAGCGTGCAAGATCTTTTGGTATTGCAAGGACTTGATCAAGCTTTGGAGGAGAAAAAATCAGACGATGTGAAAGATGCAAATTGGCAGACAATTCGCAAGAAGGCGGTAAGCATAATACGTTCATTGTTAGCACCTGAGATAAAGTATGATGTGTTGAAAGAGACTGATCCGAAAAAATTATGGGAAAAACTCGAGAACAGTTATGCTTCGAAATCGCTAACCAGCAGATTGTGTTTGAAGATGGAATTGTACTCCTTGAAGATGGATGAAGGGTCGAATCTCCATGATCATCTAAATGCTTTTAGCAGGTTAATATCTCAATTGTTGAATACGAATGAAAAATTGGAAGATGAGGAGAAGTCATTGCTCTTATTGTCATCTTTGCCCAAGTCTTACAAGTTGATGGTGCAAACATTATTGGTGGGAAAATCAACTTTGATTTTAGATGAGGTGGTTTCTGTTTTACGAGAAAGTCAAAAGTTGATGGGAGAAGAGAGCAATAACAATGGTGAGCATGCACTAATCATGGAGGGTTCTAATCGAGGGAGACAGCAATGGCGAGATAATAGTAGAGGAAGATCAAGATCAAGACCAAGACCAAGACCAAGACCAAGACCAAGACCAAGACCAAGAGATTATAGTGATAAAGTGTGTTACTACTGTGGAGAGAAGGGTCACATCCAATATCAATGCAGAACATTAAGGGAGGACATGAAGAGTTTTAGAAAGTATCAAGAGAAATTGAAGGACAAAGAGAAATTTGAATATGCTAATTTCCTTAGTGAAGCTGAAGAAGTTGTTTTAATGGTCAAGACTGACTATAATGAAGATGGATGGGTATTGAATTCTACGGCTTCTATGCATATTTGCAAGGAGAGAGATTGCTTTGAGAGTTTGCAGGAAGATGGAGAATTTGGCTATGTTAATGCGGTGAATAAAGGGAGAATGAAGATTGAAGGTGTTGGAAGTGTTCGTTTCAAACTTCACGACGGTTCTACAAAGATTCTTTAGAAGATATGTTATGTCCCTGGTTGTGGTGAGAATATAATTTCTTTGGGAGAATTACCCTCACGTGGATATACATATGTGGGTCAAGGAAATTCGTGCAAGGTGTTTAAGGAAGACAAATTAATTCTTCAAGGTAGAAAGAATGGAAAATTAATTTGTGTGTTAGATGGACAGTCTATACGTAGAAAGAAGACCAAGAAGGGCAACAATCGAGTGAAGTTCAGAGATGAAGTTGAAGTGTTTGGGGATTCGAGTCGAGGGAGGAATTGTTAGGTTACTCCTCGAATTCTATTCAGAAAAGAATTGTTATTATGGAAAGAAAAGGTGTCCTAATTTTAATAGAATAATTATTATATGTTGGAGTCCTATTATGAGAAGGAATCTTATTTTTGGTAGGAATATTATTTTGTAAGTAGTCCTATTTGTAGTAGGTATATTTATTATGTGAGAGTGTCCTAATTAGATTAGGAAAAGGGAGTTGTGGGTACTCTATAAATAGAGTTTTGTGCTTAGAGAAAGTGAGAATATAACCAAGGGGTAGTAACATCCTAGAGAGTTGAGAGAGGTTGTAATTGGGTCTTGGGTTATTGTGTGAGGGAACGTTTTTCATATTTTATTCCGTGTAAAAGTTGTACCGTTGAGATTAATATATTGAAGTTGATTTTGTGGATTAGGTCATTGAGGACCAAACCACGTTAAATATTGTGTTGTTTTTCTTTCTTATGTATTATTGTTTATTTTGTGTGACTTAATTCCCAATAGAAACTATGTCGTTTTCCAATTGGCCAAAAATACTTAGCGTCCGCAGTTTAATATTGCGGATGGAGACTTTTATAAGGAGAGATATTTGGTCATTTGTCTCGTTCGCAGTATTAAACTGCAGAATACTGAAAACTAAATTGCGGACGTGAGCTCTATTAAACCGTTCGATCTTAACATGAAGGGTCATGATGTGTTGTAGGGCTAAACTCTTTTTTACAACGTTAGCTATGGATCGGTCCCCATATATATATATATATATATATATATTTCAATTAATACAATAGAAAAGAAAAAACAGGAGAATGAACCAATTCAACCAACTTATGAGCAACCATATTAATTACCCTCTCTTGTCATATTAAAAAATTAATTGTCTAAAAGATCTCCTCAACTGTAGGTAATGATATAAGACGATCATATAAGACATACTTAAGTTAGAGTTGAAGCTCAATATGGTTACAGATGTTAGTTCAAATATATAGTTTTCAAGTCCATTATAATTATAATTGACTGATGTGTAGGATAGTTTATTATTATAATAAATTTAAGCAATTAGTTTAAGTGATCTTAAAGACAACTCAACATAGTTCTAGACTAATTGTCCTATGAGTATATAGGGTAATTTATTTTTTGCAATGAATTTAAATAATTTGCTTAAGTGGTCCTACTCATTCAATATGACTGGGGCATGGTAACATACTAACATCAAAACAACTACTTTTCTACTTTGGAATGTTACAGTAAAATAATAGATTTTTTTATAGTAACTTTAGAAGTAAAAATAACTTGAGATCAACTTATTATTTACGTGAGAATCTTTTAAAATATCAATTTTATTTATAGAAATATCAATCCCAGACAAGACAAAAAAAAGGTAAGAAGAAAACCGAAGTAAAATTAGGGCCCCAATTAGGTAATCGGAAATTGATATTTCCACAACACTTTTTGATATTTTCATATAAAAAATATCGCTATAGATATATAACGACGATGAAAACTGTCGTTATAGGATCTATAACGACGTTTTTCAAATAAAAATATTATTTTTTATTATGGATTTATCAGTTTCCTAAGTAATATTACTATCTTTTTTCCCAAATGCCTAAAAAGAAATAAATTAGGTAAAATTACTGTAGGGCCTGAATCATTGACATTTAACCTGTCATATAAAAGTGTTAAGTTTGATTAGATGAAATCATAATTTTGTATCCAACTCACAATCACTAAGCACAATCACAAAGCCTTCTTCTACTCTACTTTATTAATCTTGTGAGCAGTTCATTTAACTGAGTTTGGATGAATTCCTGCAGACTGCAGTGAGGATAATGATTGCGCATGTTACTGAATCTTTGTAACAAAAACTTATAAAATAATTTTGATTGGGTTATTAGGTGTTAAGTAATTATATGAATTATGATTCTAGGTAAGATTTGAACCAACAAATATGAAAAAGAAATGAAACGAAACGAACGAATGATTAATTATATACAAATCAAGAAAATCAATTTTTATTACTTACCTGGTCACCATCCTTTTCATTAATTCTACCTGTGAATGTGTGATACTTAAACACCCTCAGAAATTTATTATACAAAGAATGTGTCATCTTCTACTTAACAGTTACACATGGATACAACCGGATGGGACATAGTTTCTTCATAAATGAAAAGGATATAAAGAAAACTAAGGCAGGTAAATTGCAGAAGCTTGAAAAAAAAAGGATAAAAAAAACTGGTCTTACCATATTAAATGGAATTGGTTATCTTTTTAGAGGACCCCTAGCTGACACTAGTCTTATAAAAACTCCATGATAATTAGACATAAATATTTTATAATTTTATCTATTTATATTTTGACCATTTAATTATCATATGTAGAAGAGCTCCTAGTCTTATCACTCTCTTAGAAACTTAATTATGAATTTAAATCAAAGGCTACTTTATTTGGTTATAAGGCAAGTGAATGATGGCTTCTCTATGTGATAATTGATGTGACATGCACCAACACTTTAGAATACAATTTTTTTTATACCCTTTTTCAAAAATCTTCTTAGTGCAAGTCAACTTGAACTCATGTTATGAAATCTACTTTGCTAACATTCGAAATGATTTCCATGAGAGGACATAACAATGCTCTTTTAGAATAGGATTTGATAAATGGTTTAAATTTGCATAGAATTTTTTTTTATTTTTAGGCATAATAACATGTCGTAGACTCACTTAAAAGTAACTTTTAATCATTGTTTCAGTGTAGTATGACAAAACTTAATCCAACAAATTAATGAAACTCACTTTGAAATGAAGGTATCATTTTATTTTGGAGTCAAAAAACATTCCTCAATGTCCTTATCAGGGAGGTACAGGGTTCAAATTTTGTTAGAGATTTATTTAATAACCCTACAAAAAGTTCAATTCTCAAAGGGTTTAGGTTAAGTTCTATGTTCTTGTTTGTCATTGGTTTCTGAGGCGTTGGCTGCCTTTGAAAATTAAAAAGTACATAAAAATCTTGTTCGTCACCATGTAATTTATTCCAAACCTTGTGTTCAACTTTCCACTACAACAAAAAAACTTAATTTCGACGGAATATTTCTTCGGAAATAAACTAATTCCGCCAGAATTAACTTATTTCCGAGGGAAATATTCGGTCGAAAATTTGGTCGTATATATAGGCGTCGGAGTTAACGTCGGTCGAAACTTTCGTCGGAGATAATTACTTTTGATGGAAATATATCTAACTAAATATTCATCGAAAATTCAATATAGTCGACGAAAAGCTTTCGACAGAATTAATTCGTCAAATATAAAATGTAGGTAATTCCAACGGAACCTTCCCTTGGAAATAAGTTAATTCCAACGGAAAATAGGATTTTTTTAAAAAACTATAAGACGCTAATATCGACGGAATTTTCGTCGAAATAAGCTAATTCCGACGGCAAATATGTTTTTTAAAAAAATCTACTAAACACTAATATCGACGGATTTTTCGTCGGAAATTCCTTATTCCGTCGAAAATAATATTTTTTTTAAATAATATTTTTAAAATTGCAATTTCCAGGTTTTTAAACCCATTTTTGTACCTGTAACCTGCAACCTGCTTTATCCAAACTCAGATAGACAATAATATATTTCAAATTCAACATTGCGCTAAAAACCTATTTTATCTCATCATCAACAACATAACTAAGCTAACAATTACAAATATAAGCTAACAATTACAAATGATCTACTAACTCATCAACCATTACAAATATAAGCTAATATTACATAAATTATACAGTATGATCATTTACAAAACTCGTACAGACTCAACTAGACTACAATATGTACAAATGATCTACAATTTAATAAATAAAATGAATATAAATGAACTATAAACTAGTATGAGGATCATCATCTGGAGGGAGTGGACGTGGACGACGATGCTGCTTTGGTGTATGAAAATCAGCGTCGTCGTCACCTGGTCACCATCGCCATCAGTCATCACCAGTCCATTCGCCATCGCCACCCCGTTGATACAATTAAAAATAAAAATCATTAGTCCATATATATGTGAGAATTAAAGAGAGGCTGTTAAATGAGAATAACATAACATGCAGAATACCTGAGTAGTCGGGGATTGACGAATAGCCTGCTCTAGGAGGGTAACCACCATCCGGAGCATTTCGTCGCAAAACGCGGTGAACTGCTCCTGCGGTAATCCCGTACTCTCTGCGGTGGCCCCTGCTAGAACCTCCTAAGTGAGTAGGTGAAGACGAGAACTGCTAGGCAATTGCTGACAAAAAAAATTTGGATCTGTATGGAACCTTTCCGACACTGCCGCTATTAGCCTGGAATAACTCATCGTCCAAGTCATCACCCATATGAGATGGTCCAACAGGTTCTCTCGAACGTTGGCGCTGGCTAGAGCCTGCGAAAATATACATAACATTACTAATAATAATTATATTATGTGATAAATTATGATAATTCCGTGAAATATAAAAAATATTATTACCTCTAGGTAGTGTATATGCGGGTATCATCGGCAGGTCCAGCACTCAATACCTGTCGGTATTGCTAGTAGGGTGATCCTGAGACGCAACTCATAGTCTCAGTTCCTTATCCCGAGATAATACAATCTCGGGAGGGGGGATGGTGGAATCTAATGGCTCAGAACCCCCCTACACTACAACAAAACAGGCTATCTGCGACCGCATATCAGCGACCGCAGGTGGTCGCAGATAACTATCAGCGACCGAAGGTCGTCGCTGATACTGGTCGTAGTATATCTAGTTGCTACAAGTCAATTGGCGACCACTTTCAGCGTCCGCATTATCAGCGACAGATATTAGCGACCAACCCGGTCGCCAAATTATGTCAGGCCGCGTCAGCCTCTGTCTTGACGTGGATCCACATGTCAGCGACCAGTATTAGCGACCAGCTTGCAGTCGCCTTTAACAGCGACCAGTATTATCGATCCGCAGGAGGTCGCTACCCGGGAAAATGCCATTTCGGTCGCAGATATGTAATAGCGACCGTACACGGTCGCTGATAGTACTGTTAAAAAAAGGTATATTTTGTACCTTCTTATATCCCAAAAAAGTTAACCTGTTTTGTACCTGTTCCAACTCACAACAATTATATACAATCTAAATCATTCCATTCATTCATTCAGTACGCCACTGAATGACAATTACATTCATTCATTCATAATAAAACCAACACAAAGACAATTACATTCAAATTCAAATCAGTGAATATAAAACGCTCGTACATTCATTCATTCAGTTAAAAAATAATCAATATATACAATGTAGAATATAATCTGAGAAATTATGAGAATACAAATGTCTGGGCCGCATCAAATATCGATCGACAGAATGAGGCTGTAACAAATTAAAGAAGAAAACACGTTAAACATATATGAAAAACAAAAAACGACCCTAGCCTTTCTAATGTATTACAATAACATAAAACCTAAACAATGACAAGATTACCTCATATATCCTGATGCTTTGCTGCTCTAGCCACTGCCTCTGTTAGATCCTCAGGACTCAGGGAGTGCAGATGTCCACCTAGTGTAAGGAGAAGATTTCGATCTTGACATATTGCTCTCACACAGTCAGCAGGAGTGTGTGGCGTCGGATGGCACGAGGACTGAGTAGACTGAGTAGTAGAGCTGCCCGTGCCGTTGATAGTCGGTCGTTGTCCTTGTCCTTTGACGTAGTTTTTCTTCACAACTGACTGCCCTCTCCCACAATTCTTGATCAATCGACGGCCACGGGGTGCCTTCAGGATAACGCTCGTTCATTAGGCTCTTATAAGTGTCTTGTCAGCATACAAATAATCAAATTGTTAAAAATAAATATAAAATGCTTAAGAATTAATTAATGACGGAAATATAAAGTTATAAAAAATAAATTACCGCTATCTGCACAGCCTCAGGCAAACCATCGCGGGTGGCCACGTACACATCCAACCAATGAATGGGCTCACCCTGAGACTGAGTCTCCTATATAAAACATGCTTGTATATTAATATATAAACATGTGATATAATGTATATATAATGATTGACATTTTCAAAATACGTACCCGTGTAGCAATATGTTGCAGCTGTGAAATACTGCCGCCCCTATACGTGCCTTTTGCCTTGGCGCCTTCAGGTACACCTGAGGCTCTATTAGCGGTAGCAGTCTTGCATCTCTTCACCCAGGCCTCATCTCGCCACACCTTACACATCCCTGCCCATATGTCAGGCGCACACCACCAGGGGCTATACACGTGCATGTGTTGCTCACCCTCCCCTAGATGGTCGACCGATGCATTATTCAAGGCTTTTATTCGTTTCTTGTTCAGGTTATCCTTTGTTCGGAAGGCGCACTTTTACCAGAATAATGTCTGTATTATTGATGCATGTGCGTCGTCCCATTTATACCTCTTCTGTAAATAAACAACAATAAAAATATTATGGATGATGATATATAATCCAAAATAATATATACATATTAATTATATTATCTGTCAAAATTAAATAAAATATACCTAGGAATTCAGCCCAAACTACATCCTTATGGGCTAGAGGTGTGGCCGCCCACGTAATCACTGGCGTAGGCCAATTTTGTAAGTATAACTGTGAAATGCACTTCACAATCTTGGTATCTTGAAAATCCCTACAATATAAACAATTAATATACAAACCAAAAAAATATTAGTATATAACTACAACATTAATGATCTTATTATAAA
The DNA here is from genome assembly GCA_020205555.1 of Panax stipuleanatus. Taxonomy (NCBI): domain Eukaryota; kingdom Viridiplantae; phylum Streptophyta; class Magnoliopsida; order Apiales; family Araliaceae; genus Panax; species Panax stipuleanatus. Next base: position 127,495,984 of record CM035124.1, read on the forward strand.
ATAATTATATATGAAATAGATAGATAACGTACGTGATGTCCGGAGGAGGTCTGATCTATATAAGTGTCCTGTCATCCGGATTACTCGGGGCCTTCGGGACCTGATTAGGTCCTCGACCCAAGCCACGCTTTTTCAGCGGGGCTTCAGAAGTCATCTATACATACAAAATTAACGGATGTTAGTAGGAGTTATATGATATATTAACATATACCTTGAATAAAAGGACAATAATGACAGATAATTGTATGAATTAGTTAACAACGACACCTATGAATGAAAGGAACAATGGAGGTGAGTGTATATATGTAATTGTATGTAAAACCTTGCATAAAAGGACAATAATGACAAATAATTGAATGAACTAGTTAACTACGACAACTATAAATGAAAGGTACAACTGCGGTAAAGTGTATATATGTAATTGTATGTAATACCTTGCATAAAAGGACAATAATGACAAATAATTATTTGCGTAAGTTAGACATTGTATATAATGTATATATATGTAATCGTATATGTATTAAATGTATATATATATATATATATATATATATATATATATATATATATATATATATATATATATATATATATATATATATATATATATGTAATTGTATGTAATACAAGTAAAACTAAAAATACATTTCTCACCCTAATCGCTATCTGAGGCAGAATCATTTTGTATACGTATTGGAGATTCATAACCATCGTTTTCTTCATATTCAGTGTCAGTGTCAGTGTCAGTCAATAACTCTTCCTCCTCAGTATCAATGTCATCTGGCACATGTACTGACTCAGGATCCAGTTCATCAGGTTCATCTCCAACCTCTGACTGGATTACTTCATTGTTGTCCTCCACATTTATTATCGGAGGTCTATAAAGCATCTCCTCTTGGTAGAACTCTCCGTCTGCTAATTGGACACGATTTCGCGTGGGAGTATAAATTACAACTTGCCAATCTGTAGGCGGTCTATCCTTTTTTCTAACAGCACTAGGAGTGTAATATACTTGTACTATTTGAGTTGGCAACACAAACGGTTCGTGGGCGTACGCAGACCTATGGAGGTCAATATCGACGATTCCATGTCTGTCAACACGTATTCCATTTTTCTGAATCAAACCAACGACACTTGTACAAATTAATCTGACCCCCGTAAGTGCCCTTGTACGACAACTCTATGATTTCCTCCAACTCTCCATAAATGGCACGACCAAGCTCATTGTAACAATCTCCTTGGACACAAACTCCAGTGTTCGTTGTTCTTTTACCGCGAGCATATGTCTTTGTATGAAATTCACAGCCATTTATTTTGTAACCATTGCGGCTGACTTGGTCCCTGTCTGGGCCCATAGCTAGGACTTGTATATTTGGAGGAATGATTCCCACATTAAGAGCCTACAAAAATGAATTTAAATTAAATGAATTCATAAATTACTATTATATATGTCGTGCTTAATTAACTTCACTTACTTTGTCCTTTAGCCAAAGTGCAATTTTTTTATCTCGATTGACATGAATATCTTTATCAGTGATGCCTGGCTGATTTGCTTTTAACTCGTCATCGTATGATCTATACAATTTTATAAACATTAGCATATTGGAATGTATGAGATTAATTTTAAAAACGTTAACATATTGGAATGTATACCTCATAAATTTGTCAATCTCCTCGCAATTGAGAAGAATGTAAGTATCTGCAGCATCTAATTCTTGCTCAGAGAGAAATATGCGCTTCCCTTTTCCATAAGCACGTCCCGGTAGACCAAATACAGAAAGCCGACCATTTAGTTCAACATTGCCCCCATGATCATGTCTCGGGACTCGATTGGCCTTTGTCAAGACTTCGTCGGGAAAATAGTCTGAGACAAACGTAGATATCTCCTCGAAACTATATGCCTCACATATCGACTGCTCGACGTAAGCTCTATTCTTCACCTTCCTCTTAAGGTTCCCCATCATCCTCTCGAAAGGGTACATCCATCTATATTGAATTGGACTACCAACACGAGCTTCATAGGGTAGATGGATTTGCAAATGCTCTATGGAGTCAAAAAAACCAGATGGGAATATCTTTTCAAGCTTACACGTGATCTCAATGATGTTCTTCTCAAGTACAGACATGTCCTTCTCATTTAACGTTTTTGAACATATGTCTCTGAAGAAACGACTAGTTCAGTCAAAGCATCCCATATTGGTTTATCAAGCAAATCCCGAAATGTTATAGGCATGAGTCTCTCCATGAACACATGGCAGTCATGACTCTTCATCCCTTGTAATTTCCCACCCGTGACACTCCTTGCAATGTTTGAGGCATATCCATCTGGTAGTTTCAGAGTCTTAATCCATGTGCACACATCTTCAACTTGCTTTTTGGATAATGTATATCTTGCATGCGGTTTGACCATCTGACCGTGAGGAGATTCATAAAGTTCTAATCCAGGACGTTTATAAATAACTTTCATGTCCAACCGTGCCTTATCATTATCTTTTGTCTTGCCCGGAACATTCATCACGGTGTTAAACACATTGTCAAATACATTCTTCTCAATATGCATCACATCTATATTATGACGAATCAAATTTGTAGACCAATAAGGCAGTTCCCAAAAGATGCTTCTCCGAACCCAATTATGAGACTCGCCAAACCCATTGATTATGTTTGAGGCAACAATCTTACTGAATGGAATGACCGAAAATCTCATCACACGGCCACGCATCTCCTTCCCCGACAATCGCGGTGCAGGCATATCATTATCTACTTTCCCTTTCTTGAAGTGTTCTCTATTTCTTCGAAATGGGTGGTCTACTGGCAAGAAACGACGATGACAGTCAAACCAGCAAGGCTTTCAACCTTTTGATAGATTGAAAGACTTTGTATACTCCATACAATACGGACAAGTCAACTTTCCGTGTGTACTCCATCCAGCTAACATACTATAGGCAGGGAAATCACTTATAGTCCACATAACTGCTGCCCTAAGGTTGAAATTTGTTTTTGTGGAAACATCCCAAGTATGTACTCCATTCTCCCACAATACCTTCAACTCGTCTATAAGAGGTCTCAAGTAAACATCTAGGTTCTTTCCAGGACTCTTGGGACCAGGAATCAAGAATGAAAGAAATAAGTATGGTTGTTTCATACACATCCAAGGAGGCAAATTGTACGGAGTAACAATCACAGGCCAGCAGGAGTACGGAACAGCTGAGTGGCCGAGCGGGTTGAATCCATCAGTGGACAAGCCAAGCCTCACATTTTTACGTTCCTAATGCAAACCCAGGATGTGCTAAGTTGAAATATTTCCAAGCCTGCCCATCTGCGGGATGGTTAAGTTCTCCATCTTTAGTTGGAGATTTCGCATGCCAAGTCATATGTTCAGCTATTCTTGAAGACATGTACAAACTTTTTAACCGATGCGTAATTAGAAAATACCTTAAAGTCTTAAAGGGTATACTTGTCTTTTTTTGTAGTCACACCCTCTTTATAATAAAACGTGCACCTTGTCTTTTGCTCATTTTCCTTATAAAATAACATGCAATCGTTCGGACATGCATCGATCTTTTGGTATCCAAGACCCAACTTCTTCACCATTTTCTTACAGTAGTAGTAGTTATCGGGTAATTTTTCATCGTCAAGTAACATACTCTTAATGGCCTTCAATAGCGACTCAAAACACTCATGGCTCATGTTGTGATCAGCCTTGATGTTAAGTAATGTCGCCACTGCAGACAATGTAGTGTGCTTGGTGCAACCATGCTACAACGGCTCGCTACCCTTGTCTAACAACTTAAAGAACGCTTTGGCATCAGAATTCATAGGTTGCTCTCTGCCTTGTTCCCAATCAAAATTTGACCCTGCAATATCATGAATCATGGCATTCATACGATGGGTACTGCTGCCCGGAGTGTGTACTTGTGCATAGCCACTATCTCTTCTCTGCCCATGTGCCCACCAGCATTCTTCATAATTTCTGATGAACCCAAAAATAAGTAAATAATAGTTTACTATGTCTCTGTCCATATAATTTTGATTTTTACACTTCAAACAAGGGCATCTTAGCTTGTTCTGATCATTCACACATTCCAGGTGACTATATGCATAATCCAGAAACACTTGACAACCAGTTCTAAATTCAGTTGTAGCCTTTATCTGGGAACTTGACTTTCGTTTTCTCATCCAACTACGATCTGAATAGAGGTCCATGATACCACGGTACCTATTTCAAATAAGAATTATTGTATCCCCTTGTTAGATATTTACAATTCAGTCCAATGTCATTTATGATGCATATAAATACATATTGATGTATCTTTATGTAAGCATATAACTTGAGCATACTTGTAAGCATATGACTTGAGCATACTTGTAAGCATATGATTAACATTTAAGCATACTTGTAAACATATGACTTGAGCATATACACGTATATAATTAACATTTCAACATACATGTAAGCTGTTATTGTTTGAGGGTGTTCAAACAACAACACAGCTCCAACCATACATGTTCAAACCATACTTCTCCCATCTTCAAGCTTCAAAGGAAACTAGTTGATTGGCGAAGCATTGAATTCTCTTGTCTGAATATTTTTGTCCTGGCTGGATTTATGATATAGCTGTAGAATCCTAACTTGATTAGTCATAGTTCTTCTATAGGATCATAGATTATTCTTGTTGACATAACCTTAGGCCCCTTGAACCTATAACATCTTCCCATTATAACAGTCCAACTAGATCAATTTCATTCTTGTTCTTTTTGTTTAGTGTTTAATTAATTTTACTTCCTAGATATCCCTTTATATTTGATACTAATAGTCTATGCTTTATATGTGAAGAAGAGGAGCTTACATAGAGAAGACTCGGTAAGGCAGTTCATCCGCGAAGCTCTATTCTTTTGGATGTCAGTCATTTTCTTATTCTTTTTTGAAGCAAGTTTGTAGTGGGTTATATTAAGATTGTGTTTTGTACCTGAAAGTATTAGGCACTATGTTCTAGCTGTTCTGTTATGCAAGATGTCCCATGAACTAATTGTTGGTATATTTTGGACAAACTTTGTGGTTGATGGATTCTGAACCAGCAGTTAATGGATTCAGTCTAATAGATGGGGTTCAAACACAACACCATATGATAATTGACAAAGTACGAAACTTACTTGCTTGTTTGATAACTATTCCCTGTTTTATTTGGAATTTTTAGAATTTGGATTAAGTGGGGTTCAAACACAACACCATATTATATTAGTTTAATATAATATTTTACTATATTATATTATATTATATTATATTATAATAATATATTTTATATTATTTAAGTTTAATATTCTATTTATATGATATTATAATTTAATTTAATTATATATTTAATATATATTATATGTCAAATATTAAATGTTACTAAATTTAGTATGAGAGAAACTAAGTAATTCATGTGTCAAATATTATATCATGTTATTTTAATTTAATTTTTATTTATTTATTAGTTGAAAACTAAGTAAATGGTAACATAGTAATGTTACAAAGAATACATATATAGTATACATTACCCAAATTAAACCTAATTACCCAAATTAAATCTAATTATCCAAATTAAACCTAATTAAGGGTTCTTAAACATAGAGTATACATACACCAAATTAATCAAATTTATATATATATATATATATATATATATAATATTCATAGCAACAAATCAATATAATAACATATATATATATATGTATACATTACCCAAATTAATCATTCATTGTATAACAAAATCATTCATTATATAACTAATATATACCTAAGTATCGATGGCAGTAGCAGAGGGCGGTGGAGGTGAGGCGGTAGCAACGGGCGGCATAAACTTTTCTTCCTCTTCTCCCTATTCTTCTCCCCCTTCTCCCTCTTCTCGCCTTATCTGTCTCCCTCTTTTTCTTACTGTTTCGCGTCTGTTGTCCAGACCTGTTGCTGAGAACATTTAAAAGGATCAGCGACCGCCTGCGGTCGCTAGTTTTTAATGACGTGGATATACCAGCGACCGTATGCCAACGCTGTAACTCCGTGATCGCTGAAGAAAAGCCCGCAAGCAATTCAGGCCAATTTTTAGGCTGCAAAAACACACCTGCGACCGAATAGTGACCGCATGCAGTCGCAGATAGTAACTAGCGACCAGATTACAGGACGGTCGCCAAAGGCGGTCGCTGATTCCACTACTAGCGACCGGATGGTGCGGTCTCTGATACCTTTGGTCGCTGATAGCCTCTTTTCTTGTAGTGCTAACAGCCTCCAACTCAGCTATATGCTGGTCCCGAAGCTTCTGAAATCGGTCTTATAATTTATTTTGTATACGTGAGTTAATTATATCATTTTATGAACGAGTGAATATTAATAATTACTAAAAAGTAAGATTAGTTTTACCCGTATAGCTAATGCTGCCTGAGACAATGCACGCTCCTCCTTAGGCGCGTGGGCTCTATCCCAGAACTCTAACATGGTCGGAGCTCGGCCCAAGGTCCTCCCCAAGGCCTAATAAATACATTCATAAAATAGTTATTAAGTATTTATGTGAGAATTTTATAACTAAACAACTAAATACACTACACTTATCGACTTCGCCTCCTCGAAAGACTGCGAGCCAGTCGTGTGTACTATGTGGAGTTAGCCACGGTTCTTCTTTGTCTGTTCAGACTTCTTCTTGAAGTCATCAACGTCCTAATGCACACACATAGCCTGCGATGCTAAATCAGAGACTATGCGGGGCTAGTGATCTCTGATTGTGATTCAGGGCTGCCCTCTGTCGCATCTCATACAGCTAGCCAGAGTAATTCTTAGCGACATGTGCAATAATCACATCGTCACCGGCTGCTTGAGAGATGTCCTCGTCATATCTATAATAAGTCTATAACAAAAGTTTAAAAGTTAGGAACAATTAATTTCTTAGGCAACAACTATGTACTAATATATAACTGAATAATATAAACTTATTAACTTATGTGAAACTCCCGCAAGATAGTCTGTATAAATAAGGCATCGTACTGCACGTACTGGCTGTAGCGCATGCACCTGGTCGGGAAGTGCGTCGAGCAGATAACGTGTAAGGTGTGTTTAGCGACCGAGTTAGTATACTACAGTAAAAATATAACAATATGTGTTACGTTAATTATGTTATGCAATAAATTATATAAATTAAAATTGTTATTGTAACGATGGATTAACACTTATTGTCCAGACTCGACATCCATCGGGACTGTATGTGGAACTGTCGGTGGACAACCAAAGATACCGAGGTTAGCCCCTCGATGTCGTCGACGAGGCGCATCTGTAATTATTAAAAAAATTGAGTCAATAAACATAAACTAATGCAGGTTGAGATATATTTAAATCCTAGTTCAGACAATTTACTAGCTCCTAAATACGAGCCTCCATCACGGCTAGCATCTCCCGATCCGAATCTCCCACCATCGCGATGACCTCTACCGCTATGTCTAGCCATAAATATGCTACTGGAATAACCAAAATAACGGATATGAATTTGAATGTAAATTATTTAAATATATATATATATATATATATATATATTACTTTTGCATTATTTACTGATTTGAAATAAGTTTAGATTACGTACGTCATCAAACCCGTCAGATTCAATATCGATATCATTCTCGGATTCTGTATCTTCCTCATCATCAATTTTGATATCAGTTATGTCGTCGTTATCAATCTCAACAACTACGTAGTCATTCACGACGACGTCTTCCTCAACATCCTCATCGTCAAATACGTCAACCACATCATTTGTCATCACATCTTCATCATTTAACCTTACCTGCCTGGGATTGCTAACATCTTCTTACAACGCCTTATCCATCCCAAACATATTAGCACCATCAAATGTACGTGTTTTAGTTGTGACAACTCTATACCAGGGGCTTCTACTATTTACGGCATTAGGAGCATAATACACTTGAGTCACTTGACTGGCTAACACGAATACGTCATTAGATCTTAGTACCGACTTGATATCTACTGTGACGATTCTATTACGATCAACTTTAACACCATTTTCAGTATCAAACCAGCTACACTTAAATGTAACTACCTTTTTACCCCCGTGATAATTGAGAACAATCACATCCTGTAAACGTGCATAATAATTGGAATCGAAAACATGGTAACCGCTTCCCAACATAACAACTCCAAAATTGAATGATGCGAGTTCATTCAAGTTATAGACCTTAAATCTGTACCCATTCACAATGCAACCGGGAAAAGAACTAACAATTTTGTAAGGTGCTCGGATGACATCTATAAAACGCTCAAAAATATTCTCTTCTTCAGTCTTTTTCTTAAACCACTATTGGAAATTAGCAGTAGTGTAGTGAAGGCTTCCAACTCTGCTGCATTTAAAGTCGGGTTAGAAGCATACGCTTCCTCTTCGAATGAACTGAAATAATAAAAAAATGGTTTAATATATAGATGATTACACTTATAAATTATACTTATAATTATATTATATGCAACAAATAATAATTCATACCTGATATATGATGATACTTCAGGCATATTTAGAAGCACGTATGTAGATACAATCTTCAAATCTTTGTCGCTTAAGTAAGTCATCGTCTCATGACCAAATGGCTTAGCCGGATATGTGAATACATCTAACTCATCATCAGTATGAGATTGGGGACCGACGACCTCATTCATACTTAAACGGTTGTGCTTCGTTGAGACAACATCATCAAAATATAATGAGTAGAATTTGACAAACTCTTCCTCCGTACAACGTTCAACAATAGAACCCTCTACATGAGCTTTGTTCTTGACTTTCTATTTTAATCGACGCATATACCTAAAATACGTTCCAAAGATATGACTATTATTAATATGATCAGCAGAATGCAATATGAGTATTATTAATATGATCAGCAGAATGCAATTTATAGATTATATTACCTCTCAAAAGGATACATCCACCGATATTGCACCAGTCCACCAAGTTTGAGTTCATACTGTAGATGAATAGGCGGATGTTCCATCGAGTCAAAGAATCCTGGAGGGAAGACCATTTCGAGCTTGCAAATGGTAAACAAAATATTGTTCTCCATCTGCTCCACATCACTGTACTTTAGTACAGTTTAGCATAGATCCTGAAAGAAATTTTAAAGTTCGGTCAATGTATCAATAACTTTTCTGGGTAACATCTCACGAAATGCAATTGAAATTAACTTCTGCATGAATACATGACAATCGTGACTCTTGAACCTATTAATTTTCAACTGCTCAGCCTTACTGCAACGTGATATGTTAGACACATATCCATCTGGAAGCTTCAACCCACTAACCCACTTGCACACCTCTTAAATTTGTTGCTTAGTAAGACAAAATGGAGCTTTAGGTTTCGTATTGCTAGGGCGAAGCCACAATTTTCGGCATGATGGTCAGTGCCTCCAAATTTTTTTGTGCATTGTTATTGTCTTTTGTTTTACGACTCGCATCTAACACGGTGTAAAACAAGTTCTCAAAAACATTTTTTTCTGTATGCATGACATCTATACAATGATGAACTGAAAGTGTGACCTAATACGACAACTCAAACCATATGGGAGAGTGTGTCCAATTAAGAGTCTTCCCGTACTTGACTGCTCTCAATTTACTTTGCTTCTTCATTGGCGGTGGAAATGACAGATCGTTCAGCTAGCCCAAGACCTCATTGCCTGATAGTCGACCAACAACCCCCTTTTTCTCTATTTTTCTGTTGAACTGTGCTGACATCTTTCTGTAATTATGATCAACAAGCAAGAATCTACGAGCGAGCTGTTCCAAAGAAACTATATTTTCGCCCATGCTGTAACTGATTGCCTTGCACATCCTCCACACACATTGGATATAACAGCTTCCCGTGTGTTGACCAACCACTAATCATTACAAGAGCTGGAAAGTCAATGATAGTCCACAACAAGACTGCCTTCATCAAAAAATTCTCGCCAATCGATTTATCATACGTCTGGACCCCCGTCTCCCCACAACATCTTTAGTTCATCGACTAATGGCCTGAGGTATACGTTAATGTCTTTTGTAGGACTCTTATCCCTCGGTATGAGTACAGTCAAGAACAAATACGGATCTGTCATTCACATTGATGGTGGAGGACTATAAGCTACCATAATGACTGGCCAAACAGAGTAAGGCTGACTAAAATTATTTAAAGGGCAAAATTCATCCGTAGTCATGCCGAGCCTCACATTCCTGAATTCCTCAGTAAACTATGGAAAATTTTCATCAAATCTCTTCTATTCATCTCTATCTGCAGGGTGAGTCAGCTGACCAGGCACGACATCCTTTATTCTATGCCAACTCATATGCTGAGTCGTATGGGATGACATGAATAGCCGTTGAAGCCTCGACGTAAGAGGAAAGTACCGTAAGATCTTCTTGGAGACATGTTTCTCCTTCCCCCCACGTTTTGTCACTTTGTATTGAGGCTAGTTGCATATATCAAACTATCCCTTATCTCTGTCCGCCCATAGTATAACATGCAATCTTACTCACAAGCATCGATCTTATGATACCCCATATTCAACCCATTGACCATCTTCTTCACTTCTTAATAATTCGTGGGCATAGTATGATCCTTGGGTAAGAACTCGCTAATAAGAGTAAGCAAATCATTGAAACATCTCTCACTACAGTCATGCTCATTCTTGAAGTGTAAGAGCTTTGTTAGTGCAGATAGCCTGATGTGCTTATCATTTCCAGGATACAGCGGGACCCCCGATTCAGATAGCAACTTGTAAAAGGTAACAATTGTATCATTTGGCACTTGCTGAGCACTGCTTGATGAATATTCATTTTGAAAGTATTGTGCACACAAACCAATCATGTTTGATGATAAAGCATATACTTTGTAACAATCTTATTCATTTATTAAAAAATTGTTATTTAATTAAAGATATTTATTTATCTACATGATGCTGTTTTTATAATATGTGATAAACCCATAGTTTTAAGCAATGCTTTTAGAATCATGATGATGATCATGCTAATGAGATCTAAATTCTTAGATAGCTTAAAACTAAAATAGTTCCCAATCGTTGGATTACTAAAAAGAGGATTAGTGAATCCGGATAGATTGGTACATACGTCCAGATAGATTGGTACATACGTTGCTTGCTCATTGGATGAGGATGATCGATCTCATAATCATTTGTGTGGAGACACTAAAGTAAATATGTAGGTGCTTATTGGAGAATAAGTACACTGAACGTGGCTCGCTAAAGAATACCTAATGGAGTTTTACTTGTCTATCAATAGGAATTCCTTAAGTGATAGTAGTAAAAATAATCCTTAAACTTGAGATCATCATAGTATCTTGTATATGATGAGTTATACTTTGACATGTCCCTTAAGACCCTAAGAGTATATCAAAGGGTATGCTTAGGTATAATAATTTATACATGTAGATAATGAATGATCAATAAAGAATCTACCGCTTCTAGTAAAAGAAGAGAATGTCCTATGTGATTAGATAAATGATAATCCAGTAGTCCTTGGCCAAGAAGAACCAAGTCTTACTGGTGGATGATTCTTCCAAGAAAAGGAAGAGGCCCAAGGTATTTTCTGAAGAAAAAAAATCCAAGAAGGCTAAGGGCAAGGCGAAGAACAAGGATCAAAAGAAACCTGATCCAGCTAGCAAAGGAATGTGCTTCCATTGCAACAAACTGGATCACTGGAAGAGGAACTGCGAGAAGTTTCTCGCAGAGAAGAAGCTTGGAGAAGCTTCGACTTTCAATCATGGTTTGTTCTTGATTGATATTAATTTTTCTAAAAGTTAAAATTCTACTTGGGTATTAGATACCGGCTGTGGTTCTCACATATGTAATACTATGCAGGGACTAGTCAGAAGTAGAAAGCTGAGCAAGAATGAATTCGTCCTACGAGTGGGAAATGGAGCAAAGGTTACTGCATTAGCTTTAAGGACTTATTATTTAGCACTGCCTACGGGCAAATTCATTAGCTTGAATAATTGTTATTTTGTTCCATAACTTATTAGAAACATTATTTTAATTTCTGTATTGGATATAGACGGCTTTGATATTATAATAAAGAACAATAATTGTTCTATTTATAATAAGAATGTTTTATATGGTGTTGGAATATTACTGAATGGACTTTACGTACTTGACTTGCATGAAAATATACTTCAAATTGAACAAACTAAGAAAAGGAAAAGAGATGATATTAATTATACCTTTATGTGGCACTGTAGACTCGTTCATATTAATGAAAAAATTATCCAAGTTGCATAAAGATGAGCTCTTAGAGTTATATGATTATGAATCATATCCAACTTGTGAATCTTGATGGGTAAGATGACTAAATCTCCTTTTAATAAAAAGGAGAAAGAGTTACAGAGCTATTAGCGTTGGTACGCACAGACGTTTGTGGACCTATGATAACAAATGCACGAGGAGGGTATTCTTATTTTATTACATTCACTGATGATCGTTCAAGATTTGGATATGTGTATTTAATGAAATACAAATCTGAATCGTTTGAAAAGTTTAAAGAATTCAGAAGTGAAGTAGAGAAACAAACTGACAAGAGTATTAAGATCCATCGATTGGATCGAGGCGGTGAATACTTAAGCGGTGAGTTTCTCAATTGTCTCAAAGAAAATGGTATAATCTCACAATGGACTAAACCAGGAACACCACAGTTGAATGGTGTATCTGAAAGGAAAAATCGAACATTGTTGGACATGGTTCGTTCCATAATAATTTTTTACCGATCTTCCAATTTTCTTCTGGGGTTATGCTCTAAAATCGGCTGCATAATTATTTAAACAAGGTACCTACCAAATCCGTCCCAAAGACTCCATATAAGATATGGACAGGGAGGGAACCAAATCTTAAGTACGTTAAGACTTGGGGTTGTCCAGCTTATGTCAAAAATTTTGAGAATGATAAGCTGTAGACTAGATCCGACAAATATAGATTTGTGGGATACCCTAAAGAAACATCATGGTATTATTTCTATCATCCAACCGATCAAAAGGTGTTTGTTGCGAAATATGCTGCCTTCTTGGAAAAAGAGTTTATCCTTGAAGGGGTTTGTGGGAGTAAGATATATCTTGAAGAAATTCAAGAACCACAAATTACTACGGATCAAAGTCAAGTACCTGACCAAGTGGAGGAACCTACTATAACACACCCTATTCATAAATCTAGGAGAGTACCGAAGATACCTAACATGTATGGATTTGTCATAGAGGATGACGATGAGGTACGCATCATATATGATGATGATCATTTGAATTACGAACAGGCTATGAGTAGCAAAGACTTAGAGAAATGGCTAGAAGCCATGAAATCCGATATGAACTCCATGTATGAGAACAAAGTATGGACTTTGGTTTCATCACCTGAGGGAATTAAGCCTATTGGGTGCAAATGGGTCCTTAAGAAAAGACTAGAGCGGATGGCAAGGTAGAGACCTATAAGGCCAGACTGGTTGCAAAAAGATTTTAACAAAGGCAATGAATTGACTATGATGAAACCTTTTCACCAGTAGCTATGCTCAAGTTCATTCGAATTTTTCTTGCGATTGCAGCTTATAACAACTACGAGATCTAGCAAATGGACGTGAAAACGGCCTTCCTCAATGGAAAACTTGAGGAGGATGTGTATATGGCACAACCAGAGGGTTTTGTTTCAATGGCTGGAAAAAATCAAGCTTGTAAGCTATAACAATCCATTTATGGATTGAAACAAGCTTCTCGAAGGTGGAACATCCATTTTGATGAGACAATCAAAGAGTTTGATTTTATTAAAAATGAGGATGAACCATGTGTGTACAAAAAGGTTAGTAGGAGTGTTTTATCATTCATTGTATTATATGTTGATGATATATTATTGATAGGGAATAATATTCCTATGTTACAGTGGATTAAATTTGGTTAGCTAAACACTTCTCCATGAAGGACTTGGGAGAAACATCCTATATTTTGGGGATAAAGATCTATAGAGTTAGATCTAAAAGGATGCTTGGCTTGTCCCAAGGAACGTACATTGACACGATGCTAAAGAGGTTTAGTATGGAAGATTCCAAGAGAGGTCTCATACCGATGAGCCATTGAATACATCTCTCCAAAAAACAGGCCCCAAAGACACCTAAGGAGAGAGACCGTATGAGTAAGATTACTTATGATTCAGCAATAGGATCTATCATGTACGGAATGATATGTATTAGACCGGATGTCGCTCATGCACTTAGTGTAACGAGCAGATATCAGTCGAATCCTAGAGAAGAACACTAGAAGGCAATGAAAAATATCTTAAAGTACTTAAGAAGAACTAATGATGTATTTCTTGTCTACGGTGGGTCTGAGTTGAAACTAGAGGGCTATACAGACTCAAGTTTTCAAACTGACCAAGATGACAGTAAATCCGTTTTGGGGTATGTATTTACCTTAAACGGTGGCGCAGTGAGTTGGAAGAGTTCCAAGCAACAAATTATTTCTGATTCAGTGACAGAGGCAGAGTACATAGCAAGCGAAGCTGCAAAGGAAGTTGTTTGGATGAAGAAGTTCATAACTGAACTTGGTGTGATTCCTAGCATTAGAGGAGCAGTACCTTTATTCTATGACAACATTGGAGCTGTTACACAGGCTAAAGAACCCAGGTCTCATCAGAAATCTAAACACGTGTTACGGTGGTTTAATTTGATTAGAGAGATCATTGAAAGAGGAGATGTCACCCTGGAGCGTGTGGACTCTCAAGACAACATAGTAGATCCATTTACTAAAGCTTTAACACAACAACAGTTTGATCGTCACTTAGAGAAGATGGGTATGAGATACCATGACGATTGGCTTTAGTGCAAGTGATAGATTGAAAGTAGTATGTACACAAGCCAATCATGTTTGATGATAAAGCATATACTTCGTAACAATCTTATTCATTTATTAATAAAATTATTATTTAATTAAAGACATTTATTTATCTACATGGTGCTATTTTTATAATATTTTATAAATCCATAGTTTTAAGCAATGCTTTTAGAATCATGATGATGATCATGCTAATGAGATCTAAATTCTTAGATAGCTTAAAACTAAAATACTTCTCAATCGTTGGATTACTAAAAAGAGGATTAGTGAATCCGGATAGATTGGTACATACGTTGCTTGTTCATTGGAAGAGAATGATCGATCTCATAATCATTTGTGTGGAGACACTAAAGCAAGTATGTAGGTGCTTATAGGAGAATAAGTACACTGAACGTGGCTCGCTAAGGAATACCTAATAGAGTTTTACTTGCCTATTAATAGGAATTCCTTAAGTGATAGTAGTACACATAGTCCTTAGACTTGAGATCATCATAGTATCTTGTGTATGATGAGTTATACTTTGACATGTCCCTTAAGACCCTAAGGGTATATTAAAGGGTATGATTGAGAATAATAATTTATACATGGTGATAATGAATGATCAATAAAAAATCTACCGCTTCTAGTAAAAGAAGAGAATGTCCTATGTGATTCGATAAATGACAATTCAGTAGTCCTTGGCCAAGGCAGAATGAAATTAGAAAGGAGTTTCTAATTTGCATTATTTGAAATTGTGCATTTTAGAATTGAAATACATATAATTAAATAAAATAAGACTTGATAGTAATTCCATGTCTTATATTTAATTAGAACATTGTAAGGTGGAAGAAATGAATTGTACGATAACTATTTTCTCAAAGGTTCTTTTATGATTTATGTTGAAATCTATATTATCTGAAAAGTCGTTGATCGCTAAGGGGGCTTACCCTTATTGTAGAATAAATGTTATTTATTTAAATGAATTATTATAAGTTTAATTTATTTATTTAAATAAGATTAGAATTGTTCTAGTTGATTTATTCACAACCGATTTAATATGGAGAATCTAAAGAGTCACACCATAAAAGGAAGAATATTTATTAAAGAAGCAAATGGCATAATCATAATAATAAGTTAAGTATATTTAATTTAATCTATGGTGATAGAATAAATTAAATAGCTTAATATTTATTATTTAATATTTTGAAAATATTAAATATAAATTAATAAGAGGATTCTTATTATTATTATTATTATTATTACTATTACTATTATTATTTAATTCCTAAAGAAGTTTGGGAATTAATTAATAAGATACTCTCATATATATATATATATATATATATATATATATATTCCTAATAAGATTAATTAGGAGGCTAATTAATTAAAAGAATTTAATTATTCCCAATAGGATTGTGAAGCCTAATTAATTAAAAGAGTTTAATTAATTAATATAAAACTCTAATCCTAAATGGTTTAGGAGGGTTGCCTACATCTATAAATAAGAAGGTCTTATTATGGAACAAGGTTACATACACACACTACTTTCCAAGAGTTGGGAGAGAGTATACACATATTTTATAGAGATAGAATTAGGGTTTTGCCACACATCCACCCTCTTGAACAACTCTTATTCCTTGGTGGATCACCTCTAGAGGCCAAACACTTGGGTGGCTAATGTTGATCAAAGGAAGGAATCAAACCCGAAGAAATCAAGGAGAGCGCGAAGGATTTGGAGTAAAACTCGTATATGTGGAAGCTTAGTTCTACAAAGGTATAATTTTGATCTCATACTCCTTTTATAGATTGATAATCAAACAAAAGATATGATCATGGATTTATGGTTTGTAAGAAAATTTTAAAATCCAATTTTATTACGCTTCAGGTCTTGTTTATGTAATTTGATTGCATGTATGCGTTTCTAGCAAACCTAACTACATTTTCAACCCAGTCAATATTGGTAGGGCCATAAGTATCGACCAACATCTCCACGAAATCATAGTTATCGGTGTATGAAGCTCGTTGAATTGGTTGGTCTACAGTACTGTCGATCACTTCTCTCAACTCAGCTGATTTCCCATGATTATCCATACGGCTTTCCACAAACCCACGGGAATATAAGTCGAATTTAATCTCGTCGACTTTCTTCTAGATCAGATTTTTACACTTGACATACGGGCATCTCATCTTTCCGTTCGAATCATCAACATGGTCTATGATTTGTTCAAAAAGTTAGGCACCTCATCACGATCGATAAGCTGCGACTAATCCCATCCCATCAATGGGTATCCTACGGTACATCCAACTCCGATCGACTGACATCTTTAACTGAACAAAAGACACATTCAGTACAGGGATATTATATATGTATTCCATGCATGAATTATATTTTCCTAGTATCTCCACTTTAGAGGACAGGGGTAAGACTTCTATCCCGTTCTTGGATGCGTCTTCTCACTAGTGCCAACACGTTGAGCACGTTTCATCTGTTTCCAGAAAATTTCGACAGCACCTACTCATGGTCTCCAGGTACATGAAATAGACTAGGATAACTTAATCTAAGTATACACTCAAAGAACATGTAGAGATTGATAACAGTCGAAAAATCCTCAAAACAAAAAACGTACCTTGTGAATTGATACCTGGCCTAAGTGAGAGACATAACATCTAGTAACAGTCCCAAACTGGGGACTATTTGACAATCAATCCTAATGAGTGAATGTCAAATGTGTTTTTAAGTTCCAAAGTATAGTACATATATCCTTTCATTAACCTGCAAATATGTTAACCACCTTATTTGAGCTGGCAAGGGGTTGTTCGACAGTAGTTGCAAGGTGCAAGAGCAACAAAAGTTGGCATCAACATGGTATTATGCAACTTATCACCCTAACTCATTGTGAAGAAAGCATTAGCTGCCTTGGCTTTCTTCATACTCCGTTCCCCGCAACCGCATTTTGGGATATTTTTAAGTTCTCTTTCTCCACTTAATCTTCCTACTTAAACATATTACAACTGTTATCCTTTTAAAACAGAAAACTAATAAATTACAATGAACTATATACGAATGAGCAAAGTTGAGCAACTAATTAACTGGTAAATTCTAGAACTTGAGATTAGGATTGTTGGATGATGCAAAAGTCTTGAGCAGGCAACTAATACTGCAACGAGGGCAAAGAACGGAAGGTGAAAAATACTATATTATATCATCTAATTTTTTAAATATATTTTATTTTATTAAATATAGTATTATTTATTATATTAAATTTCTTTTCTTTTATTTATTTTAATTTATTATTGATTTTAAATTATTTTATTTGTATTATATTATATTACTTAATTAAATATATTTATTTTATTTATTTATTCGATCTGATTTAAGTTATTTCATTTTTTTATTTCATTTTCTTTAAATTATTTCTTATTACATTATATTATATTAAATTTCTTTTAATTAATTATTTTATTTTTTTGCAATAATTTATTTTTTTAATTAAATTATTTTATTTAAATTATTTATTTTATCTTAATTACCTTATGTTATTTAATTTATTATTTAATTTTATATTATCTTATAGTATATTATGTAAATTTAGTTTATGTTATGTTATTATTTTATTTTATTTAGTAGTGATAAAAATAAGTAAATACTACTTAGTTTATTTCATTTCAGTTTTAATTTATTTTAGTAGTAAGAAGCTAAGTAAATGCTACTTAGTTTATTTTAATATTGGGAAACTAATTACACAATATATAAATATACTTGCAGGGCCCACAAATTGCAATTGAAGAATTCTGACAGAAATTTTGTTGGAAATTTCGTCGAACATATCAAATATCACATTCATAAACAACACTGTAACAAGGAACCCAAATTGAAGATTCAATACACTAACATATATATAACCCTCAATATCAAATTTTGAACATACACTGCAATTACCCAAATAAACTGTAATAAGCTGCAATTGTATAAATTGAAATAATTATCAGATGTTGTACACTTCATAATATCAATGTTTTGAAGTTTCAAAATTCCAAATAATATGCAATCCAAAATCAAAGGTTGTGAATCCCAATTTCAGCAAAATTTAATCTCAACAAACAAAATTACCAAAATTACCTCCCAATTCCAACAATATCAACAAGAAAAATTCGATTTTAACAACAAGAAGAAGCCTAAAATTACCTCCCGATTTCAGCAATATCAACAAGTCACAGTATATTATCCAAATGAACTGAGTACTGTTATTCATAGCAACAACATATTATCCAAATTGGGTTAATATCATATTAAAACCCATACTAACCCTAAAACAAATTAAGCCACAAATTTCAGTAATATCATACAAATATTTGCAACTATTTTAGTTAGATCCGAATTTGAGTAACTCTCATAAATTTCAGAAATCCAAAAATCATTTTCATTCATTCAACTCTTTGCAACAAATTAACCCTACAAACATAAATTAATAAAACTAACCTTGAATTATCGTGCTTATCTATAGGAGGAGAACGAGGAAGAACAATTTTCGGCTGGTATGGTGGTGCAGATCGATCCTGAGGCGACTGGTATGGTGGTGGTGGTGGAGTGAGAGGGCGGCATGACACGGTGGTGGAGTGATGAAAGAGATGAGAGAGAGGAGAGAGTCAGAGAGAGCTGAGATATATATATAGAGAAAATGAGAGAATAGCAGCGACGACTGGGGAAAATGATAAGTTTAGGTTTTAAAGGTTATTTTCGACGGAAGATTCGTTGACCCTCATTCTATCGAACTTAACATACATTCCGTCGACTATAAGGTTGGCGTTAGAGCAAACTTTAGTGTCAAAGGATGCCTTCTATCTCCGACGAAATTCGTCAAGATTATTGTATATTCGATGAAATAATGTTCGAATGAATTATCCGCCGGAACTAATCTATCTCTGAGAGAATTATGTCCGTCAGAAATAACTACTTTTCTTGTAGTGTTCAATCTCCAAACGCATGCACCAAATGCTATCACTAGCTATGGACGCTGTTAAAAAACAAGTAACCAAATTAATGCTATTCCTCTCTCACTCACTTTGATATTAATATATTTTGACAAAACAACATAAATATACATGTATCAATGTTTTATTCTAGTTGAATATTGAAATTGTTTGTGTGCTTACCTAGAAGGCGGTTGGCTAGGTGTGTGTTTTTGTGTCGATAAACAATGACTACTTTGAAATTTTCTGTTTCAAAAGTGATACAGACAGGTAAATTAGTTGTTTGTTTTAGAACATGTTTGCTTTGAGCTGTCTGTATTAAGTTGATTTTGATAAACTTCTTTGTATTACTTCAGTTTGAAATATGCAATGCATGCCGATGAATTTTTGGACTTTTCTAATGCAGAATTCAAACATCAATACTAATCAAATAAACTGAAAATAGTGAAACAATAATGAAAGCATAAACACACCAAGAATTATACTTGGTTCGACCCCTTATACCTCTAATCTATGGGCCTACGTCCAAGGCCATGTATCAATTGATACCCAACATGTATTCTTTAATGTTAATAAATCAATTACAATAAATATCAACTCTCTGTACAATATAATTCAGAAAACTTCTCGAGTACATAACTCCTTTGAGGAATAACCTCCTCTCTTGAGCATCTCTACTCCCTTTCAGTACCACTACTCCCTTGGACACCTATGCCCCCTTGAACTCTCCTTGTACAATATTAAAGGAAACTACTTGTTTCACTACGAAGCTCCTTTCACAAGATATGAAATTTTAGAATAAAAGAGATTATAATTAAACTCTATAGATATCTAGCACGAACAATACAAGAACAAAGCAATAAGAATTTACTAGAAATTTTTCTCTCTGAGTATATCAATTGTTGTATAGATGATAGAGTTATTGATTTTAGCAAAATAGCTGTATATATATATATATATATGGGGACGGATTAATGACACTATGTTTTTTACACAATTTTTTTATTCTTGGATTTGAACATTTTTAATGGCTAAGATTAAAACTGATTTTTAATTTATACTCTATTATTTGTATAACAACCTATATGAATGCATATATTATCATAATATTAGTGATAACTAACCAAAACTTTAGTATAATTTTATACAAATGCTGTGGAAGCAAGTATGTATATCTAAGCATTTTTAGTTAGTTATTACCAATATTATGATAATATATGCATTCATATAGGTCGTTATACAAAGAATATAGTGTATAAATTAAAAATCAATTTTAATCTTAGCCATTAAGAGTGTTAAAATCCAAGAGTCAAAAATTGTGTAAAAAACTTGGTGTCATTGATCCGCCCCATATATATATAGAACAATGATGTCCAACCGCTAATAAAAAATGACTGTTGAAGTAAATCAAATCATTGATAATGCTATGGCAATGGTCCATGCTCATGAAGGCAAGATACAAACCAGAAGTTTGAAGAACTTAAAGGAGAAGTCACCCTCTCTCGCGCTCAACTAGAAGCTATAATGGAAACCATTAGATCCCTTTCAGAAGAGATGGCTGCCCTTAAAGATGCTGACAAAAGGGGAGAAGAGAGTGAGAGCTCGTGCTGGCAAAGGTAAAGCTACAGTTTCACAATCATAAATAACTACTTCTCCTCCTTCGAGAGTTGTGCCTCTTGCACAATAAGTTGTTCCCCTTCCCCCTGGCCGAAGTCATTCGTCTTGTAGAACTCCACAATCGTCGAGTGGAGTTACTCCTATTGGGTCAAAGTTGGCGGCGATAAATGATCCAAGTTTCTTAAATAGAAATCTCTATAAGATCAACATCGAAGGAGAGGAACAAGAAATTATTCCTTATCCTGGCCCAAGGGACACTCTGGATGAGCTAAGAAGAAGGCAAGAAGAAGCAAGTCAAGCATCGGAAAGGAGAAGAGGAGAGAAGGAATCCCCCCAAAAGAAAACCTTCCTATATAAGACCTTACTTTTTCTTTTTATCTATAAAACTTGTAATTATTTTTATTTTCAAACACTTGTAAATTTCTTACATTTTTAATAAAAGTTCATTTTTTTTTCTCTAAACAATACAATTGCTCACCATATACATAGACATATTTAATTTTCATGAATTATTTTGCAAATTAGAATTGATGTTTGAACTTAAACTACTTGTTTTGTCATCATCAAATAGGGAAAAATTGTTAGTACCTGCAATTTGTGATGAACATAATTGATTTGATGATGATATGAGTTAAATGTATAATTGTATTCAAATACCTTTTGTAAAGTTCTTATGAAATGATTCTTATGTAAAATAACTTAGTTTAGGAATCAAATATGTTAGGTTGTTTAAAGTTCGTAGAGTTGAAATTCTGTAATAGCTAAGTTTTCCAGGTTAGAAGACGATCGTAGTGCTAGAGATCCTTAAAGCAACTTAGCAGCACCTCAAACAAACTACTTCTCTTAGTGATTAGTCTGATCTAAGTGATCATTTGTAAACCAAGTTTGTGTGACTTGAAGAATTCTTTGTGAATCATTGTGTAAAAGTTCTTTGTGATATGTAATCTTGGTGATTACCATCCTTAGTGAAAAGTCCCTACTCTCGGAGTATAAGAGAGGATTAGGAGACTTTTGTGCTCTGAACCTCTTAAAATGCTTTTGTGTTCTTTAAATTCTGTATTTCAGCCTCTATCGCTCTACGTTTTATATTTGTGTCTTATTTCTACATTATCTCATTAAATTTAAAATTGCGAACTTCCTTATAATCTTTGAGGGGCTTTTCTTAAACATTCCGCTTTGCTAATCCAATCAATTAAATTACTTAATTGATTTGGTAATACATCTTTTTTTTTTGTAGAATCTATTCAATCCCCTTTCTAGATTTTTGTGTGCCTTTCTGGGAATAATAAAAATATTTTTCATTTATATGATATACAATAAAGACCGCAACTAAGAAGTGTCAAATCTGTACCTATACAGGAAAAATTATTCAACCACAGGCTCACCTTAGGGATTATATGACAATAAAATAAATAATTGTAAAGCCTTAATTTATGATTTTTAATATACATTATAGAATTTTAATTAATTTCATATATTTTTCAAGAGATACATTAACAAAAATATCAATATAAAAAGTTCATAAACTCAAATAATAATAACAACTTTTAACTTTAAAGATAAGTGCGTAAATAAATTGTACAACAATAAACTAGAAAGGTGGAGACAAAGTTTGTGGTGAAGAGAATGTGCGGTAAATGAAATATTACAGAAAATATATATACCCACGGTTCTAAAATTATAGATATATTTTTTAGTTGATTTCAAAATTAGAAATAAAATTTTATTTTAAAATTATAAAGTGACACGATGTTCATAATTTGTTATTTTTTTTTACTATTATTTTTAATATCAAACCACCACAGTCGAATTTCTAATTAATTATAAGGGTATATTTGAGAATATAAAATTATTCTTAAAATTAGTAGTTTTATAAATATATATCTAATTTTAGAACGAAAAAAAATAAATAATAACTAAATATTTAAGGCCAAATTATTTAGAAAGACAAATAAATCTAAGATTAAACAAGTATTTGGGATTTGAAAATAGATAGCCATATACACTAATTAAAAAAAAATTACAAAAGTTTTATGTGGACATGGAAATTGGACATGAGTGTGTTTGAATTTCACTTATTTATATTTTGACCCCCAATGGTGCGTAAAAAAAATAAATAGGTGAAATTTAAATACACTCATGTGATATGTCTAATTTTCATGTCCAATTTTCATATTCACCTCAAAAGCTCAAAATTTTAAGAATCCGGGTAGGACCATGGCCCACCCAGCCTCCATGTGGTGCCGCCACTGAGAAGCCGGCAAGAACTTCATTTATGTAAAAAAAGGGATGCAAGGACTTAAGGACAAAGTACTGGTAAAATAAAAGAAGAGATTCAGTAAAAAATAAAAATAGTGGGCTAAGAATTAAATTTTTACTTCTTATTGGGACACCAAAATAATTAGTAGGAGAAAGAAGCATTATTGTTATTACAGCAGGAGTGAGGCTTCTTTAGTCATAAGTCATAACTCATGAACACATACTCATAGCTTGGAATAGTTTTATTTAATAGCTACGATTGGTTAAGATAGACATATAAATACGATATGAACTTGCGGAGATTAGGCCTGTCAACGGACCGGGTCTGGACCCGAATCCGATCCGATAAGAACCCGTTTAGTCGGATTCGGAACACATCCGTTCCGATCCGATAAGGACCCGATCTGATAATAACCCGATAATAACCCAAATTTGCATATATTTTATTATATATTTAATTATGTTCCATCATAACCGTTCATTTTCTACATAATCTAACGATTGTTGCTTGTTATATAATGACCCGATAAGGACTCGGACCCGATCCGAATCCGATAAGGACCTGACGGATAGGATCCGGATCGACCCCGATCCGATCCGATCCGATAAGGACCCGTTTACAAGGCCTAGGGGAGATGCCTTAAGGGTATACAAGTTATGTATCTTAATTTCACAAAATAGTTTTATTTTAATTTATTAATAATATTTTTTATATAATTTGATTTTGTGTAGCATTATTATTATAACACTGTAAAGTTAGTACTTTCTCCATATTCAAAAGGATGTCCTAACTATATTTTTTACATAAATTAAGAAAAGTAAAGTAGAGGAAAAGAGTAATTTTTTTTTAATTTATTCTTAGTGGCTCTCTAAGATAACATAAAATGATGAATACTATTTTTTTATTAGTAGACTCCACTAAATGATTGTCTTTTATTTTATATACTTATTGTCATCCTTTCGAGGAAAAAAAATTATACCTTAGGCCTTTCTTACGAGGATGGAGGAAGTATATTTTTTTTATAATTTAGATTTCACTAATATAAAATCTTTAATAAACATCACGAAATTATATGAAAACACCGATATTTGTCTGTTATTTATATTTATAGAGATTTGATATTTTCACAAGGCTCCTATCACATGAATAGTAAACGGGACCTACATTCATATGAGTGAGACCTTGTGAAAATATCAATTTTTCTTATGAAAATATCAATTCCCTATTTATATGATTAGATTTATCTAAAACCCCCTAAAAATTGAAATATTAACTTTACAGGGTGTATCAGTAAAATAGTTGATATACACAATTCATACTCTCTCCGTTCCAAAATAAACGTCCTAATTAGTTTTGGCACGCTAATTAATAAAATTTTCTTTTACCTAAATTACCTTTTTTGATTATTTATTAATTGAAGTATTTTTTCACTTTTTTATGACCCCAATAATTTTTTTTTATTTTTGTATGACCCCATTAATTATTTTTTTCACTTTTTTATGACCCTAATAATTACTATTTCCTATGTCATTTAATTTTCTAGATACATTTTTTATAACTCTTACATTCCCAATAAGTATATTAAATTGATTATGAGGGTATAAGAGGAAGAATACGATAAATATAGTTACTAAAATAGAAATAGGACATTTATTTTGGAACATCCAAAAAAAAAAAATAGGACTTTTAATATGGAACGGAGGGAGTACATTTTATTATCTATAATTTTGTCCTTTTAATTATATTAGTTTATTAAATTAATATGTTTTATTTTGTTTTGTAAGATTTAATATTTTGTTACAATAAAGTCAAAATCTTGGTGATCAAGCAATATTTAATGCTATTATTCATGTAAGAAAATATCCAAGACGAATCCTATAACGAAAAGAAAAGAGGTGGAACAATCTTGTTATGCAAGTCAAATCCAACAAGAGAAAGGGAAGTCCATCTACAAGATACATTTGAGAAGTTGATTACCACTATGAAGTTGAAACCTACATAAAAAAGAATTAATGTCTTATTCATTGAACATTCGTTGGATGGTCGTCAATAAATGGAGTTTTCTTATTTATTTTTAATATTCTTCTTATTTATCTTAGTTAATTTATTTTTTTATAATGTCTAGCTAATTTCTTTAATCTGGGATAAAGATAAAATTAAATAATTGTTCATGATAATATTCTCCATCTCTTCTATTATTTATGTTTTTATTTTTAATTGATTTCGCCTTCATGTTTTATTATTGAAATACCTTCGCTATATAGTTCTTATGTGATTTTAAATTAATTAAAAGGTTTTGATAAATTATTGTTAAGATATGAGTTTTTCATAATTCATGCTTGCTCGAAGAAGTTTTGATGTATTATAGTTAATCTTTAAATTTTCATATTTTATGCTTGCCAACATTAATTGTAAAATTACTAAATTAAAGGGATGAGAGATCAAAACCATAGTTAAGTTATAAAAATAGAAGAGATGGAATTACTTGTTATGTTTATTGTTTAATGGATTCGGATTACTAGATTGCTTTCTTATTATAAGTTCGTTTAATTATAGTTAATCGATTCTCAATCTTTATTTTTAATTCGGTTCAAATAGATATTAAGGATACATTAAAATTAATTTAGTTTCTGTGGGTTCGACCTGTACTTGACAATTCTTCAATTTGACATTGTGCACTTGCAGTTACATATTTTTATCACATCAAGTTTTTAGCGTTGTTGTATCATTCATTTATAGTAACATTGTAAGACCCTAACTTTTATGAATAAAGATTTAATTTCCTCTATATATTATTTTGAAATAGTAATGTGTTGATTTGATAAATGTGGTAAGTTATGAGTGGAATGTGCAAATTTTACAAAGTAAGCAAGTGATCATAATATATTCGTTGTGTCGGTGAATATTCTTTTGTCGAAGAATATTCGTATGACGGCGCAGTCATTGGTGGACCCCACAACGAAATAATTGTAGGATATAGAAAGCGACATAAATAATATTTTCACGACAAAACTTTTACCGTTAAACTGTTAAAATACCCGGTGATAAAAATACAGTAATACGCATTGTTGCAAAGTAGCACACGGTATTGCACAATATCTTTGATTATTGATGCTTACGTAAGAAGTCACTCAGTATTCAATAATTGCTACAGTAGTTGTTGCATAGTATATCATATTATTGATTCAATTATCGTCACAGTATCATCTGCACAATATTTTACATTATTAAATCAATAATGGTCAGTTATATTATTTAAATGATATTATTAGATAGCATTATTGACAATGTCTAGAAAGTTCTGTCTAGGAAAGGGGTTAGTTAATTGCGCGCCAGTAAGATTTTTTTTTATTTATCGGAAGGCCCCCTCTTTCTTGGGAACGACCTGGTTGTCATTATTGTGATTCTGTAATATTAATTTAAATAATAATTGATGAATGGTTGGTAAAAATATTTTCATTGTGTTGGAAATATTAACGTTAGTAGAAATCGACATTTATTTCGATAATAGTTGATTTTCGGATGTTAAATTGACCAAACGGAGAATTAATCAGATAAATGTGCAATTAATGGGTGGTTAACATGTGGGACCCAGTTATTGGTGAATAATAAATAGTTGGTGGGTAGTTGCAGGGGTGGAGGTGCAAGATTTATAAACTTGAGGGACTAAATTAAAATTTTAGGCAAAGATGGAGGTACTAAAGTGTAATTAACCAACCTTTTTCTAGCCTATAAATAGCAAGCTAATTTCATTCATTTCTCACCATTCTTGAAGAACAAAGTTATAATAGTGAGAAAAATTATAGAGAGATAAAGAAGAAGAATATTCTGCTACTACACTATTCCAGTATCCAATCTTCTATTGAGGTAAGGGGTATTATTTCTTTTATATTCATAAAGAATGCTATTTTCTTTCAAATATCGTAAGGGTTGTTACTCTATTCTTTATTGATCTGTGGGAGTAACCTGTCTACGCGAATTACCGCATGCATGGTGAATAACCCTTAGTATTCATTCTTTATTGATCTGTGGGAGTAACCTGTCTACGAGGATTACTGCATGCCTGGTGAAAACTTTTTGTATTCATTCAATTCCTTAATAATATGTGGGAATAACCTGTCTACGCGGATTACCTCATGCGTGGTGAATCACCCTTCATATTCATTTCTATTAAATTATGGAAATGATCTGTCTACGCGGATTACCACATGACGGGTGAAAATCCAATTACAGTTCGTATATTCATTCATACTCGTACGAAATATTATTTCACTAGAATATTGGTCTGAACTTGTTATGAAATTTTTATCTCTTCATGACAAATTACTATTCACGAGTTACTATTTACGGTAATTTTTTTTTTAATCTTTGATTAGATTCAAGTTTTGAACTTCATTCTTGAATTTTGCTCCACAATTGATTATTACGGAGTATTCATGAACTTGGATAAACTAAATTACGAATCCCTAATTTTTGTCCTTTATCTCACT
The DNA here is from genome assembly GCA_020205555.1 of Panax stipuleanatus. Classification (NCBI taxonomy): domain Eukaryota; kingdom Viridiplantae; phylum Streptophyta; class Magnoliopsida; order Apiales; family Araliaceae; genus Panax; species Panax stipuleanatus. The sequence goes on from CM035124.1 coordinate 127,524,177, forward strand.
GGATTCGTTTTTATATTATTTTTCATCATCCTCAGTCTTAAATGATGATACAAATGAATATCTTTGGCCTGTAGTGCAAAGATGAATGATTATTTGATTAATATATTTGGCCTGTAGTGCAAAGATAATTACCTGATGAATATATTTGGCCCGTAGTGCAAAGATGGACAGATGTTGAGATGAACATGACCACTGGTGATATAAATGAATATCTTTAGCCTGTAGTGCAAAGATGAATATTTGATTCGAGATATATATTGATTGATGTTACAGGGATAAAATATTGATGATGGACTTTAAATCATAGAAGATAGTAGACATCATTCTCTACTTAACTCTTCTAATGAATTATTATTTTCACTGCAGTTGTTGATCTAAAACTTGTTGTCCATAATATTTTATCTGATTTATTGAAGACTAACGATAATTTATTCTTCATTATCTTAGTCATAATATTCTTTACTGGGCTAGTTGGGCTCACCCTTTTATTCTATTGTTCTCTTCAAGAAATGAGAATATTGCGGGTACTAGTCGGGAAATGGAGTGATGGTCCGAGTTAGAGCTGTAGAAGTCCTCACTATATATTTTTTTAAATAGTGTGCTAATAAATGTAATGAGGACTTAGTTTGAATATTAATATTTTTTACATGTCTGTACTGACACTCACAGTTGTGTGGTTGTATTTTGCACGACAGTTTGATATAAAAGATTGTATTTGGATTCTGTACCATGTATTTGGCGACTCAGAATGGGTTGGGTTGATTGGACCGATTCTGGGGGCGTCACAAACATACTTTTTAGAATTTATGAAATTCGTAGGTATGTACATTTTTTTTCTTTCTCACCACATTTTTTGGAGAATAAATGTCTCACATACAAGGTACAATTATTTCATTTCTTTGTTCTCTATTTTTTTATTTGCACACATTGAGAATAATGCATGATTTAGGTGTGGGGGGAGTTTGTTTGTATTATATTATTAATTTGTTTTATTTTTTAGGAAAATATAGTAAAAATAACAAAAAAAATCAAAAAATTTGTTTAACTTTTTATGAGTTGGATTAATTCTAATAAGTATTTGTGGAGCAAAAACTTTAAGTAGGATTGAAAGATTAAGACACTTGAACCTTTGATTAGATACAAAATCTTAGCTTGAAATACCATCTAGAATAAAATTGATTTCATATGCATTTCTGAACTACACATTTGCACTAATTCTTAGTTGTGGTATAAACCTATGATTCGAGCAATTTCAAGAAAAAAAATTGAAAGAAAAAAAATAGAAGAAAGAAGGAAAATTGAAAGTTGAAAAATAAAGAAATAAATAACTACTTCAATGTTCATTGAACTGAAATAACAATGTATCCAAGCCTCAGGAAGTATCGATATTCACGCTGAAAAGTATGATGGATAAAAGCAGTTTGATTACTCTAATTTTGTGGCTTTTGTTACTTGAGTTAGTAAGCCCTTAGGAGTGTCTCTACACCTAGTGCCTAAAGCCAAGTACCGCTTTGGGAGTTATTGATTCAATTTTCACTATACGGGTAACTCTGAAAAGCCTAGAAAACGAGACATTGCACAAGTCAAGAAAAAAAAGAAAAAAAAGGAAAAAGGAAAAGAAAAATGTGTTTGATTTGTTTTCATGGTAAAAATCCCTACTAAGAGTTACATCACATACACACTGCATGTATCACGTGAAATTAATTTTAGAAAGAATGTTGTCTAGAATAAAGATGTAGTATTTTTTATAAGGTGAAAGTGTACTTTTGAATTTAATCTTGCTTATATATAATGCAATGTATACTTAGAAGTTTTCTTTCAATTTCATAATTGGTTAAACTCAAAAATATTTTATTTTATTTTTGAATTTTAATTTTTTTGAGTATATTCACTGTAAACCTTCACGAGACACAACTAGTTCATTTGGGGTAACCTTGGGGTTTAAAGACTCGTTGAACATGCTAACTGCAATCGTGTTTTCTATGAAAATGGGTTATTTTAGTTGTTGTTTTATTTTTATTTATTTTTGTTTTACTCAAGGACGAAAAAAAGTCAGGTACGTATATATGAGGGTATTTAATAGAAACATAATTAATACATTTTATTATTCTTAATTTTGTCTTTTAATTATATTAGTTTATTAAATTAATATGTTTTACTTTGTTTTGTAGAATTTAATATTTTGTTGCAATAAAGTCAAAATCTTGGTGATCAAATAATTTTTAATACTTTTATTATTGTAAGGAAATGTCCAAGAAGAATTCTATAATGAGAAGAAAGGAGGTTGAACAATCTTTGGTGTGCAAGTCAAATCCAGCAAGAGAAAGAAAATTTCATCTATCTTTGAGAAGTTGATTGTCACTAGGAAGTTGAAACCTATATGGAAAAAAATTAATGTCTTATGCCTATAAATAGAGGAGATTATGTATTTTTATTTATTAGTTTTAGGTTAGAAGTAGGAGAAGATTAAATTACTTCTTCATTGTACGTTCGTTGGATGATTGTTAATAAAAGGAGTTTTCTTATTTATTTTTAATCTTCTTCTTCTTTATTTTAGTTTATTTAGTTATTTTTAATGTCTAGTTAATTTCTTTAATCTAGGATGAAGATTAAATTAAATAATTGTTCATGATAATATTTTCCATACCTTCTATTATTTATGCTTTTACGTTTAATTGATTTACCTTCATGTTTCATTATTGAAATACCTTCATTAATTTTATAATTCTTATGTGATTTTAAATTAATTATATGAGTTTTTCATAATCCATGTTTGCTCGAATAAGTTTTGATGTGTTATAGTTAATCCTTAAATTTTTATAGTCTATATTTGCCCACATTAATTGTAAAATTACTAAATTAAATGGATGAGAGATCAAAATCATAGTCAAATTATAAAAATAGAATATATTGGATTACTTGTTATGTTTATTGTTTAATGGATTCAGATTACTAAATTACTTTCTTATTATTAGTTAGTTTAATTATAGTTAACCGATTCTCAATCTTTATTTATAATTCGCCTGAAATAGATATTAATGATACATTAAAATTAATATAATCTCTGTGGGTTTGACTTGTACTTGTCAGTTTTTTAATTTGACACTGTGCACTTACAGTTACATATTTTTATTACATTAATAGCCAATGACTAGGTTTTTGTCTTTTTTGCTATAAATATTAATTGTCATATCTTTCTAGTTCTATTCGTCCCAACATAATCTTTTTTATCCCTTCGCTCTCTAGTAAAAAACATAAACATGCATACTGTTATATATTGGGAAATATTTATGTTGAATTACAATATAAATAAGTGGAACTAGGTAAGATTATAAAATTGGGATGCTATATCAAATACACCAGTAAAAATAATATCAATTATACTTATCCACGTAACTCACAATAAAAAAGTCGATATGAAAAATCAATATATATATATATATATATATATATATATATATATATATATCATGTTCCAATTTGGATAGAGTTACCTACATTTTGGAGAGACCCTCCCTAACTCTCCTATATGTAGTAGATATTATTATTAAAGTTCAAATTTGTAGAAATTTGTCTTAATTAGGACACTTGAATTGTGAATATATTAAAATTTAAATAATATTAATATATTTGAATAATTTTAAATTATATTTCATCTTTTCCAAAATTACAAGATCATTATTGAATTTTAAAAGTCAATTTAAAATATCTACAAACTAAAAACTGATGAGATTCATTAACAACTATGAAACCATAGATCTTCTAATTAGTAGTAATATAATTTTTAAGTAGTTTACAATATTCATTATTGTTTTGATTAAAATTAAATGAATTTATGTTAATTTTAAAATTAAAAATATTTTAAGCTGATTTAAAAAATCAATAATGATCATATATTTTGGGCATGGAGGCTGTATATCCACTACAACAAAAACAGGCTATCTGCGACCGCATATCTGTGGCCGCATTCGGTCGCAGATGACTATCAGCGACCGACTACGGTTGCAGATACTGGTCGCAGAAAATCTAGTCGCTACAAGTAAAGTGGCGACCACTTTCAGCGACCGACTTATCAGCGACGGCGAATAGCGACCGACGCGATCGCCATATTGTGTCAGGCCGAGTCAGCCTGTGGCGTGACGTGGATCCATGTGTCAGCGACCAATATTAGCGATCGCGTGCAGTCGCTCTTGTCAGCGACCAGTATTAGCGACCGCATGCGGTCGCTGGAAGGGAGCATGCTATTTCGGTCGCTAATAAGTAATAGCGACCATACGCGGTCGCTAATAGTAAAATAAAAAAAAGGATTATTTTGTACCTGCTTATATGCCAAAAAGTTTGACCTATTTTGTACCTGTCCTAACTCACAGCAATTATATACAATCCAAATCCATCCATACAATAAGAACAACACGTACAAATTAAGACAATTACATTAATAAATATAAAATCCGTGAATATAAAACATTAAGTTCATACATTCATTCATTCAACAAAAAAATAGTCTATATATACAATGTAGAACAACGGCTGAGAAAATAATGAGAATACAAATGTTTGGGCCGCATCAAATATCATCTGAATGAGGCTGTAACAAAAGAAGAAAACACGTTATAAAACATATATGAAAAACAAAAAACGACCCTAGCATTTCTAATGTATTACAATAACATATATGGATTACCTCATATATCCTGATGCTCTGCTGCTCTAGCCACTGCCTCTGCTAGATCCTCAGGACTCAGGGAGTGCAAATGCCCACCTAGTGTAAGAAGAAGATTCCAATCTTGACACATTGCTCTCACACAGTCAGCAGGAGTGTGCGGCGTCGGATGGCACAAAGACTGAGTAGACTGACTAGTAGAGCTGCCCGTGCCACTGATAGTCGGTCTTCGTCGTTGTCCTTGGCCTTTGACATAGTTTTTCTTCACAACTGACGCCCTCTCCCACAATTCTTGATCAATCGACGGTCGCGGGGTGCCTTCAGGATAACGCTCGTTCATTAAGCTCTTATAAGTGTCCTGTCAGCATTTAAAAAATAAAATTGTTAAAAATAAATATAAAATGCTTAAGAATTAATTAATGACGAAAATATAAAGTTATAAAAAAAATAAATTACCGCTATATGCACAGCCTCAGTCAAACCATCGCGGGTGGCCACGTACACATCCAACCAATTAATAGGCTCACCCTGAGACTGAGTCTCCTATAAAACATGCTCGTATATTAATATGTAAACATGTGATATAATGTAAACATGTGATATAATGTATACATAATGATTGACATTTGCAAAATACGTACCCGTGTAGCAATATGCTGCAGCTGTGATATACTGCTGCCCCTATACGTGCCTTTTGCCTTGGCGCCTTCAGGTACACCTGAGGCTCTGTTAGTGGCAGCAATCTTGCGTCTCTTCACCCCTCCCTCATCCTGCCACACCTCACACATCCCTGCCCATATGTCAGGCGCACAGCACCACGGGCTATAAGCGTTCATGTGCTGCTCACCCTCCCCTGGATGGTCGACCGATGCATTATTCAGGGCTTTCTGTCGTTCCTTGTTCAGGTTATCTTTTGTTCAGACAGCGCACTTTTGCCAGAACAATGTCTGTATAATTAATGCATGTGCGTCGTCCCATCTATACCTCTTCTGCAAATAAAACAACAATAATAATATTAAGACGGTGATGATATAATCCAAAATAATATATATATACACATTAATTATATATTATCTGTCAAAATTAAATAAAATATACCTGGAATTCAACCCAAACTGCATCCTTATGGGCGAGAGGTGTGCTCACCCACGTAATCACTAGCGTAGGCCAGTTCTGTAAGCATAATTGTAAAATGCACTTCACAATCTTGCTATCTTGAAAATCCCTACAATATACAACAATTAATATACAAACCCAGATAACATTAGTATATAACTACAACATTAATGATCGTATTAGAAAATGATTATATATGTAATAGATAGATAACGTACGTGATATCCGGAGGAGGTCTGATCTGTATAAGAATCCAGTCATCCGGATTACTCGGGGCCTTCGGGACCTTATTAGGCCCACGACCCAAGCCGCGCTTTTTCAGCGGGGTTTCAGAAGACATTTATACATACAAAATTAACGGATATTAGTAGGAGTTATATGATATATTAACATATACCTTGAATAAAAGGACAATAATGACAGATAATTGTATGAACTAGTTAACTTCGACACCTATGAATGAAAGGTACAATGGAGGCGAGTGTATATATGTAATTGTATGTAAAACCTTGCATAAAAGGACAATAATGACAGATAATTGTATGAACTAGTTAACTACGACAACTATAAATGAAAGGTACAACTGCGATAAGTGTATATATGTAATTGTATGTAATACCTTGCATAAAAGGATAATAATATACGTTAATTGTAGGAACTAGTTAACTACGACAACTATAAATGAAAGATACAACTGCGGTAAGTGTATATATGTAATTGTATGTAATAATTGTTCTCGGGCTCCGTATATCGGAACCGAGTCCCGTCAGTTGTAACGCGGGCCTAATACATATGCGGTGCTATGCCTGTGTTTGCATGTCATTTCGACACCCGAGGCGGGTTTTGGACTCTTTTTCGACTATTGTTCTACGTTTACATAAGTTAGGCGGACGGGCTGATAACTCGGGCTCCGTATATCAGAACCGAGTCCCGTCAGTTGTAACGCGTGCCTAATACTCATGCGGTACTATATCTGTGTTTGCATGTCATTTCGACGCCCGAGGCGGGTTTTGAACTCTTTTTCGACTATTGTTCTACGTTTGCGTAAGTTAGGCGGACGGGCTAATAACTCGGGCTCCTTATATCAAAACCGAGTCCCGTCAGTTGTAACGCCTGCCTAATACCCACGCGGTGCTATGTCTGTGTTTGCGTGTCGTTTCGACGCCCGAGGCGGGCTTTGGACTCTTTTTCGACTATTGTTCTACGTTTGCATAAGTTAGGCAGACGGACTGATAACTCGGGCTCCGTATATCGGAACCGAGTCCCGTCAGTTGTAACGCGTGCCTAATACTCATACGGTGCTATGTCTATATTTGCGTGTCGTTTCGATGCCTGAGGCGAGTTTTAGACTCTTTTTCGACTATATATTTAATGTATATATATATATATGTAATTGTATGTAATACAAGTAAAACTAAAAATACATTTATCACCCTAATTACTGTCTGAGGCAGAATCATTTTGTATATGTACTGGAGATTCATAACCATCATTTTCTTCATATACAGTGTCAGTTTCAGTGTTAGTCAATAACTCTTCCTCATCAGTATCAATGTCATCTGGCACATTTACAGACTCGGGATCCAATTCATCAGGTTCATCTCCAACCACTGACTGGATTACTTCATTGTTGTCCTCAACATTTATTATGGGAGGTCTATGAAGCATCTCCTCTTGGTAGAACTCTCCGTCTACTAATTGGACACTATTTTGCGCGGGAGTATGAATTACAACTTGCCAATCTGTAGGCGGTCTATCCCTTTTTCTAACAGCACTAGGAGTGTAGTATACTTGTACTGTTTGAGTTGGCAACACAAACGGTTCATGGGTGTACGCAGACCTATGGAGGTCAATATCGACGATTCCATGTCTGTCAACACGTATGCCTTTTTCTGAATCAAACCAACGACACTTGAACAAGTTAATCTGACCCCCGTAAGTGCCCTTGTACGACAACTCTATGATTTCCTCCAACTCTTCATAAAAGGCACGACCAAGCTCATTGTAATAATATCCTTGGACACAAACTCCAGTGTTCGTTGTTCTTTTACCGCGAGCATATGTCTTTGTATGAAATTCACAGCCATTTATTTTGTAACCATTGCAACTGACTTGGTCCCTGTCTGGGCTCATAGCTAGGACTTGTATATTTGGAGGAATGGTTCCCACATTAAGAGCCTACAAAAATGAATTTAAATTAAATGAATTTCTAAATTAATAATATATATGTCGTGCTTAATTAACTTTACTTACTTTGTCCTTTAGCCAAATTGCAAATTTTTTATCTCGACTGAGTTGAATATCTTTATCAGTGATGCCGGGCTAATTTGCTTTTAACTCGTCATCGTATGATCTATACAATTTTATAAACATTAGCATATTGGAATGTATGAGATTAATTTTATAAACGTTAACATATTGGAATATATACCTCATAAATTCGTCAATCTCCTCGCAATTAAGAAGAATGTAAGTATGTGCAGCATCTAATTCTTGCTCAGAGAGGAATATGCGCTTCCCTTTTTCATAAGCGCGTCCTGGTAGACCAAATACAGAAAGCCGACCATTTAGTTGAACATTGCCCCCATCATCATGTCTCGGGACTCGATTGGCCTTTATCAAGACTTTGTCGGGAAAATAGTCTGAGACAAATGTAGATATCTCATCAAAACTATATGCTTCACATATCGACCCCTCGACGTAAGCTCTATTCTTCACCTTCCTCTTAAGGTTTCCCAACATCCTTTCGAAAGGGTACATCCATCTATATTGAATTGGACCCCCAACACGAGCTTCATAGGGTAGATGGATTTGCAAATGCTCCATGGAGTCAAAAAAACCAGGTCGGAATATCTTTTTTAGCTTACACGTGATCTCAATGATGTTCTTCTCAAGTACAGACATGTCATTCTCATTTAACGTTTTTGAACATATGTCTCTGAAGAAACGACTAAGTTCAGTCAAAGCATCCCATATTGGTTTATCAAGTAAATCCTGAAATGTTATAGGCATGAGTCTCTCCATGAACACATGGCAGACATGACTCTTCATCCCTTGCAATTTCCCATCTGTGACACACCTTGCAATGTTTGAGGCATATCCATCTGGTAGTTTCAGAGTCTTAATCCATGTGCACACATCTTCAACTTGCTTTTTAGATAATGTATATCTAGCATGCGGTTTGACCATCCGACCATTAGGAGATTCATAAAGTTATAATCCAGGACGCTTACAAATATCTTTCATATCCAACCGTGCCTTGTCATTATCTTTCGTCTTACCCGGAACACTAATCACGGTGTTAAACACATTGTTAAACACATTCTTCTCAATATGCATCACATCTAGATTATGACGAATCAAATTTGTAGACCAATAAGACAGTTCCCAAAAGATGCTTCTCCGAACCCAATTATGAGACTCGCCAAACCCATTGATTATGTTTGAGGCAACAATCTTACCGAATGGGATAACCGACAATCTCATCACATGGTCACGCATCTCTGTCCCCGACAATCGCGGTGCATGGCATATCATTCTCTACTTTCCCTTTCCTGAAGTGTTCTCTATTTCTTCGAAACGGGTGGTCTACTGGCAAGAAACTGCGATGACAGTCAAACCACCAAGGCTTTCGACCTTTTGATAGATTGAAAGACTTTGTATGCTCCTATACAATACGGACAAGCCAACTTCCCGTGTGTACTCCATCCAGCTAACATACCATAGGCAGGGAAATCACTTATAGTCCACATAACCGCTGCCCTAAGGTTGAAATTTGTTTTTATGAAAACATCCCAAGTATGTACTCCATCCTCCCACAATACCTTCAACTCGTCTATAAGTGGTCTCAAGTAAACATCTAGGTTCTTTCCAGGACTCTTGGGACCAGGAATCACAAGTGAAAGAAACAAGTGTGGTTGTTTCATGCACATCCAAGGAGGCAAGTTGTACGGAGTAACAATCACAGGCCAGCAGGAGTACGGAATAGCTGAGTGGCCGAACGGGTTGAATCCATTAGTGGACAAGCCAAGCCTCACATTTCTACGTTCTAATGCAAACCCAGGATGTGCTAAGTTAAAATCTTTCCAAGCCTGCCCATCTGCGGGATGGTTAAGTTCTCCATCTTTAGCTGGAGATTTTGCATGCCAAGTCATATGTTCAGCTGTTCTTGAAGACATGTACAACTTTTTTAACCGATGCGTAATTGGAAAATACCTTAAAATCTTAAAAGGTATACTTGTCTTTTTTGTAGTTACACCCTCTTTATTAGGCCTGAACCGATCATGACTGCAAAACGTGCACCTTATCTTTTGTTCATTTTCCTTATAAAACAACATGCAATCGTTCGGACATGCATCGATCTTTTGGTATCCCAGACCCAACTTCTTCACTATTTTCTTACAGTAGTAGTAGTTATCGGGCAAATTTTCATCGTCAGGCAACATACTCTTAATGGCCTTCAATAGTGACTCAAAACACTTATGGCTCATGTTGTGATCAGCCTTGATGTTAAGTAATGTCGTCACTGCAGACAATGTAGTGTGCTTAGTGCAACCATGCCACAACGGCTCGCTACCCTCGTCTAACTACTTAAAGAACGCTTTGGCATCAGAATTCATAGGTTGCTCTCTGCCTTGTTCCCAATCAAAATCCGGCCCTACAATATCATGAACCATGTCATTCATACGATGGGTACTGCTGCCCGGAATGTGTACTTGTGCATAGCCACTATCTCTTCTCTGCCCATATGCCCACCAGCATTCTTCATAATTTCTCATGAACCCAGAAACAAGTAAATGATAGTTTACTATGTCTCTGTCCATATAATTTACATTTTTACACTTCAAACAAGGGTATCTTATCTTGTTCTGACCATTCACACATTCCGGGTGACTATATGCATAATCCAGAAACACTTGACAACCAGTTCTAAATTCAGTTGTAGCACCTATCTGGGCACTTGACTTTCATTTTCTCATCCAACTACGGTCTGAATAGAGGTCCATGATACCACGGTACCTACTGCAAACAAGAATTATTGTATCCCCTTGTTAGATATTTATAATTCAGCCCAATGCCCTTTATGATGCATACTTGTAAGCATATGATTAACATTTAAGTATACTTTTGTAAACATATATATGACTTGAGCATATACACGTATATGATTAACATTTCAACATACATGTAAGTTGTTGTTGTTTGAGGGTGTTCAAACAACAACACAGCTCCAACCATACATGTTCAAACCATACAACCATATATGTTCAAACCAACATAATGTATAGCATGGTCAGGCTCTCAAAGCATACTTATAAGAATATGACTTGAGCATACTTGTAAGTATATGATTAACATTTAAGCATACTTTGTAAGCATATGACTTGAGCATACTTGTAAGAATCTGGGTTAAGTTCTTGGCTCCTACTCCTAGTCTAGGCATGTTACTTTTATCATCACCACACTTTAGGCTTATAAAAGAGATCCTAACTTGGTTCTCTTGTTAGATTTTGTCAAGACCATGATTGGTAATCACTAATAGCATGCATTAGCAACTTTATATAAGCCCATTTGATTCCATCAAGGTCAGGTACTCAAAATTTTCCAAAACAATCCACTTTTGGCCTAAAACATAATTTTTAACAAGTCCAACACTTAAAACAGTCTAGACTTGGTTTTTCTAGCTTGTTTATCTCACTTATATCATATTATAGCTATTAAAACTTGCTTAGAAGGTTCAAGTATTGCATCTCTTTACTTAGGTGCTAGTTGACACTTTAAAGCTTACTTTTATAACTTTTAAACATGATTTTCGGACAACACTAAACCTAGACCCCAACTAACTTAAGGATCAACTTTTAGATTATATGAATGGATAATGTAAGGAATATTTACTGTCTAACAACATCAGTAGCAAAATTTTGCCAAAACTGTTCATTCTTGGCATTTTAGGCATGTTTTAACAACATAACAGTCCCCAAGCCTTCAAATACAAGAATTATCACAACATGTACCTGCTATATACTATATGTGCATGGTTTAAAACACATAGATGCAATGCCTTAAGCTTCTTCCTTCTTTCTCTTCAAAACTACCTTTAATAGGCTTTAAATTCACAAGAAAATATGGTTTGATAACCTAGTTAAAAAAATAACATGGTTGTGCAACACATGAGCCTGGACTAACCTTTTACATAACATTTAACATGCATAGCTTTGATCCAGATGGTTTAAAATAGGTTTGACTATCCACATGCACGACGACATGCATATATGGCCATTTCTAAGCACCCAAGATACAACCCAAGAGAAATATAGAAATTTCCAATATAATAAGACCAAAACAATAACGAATGAATGCAAATTAAAGCAGTAAAAAGTTCAGGAGTATACAAATTCAGAGTTTACTTTAGACCAAGCTCGCGCACTTATCTCTTAGTTCTTTAACTTAATAGTATGATATTGCTTTTGATCATTAATGTCTTTTAGCAGTGAATATCTAACGAAATTCTACTTAGTTTATTATAACAATGGAAAACTTCTTAAATGGTACTTAGTTTATTTAATACATTATTTATTATATTTTATTATTTTTATTATATTTAGTAGTGGAACTAAGCAAATGCTACTTAGTTTATTATATTATATTTTAATATATTTAATATGATATTATATTCTAGTTTAATATTATATTTTATTATATTTATATGATAATATATTTTAATTTATTATATTTTAGTTTAATATAATATTTTACTATATTATTATATATTATATTATAATAATATAGTTTATATTATTTAAGTTTAATATTCTATTTATATGATATTATATTTTAATTTAATTATATATTTAATCATATTTAATATATATTATATGTCAAATATTAAATGTTACTAAATTTAGTATGAGAGAAACTAAGTAAATGCTACTTAGTTTAATTGTTATATTATATTATATCATGTTATTTTATTTTAATTTTTATTTATTTATTAGTTGAAAACTAAGTAAATGGTAACTTAGTAATGTTACAAAGAATTTAAAATCGCTACTATATAACTTATATATGTATATAACTTATTGTTTCCTTACTTTGTTGGGGTACTTGGGATATGAAACAAAATCTCACTTAAACCCAATTAAGGGTCCTAAACATATAGTATACATTAGTATAACATATAGGGTTCTTAATTAAGGGTTCTTAAATATATAGTATACATTACCCAAATTAAACCTAATTAAGGGTTCTTAAATATATAGTATACATTAACCAAATTAATCAAATTTATGTGTATATATATATATATATATATATATTCATAGAAACATATCAATATAATAGCAACATGTATATATGTATATATATATATTCATAGCAACATATCAATGCATATATGTATACATTACCCAAATTAATCAAATTCATTGTATAATTAATCATTAGTATACAAAAAAAGGAAATATATATACCTAATGTAACGAGAGTGTCGACGGAGGTGCGAGCGGTAGCGGCGGGCGGTAGTGGTGGAGCGGTAGCAACGGGCGACCGGTAGCTTTTCGTCTCCCTATTCTTCTCTCCCTTCTCCCTCTTCTCGCTCTTCTGTCTCCCTCCTTTTTTCTTTCCGTCTGTTGGTCTGTCGAAGCACCTGTTACTGAGTATATTAAAAAGGATTAGCGACCGCTATTAGCGACCGCACGCGGTCACTAATTTTTAATGATGTGGACATATCTGCTACCGCATGCGGTCGCTGATACTAAGTAGTCGCAAAAGAAAAGCCCGCGAGCAATTCACGCCAATTTTTAGGCGGCAAAAACACACCTGCGATCGCACAGCGACCGCATGCGGTCGCTGATATCAACTAGCAACTAGATTCCCAAACGGTCGCCAAAGGCCATCGCTAATGTCAACAATAGCAACCGGATGATGCGGTCGCTTAAAGCGTTGGTCGCTGATAGCCTGTTTTGTTGTAGTGATCTTAATATGATTACAACTTTATATTTTTTAAATTATCAAAAGTTTAAGTTCAGAATAAGTATATATAATATGTATAAATTTATGTCAAAATATTAACACTTAAATATTTTTTTGATTAATTTATTTAATTGAACTCAGAAAGAACTCAAGTTTAACTTGGTTTCAATGGATATATATGTATGTAACATTTTTTTGTGTGATCGAATGCGAATGAGAAGTATATATATATAGCTATATATCAAAAATTGGCATATAACGTCTATATTTTTCATTACAAAAATGAAGGGCTAAGATTTAAAACATGACATCGCCGTCCGCTAGAACTTCTAGCGGACTGGTTTAATAAAAATCTCGGACAATTATGCCCCAATTAGTCGATTAAAGAAATTCGATGTTTCTATGATTTTCCTTCCTTCATCTTCCTCTCACTCCTCTCTGCTTCCACAATCTGACCATCTCACACCCTTAATCATGTTGGGTTTGTGGGGTCCAAACCCATGAGATTATCCTATTTAATTAGAAGTATTCCTAATTTAATATGGAATGTATTTCTTTCTCTAAACCAAGTTGGACTTGGAGTTGGATTTTGATTGTTTAAACCGAGTTGGACTTGGAGTGAATTGTTTAAAAGCAAAAGGATTCATGAGGAGTATATATATCATATAGATAGTATAGGTGGCAGGAGCAATTTTCCCAAGTTGACTTGTAATTGGAATTAAGGAAGTCTCGCTCTCTCTCTCTATATATATATGGACTTGGTGATGAAAAAAAGTAACAGAGTACACAGAACGAAAAAAGTAGTGCTCTGTTTTGGGATATTTCACGAAAAAAGGCAACTGTGAGAATTTTTCAGCAGAAGCAATAAATTGAGTGTTTCGGCAGAGAGAAAAGGTAATTGAAAATTGAGAGGATTTTTGTGAAGGTTTATTCACAAGTTGTCATCATCTTTTCAGATTAATTAATTGCTTGAAGACTTTAATTAATTCGGAGGTTCTGGTGGTGAGGTAATTTGAGTTTTCACTCAAATTGAGGTATTCTTGTATTTTTTAATTTCTTAATATTTCAAGTTTTTAGTTGTAAAACTTGGAAGGACTATTTGTATTCACCGTTGATTATAGTGGAATTATTCGGAGTTCGGCCCGTGATTTTTACCTCTTAGTTTTAGAAGGTTTTCCACGTAAGATTTGGTATCCTGTGTTTGATTTATTATTGTGATAGTATTTTTTAATTTATTTAATTTTTCAAAGACAGTTATAATTGGAGGAGTTTTTCCAACAACTCAATTCCGGCAACATTTGTTAGGAGTGTGCAATTGATATTTTTAAGCTCTAATTGCAATTTTGAAAAATGACCAATTCAATTTTCTAATCCTAATTTCAGCTATCGGAGAGTTTCAAACCCAACTTTGAGATTGGCTTATAATGCTTTGATGGATATGACGAATGCTTCCAACTATATTTGTTGCGATGTATACTGTAACAAATATAATTGGGAAACGAGGTTTCTCAATTGGCCAATCATACTTAGCGTCGCAGTTTAATACTGCGAACGAGGGACTTTTACAATGAGGGTATTTTGGACATTTATCCTGTTCGCAGCATTAAACTGCTGAATACTGGAAACTATACTGCGAACAGAGACTATATCAATCGTTCGATATTCGGATGGACGCTCAAAATTTGTTATAAGGATTAACTTAATTTGACAACGTTGGTTATATATATATATATATACGATAAGGATCTTAGGCTCACCCAACTAAAATTCACCCAACTCACCCCTTTAGCGACGAACCGGGCGACGGTTCGTCTGTCGCTATATATACAACCGTCGTCTATATATTGTCCGTCGCTAAAAGCTAAGACGACGGTTGTATATATAGCGACGAACCAAATCGTCGCCCAGTCCGTCACTAAAGGGGGGTGAGTTTGGGTGAGCTTTTAATTGAGTGAGCTTAAGATCCGGACCGTGTATATATATATATATCCCTTCTTGATAGGGCTTTAGAATTAACTTCTTTGGTCATTCCCCCTAGGGAGAGTGCCATTTTTAATATTTTCAATTCATTAAATTTTTTTGTAGGAAAATTGTCAAACGCTTGTAGGGAAGATAGGGAAATGAAATAATGGTCAACCGAAGTAACTAAGCCCTTTATAAAGAAACAAGAGATGTGGAATTTCCCTTTGATATGATGGCAAAATAAGAAAGGTAAAGAACCCGATTATCGTTATCTTTAGTTCACATATATATACTTTATTCTTTGCATCTAATTTTGGCCGACAATGGTGCTCCCATTTATATCTTTCTTCTTTTATTCTTTTTTTCTTCTTTTGACTAATATTGATAATGAAAGATTTCAAATCAAGGGCATGCCTTTTCTTGGTTCAACTAGGCAAAGTCCCACCTTTAGGCTTCCTTTTTCCCCATGTCCACCCCCTAAAAGAGGGATCTTCCAAAATTATATAGTTACATGTTTAACAAGTAAAGCTTTACTAGAACATTTTTAGTAATCTAGTACCCACAAGTGATTGTAGGCTTTAAGTTGGTTTCCTAAAAGAGACCTTAGGGTCACCTTTTCCATTGTTGCATTTTTTTTAGAGTTTGCAATTCTTGTAAAGTTTAAAGGCCTTACCTCACCACATGCTTAAGTCAGAATGTTATACTCCCTCCATGAAAATAAAAGTTATGGTTGACTTTTTACGCATATTAAGAAAAATAATAAAATTATTTATATTTAAATTTTTATTTAATTGTATAGTTTTCTGCACATGACTGGTGATGCTCCATAAATATGCATAGAGAATAGAATATGACAATTAATACTAAAAGTATTATAAACAAATTATTGTAACAAATAAATTATTTAAGATAAGTAGACATTTAACTTAAAACTACCTAAAATAATAATGCTAAAATTGATAGTTGGATCACGTTAAAGTTGGAAATGCACCATGTTTTGTCCAGAAATATATAATTTTTGTGAAATATTTATATCGTTTTACTGGCAAATTGAGTTTTACTTTTATTTTATTGAATAAAAAACACTTAATAAAACACATTTTCTACAATCAATTTTCAAAATTTAAAATAGAGTAGTTAACCAAAGGTCCAAAACATATCCTAAAGACTATCAATTTGGACACAACGGAGGAAACTTTCATTTTCAGTTGAATGTTGAACCAAATGTGGGCCCACTTATAGTAGTAATAGTCAACTAACACCTCTAAACTTTTGTATACAAATTTACATCATGAAAAGAAAAAACTACACTGATTACATTTTCATATATCCATTCATATACATACATTGTTCAATGGTATTGAACTTGAACTAGTTAATACCAACAATATTAACCACCAAGCTTGAGGAACTGTATTTCTAGGGCTTTCTGCATTGCTAACTATACTAGAGGATTGCCTCCTTTGCTGCTGCCATTGTTTACTAACAACTGATATAAACTCGAAAACATTCCGATTTTGTGGCATAGACTTTTGAAGTTTTTTGATGAATCTAATGGCATAAATGACAAGAGCAACTGTTGATGTGCCTCCTGTTAATCCAAATAGTACCCAAAAGCTGCTTAGGCCAATGCTAGCATCTTCATTAGAAATGGAATTCAAATCCACACATTTCTCCGAGACAATGTAGGTGTTTTCGAGTTCTCGAAGCTTCCCACTTTCAGTGACATTCATGAGTGCCTTGTTTATATCTGGAAGCATTGGAAAGTTTCTTCTGAAATGCCTGCAAGTACAAGAAGAAAAATGAATATTGTCTTTGTGAATACAGTCGCAAGACTCGTAACATATTTACTTTATAAGTCCTATGTAGTACCTAGTAAAGACTAGCTAAACTGTAAACCCGTACCCTGAGTTTATTATTTTGGGTTGATATGATCTGTATCACATTGTACAATGGGTTAATTGCAAATTCAACCCCAAAGTATACACTAATTTACCATTCGTACCCTAATATTTATATTTAAACGCTCCCATCCCGCTATCCAAAGTACACATTACTAAGCATGATGGACCCTATTGGAACACTCCGGTCAAATTGTTCGCCAGAATATGGCCATGTGTGACAATTTAATAGTTAAATAATGTTGACCGTATAAATACTGTACTTCAATTACTCAATTTGTACAAATACAAGAGAATAGTCAATTAGCAAAATAAAGGTTCAAAAAAGAGGGATTAACGGTCGATGGCTTCAATTAGAGTGATTGTTCATCTTCTAGGGCTCAAAGCTGAGTCAGTGCGATTGACAGAGTGATGTGAAGGGAGGTGAGGATTTGGCTTCGATTCTTGCGATCAATAGGGCCGAAATCGAGTTTGAATCCACACTGACCAGCTAGACTACTACAACAAAAAATGATTTGGGTGCTGAGGTGGTTTGATTTTTAAGGTTTTGGCACGCCTTTATATCTAGGTATGTTCTCTTATTCCTATCTGAAGTGTAGAAACAATATATATAGATGGTCATTAAGCATATTTTCATGAATAAGTTGATAAAGTTCTTGCATGCTCAATTTTGGCCGACAATGGTGGTCCCATTTATATCTTTTTTGGTTTTTCTGCTTTGTTTTGTACATAAGTGGCAGTTGGGAATAGTAAAATAAAGTTAGAAAAGTTTTTTGTTGCATTTTGTCCGTGGGTGTAGTTTTTTAAGAAATTTGGAATCCTTAACTTTGTGTGCAGATGATCTAGATCATCCCATTTTTCGATTAAAATGGTTTATTGTGACGCCCCCAAAATAGATTCAATACTCAATCTATTCTAAGTCGCCAAATACATTACAGAATTCTAAATACAATCTTTTATATCAAACGGCCACACAACTGTGAGTGTCAATACAGACATGTAAAAAATATAAACACTCAAACTAAGTCCTCATTATATTTATTATCACACTATTTTACGAAAAAAATAGTGAGGACTTCTACAGCTCTAACTCGGACCATCACTCCATTCCCCGACTACTCGCGATATTCTCATTTCCTGAAGAGAACAATGGAAGAAAAGGGTGAGCTCAACTAGTCCAGTAAAGAATATTATGACTAAGATAATGAAAAATAATTTATCGTTAGTCTTCAACACATCAGATAAAATATTATGGACAACAAGTTTTAGATCAACAACTGCAGCGAAATTAATAATTCATTAGAAGAGTTACTGTAGAGAATGATGTCTACTATCTTCTATGATTTAAAAGTCCATCATCAATATTTTATCCCTGTAACATCAATCAATATATATCTCAAATCAAATATTCATCTTTGCATTATGGGCCAAAGATATTCATCAGGTAATCATTATCTTTGCATTACGGGCCAAAGATATTCATCAGGTAATCATTCATCTTTGCACTACAGGTCAAAGATATTCATCAAGTAATCATTCATCTTTGCACTACAGGCCAAAGATATTCATTTGTATCACCATTAAAGACTAAGGATGATGAAAAATAATATAAGGAACGAATTTAGTGAGATAAATGACAAAGATTAGGGATTTGTAATTTATTTTATCCAAGTTCAATAATACTCCGTAATAATCAATTGTGGAGCAAAATTCAAGAATGAAGTTCAAAACTTGGATCCAATCAAAGATAATTTGGAATAAATAAAATATTTTTTTTACTGTGAATAGTAACTCGTGAATAGTAACTCGTCGTGAAAAGATGAAAATTTCATAAAAAGTTCAAACCAATATTCTAGTAAAATGATATTAAATGAAGTGCAAAACTCAAGAATTTCTGATCATTTTAGGAATTATAGAAGCAATACTTACCGTAGTAAGTTTAAATTTAAGAATATGAAATGAAATATTATCACTTTCATAATATGGAATATGAAAGAAAATAATATTCTTTATGAATATTGAAAGGAAAATAACATCATTTACGAGAAAAATAATATCCTTTACCTCGGTATAATACTCAATCTGACTAGAATATCAGATATTATGATGAGAAAAACTTGCACCGTTATCAACACTCAAAGTATCTAAATACTCACAAGAAATACGCTCGATATTATAGAGAGAAATTTTTTTGAATTCTGGTGTGATTTTCATTTCTAACTAAGCACCCTATTTATAGGAAATGCTTAGCACACCAGGATTGACAATGCAACCCTCGGTGGCTTACTCCAGTACACCACCCTTGATTTTTTTTTCTTCAGCATTCTTCACACACAAAAGGACAAGAGTGGGGCCCACCTTTCTAGAAAATCTCTACCAAAATATTTTAAATTTAAACAATATTCAGAAACTTCAATAATTCATAATAAATAGCCATTTTATCAGAAAAATATGAACCTTATATCTATTCCATATAAAATTAAATTCTCTACAACTTTGTAGAGGAAAGTTTTTTCAAATTCCGAACGAAAAATGACTCAAGTTTACATACGGATGATTTTTTCACACCCCCACTCTGACAAAATATATACTGATAAAGACCTCCGTATACCAACTTTGATAAATCAACAATCAACAATTTATAACAAGTGGGGCCCACCAACTCACAAAACATGTTTTTAGCATTTATTGTAACAAAATCAATTCGGACCCAATTTACTCTCTTTCTCCTCATTTTATTCATATATAGTGAATTTGTTATAAAAAATATCATCACTATTATATTATTATATTATCACATTATACACTTATAATGTAATATTATAATAATATATTTGAATGAATTATTTTATCAGATAAAATATCCATTCTCAATAATTATCACTTTTGCTAAAAATTCCTCCGTTTAAATCCACATTGAATAAATATTTACTTATCATTTTTATCAATAATTATTATTCACAAATAATATTACAGAACCACCATAACGACAATCAGGTCGTTTCTAGGAAAGAGGGGGCTTTCCGATAAAGATTTTTCCTTACTGGCGCGCAATTAGATGACCAAACCCATTTCCTAAACAGAACTTCCTAGACATTGCCAATAATGCTATCTAATAATATTATTCAAATAATATGAATTATTGATTTGATAATGTGAAATACTATGTAGTGACAATTATTGAATCAATAAAATATAACGTAGCAATTATTGAATCAATAATATAAAATATTGAACAGTAATTACTGTAACAATTATTGAATGAGTGACTTCTTACGTAAGAACCAATAATTCAAAATACTGTGCAATACCGTGTGCTACTGTGCAACAATGCGTATTACTGTATTTTTATCACCGGGTATTTCAACAGTTTAACGGTAACAGTTTTACCGTTATTTTTATAAAAATTTACTTCTGTCGCTTTCTATATCCGACATTCATTCCGTTGTGGGTTCCACCAATGACTGCGCCGTCATATGAATATTCTCCGACAAAAAAAATATTCCTCGACCAAACGAATATTCCCCGACACAACGAATATTTTATAACCACTTGCTTACTTTGTAAAATTTGCACATACCATCCATAACTTACCACATTTATCAAATCAACACCTTACTATTTCAAAATAATATATAGAGGAAATTAAATCTTATTCATAAAAAGTTGGGGTCTTACATTTATGGTGAAAAGTTTGACTGAAAAGGGTATGTGGGGGGATTAATTAAGTTTTTTGATTATGTCGAGTTAAAGCATCTGAGTTACAGGGAACTGAGAAATATGGCAATAGAATTGGACTTTGCTGGGGATTTATCATTTTACTACTTTGTGCCTGAGAAGGGCTATAGACGCCTTACTATTGTAAAAGATTTGTGTGTCATTAAGTTTTTTATTCCTGAATCAAGAGAAGTAAAAGTATATCTAGTTAATGAAGAGGTAAGTAATGCAGAGGTAAGTAATGCAGAGGCAGGGGAAGAACATGTTGGTAGCAATGCTGGGACATCTGATAAAGGGAAGGAAAAGGTTGATGACTTCAGTGGTGTTGATTTTGGCAATGGGAAGGAACCCGTTGGAAGTTTTTCTACATATGTGACTCCATTTAGTTATAGTTCATATGAGGAGGATGATAAAGATTATGCAGAGAATGTTGATAGTGATATTGAGTTTGATGGAGTAGGTGTAAATTATAACAGGATGGGGAAGGGGAAGGGAAAGGAAAATGTTGTTGACAAAGGGAAGGGAAAAAAAGGATGTTAGTGAATTGGAATCTAATTTTGTAGAAGAAGACCCCTTGACTGAGGACATACCAAGAATGCAGATAAATGATGATGAGGATGGGCCTAAATGACCTGTATTTAATCATGCGATTATGATGGATGGCCCTAAGTTTGAGGAGGGGATGTTATTTACAGACAACAAAGTTTTAAAGAAAGTTGTGGTAGCACACTTAGTGAAACATGGGAGAGCAGTGAATGTATACAAGAATGAGAAATATAGGGTGGGGTTCATGTGCACTCCCCAATACCCATGGAAAATATATGCTGGGAAATTACAAAAAGAGAACACCCTGTAGATTAAGATCATTAATTTGACACACCCTTGCCCTAGGATCCACAAAGTTAAGGGTGTGACAGCTGCTTGGTTAGCTGAGCAATACTTGAATGAGTTTAAAAGAAATCCAAAGATGCAGGCATCCACGTTTGTGGAGTTATTTGCGACGGATTATTCCGTCGAGTATAATTCGGTCAGAAACGAGTTAATATCGACCGAATTTCGTCAAGGAAAAAGACATCAGTTGGCGCCAAGGTTCCCGCCAGCGCGAGGACTAAGATCGACGAAATTGTATGGTATTCTTGACGGAACATCCGTCGGGGATACGGTAATTTCGACAGACCTAAAGTCGACGCACATTTCGTCGAGGATATCTTTTAAAACCTAAATCTAATTCCTTCAGTAGCCTCATATCAGTGTTGCTCTCTCCTCTCTCTTTCTCATACTCCCGTCCCCCCCTCTCTCTCTCTTATATCTCCCTTCCCTCTTAGCTGCCATCGCCGCCTAGCCGCAGCAAGCGCCCTTACCGCCTTCCCCTGCTGTCGACGTCGCCTCATTTTTCGACAGCCGTCGCTGTTTCCTTCCAGTCAGTCATCCACCACAACCTCTTTAGCTAAAACCCCTAATTTGTTCCTAGATTGCAAGGTATGTTCAATGTAATTTGTTATTTTAGCTAGGGTTCACACACACACACACACACACACACACATATATATATATATATATATATATATATATTCTGTTTTGGGGTTTAATTTTGAGTTTATTGGACTGAAATTGGGTTTCATTTTGATATTTTGCTAGAATCTGCAATCTTTGATATGTGCAATTTGTTTGTATTTTTGATATATTTTAGCTAGGGTTCATATATATATTTAGCTAGAAACTTTGATATGTGCAATCTGTTTTTAGAATCTAAAACTGAGATTTGCTATCATTAGTTGTTATATATTGATGTTGAAATTGAAATGAAATTGGGTTTATATATTGTTTATATATTGATGTTAAAATTGAGATTTTTTGTTGCTGAAATTGGGGAAAATGTAGTTGCTGTAAAGATTTTGAAATTGGGTTTATATATTGTTTACTTTTGAAATATATAGGTATTATTTCCGACGGAATTTTCGTGGGAATTATAGAAGGTACAAAATTGATTTCAAACTATAAATACATTAAATTAAATTAGTTCCAATATATTAACATATAAATAAAATAACATAAAATAAATTATATAACATAAAATAATTCAATAAAATTAAAAAATATAAATTAATATAATTAATTCTAATTAAATTTTATAATATAATATAATACTAAATAAAATACTAGGAAAATTAAATAAATTAGCTAGTATAATATAATATAATACACTATAATAGACTATAAAATAAAATAAAATAAATTATATAAATTAATTTAATTTAATTTAATAAATTAAATTTAATAATATAAAATTAATTATATAAATTATATAATATAATAAAAAAAGTAAAAAAAAATAAAAAATATTGACAAATTAGAATAAAATAAATTTAATATAATAAAATAAATAAATAAATTTAATATAATAAAATAAATAAATTTATTTTAATAAAATAAATAAATAAATTAATATAATAAAATAAATAAATAAATAAAATTTTATAAATTTTATAATATATATAATACAAAATAAAATAAAATAAATTTATTTTAATAATTTAAATAAATTATATTTAATAATTTTTATAAAATAATATAATACAAAGTAAAAAAAAATAAAAATAAAATAAATATTCAAAATTATTTATTATAATATACTACAAAATAAAATAAAATTTCAAAATTATTTAATATAATATACTACAAATTAAAATAACATAACATATTAAAATAACATAACATAATTGAAATAAATTAACATAAAGTAAAATAATAAACTAAGTAGCATTTGCTTAGTTTTTTACTATTAAAATAAACTGAATAAGTAGTTTTCATAGTCAAGGTTTTAAAATAAAATACAATAAATTGAGTAGCATTTACTTAGTTTTATACTATTAAAATAAACTGAATAACTAGTTTTCAGTATTCAAGGTTTTAAAATAAAATACAATAAACTGAGTAGCTTTTACTTGGTTTATTATTGAAAAAATAAACTAAGTAGCATTTGCTTAGTTTTCCACAATTACAATAAACTGCATATATAGTTGTGCACGTAGTATACATAGGTGGGAGCTTAGAAACCCGTTTGACATTAACTCATTAGGAGTGAATGTCGAATTAGTCCTCAGTTTGGGACTGTTACTGGATATTACATCTCTCACTTAGGTCGGTGCCAATGCATAGGGTGCGTTTTTATAAATTTTGAGGAATTTTCAGCTGGTGTCTCTACATGTTCTCCGAGTGCATATGAAAGGTCCAAGGACTTAATTTTGACGTGTTTATATCCGACTGAATTTTCGACCGAATATTCTGTCGGAATTAAGCATAATCTCGACGGATTATACTTAATTCCGATGGAATATTCCGTCAGAAATAAGCCTTTTTTGTTGTAATGAGTATAGAATGATCACACTATTCAAATATATCTATTCCAAGCATTCAGAGCTAAGGTCAAGGCTATGAAGATTATTGAGGGCAATCATCTCGAGCAATATTATAACTTGTGGAAATATGTTGATGAGTTAAAAAGATTGAATCGTGGGAGCACTGTTGAGCTACAAACTGATTCTGGTACCTTACTTGGTGGGAAACCTTTGTTCAGGAGGATTTATGTATGTTTGATTTAAGCACTGCAAGCCTATAGTTGGTGTTGATGGAACATTCTTGAAAAGCACAAATGGAGGTATCTTGTTAAAAGCTGTGGGTATTGACTTAAACAATAATATGTATCCAGTAGCTTATGTACTGGTAGAGGGAGAAACATATGACAGTTGGTTGTGGTTTTTAGGATTATTAATTAAAAGATGATGTGAGAATTGTGAATGACTATGGTTGGACATTTGTTTCCGATAAACAAAAAGGATTGATTAAGGCATTTGAGGAATTAGTCCCTAACTCAGAGAATAGGTTTTGCTTTCAGCATTTGCATCAAAATTTTGCAAATGCAGGGTATAGAGGAATGGGATTGAGAGAGTTGTTGTAGGATTGTGCAAAAGCAACACATCCTAAAAGGTATAAGGACAACATGTAGGCACTAAGGAAAAAGAGTGTTGAGGTTGTGAACTAGCTATAAGATAAACCTGCAAGCGGTCGAGATCACATTTTAGCACATACCCCAAGTGTGATATCTTGACAAATAACCTATGTGAAAGTTTTAACAACATGATTAAGGGGGCAAGAGATTTGCTAATGAAGAGATTAAACATTAATAGGACAGTATGCCAAAGATGGTTTGGGGACCTTTGTCCCAATGCACTTGAGAGACTAGAAAGAGCTAAGAAATATGCAGGAGATTGCATTGCTACCCCTGCAAATGACCACCTGTTTCAAGTAAGGACAGTGTATGGGGACCAATATACAGTTGATTTAGATTGCAAAGGGTTGTAGCTGTAGAAAATGGGACATGACAGACATACCTTGCAATCATGCCAGCTCATGTATGGTTTTCAAAAACCTGGACCCTGCAAATTTTGTGAATGATTTGTACAAGATAACCACTTACAAGAAGATTTATGAGCCTTGTATAGCACCAATGTCTAGTGCAGACATGTGGGATGATAGCCAAGTGGAAAATAATCTCAAATCGATGCCTCTTAAGTTTAATAAGATGTCTGGTAGGCCAAAAAAGCTAAGGAAGAGAAACTAAGATGAGCTTGCAACTGGTTCTGGTAACTTAGGGAAAAAATTTCAAGACACTCTCGGATGCAGAGTGTGTTGGCAGTATGGACACAACTTCAGGTCTCATAAGAAGAAAAAAACACATACTGAGGGAGATGCAAGAGTAAAAGCAAGGGAAGATGCAAGAGTAGAAGCAAAGGAAAAAGCAAGGGAAACACCTATTAAGGTGGAGTTAACTCAACCTAGCACTGATGAATTTTTAGAGTCACAGCAACACTTAGTACCTCAACCACAACAAAGAGCAAAACTGCAAGTATGTAATCCTAAACAGCAACACTCTATACATTTACCTTTGTTTTGGGTCTGTTTATAACTTTTGTT
This sequence comes from Panax stipuleanatus, assembly GCA_020205555.1. Taxonomy (NCBI): domain Eukaryota; kingdom Viridiplantae; phylum Streptophyta; class Magnoliopsida; order Apiales; family Araliaceae; genus Panax; species Panax stipuleanatus. The sequence continues at coordinate 127,550,481 of CM035124.1, forward strand.
ATTTGGATGTAGGTGAGAAGGTACAATCCTCATGATGAGTTGCAGAAATCAGTAAGGGCCTAGTTAGTTTTATGATGAATTTAATTACTATGTATATTTATTGTGAAATTAACTATGATAACCAAACTCATGTAGGTTGGGAGTAATGAGGGGGGTTCTAATGCAATTAATGCTCCAAGACTTCAAAGTCCTGTCAAGTTTAGAATGCCTCCAGTAGGTGTTACCATACCAGACAGGAACCGGTTGCTGGCTGGTGTACCACAAACTCAGGACACTTTCAAAAGGACACCAATTCTACTTAAGGGTGGGAAAAAATATGTAACACTAAAGAATGTGAAGTCAGTCCTCCATTAATGTAAGTCAACTGCTACTGAGGTTTGCAACAACAACAAGAAGAAGAAAAAGTGAAGGCTTATGAAACCTCTGCAGTTACTCTTATATTAATACTTTTGGTTTTATTAACTAGGAATCAGAATTAATGCTTTTGCTCTTATTAACTAGGGTGCAAGCTTGCTATGTATTAAAAGATGATGTCTTTTGGCCAAGCATGTGAAGTTTGACAATATGTAATTATTATAACTGAACTTTGTGTTTTTGGGCAATGGAATGGAACTAATTTTTATTAATTATGGGTGTGTGTGTTGGGTGAATTATTTTGGTTTATTAATTTGATTGCTTGTGCATTATGCTGGGAATGTTTTAATTTATCAGACATGTGGGAGTTCTGCTTGCTTGTGAATTATTTTGCAGATTTTGTTTTGCTTTATTAGTCATGTGGGATAGCACCAATGCTTGTGATTTATAATGGGAATTGTTTTGGTTTATTAGTTTGATGGGAGCTGGTTGTTTTGGTTAATTAGTCATGTGGGCTTTTTGCTTGCATGTGGGGATTTTCTGGAATTGTTTTGGTTAATTAGGCATGCTCTGTTTTTGTTTTGTTTTAATATGGTTTGTTTTTCCTTTGTTTTTACAGATTTGCTTTGATTTTAACTCTGTTTTTATGTTCTTTGTTGCAGGAGGAAAGGACAAGTGGTGTTTTGCAAGTTGGTATGCCATTTGTCAGAGATAAGAACCAATCAAACTTTTAATTCAATTTCATGTATATGATTGTCATTACATAAATTCAGTCAGTACCACAATTACATAACATGATAATCCATGTTACAATTATGATAGCTATGTACATCTTCTCTATAAGGACCGAGAATTTTATATGATTATATATGAATATTTTTACGAATAATTATTTATTTATTTATTTAATTACTTTGAGAATATGAGTGAATATTTGATGTGAATTAAGTAAGTTAGTTAATTTATTTAATTTAAGTTAACTAATAAATAAAAAGGAAGTCAAGAGGAATAATCAATTAATTGATTGAAGAAAAAGTAAGACAAGCTTATGTTGAAAATTAACATAGCTTGAATGTTAACCTTGAATGGTAATTAAAAATATTTATAATCTTTAAGTGATTAAATTGATATGACTTATATAAAGTGATTATATGAATGTGTAATAACGTATCAAGCCAATTAGGACTAAATAAGTTAATGAATTAATGGAACAAAAAGGAAAGCCAAGGAATAAGAATATTAAATTATTTATTAATGATATTGAACACTTTGTGTCATATATTTAGTGAATATGTGATTAAATGAGTATAATAAATATTCATCAATGATGATAAATATGTTATAACTTATGTGGGATATGTATGAGACTAAATAAATATATATATTATAAATATGTATATATTTTTATTTATTATATAAATTAAAGTGTATTAAAAAGAAAGTCTTGTAACCTAATATTATATATTAGGAGTGTGAATTAAATAACCTAAGGGTTATAGTATGGAAGAATTTTAATATTTAAAATATATACTAACCTAAGAGATTAATTTTATTATCTTAATTTGTTATTTATTTTAAACTTAATTAAAGAAAGCTTAATTGGGTTATAAAATTAAACCTACATGAACAATTATTTAAACTCCATAATGAGTGAAATAGAAATCATAATTAAATAATTAGGGCAAGATAAAATTCATGAGTTGGACCTATACTATTTTTACAAGGCCCAAATAATTAAATTAAAATGCCCAATCAATAAATCAAATGGCCCAAACTTGGCCCAATTAGTGTGAGGACTTTTAGGTCATTGAATTAAGCAAATCAAGCAATAAAAATTAAATCAAAAATGGGCAAAAAAAGGGTGCATGAACCGGAAAAGAGGAGGGAGTTTTAGGTATGTGTGACAATTATTTTATCTACCTCATTTGTCAAGAGTTGGTGACCAACTCCAAGCCAAGTGTAACTCTCCTATTTAGCCTTATAATTTTCTCTAGATTCATAAGCAAGATGAGAGAGAGAAGGCAAGAGATATGTGGGAGATTTAGTATAGATACACAACTTATATCTACACACTTTTGCTAACTATAAATACTCTCCATTTCATTTCCCATTAAAATTTTCTACACTTCTTATTTCCCTAAGTTCTAAAAGAGAGAGAAAAGGAAATAAATAGAGAGTGAAAGAGAATTTCAGATTCACAAAGAGGAGAAGGAGGAGTTCTTGATCTTCATACTTCCTAAATATATAAATTACTTTGAAAGAGGAGAAGGATTGCTCATAAATCAAGGTATAAATTAAATTATAAACTTGACCTAACTTATTTATTTCTTCTATTTTATTTGTTTTGATGAAATCAACAAGTTATGTTCATAAACTCTAAAACTCTTGATCTACATGTTCAAGAGTGTTTTATGTGTAGATCTAACCATTTTGGGTGTCAAAAGTTTAATCAAAAGAAAGCCCTAGCTTTTGGCTACTTTGAACGGACTACCATTTGAAATCTACACATTATTTTTTTGATCCGTCAAAGAGGGGTGCTAGATATGTGAGTTAACTTTTAAACCCAAGTGGTAGCACTCAAAAATATTAATTTTACAAGTCATGGTAGCTATTTTGGTGAAAACAGTTCAGCTTAAAGAAAAAGGGAAAGAAAACTATTTTGGATCAATTTGTTCTAGGGGTATTTTCGTATGTTTTCTTTGCTCTAAAAATTCTAAATTTTTTTGGTATGTTAGTATGATGATTTAGAAAGGTTCAGTAGAAAGATGGTGATTTTTGAATGTGTAGAATGAAATTTATGGATTTTACAAGAAAAGACTATTTTAAAAGTGAAAGGAAATAATTTTTTGTGTGTAACTCCAAAATTTGTAAAATATTTACTGGAGTTATGTTATCATAACAGGAGATCACCCTGAAAACGTTGTAAGTTTTGGAAAAAAAAATCTCAATTTATGAAAAATGTTACAAGATCCTGCTGTTTTGGTCATTTTAAAAATAGTAAATGAAATTCAAAAATTACAGAAAAATTATATGTTCATGAGGGTATCATATAATGATATATCCGAGAAAAGGAAAATTTTCGGAGTTGTTTTGGTATTTTTCATGTAAATGTTTGAGTTATGAATAAATAGAAAAAATAAGTTATGTGATGTCATAAATGGTAAAAATATAATTTTATGGCTTAAAGACCCTAAACATAATGTGTGCAGATTTTTGGAGGGTTCTTTGGTCATTTTTGATGAGACGTTGTATTTATGGTATTTTATGGTTGATAAATAAATAAATTAGTAAAGGGTAAGCAGTTAAAATAAATTATTTATAAGTTTAATAAATGATTAAAATATTATTAAAAAATTAATAATATTAGATTAAAATATTATTAAATGATTAATAATATTAGATTAAAGTTAAATTAAAATATTTTTAAATAATTAATAATATTAGATTAAAGTTAATTAAAATATTATTAAATAGTTAATAATATTAGATAATGATTTAAAATATTATTATATAACTAATAATATTAGATTAAAGTTAAATTAAAATATTATTAAATGATTAATAATATTATTAATTGATTAAAATATTATTGAATGGTTAATAATATTTGTAAATGATTAAGATATTATTAAAGATTGGTTAAAATATTATTAATTGATTAATAATATTAGTAATTGATTAAGATGTGATTAAATGTAAGGAATATTTTTAAGTGATTAATAATATTATTAAGTGACTAAAATATTATTAAATAATTAATAATATTAATAAGAGATTAAAATAATATTAAATGGTTAATAATATTAAGAAGTGAATAAAATATTATTAAAAGATTAATAATATTAGACAAGAGTTTAAGACAATGATTATATGATAATAATATTATCAAGGGATGATAATATTACTAAGGATTTAATGTGGTAACAAATATTTAGGTGACTAAATGTTAGATAATATGTTATGAGAATAGTAGTACGATGAATAACTATATATTATGCTAATTGAGAGATCACTCTTATTAATGATAGGTCTTTCAAACGAATTTAAATTAAATTGCGTAGCAGTAATCAATAACCAAGACATGTATCCTAACCTTTGCATTTACTTTATGTAATGGATCTTTATAAGCAAGTATCTTATCTATTACTTTCTAAATTTGTTACAAGCAAGTTTCTTAACTCTACCTTTCCTTTGAGCAAGTATTTCTAACTTATTTATATTTAAGCAAGTTCTCGCATTTCATTTGATTCATTCATTGATTACAAGTATCTCAAAATTGTTTCATGTGATTTATATAATATAAATTATGGTTCTTTGAATACTAAGTTTGATAATGCATGCAAGTGCGATCACTTGTATAAATTGTTACAATTGAACAAATATCCTAAATCTCAAAATTCTTTGATATAGCAAGTTTTGATGCATACTATTGAATCTTGGTATGTATACACGGTTTAAAAGTTATTTAAGCTATTTGATCCGACTAGACATAGTTTTAAATATTTCATTAAATATTATTGAGAATGATAGAGTCGTCCAACTGAATTGCTTTGGTTCGGAGTACTCTAGACTGAGCATGAACATCCCTAAATTGAAAAATAATTTTTATGCTCCAAAGGCGGTTATGATGAACGCGAATGTCGTTCCTGTATGTAGTATTGATTAATATAGGGCATAACGGGCTGATCACCCACCGTGCCCATAAGTATGTCGGTTTACAGATGAATTTCTGTTCAAACCTTTTCGAACTTGAAAATAAAATATCATGGTCTAGTGACCGCTCAGCATCTATAGTCAATACTTCGTTTCAAAAATATAAATGATTCGATATGTTGTTCAGAATTATTTCAGTTACTTCACAACTATTGATTCGTTGTAAAAGTATATTCACAAAAAACGTTTAATCCTTTTATACACTGTTCATTAACTGTTATTACTTGCTGAGCAATTGAATGCTTATTCTTGCTTTGAAATTAAATGTTTTCAGCTAAGCGAGATCGAACAGAAGGTTCTGGCAAGGACAATATTGGTAAGAAGAAGCTGAATGAATAGTTAGAGGGCGTTACTTGTGATAATTAGAATTTTGTAATGTGATAATATATTATTTATCATATAATGAAGTACTTAAAAGTCTTCGTACTTGGGAATAGACAACTCTGATGTAATATTTTTAATTAATTAATATATTAAGCAGTTTGAATGAATTGTATCGTGAAGCACCGAATACAGGTTACAAGTACTCAGATTTGGGGGGAGTCACATTCTCTCTTCTTAGTAGCTTTTTGATTTCATCTTCAATTGCAGCAAACCTCCCCACCAATCCACCATCTGTTGGAGGTTCATACTACCGAAAGAAACCACATCCATTCTGAAAGAATTGAAAAGTTTGTTACTCCCAAACGGTAGCTTAGCAGGATGCAGAAGAAGAAGAATAAAAAGATTTCTGGGAAGAATAATAATAATAAGATTTCTAGGAAAGCTTATCCCTACGGATTGACAAGTTAGAAACCTTTTCCCATGATTTTGCTCGGTGTATGATGTTCTCAACACTGCCGGAATATGACAGTGGCGAAGCACCTGCAACCATTGAAGGTTTGTAACTTTGGCTCTTTCTTCCTCTCATTCTCTACCTTGACATGGGTCTTCTTCTGCTCTTATATATATATATGGGAACCAATCCATAGAAACCGATTGCCAGATCACTATTCATGGTAACCAACCTGTCAGCCGTAGATCAATTTAATAAAAGGTTGAGATTGGAATAATTTTATACCCAGCCGCTACATGTTGTTCCGACTTCTAATTTAATAAGTGGGCCCCAGCTGGTCAAACACATGTGTAAATGGGTTTCACTTTGTGATATTCTATATTAAAAAAAGCAGAATCGCTACACCATGTAGCGGCTGAGACTTTCAATTTGGGACAACATTATTACTGTGGAACGGAAAACGAGGCAAAAAAAAAGGTAAGCCACCACAACTTGTAGTGGCTGAGCACAGTTTACGAGGCAATTTTTAGAATGAAATATATACGTTTAATTCTTTTGATCAATTTTTAAAATTTTTAAAATTCTAAGATTATTAAAAATTTAGATTTTAAAAAACATAATATGAATTTGTGAGAGAATCTACACTAATTTGGGAGACAACAAAATCATTACACAAATTCTTAGTACACAAGTGGGACCCATTTGTACATGTGTTTGACCAGTTGGGGCCCACTTATTAAATTAGAAGTCGGAACAACATATAGCGGCCGAGTATAAAATTGTTCCAATCTCAGCCTTTTATTAAATTGATCTATGGCTGACAAGTTGGTTGCCATGGATTGGTTCCATATATATATATACACACACACACACACACACACATCTACATATGATTTGGCGAGAAATGAGCACAGTGATCGGAGGAAACTGATATTGGAGGGAACTGATGTTGGAGGGAGTTATTTATTGTATTAATAGATATTAATCTACTACTTAATCTAATTAATCAGGAAGTCAACTTGTATTAGTAGATATTAAGGTTTAATATAGTCAACTGTATAAAAATTTGATCAAATCCCTACTATACATAGACTACCGGAGTTCCGTGGCAGTTCCGGTCACTTTTTTGGCCGGAAAATACAAAAGAGTCACTTATACTTATTAATGTGTACTTTGGGTAGCAGGATGAGAGCGTTTAAACATTGAGATATGAATGATAAAAGGGTGTATACTTCAGGATTGAATTTAAAATTAACCCTTGTACAATTAATAATGCAAACCTATACTTTTTAAATCAGTTTTGCACAACTAGCTAATTATAAAATGTATTGTTTTGCTTGTACTTTAAAGAGGGATGTATGAAAACACTACCGTCACAAACACAGGGAAGAGTTTTTCATTTTAGAAAATTGTCTCGGTATGACAACACACATGCAATGTGTAGACACAAACATATGCACGTACATAGACGTGTAATTAAAAAGTGCACACAAACATGCAACTTTAGTTCTAATTATTCAATGCAACAAATTTCTGTAGAACTGTCCAAATGGACCCAAAAAGAACCGTCTGAAATCCAAATTCTAAAAACACACCCAAAACACTTGGATATTCTAGTAAAAATGAAACTAAAGCATAAAAGACCGTCTTTACTAGGATTTCCATATTTACATCAAGGTGTCCAATAAAGATGATTAGACCTACTTTTGTTTTTGTCCATTTCAGTTTGAATTGCTAGCAATCATATCTTTGTAAAGTTAAGAGAACTTGAAGCAGAAAGACTTTAAAAAAATTAAACTTACAAAGTCAAATCCTCCAACTTTGAAGGTCTCCTTAGTTTTTGTGAAGCTTTTGCAGTAGTGGGCAAGAAAAACTTTAGCCGAAGGAACTTCAAGAAAAATGGCTGCTATTTCTCCGGTATCGAGGGCTTTGGCGTATTGGGCTGTTGATGAATAGTTCTTGATCTTGAACGATTCAAAATGTAAAACATCCTTCAAATATGAGTGAAGAAAGGATCCTTTACAATACCCAACAGTTGCATTCATCTTCTTGAGTGTCTCAACATCCTTTATTGCTGGTTCTAGCCTTTGGGCTGTGGCAAGGCTGGCCGTGTAACTCTGTAATTATTAGTGCCACAAAAAGCCATACCACCATTGCCATCCTTGATAAATTACTATGTAGTTTTTCCCCTGTAAAGTACAAAAGAACTATGATGATATGTTATAAGCTGACTGCTCATACAGAATTTTTCATTAAACTATATATTAGCAGCAATTGGTATATTTATTTAAGCAAGACTATATTGACACAGAGTTTCTCATACACTAGGATTCTTCAACCAAGCTAATGTATTTGATAAGGATAGTATCATATCCACAACTGTAACAAATATTTGATTAGAGAGATTAGGATTGATTTTGGTTTTGAATTAGATGTCATGTAAATCATGTAACATATTCTCTATATAACAGAGGCAAGAGACCAACAATAGAGTGAGAGAAAATTACTATCAATTTATACTTCTTATTTTGGTATCAGAGCTCAAAATCGACATTATGTCGTCATCTTCCTCCACATTTTCATTGAATGCCTCAAGCTCAAACCAGCAGCAACTAATGGCTGCAAACACTCTAACCTCGCCGCTGAATCTCTCAAACCCAACACAGATGTTGGTGATGAAACTTAATCCTGGAAATTATTTATCTTGGAAGGCTCAATTAATGCCACTGCTTCGTGGTAACAATCTCATTCGCTTTGTCAATGGAACAGAAACAACACCTCCAGCCAAGCTACCCGCAATTGATGCGAACACACCAACGGTGGATAATCCTGATTATCACATTTGGTACCAACAAGACCAAAATTTACTGAGTCTTCTTATCTCCTCCCTTTGTGAGGATATTATTCCACTTATTATTGATGCCAAAACATCTCAAGAGCTGTGGACCATGCTCGAGACAGCCTATGTCTCGCCTTCTACCACAAGAATGTTGAACCTTCTTTTGAGTTTACAGGATCTGAAGCAAAGTGATGACCCCATAACTGATTATTTATACAAAGCTAAAACAATCAGTGATCAACTTGCTGCCGCAGGACGACCGGTATCTGCTGGTGACTTCAACTGCATCATTTTTAAGGGACTAAGACATGAATTCCACACTATCATTCCAACACTCGCAGCCAACAAAACTCCAATTTCGTTCATGGATCTTCTCAGTGCTCTATTGAATCATGAAATGTTGGTACACAATTTCTCCGATTCTTCTATACCCAAAGTTGAAGTCGATGTTATTAGAAATTCCAAAGCATCTGCAAATCTTGCACAAAAGGGGCAGAGCTCTCACTCCTATTCTGGGTATTCAACAGGCCCTAACTATACTAACATAAATAACTCTAGGCCACATAACAACAATCGACAACGATACAATTCCGGGCCACGGCGAAACAATTATAACAATAACAACCGGTCATCTTCAAATCATTTTGTGCAGTGCCAGATATGTCATCGATTTAATCACACTGCAGACAGTTGTCGTCAGCGTTATAATCATGCCCATCCGCCCAGTGCAAATACAGCTTCATTTTATCAGAATAACTTCACGGATGCTTGGTTCCCAGATACTGGTGAAACACACCATGTTACTCCAGATCTTTAGTCTCTCGATCATTCTACTCCTTATACTGGATCAGACACCTTAAGGGTTGGTCATGGTAAAGGCCTAAAAATTAGTCACACTGGTTCGGCTGCTTTTCATTCCAATAATCACTTCTTTCCAGTTAAATGATATTCTGCATGTTCCAGATGTCACAAAGTCATTATTATCTGTGAATAAATTTACATATGATAATGATGTTTATTTTGAATTTCACCCAACTTATTTTTCTGTGAAGGATCGCACAACGAAGAAATTGTTGCTAACCGGACCGAGTGATCAGGGCCTCTATTCTCTTTCTCAATCCGCCTTTCCAGACCATAAAAGACCTGTTGCTTTTGCTGCAACCAAAGTCTCATCTACTTGCTGGCATAATAGATTAGGACATCCTCATTTCAAAATTCTCAATAAAATTATTTCAAGTAATGCATTACCTGTATCTGGTAACGATTTCTCCTTTTGTCATGCTTGCCAGTTGGGCAAATCTTCACGACTTCATTTGCCTATTACTAATCACCATGTATCTTCCATACTGGATTTAGTATACAGTGATGTGTGGGGTCCTTCTCCCACTCTCTCTTGTGATGGCCATAAGTATTTTGTTATTTTTGTTGATGCCTTTTCGAAATATATATGGTTTTATCCTATGCAAGCCAAGTCTGAGGTGTATGCCATATTTCTTAAATTTCAATTATTTGTTGAAAGACAATTTAATTCAAAAAAAAAAGCAGTTCAGACTGATTAGGGTGGTGAATATCGCTCACTCAACAAATTTTTTTCATCCATTGGTATTAATCACCGCCTTACATGTCCTCACACTCATGAACAAAATGGTATGGTTGAAAGGCGTAATCGTCATATTGTTGAAATCGGTCTAACTTTGTTAGCCAACTCTCACGTTCCATTTCGTTATTGGCATTTTGCATTTGAAACAAGCTGTCTATCTCATTAATCGTATGCCATCATCCGTTTCTCCAAATAAAATCCCCTATGAAAGTGTTTTTCATCGTTCTCCAGACTATTCATTTTTACGTACTTTTGGGTGTGTCTGTTATCCTTTTATTCGACCATATAATTCTCATAAAATGGATTATAGATCAGTCTCATGTGTTTTTCTAGGTTACAGTTCTAATCATTTGGGATATCGGTGTCTGGATCTCCAACATCAGAAATTTTATATAGCCCGTCATGTGCGATTTAATGAACATTGTTTTCCATTTTCTCAACAGACCAGCACCTCAGTTTCATCATCCCAATCCAACCTCCCATGGGCCACCAACTCAATAGTTCCCTTCAACGATCCACACTTTCCACATTCCACTTCTCCCGTGCCATCACCTCAGCACTCTTCATTGCCTCCTTTGTCGCCAACATCACATCTTCAATCCACAGACCTGAGCTCCACCACTCCACCTAAATTCCGATCTATACACTCTATATATAATCCGACTACCTCATCCTCTTTGGATGTTCACACATCTCCATCTCCTATGTTATCTCGGGATTCTTCTTCATCATCTAATCCACAAGTCATGCCACCCGGTCTTAATTCCATAGTGGGTTCTGATTCCTCCGGTCAAGCAACTACTTCTTCAGTGGTCCCCACAATACTACCTCCATCCGGCGTCATGACTAGAGCCATGCTTAGAAAACAAAATCAGTTACATGCTCAAGCTCTTATGGCGATTTCTACCACCAGTGCAGAACCTACATGTTATACTCAGGCTGTTCGATCAAAAGAGTGGCGTGATGCAACAAATTCTGAAGTCAATGCTCTCATTTCTCAAGGTACATGGGAATTAGTTCCCAACTTGCCTCATATGAATGTGGTAGGCTGTAAATGGGTCTTTCGTGTTAAGCGAAAAGCAGATGGCTCCATTGAACGTTACAAGGCACGCTTAGTTGCCAAGGGTTTCAATCAAGAAGAAGGGATAGATTACAGTGAGACTTTTAGTCCGGTAGTAAAATCGGTCACAGTTCGTACTGTTTTATCCATGGTTGTTGCCCAATCTTGGCATATCCATCAATTAGATGTGAATAATGCCTTCTTAAATGGTACTCTTGATGAAACTGTGTTTATGTCCCAACCACCTGGCTTTGAGGATAAAACTCACCCGCACCATGTTTGTCTTCTAAGGAAATCTTTGTATGGCCTCAAACAGGCTCCTCGGGCGTGGTATCAGCGTTTGTCGGATTTTCTTCAACAATTGGGATTCACTATTTCTAAATCTGACACATCCTTATTTTTGCTTACTATTGGTCATATTCGATTAATTGTATTAGTTTATGTTGATGATATAATTATCACAGGCAATTCTTTTACAGCTATATCAGAATTAATGGCCGCACTTGGTCGCGAGTTTGCTCTAAAAGATCTTGGACCACTCAATTTTTTCTTGGAATTGAAGCTATTCGGAGTTCTACTGGACTTGTGTTGTCACAAAGAAAATACATACGTGATATTATCCAACGTGCTAATATGGTGGACTGCAAACCAGTCCGTACTCCTTCCGCTATTGTCCGAACTAATCCTGCCTCTGATCCGTTGTTCTCCGATCCATCATTTTTCAGACAAATAGTGGGTGCTTTGCAATACACTACCTTGACTCGACCGGATCTCTATTTTGCTGTTAACAAAGTGTGTCAGTCAATGCACAATCCTACAGAATCTAATTGGGTTGCAGTTAAACGAATTATTCGTTATTTACAAGCCACAAATGCTTATGGTTTGTCTCTTGTTCACAGCACCGAACCATTTAAGATACAGGTCTTTTGTGATTCTGACTGGGCAGGCTCTCCTCTAGACTAGAAAATCAACCGCTGGTTATGCCATTTATATGGGACGCAACTTAATTTCTTGGTGCTCGCGCAAGCAAAAGACTGTGGCAAGATCCTCCACAGAGGCTGAGTATAAATCTCTGGCAGATACAGCTGCATAATTGACTTGGGTACAATCTTTACTTTCTGAATTGGGTGTTTTTCTGAAAGAGCCTCCCATACTTTGGTGTGACAATATCGGGGCAACTTACTTGGCTGCAAATCCAGTGTTCCATGCTCGTACTAAACACATTGAAATTGACTTTCATTTTGTGCACGAAAAGGTGGCACGGAAAGATTTGCTTGTTCGCTACATCTCCACAAATGATTCAAATTGCCGACATTTTCACTAAGCCATTAGGAACTGCGAAGTTTGAGTTTTTTCGTAACAAGCTGACAGTGATTCCACCCCCATCAGCTTGACGGGGGGTATTGACACAGAGTTTCTCATACACTAGGATTCTTCAACCAAGCTAATGTATTTGATAAGGATAGTATCATATCCACAACTGTAACAAATATTTGATTTAGAGAGATTAGGATTGATTTTGATTTTGAATTAGATGTCATGTAAATCATGTAACATATTGTCTATATAACAGAGGCAAGAGACCAACAATAGAGTGAGAGAAAATTACTATCAATTTATACTTCTTATTTGACTATAATGCAAAATTATACTCCGAGTTATCATTTTTGTGTAGATATGATACCTGACTATTACTCTATTGTGGTACAATTAATAATGTAAAACTATACATTTTGGGTTAGTTTTGCACTACTAATTATACCTTAAAAGACACGATTTTGCACTAATAATTGTATCACGAGTTAGCGATTTGCTATATTACAAAGAAGTACCAAACTCCACAAAGCATTTTCAACCTCTCACACTCATTAATCCATAAATTTTGTATTTTAATCTTTAGGGAGACACTTACCTTGCAAAGTAAAGAGTGTGGCAAATGATAGCCAAAATATTGTTCCAATTTGATTGGGGATAGAGCCCCGGAGTTGTTCAGAGTGCTTTCTCTCTATCAGCCACACAATGAAGCCATTGTACACAGTGATTGCTGCTATTAAGCCCCACATTTCTGTTGTGAAGGGCTTCATGAAAAGCCATACCCGATTAGGCAATCTAGATCGAACTTGAACTATCAGCTCCATTCCGGATTCTGTGTAGGGTTGTGTGAAATCTGCAAACTCATGTCTTTCGGATATAATTGTTACATCACCAGCTACTGCATCAATTTTCTGCTTCAGTACAATGATATTCAATTCCAAGTGAGCTACAAGTATTATTATTGAACAATAAAAATAAGAGCACCGGATGAAAATCACGCAAAAAAAAAAGGAGAACATATGCAACTTCTACCAACACACATCGTATTTGAAAAAGTTACATTTGGAGGATAAAATTTATCTTTTATGCTACCACCCCATATGCAACTCTTTTTTTTTGCAAGAGATAAAAGTTGCATTCATGCTTATTTTCGTGTTTCTATAGTTTTATCTTATCATTAAACCTAGGATTTTAAAAAAGGTTTCAAATGAGGCAATTCATTAATTTGGACAGTCTATAAAAAAAAGTTACATTTTATATAGTCTAGACATGCATCATACTCAAAAGGGGCAATCCATTAATTTGGACAGTATATAAAACAAGTTCCATTTTATATAGTCTGGATATGCAGCATACTACTGTAAACCTTTGTTATTCTTAGCACTATCCAATTTCAACTATTTTTTTAATATAAAAAAAGGTAATATTAAAACAAAAAAAAACTAGTTAAAGAGCTAAAAATATATATTTGTAAGCAAATTCTTACCCCAAAGATATTTGTTCCACCAATTCAGTATAAGGTTTGTCAAACGGGAAATATTTGTATGACAGAGTATTGCCTTCCGCAACCTTTTCATGGTTTCTTCAAACACCTTAATTGAAAATCCGTCGGAAGTAGTTTTATTAGATTTTGAATCATTTCCAGAATCCGCCGTCTTCTCTCGGTGTACGACGGTTGCGCCCGGCCAGAGAACTTTTGCTAACATTTCCTATGGAATTGTCATAAATAGCTCCGGCGGGGTTTCCGGGAAGTAAGTCTTTAATCCGATGAGACCTTGCATTCAGTACATTTTGGTGGGACTGATGGAATGGAAGAGATGATCAGAAATTCTGTTTGTTGTGATCCAGGCGTAGCCGTCTCCAGTCATTTCTAATTTCTTTGACGTTTGATACAGCCGGAATCCGGATTCTAGAGATGTATGGATTATAAAGACCCTACATTTCTTTTTCTTGAGTTCCTGAAGCTGTTTATTGAAAGAATTAAGAGAAAAATATGCGATTGGGATGATATTGGTTAGTTCACCACCAGTTTGTTGAAATGCCTGAGAGAGTTGAGAGACGAATAATGAAGGAATGGAGAGAGAATGGAGGTTCGAGTCTACCATTTAGTAGAAGTCAAAATTTAACAGAGCTACAGAAGATTGAATGTAAGTTTCCTTTAGTTTCCCCCCCAGTTCCCTTCATGTCCCCTTCCTCAGGTTTCCTCCTAGACTTTTAGAATGAAATGTATTCTAAAATTTAATTGTAATAGTATAAGTTTAAAAAAAAGGGAAAAAAATAGCAAAAATTCTGAGACTTCAATATGATTTACTATCCTAAATTATCTGTCATATTTCACTTTGGTGATACACTTTTCAATTTTTTCAATTAAATGATTGAAGTCTCAATTTTTTCCAATTGCGTTCAATTGAAATGCCACCATGAGAAATTGATGATGTGGCCCTGCATACATGGCAATTTGATGCTTATTTGTAAAAAAAATCCTACATGGCATTTTAATGTTGATGTAAAAAGAAAAATTGAAATAAAAAGTTATCATTTTAGTAATGCTTAAGGGTAAAAGAGTAATATCAGGAAAATAAAATGTAAAAACAAAACAAATCAGATTTCTCTTAATTTCAACAAAAGAATGATTTGAAAAAAAAAATACATTCCTTAAACAATAGACGAGTAGATGAACCCTAGGAACTCATAAATCAACAACCATCGACTCCGAGCTACCTAACTATATGTATACATGCAATAGCGAAGCCGAAAAAAATATTATTTTATAATGTAAGGTAAATTTTAAAATTTTTAAGCATTATATATAAATTGACCATACTAAAATTTTATAAATTTTCTATTATACGGGGTCAAATTGAAAATTTATAACTTTGTCAATCCAATTTTAATCACATATGACTCATATCCTCTCAATATATGCATATCTCTCTATAATATTTTAAACTAAATAATAATCTAATTTATATTATTTTTAAAAATAAATAATGAATTACTTATTTATAAACAGTTGTGATTAAAAAAGTCTACTATGCATCAATATAGTGTATACATACCTATATATTATTACTTATTATATTTTCATTGTAATATAATGTGTGTGTGTGTATATATATATATATATATATGTGTGTGTGTGTGTGTGTGTGTGTGTGTGTGTGTGTGTGTGTGACCCGAAAGTATAAAGTATTAAAAAAATTTGGCACGAAGGCACTGTCCCAAAGTATAAAGTATAAATTCGATCCCACTGATAAAAGTTTCTGGCTTCGCCACTGTATACATGCAACCTTGAATCAGATCTGGAGATGAAGAAGGAAAGCATGTATTACCCCCTCGGGAAGCGCAACCATGAGGAAGACTTTGGAGAGGTTCACTACGGCAGCAAATGGGGATGAAATGAGCCTAAAGGAGATGGGCAAGTGGGTGTGTCTCAAAATATAATCTCGTGTGCATCTATGTGGATTTGAAGATCAACTCCCAACACCGCATCACCAACTGCGATTAAAGGGCAACATCAATAAATTGAAAACTAACTTAGGTTATTATTGGGATCGTCACATATCAAAACCCTTACCTAGGTTGAGTATTCGTCTGTAACACCCCTTTTCCGAAATAGAAAAAGAGATTACTCAAAACACAGCAAAATTGAACGAAATCTCTATGCCACTAAAGAATAATATTTATAACCAATAAATATCAAAATGTCAAATCAGAATAAATGTCCAAACTGGCCCAAACCATAATCTAAGGTAATTACTACAACCCAAAACAACTGATATCTCATCGTCTAAACAGAATATCTAAACCATTTGGAAAGAAGGGAGCTCTCATCACACTTGCCCTCGATCCCCCTGATTACCTGCCGGAAGAAAAACACAGCATGAGAATAATGAAACAAAATAACTAACTCAATTAAATGAACTAAACTGTAACGAACAAAACTAATACAACGAAATAATAGGCTGAATCAAATAGCTGGGTGTTATTTCATTCCGAGCTCAAAAGTATACCTCGCCACATAGGCAAGTCAAATAATGCCACACAGGCACTCAAAATAATGCCACACAGGCAATCACACATCGGACTGCGCAATCTAGATACATGCAAAATCGGAAGACGTGTTTGGCACAAATATCGACACTCCGCAGAACAGAACAGAAAAAAAAACTATGGTCGACCCATACACCTCCCACAACAAATCATCAAATGGCCAACTCCCACCGGAGCACAAAACGGAGACGTCGTGGACTGATCACACCGCCACGAAAGGTATCATGCCTCGGTGCCAAGAGGACATGCCTGTGGTACCCCCACAGGTGGTTATAGCTTAGGTATACCCTACGGTATATTCTAACAAATATATCATGTCACAACACATGCTACAAAGGGGTTCTAATACGTACATGTTAAACTGAAACGAATCATCGACACAAAGTCTCCAAAAATATTAACACGTACTTTCTACAAATATCAAAATAAATACTAAACATGATACACTAGATCAAGAGTACAAACACGAGTTCTAAGTATCCATGCCAAGACGAAACTATCACAAGATTTTGAGAATGAACAATTATGAGAAACAATAACCAATTTCGAAACGAGCAACAAAACGAACAAATTAAATTTAATAAGAGAATTGCTGAAGGAGTACGGAATCCGTACCTGGATTAAGCAATGTAATACCCAAATTATATTCCAGAAATTATTCGTTAAACTCCTTCCGTTCGAACTAAACAAAAGAATAAATAAATATAAATACGTTTGCAAAATATTTCTTCCATCTTTAACCCGTTAATAAACTCATTTTATTATTATCATTATAATATTCCTGTAAATTCCCAATTTAAACTTCGAAATAATTATATATAATACCATTATAATTGTTATAACAAATAAATTTCTAGTTATAGCCTTATTAAAAATCTGAATTATAAATTTAATTTTAGCAAAATTCCTTTTATATATATATATATATATAAATACATAATAAAAATAATACAGCACCTCCGTTCCAACTAGGAACTCATTGGAGGTTGGAGGTCATATATATAAATATATATATATATATATATATAATAATAATAAGAGCATAAGCTGCTGTAACTTTTAACAATTAAATAAATAAACTTTATACTATATATATATATATATATATTAATCGTACGGATCCACTGCCTTCTATCTGCCTAGCAACTTTGGCTTAATGATGATGGATGATGATCATGATATCACGCCATCATGAAATTCGTTGGTCCAACTTATAATTGTTCCATATCAAAGTGCCCATAAAAACATAGTAATTATTTCATATATATATCATCCACATGTATATTAATTAGAACTTACCCGAATTAAACGAAATGATTGTCAGATTATGCTTCTATGGTGCCCACGGTATAGCCTCATCTTTGTTGTTTAGCTGCGGCTGCGTTTCTTTTCCTTTTTTTTCAGTTGATATGATGAAAGTAAAATTAGGTTTAGTTATTTATTTACTTATTAACAGATTTATTAACTCTCCTAATCTTAATAGAATTTTATTATTATTCACATATAAATTAAACCCAACTAGTTTTAAAGCCTAATTAATGTAGTCCACATAATTAAATATAATTTGACCCAAATGTAATAAAAGCCCAATTAAAATATTTAAAATATAGATTTAAAAGTTATTTAATTATTTATAAATTTTCTGGGTATTACATCACCTATCCCTTAAAAAAGATTTCGTACCCGGAATCAAAAGAAAAGAATGAACCTAATTGTCAAAAAGATGCGGATACTCCGCTCGAATAGACTCCTCCATCTCCCATATGTAGCTTCTCGTTCCGAATAGTTTCTCCACAAAACCTTAACAAACGGAATTGTTTTTTCCTCACAAGTAAGATCCTCCCGAATCTTATCGAACGGATATTGTACCACGTGCAACAGATGATATTGATAACTCCTCAACACCGACACATGGAACACATTGTGCACATGAGCTAGCTGTGGAGGCAAAGCTAACCGATATGCAACTTCACCAAACCTTTTCCAAAATTTCAAATGGCCAATATAACGCATACTAAGTTTTCCTTTCAAACCAAATCGTTGAATACCCTTTCAAAGAGAGACTTTTCGAAACACATGCTCACTAGGTTCAAATTCTAAGGTCCTCCTATGCTTATCAGCATAACTCTTCTACCGTGATCGAGCCGATTTCAATTTCTCTTTAGCCACCGCTACCTTCTCCGTAGTGATTTGGACTAACTCAGGCCCTTCTATGGCTCTCTCGTC
This sequence comes from Panax stipuleanatus, assembly GCA_020205555.1. NCBI lineage: Eukaryota > Viridiplantae > Streptophyta > Magnoliopsida > Apiales > Araliaceae > Panax > Panax stipuleanatus. Next base: position 127,569,415 of record CM035124.1, read on the forward strand.
AACCTCATCCAATAAGTTGGTACCCGACACTTCCTACCATATAGCGCCTCAAACGGAGCCATCCCAATACCTGACCACTCTAGTGCACAAGACCTCAACACGTCCTCCAACGTTTGAATAGTCCGCTCGGACTACCCATCGATCTGCGGATGGAAAGAAGTACTAAAGTTGAGTCGAGTACCCCATGCTCGTTGAACTCTTTCCAAAATCATGAAGTGAACCATGGGTGCCGATCTGAACCAATAGACACCAGAGTACCATTAAGTCTAACAATCTCCTGCTGAAAGATCTGTGCCAACCTATCCACCGAGTAACCCTCGTGGATCGCCAAAAAGTGTGCCGATTTGGTCAACTGGTCCACCACAATCCAAATGACATCATTCTTCCTGAAAGTCTTCGACAAATCAGTCACAAAATCCATCATGATATCCTCCCACTTCCAAACTGGAAAATCTAACTGTTGCAGCAAACCACTAGCTCGTTGATGTTCTATCTTCACTTGTTGACAAGTGAGGCACTTCCCAACATATTCAGCCACATCTCGCTTCATTCCATTCCACCAAAAATTTCCTTCAAATCCATGTACATCTTTGTAGAACCTGGATGAATAGAAAATGGCGAACTATGAGCCTCCGCCAACACAGCCTCCTGAATGATTGGATCAGACGGTACACACAACTGCTCACCCAATCAAATCACACCATGGTCATCAATACGAAAGTCGGGCTTCTTGCCCTCCTCCAGATTATTCGCCATACTCCACAATTCTCCATCTTCCTTTTGATCTTTCTTAACTCTCGAAATAAGAGAGGGCTCCATTCTCATACCCGCCAAATGCCCATCTGAACCTTACACATACAACTCCAACTCTAGCCGCTTCATATCCGAAATAAGCTAAGGTTGTGTAATAAAAGCTGCTACACTTCCTGAACTTTTTCGGCTAAGAGCATCTGCAACCACATTTGCCTTCCCCGACCGGGTGATAATGAATCCTCGCATCATAATCTTTTAGAAGCTCCAACCAACGTCTCTGCCTCATGTTAAGCTCTTTTGAGTGAAACTATATTTAAGACTTTTGTGATCGATGAAGATATCACAAGTCTCTCCATACAAATAGTGCCTCCAAATCTTTAGGGCAAAGATTACCGCTGCCAACTCCAAATCATGAGTGGGGTAGTTCACTTCGTAAGGTTTAAGCTGTCTGGAAGCATAAGCAATCACCTTACCGTGTTGCATCAAAACAAACCCCAAGCCCTTCTTAGAAACATGACTATAAATCTGGTAACCTCCTGTTCCAGACGGTAATGCAAGTATAGGGGTTGTCACAAGTCGTTTCTTTAACTCTTTGAAACTCTTCTCGCGCTCCTCATTCCACCTAAACTTCGTGCCCTTTTTCATCAACTAAGTTAATGGCAAAGCAAGCAAAGAGAATCCTTCCACAAATCTCTTATAGTACCCTGCCAAACCCAAGAAACTCCTAATCTCTGTCACAGTAGTAGGTCTCGGCCATTTAGTAATAGCCTTAACCTTTCCAGGATCCACCTTAATGCCTTCAGCAGAAATAACGTGGCCCAAAAATGCAACCTGCTCCAACCAAAACTCGCATTTAGAGAATTTAGCATACAATTTCTCTTTCTACAAAATTTCCAACACTGTTCGAAGATGCTCCTTATGCTCCTCCCTAGACTTGGAGTAAACCAAAAAGTCATCAATAAAGACAATAACAAATTGGTCCAAGTACTCCTTGAACACCCGATTAATCAAATCCATAAACACTGCCGGAGCGTTAGTCAACCCAAATGGCATCACCAGAAAGTCGTAATGCCCATAGCGAGTACGAAAAGCTATCTTAGAGACATCCTCATCTCTCACCCTCAACTGATGGTAACCCGACCTGAAGTTTATCTTTAAAAAATACTTCGCCCCTTGAAGTTGGTCAAACAAGTCTTCAATCCCAGGAAATGGATACCGATTCCTGATTGTAATCTTGTTCAACTCCCTGTAGTCTATGCACAACCTCATAGACCCATCTTTCTTCTTCACAAACAAAATCGGAGCACCCCACGGCGAAACACTCGGCCGAATCACACCACGATTTAACAGCTCTTGGAACTGCTCCTTCAACTCCTGCAACTCCAATGGTGCCATCCGATACGACGCCTTAAAGATAGGCCCCGCACCAGGAACAAGCTTAATAGTAAACTTAACTTTTCGCTACGGTGGCAACACTGACAACTCCTTAGAAAACACATCGGGAAAGTCACGAACAATCGAAATATCCTCAATACGAGACTCACCCTTAGGGGTATCTTTCATATATGCCAAATACCCCTCACAACCCTTTGCCACTAACTTCTCAGCCTTCAAAGCTGAAATCAACTTCAACACTCTACTCGGTTGTGAACCATGAAACACGAATTCTGAAAACTTCACATCTCCAAATATAACCTTCCTCGCCTGACAGTCGATAGTGGCCTGGTGCTTATCCAACCAGTCCATCCCAAGAATCACATCAAAATCGTGTATACACATCGGAAGAAGATTAGCCCTACGAATCTTATCCCCAAAACTGATCGGACACCCTCGATATAAATTAAAAATAATAACAGAAGTCCCCATCGGGGTAGCAATAGACATAACAGAATCTAATGACTGAGAAGGCACACCCATGTGCCGAGCAAAAGACTGAGCGATAACTGAATGTGTAAAACTAGTATCAAACAAAATAGAAGCCTCACGACTGCCAACTAAAAGAATACTAGAAACAGTACATGGCACACCTGCCTCCTGGTTATGTATCAAGGCAAACACTCGACTACACTGACGATGACCTCCATTTCCAACATTCTCACCGCCTTCACCGTTACCACGTGGCCTGGTACAATCTCTAGCAATATGACACATCTTTCCACCCAAAAAGCATGCACCAATAACTCTATAACACTGCCTCCCCGGATGATGCCCGACAAGTAGCACAAGGAGCTATCGGAAAAAGATTAGGGTTACCCCCACTAGATGATCTCAGATAACAACCTTAATTCTTCCTCTGCTAACGATTCTGCCACCGCTGGCAATTTTGACATTAATGAGGTAGCTGAAGCGGACACTTATGCCGTTACTGAGGCATCTGTTGGTAACCCTTGTTCTGATTCTAGCCATGCCAGTACCCTCATTATCACTCCCTCCAGCTTATAAGTAGCCAACAACACCTTTTGGTTCTTCGAGCGCCCCAACAAATCAAATATATTATCTAAATGAGCAATCCAATTCTCTACATCAATTGGACAAAAAGCTGAACTGAATGAATTGGATTTTTGTTTTCGAAACCTTCTAACCACACGTACGTCTAAACCACATGCTGATTAACACCATCTACATTCCATTCCTCTCCGTTTGCGTGTGGAACATTATTTCTCGGGTTTCACTGATCAAGAATCTATGGCAGTTGTTGCATCACCTGTACGACTTATGCCACTAATTATGGCAAAGCCTGATTAACCGCCTAATTCACCAAGGTAGTCAACGTAGAATTATTCTGGTTGTTAGGCTACGTATTGGGCTACTCCTCGCCCCTTCCCCCACCATTGCCTCCCAGTAACTCTAGCTAATTACGAGCCATTTAACAAGGAAAACAACGAATGGATAGCAAAACAGATTAAGACAGATTCGAATATAGCTGAATAGAAAATCAAACGAAACAAAAACCTAACCCAGAAGTCTACCCATAACTCACAGGTCAAACCTAGATAGGTTTTCTACAAGAAAGAACCTAAGCTCTGATACCAACTCTGTAACACCCCCTTTCCGAAATAGAAAGAGAGATTACTCAAAACACAAGAAAACTGAATGAAATCTCTATGCCACTAAAGAATAATATTTATAACCAATAAATATCAAAAGGTCAAATCAGAATAAATGTCAAACTGGCCCAAACCATAATCTAAGGTAATTACTACAACCCAAAACAACTGATATCTCATCGTCTAAACAGAATATCTAAACTATTTAGAAAGAAGGGAGCTCTCATCACACTTGCTCTTGATCCCCCTGATTACCTGCCAGAAGAAAAATACAGCATGAGCCAAATGCCCAGTACGGATATATAATACGAGAATAATGAAACAAAATAACTAACTCAATTAAATGAACTGAACTGTAACGAACAAAACTAATACAACGAAATAATAGGCTGAATCAAATGGCTGGGTGTTATTTCATACCGAGCTCAAAAGTATACCTCGCCACATAGGCAAGTCAAATAATGCCACACAGGCACTCAAAATAATGCCACACAGGCAATCGCACATCGAACTGCGCAATCCAGATGCATGCAAAATCGGAAGACATGTTTGGCACAAATATAGCCACTCCGCAGAACAGAACAGAACAGAAAATTAGGGTCGACCCATATGCCTCCCACAACAAATCACCAAATGGTCAACTCCCACCTGAGCACAAAGCGGAGATGTTGTGGACTGATCACACAGCCACGGAAGGTGTCATGCCTCAGTGCCAAGAGGACATGTCTGTGGTACCCCCACATGTGATTATAGCTCAGGTATACCCTACGGTATATTCTAACAAAAATATCATGTCACAACACATGCGACATAATATCAATACAAAGAGGTTCTAATACGTACATATTAAACTGAAACGAATCATCGACACAAAGTCTCCAAAAATATTAACACGTACTTTCTACAAATATCGAAATAAATACTAAACATGATACACTAGATCAAGGGAACAAACACGAGTTCTAAGTATCCATACCAAGACGAAACTATTACAAGATTTTGAGAATGAACAATTATGAGAAACAATAACCAATTTCGAAACGAGCAACAAAACAAACAAATTAAATTTAATAAGAGAATCGCTGAAGGAGTACGGAATCCGTACCTGGATTAAGCAATGTAATACCCAAATTATATTCCAAAAATTATTCGTTAAACTCCTTCCGTTCGAACTAAACAAAAGAATAAATAAATATAAATACGCTTGCAAAATATTTCTTCCATCTTTAACCTGTTAATAAACTCATTTTATTATTATATTCCTGTAAATTCCCAATTTAAACTTTTAAATAATTATATATAATACCATAATAATTGTTATAACAAATAAATTTCTAGTTATAACCTTATTAAAAATTTGAATTATAAATCGTACGGATCCACTGCCTTCTATCTGCCTAGCAACTTTGGCTTAATGATGATGGATGATGATCATGATATCACGCCATCATGAAATTCGTTGGTCCAACTTATAATTGTTCCATATCAAAGTGCCCAAAGAAACATAGTAATTATTTCATATATATACCATCCACAGGTATATTAATTAGAACTTACCCGAATTAAACGAAATGATTGTCAGATTATGCTTCTATGGTGCCCACGGTATAGCCTCATCTCTGTTGTTTAGATGCGGCTGCGTTTCTTTTCCTTTTTCTCAGTTGATATGATGAAAGTAAAATTAGGTTTAGTTATTTATTTACTTATTAACTGATTTATTAACTCTCCTAATCTTAATAGAATTTTATTATTATTCACATATAAATTAAACCCAACTAGTTTTAAAGCCCAATCAATGTAGTCCACATAATTAAATACAATTTGAGCCCAAATGTAATAAAAGCCCAACTAAAATATTTAAAATATAGATTTAAAAGTTATTTTATTATTTATAAATTTTTTGGGTATTACATTCGTCAACCTCGAATCTCCAGCGAGCTTCATCACCATTGTTGTGGTGCTCCTATCTATCTCGCCGCTGTTCTGGTGCTCCGATCTATCTCCCTGTTTTTTTTCTTTTCCAATCACTTTGTTTCCTATGTTTTTGTGTGTATTTTATATTACTCGGATTTGAAAATTTCTGTCAATTTAAACAAGGGCGAAGCCATGATTCAAACTTGAGGGGGGTAAAACTTATGGGTTTTAGTTGGTCTCACACTGTAGCTCTGTCTTAGGTTGCTCGTACTTTGTCTCAATGCAGAGGCTTGAGTTTCGGTTTTGATCCATCCATATCATCAGCACTAATCTTCTCTAAAGAAGTGGCACCATTGTAATCTTCTTCGACATATTCTGTTTTCACAATTTCAGATTCTGCTATGGGTGTGGAACTCCTTTATTTCAACTGTTGTAAAGCCATTGAGAGAATTTATATCATGTTTCAAATTTTGAAGGGGATTTATATCATGTTTCAAACCTTAGGGAAATTTATATCATGTTTCAAACCTTGGGTTGGGGGGGGGGGGGGGCAGCGTAGCCCCCTCCAGTCTAGCTGTAGCTTCGCCCCTGATTGTAAATATCTTTCTCTTTGTTGCTTTTGGTTAGGAAGAAATAATTTTATATGGTCTCCCTAAATTTTTGTTTTTTGACCCTTCTAATTGCTAATTTGTATGTGTATATACACATTTATACTTTTATAGTTAATGTATATATGTTTTCATTTGCAATGAACAAATTTGTATAAAAACGAAAATTTTAAGTTCTGGATTTGTCTCGATGTTTGTTTATAGAATTTTTGTATTTTTTTTCTTAGTATTACTTTTTTACCCTTAAGCATCACTAAAATGATAACTTATTATTTCAAATTTTCTTTTTACATGAACATTAAAATGCCATGTAGGATTTTTTTTACAAATAAGCATCAAATTGCCAAATTATGCAGGGCCACATCATCAATTTCTGAGGATGGCATTTCAATCGAACGTAATTGGAAAAAATTTTGAAAAAATTTAAAAGTAGATCACCAAAGTAGAATATGACTAATAGTTTAGGATAGTAAATCATATTTAAGCCAAATTATGACGTTTTGGTTTTCCGAGATTTTTTAAATATATCAAAAAAATAATTTTGGAAAAGAAATGGTCAAAATTTGAATTAAAATAACATTTGATAGATAAAAAACTGTATCATACACGTCACATCACATCACATGTGCATGGTATTGTTTGATACTAGACCAAATGTCTTTACGTAGATTGCCTAGTGCTAGTGGTATGAGTATGACATCTCTCCTTAATGTGATGCATTCATGTTTTGAATCTCATTCTTCTCTGTTTATGATTTATTTATTTTGAAAAAATAAAAATATGTATCCCATTTGCAATCTTTATTGGTGTCACAACAATCGCAACACGTTTTAGATTCTGCTTCTTCTTAGAAGCTGAAAGGAACTTTCTATATGTCAACTTATTAACTTTGTAATTTAGCTCAATTCATGTCAACAATCAATGGTGTGAAATTCAGCACACGTTATGCTTTTTCATACTCTAACCAATTCATAATTATTTTTTTTTGGTAAAACTCACATTCATAGTTTTTTATTCATACTCTCATTCATGATACCACAAGATTTAGACTGAGGGATTCTTGATACCACAAGATTTGGAGCTCTTCAAAAAGATTAAGCCCATTAAAAAATAGGGCCTAGTTCAGTTTTAATAAATACTCATTTTGTCTCATAAACATTGACTTAGTTTAATTTTTTAAATTAAATTGATCATTTTTAAAATTTAAATTTATACTATTTCTTAAAAATATAATGGGAAGAACCATGAAAATCATAAAGTAGATCAATTAAATGATCAATTTGGCTTAAAAAGACAAAGTAAGTTGGTCTTTTTGAGACAAAAGGAGTTGTTAGAATGTAATTATTTGGGTCTAGCTAAGGTGTAATCCAATTTGTTTAATGCTCTGGATCTGGTGTTGGCCCATATATATTTATTTTGACAGTTTGCTCAAATAGTGAGGGAGTCCTTATTAAAATAAGATTGTGTTTCCTTATTTGGTGGAATAATGTGATCTAATTTGAGAAGGAATCAATCAGCTATTAATTGCAGTTATAAGGTGATTCTAAAAAGTACTTCTACTCGTAATTGGATTCGGGTGGACATGACATCTATAAATACAGCAACAAGCGATAGTTTGGGGATATAACACAAACAAACAATTTGTACTCCTATTATTATTTTATAGTGAATTTCTTATCTCTTTCCGTGGTTTTTTTTCAATTGAGTTTCCACGTAATTCTCGTGTTCATATTTTATATCTTTGTATGTTTATCTGAGTGTATTTTGTAACCACCAAATTCGGGTACCTCAACTCTTGGATCTGGTGATCACGAATAATTTATCTCAAACCACATCTAAGCTACCCATTTAATAAAATAATAAACATCATCCATGATAATCTTTATTAAAATAAATAATCGTATCCCAGGTCATCTAAACTTTATTATTACATCATAATAGCGGAATAAAATAACATAAATAAGTTCATTACATAGCATCTCAAATAAAAGATAATCTAAACATCTTTTACTTATGCATCTTACCCTTGCCCTTGCTTGTAGACGGCTCCTCAGGCTTTTCGACCTTAGTTGAAATGTTTTATGCAAGAGTGAGCAATCAAATTGCCCACAAGAAGAACAATATACAATAAACAGTATATGAATGAACAAATGATTAAGCTTCAACTGAATAATATATATTTTACTGAAAACAACCAACTTTAAATCGAGAACTGTGAGTTCAATGGAATAATCGACTTTTAAATCAAATCTTAGAAGTCAAGATCAAAGGTGTATACTAAGGGTCACAAGACCTCGAACTATGTCCCAGGTTATCAAGCATTATATTTCTACTGTAACGTTTAACAGTTTAGAGACTATAGACCATTCATCTAGTACTCCAGGTGATCAGCCCTTTGTATTATGTATTGTGCACAAACATATCATCGCTATTGCGTAGCTCGAAATTATAATCTCCAATATTTTTTTAATTGCAGATCGAATGTACTATTAACTTCAATTAAATGATCAATTTGACTTAAAAAGACAAATTAAGTCGGTCTTTTTGAGACAAAGGGAGTATTCCAACAACCAGTGAAAATATTTGAGGAAAAATTGAATTCTATCGGTCTATTTAAATAAATAATCTTGTACCAAACAAGATTTTGGAGTATACCATTTAATGATTTGCCTGAGTCAACCACTAAATAGTATTCCAAACCCTGAAATTTATTTATTTTAAAAAAAAAATTCATTTGTAAAATTTATAAATATCAATGATATTTTTTTGTTATGTATTCAAAAAATAGTAAATTCTTTGTTTAGTACTAGTGTGACTTAGATTGACTTTTATACTACTATCACAAAAAGTGAGCTCCTTTTGAAAAAAAATAAAAAAATCTACAAGATTAAGTTGAGTATTAAAATCTAAAAATTACCCTTTTAGACTTTATTAAAAAGATGAAAAAGATGAAAATTATTATTTAATGTTTACGGATAATATGAAAAAAATAAGTCATTAAATATTTTCATAACATTTACAACTGACAGATAAAAAAAAATCATTTTTTTCTTTCTAAAAAAACAAAAGTAAAGGTTAATCTCATAAGTCAACCCTTCATTTAATCTGGTTAGGATTGGATTACACACGCTCAACACAATAAAGAATCAACATAGAGTTTTACACGGTTCTCCAAACTCGGGTACGTTCACGAGAGAGGAGAGAGGCGTTTATTTATTATCTTAGTACATAGGGTTTTTACAATAGAGAGTATATGTATAACCGCTACTTCTATCTCAATCCTAATTCGCATTATAGCTTGAATACCTATAATGTCATTGTAATATTGTACCACACCTTCGGTCCAACCCTAACAGCTAAAACTGCGATGGGCCAGTCAATACTTCTCATACACACTAAATGAACCACAAGTTCCATCAAATCTGATTGAACTAACTCTAGCAATACTAAAGTAAAGCTTTCAAGAGAGCTTGCTTAACACCACAGTTTTATGGGAACTTACATGCTTAGTACAGTACTTTTTACTAATAAGACTGCTAAAAAATTAGTATTTTATTAATAAACAAATTAGTATTTTATTAATTATTTAATAAAGTAGGTAGCTGATTTGTAATGGCAAAAGTACTTGCAGTCTGTTCAATTTTTCTTCTTTTTTTGTTAGTCGTTAAGGCGAATGACATATATTCGCCTTACAATGCTACAGAACTAGTTTCAGATGGCAAAAATGAAGAATCTGTATCTTCATTTTTACATCTCAAAGGGATGAATTCTTCTGAAGGGCAATGTGAGCATATGTATGGGAGTACATTTTCTAGACTCAATTCATGTCGACAATCAATGGTGTGAAATTCAACACACGTTATGCTTATTCATACTCTAACCAATTCATAGTTTTTTTTTGGTAAAACTCACATTCATAGTTTTTTATTCATAGTCTCATTCATGATACCACAAGATTTAGACCGAGGGATTCTTGATACCACAAGATTTGGAGCTCTTCAAAAAGATTAAGCCCATTAAAAATAAATAATGCTACTGTCACATAATTTTAGATCACATAATACTCACATACACACACATCCATACTGTGGGTCTTGAATGACATGCAGGACCCGCAAATATGCATATATGTGTATGTGAGCTTTATGTGACCAAAATTAATGATAGTAGCATTGCTCAATCGGGCCTAGTTCAGTATTAATAAATACTCATTTTGTCTCATAAACATTGACTTAGATTAATATTTTAAATTAAATTAATCATTTTTAAAATTAAAATTTATGCTATTGCTTAAAAATATACAGGGAAGAACCATGAAAATCATACAGTAGATCAATTAAATGATCAATTTGGCTTATAAAGACAAATTAAGTTGGTCTTTTTGAGACAAAGGGAGTTGTTAGAATGTAATTATTTGGGTCTAGCCAATGCGTAGCCCAATTTGTTTAATGGTCCGGATCTGGTGTTGGCCCATATACATTTATTTTGTAGATTGCTCAAATAGCGGGAGAGTCCTTATTAAAGTAAGATCGTATTTTCTTATTTGGTGGGATAAGGGGATCTAATTTGGGAAGGAATCGATCAACTATTAATTGCAATTATAAGGTGATTCTAAAAAGGACTCATACTCTAAATTGGATTCGGATGGACATGACATCTATAAATACAGCAATAAGCGAGGATTTTGGGATATAACACAAATAAACAATTTGTACTCTTGTTATTATTTTATAGTGAATTTCTTATCTCTCTCCGTGGTTTTTTTCCAATTGAATTTTTACGTAAATTCTTGTGTTTATATTTTATATCTTTGTATGTTTATCTGAGAGTATTTTGTGACGACCCCAAATCCGGGAACCTCAACCCTTGGATCTGGTGCTCACGATCTATCTCAAACCACATCTAAGTTACCCATTTAATAAAATAATAAACATCAGTCATGATAATCTTTATTAAAATACATAATCGTATTCCAGGTCATCAAAATTTTATTATTACATCATAATAGCGGAATAAAATAACATAAATAAGTCCATTATATAGCATCTCAAATAAAAGATAATCTAAACATCTTCTACTTATGCAACTTGCCCTTGCCCTTGCTTGTAGAAGGCTCCTCAGGATTTTCGATCTTAGCTGAAATATTTTATGCAATAGTGAGAAATCAAATTGCCCACAAGAAGAACAATATACATACATAACATCCCTTCACATAGCTTGCCACATCACTTGAGACCTTCGACCAATAATAGTCAACTAATATTAAGGCCAATGTCTTATTTCGTCCGAAGTGTCCTTCATTGTAAAGTTCACTTGCTATCTTCTGCTGAAGTAAATACTCTAGAATGCATAACTGGAGTCCTCGAAACAAATATCCATTATGTACAACAAAGTCATATCGCCAACCTTCTCGTACTTCCTGAATTATCTTCCCGAAAGAAGGATCTCCTTCATACATGTCAGTGAAAGCTTCAAACCCTACAACCTTAGTACACATAGTACCAATGAGTAACACTCTTCGGCTTAACGCATCGGCAACACGATTCAAACTTCCTACCTGATGTCGTAAAGTGAAAGTGAATTCTTGTAGGTACGCCACCCATTTAACATGCCTTCTGTTCTGCTTGCGTTGGCCATTAATATATTTCAAGGCTTCATGATCAGTCACGAGTATAAACTTCCTCTGTATTAAATAATGTCGCTAATGCTTCAAAGATTGAACAATGACATAAAATTCCAAATCATAAGTAGAGTAGTTTTTCTTTGATCCTAATAACTTTTCACTGAAGAAAGCCACTAGCCGACTCTCTTGAATGAGAACACCACCAATACCAACTCCCGATGCATCACAATTTACTTCGAAGAATTTCTCGAAATCAGGAAGTTCTAGTACTGGTGCTTCGATCATTTTCTTCTTAACCAGTTGAAAACTATCTTCGACCTCCTTGGACCATTGAAATAATTTTCTCTTAAGACACTCAGTAATAGGTGCAATTAGGGTACTAAAGTTCTTGATGAACCGTCTATAAAAAGATGCCAAGCCATGAAAGCTTTTGACATCATGTATAGTCTTCGGTGTGGTTCATGCCAAGATTGCATCGATCTTGGACGGATCTTCATGAACATTCTCGGTAGAAACAACATAACCAAGGAAAGTTATCGAAGTCGTGAAATAAGAATTCTTCTTTTAGTTGATAAACAATCGTTCCTTCCTCAACGAATCAAACATGGTTCGGAGGTGCTCATAATGCCTTTCCCATGTCGAACTGTAGATAAGAATATCATCAAAACAAACAACTACAAATTTTCCCATGTAAGGTTGTAGTACCTGATGCATAAATCTCATGAATGTACTGGGTGCGTTGGAAAGTCTGAATGGTGTAACCATCCATTCATACAAGCCATGCTATGTTTTGAACATTATCTTACATTCATCTCCAGGCCTTACTCAAACCTGATGGTATCCACTTTTAAGATCAATTTTTGAAAAGACTTTTGCTCCGGACAACTGATCTAGCATATCATCCAGACGAGGTATCGAAAATCGATACTTCAATGTGATCTTATTGATTGCTCTACTGTCAATACACATTCGCCATGATCCATCCTTCTTCGGCATTAACAGAGATGGTACTGCACACGGGCTCATACTCTTATGAATGTATCCCTTTCCATCAACTCAACTACCTGTCTCTGCAGTTCTTCAGACTCTTTGGGACTGAGTCTGTATGCTAGCCTGTTCGGTAGACTCGATCCTGGAACATGATCTATTTCGTGTTGAATATCTCTCAACGGTGGGTAATCCTGGTGGAAGCTTTTCGAGCATAAGATCAACATACACCGTTAGTAACTTCTGCACATCGGCTGATACTTTCATGTTTTCATCTGCCAAACTTTTCTCACAATAAAGCAACACATATATCACACCTTCACGCAAAACCTCTATTAGAAATCTCGTTATAGATAATAGGTTCGGGTTTCCGACTGCCTGAGCCGAACCGCATTCCTACCTCCGTGGTGCTAACACAATCTTCTTTCCTTTTATATTAAGGGGATACATGTTCTTTCGACCATCATGAATGACTCTTCGGTCATACTGCCAAGGTCGGTCCAATAACACATTGCACGCATCCATAGACACCACATCGCACCACGCATTATCAAAGTATTTCTTGCCGATTGAAAATGATACTTAGACATTTTTTATTGACTGTCACCTCATTACCTTTATTTAACCACGATATAGCTTGTACGGCTTCGAATGTTGATCCGTCTTTAATTGCAATTTTTGAACGATCTCTTCGGATACGACGTTTTCACAGCTGTCACTATCAATGATCATTTTGCAGACCTTATCCACCACTGTACAAGTAGTATGAAAGATATTAGTCCTCAACCAATCCTCTTCGGGTTCTTCTTTAGGAGTCAGCAGACTTTTACGAACGATTAGAGTCTCATGACCATCTCCATATAACATATCTTCATCTTCGTACTCATCAAACACAGGTCCTTCAGACTCGTCCACGTCTTCTACGTATTCCTCAACCAGAAGATTTTTACACTTCTAACTGGCGGGTTTTCTGCAATCAGTTGCCCTGTGTCCTTGTTCGCCACATCTATAACATTTGATATTAGAGCTGGGGTTATTTTGGTTTTGTTGTGTGGAATGGGGTTGTTGGGGTTGGGTTGGTCTATTATTCTTAGTACGTTTCTTGTCACCGGTTTCCTGTTTTGTTGTTGCTCCGCATCACATGCGCGCTGATAAGCTTCGGAAATAGTCCACAATGCATGAAGACTAAGAGCATCCTATATGGGCTGCCGTAATCCACCCAGATACCTTGCCACTAACTTCTCCTCTGATTCGAATAAATTGTTCCGGGATATCAATTGATAGAACTCCTCTATATAATCATCAACTGATTTGGTGCCTTGCCTCAATAGGTGTAGTCACTTAAACAAGGATTGGGTATAACCAAAAGGAAGAAAGTGACCTTGCATCCTCTTCTTCATCTTTTCTTTGTCCGTGATTCTAGACCTGCCCTGCCTCTCTCGTGAGAGCCTCAAGTGCTCCCACCAAGCAAATGCTCTGCCTTTGAGTTTAATGGCAACCAATTTCACCTTGATGTTGTCTGGAACTTCCTTGTAGTCAAAGATACGTTCAACTTCATTCATTCAAACGATGAATCATTCTGTTTGCAACGTACCAAAAAATTTCGGTAACTCTACTTTGAAACCCAAATCGTTATGACGATCATCACAACCACGTCATTTCCATAGTTGCTCCTTATGGTGATAAGGATGACCAAGACCTTTCGCTGTTAGACGTTGGTGCCAGGCGGGATATTGATTATCCTACAGGCTAGGGTAACAACAATTCACAAGGCAAAAGAAGCAAGAAAATTACACTAAACACGGAGAAATCTCTCAATTGTAAATTATATTACTCACAAAACAAGAATGAATAAAACTTAACCCACAAGCCGGGTTTTATAACTAAAGGTTCCCTTGTCAATTCGTAACATGATTCCTATAATTATGGTAACAAACTTCTAATGAAAACAAATAACTATGGTAACAAAGTCCTAATAGGTAACAACTTAATTACGCAATAATATAAAATATTTACTTCCTAATAAAATACTACTACCATAAAAGAACTAAATAATAATAAAGTCAATCCATCAACTTTCCGAAGCCACAACGCCAAGAACCCCGAAGACATCCTAACTTCCCGAAGCTCGAACCCGTCAGTGACTCCTCCCGAAGATGTCAATGACCGTCACGCCTGCGACAATCCTCCAACTCATGATACTCCAAGACCATCAACGTATTATCCGACAATTCGGCATCATCAGCCTCGGATCCTTCTGCATCAGTAACTCGAAATTGTAATTTTCGATATTTTTTTAATAGTAGATTGAATGTACTATTAACTTCAATTAAATGATCAATTTCACTTAAAAAGACAAATTAAGTCGGTCTTTTTGAGACAAAGGGAGTATTCCAACAACCAGTGAAAATATTTGAGGAAAAATTGAATTCTCTCGGTCTAGTTCTTTTTAAATAAATAATCTTGTACCAAACAAGGTTTCGGAGTGTACCGTTTAATGATTTGCCTGAGTCAACCACTAAATAGTATTCCAACCCCCGAAATTTATTTATTTAAAAAAAAAATCTTATTTGTAAAATTTATAAATATCAATGATATTTTTTTTGTTATGTATTCAAAAAATAGTAAATTGTTTGTTTAGTTGTGTGACTTAGATTGACTTTTATATTACTATCACAAAAAAGTGAGCTCCTTTTGTAAAATAAAAAAAACCTACAAGATTAAGTTGAGTATAAAATCTAAAAATTACCCTTTTAGACTTTATTAAAAAGATGAAAAAGAAACAAATTATTATTTAATGTTTACGGATAATATGAAAAAAATAAGTCATTAATTTTTTTCGTAACATTTACAACTGACACATAAAAAACAACTTTTTTTTTCTTTCTAAAAAAACAAAAGTAAAGCTTAATCTCATAAGTCAACCCTTCATTTAATCTGGTTAGGAATGGATCACACACGCGCTCAACACAGTAAAGACAATTTTACGTGATTTCTCAAATTCGGGTACGTTCACGAGAGCGGAGAGAGACGTTTATTTATTATCTTAGTACATAGGATTTTTACAATGGAGAGTATATATATAACCGTTACTTAATTATATCTCAACCCTAATTCACATTATAGCTTGAATACCCGTAATGCCATTGTAACATCATACCATAGCTTCGATCCAACCCGAACAGTTAAAATTGCGATGGGCCAGTACTTCACTCTGCTCGGTACTGACATTTTTCAAGAATTTTCAGTACCTCTCATACACACCATATGAGCCCCAAGTAACAAATCTCATTGAACTAACTCTAGCAATACTAAGGTAAAGCTTTCAAGAGAGCTTGCTTAACACCACATTTTTATGGGAACTTACATGCTTAGTACATTACTTTTTACTAATAAGACTGCTAAAAAATTAGTATTTTATTAATAAACAAATTAGTATTTTATTAATTATTTAATAAATTAGGTAGCTGATTTGTAATCTGACTAGCTAAGACTTCATAGTCTTTGTTTACTCTTAAATGTTTGTTGGGCACATTTTTTATCCAATTTTTAAAATACCATGAGGAAACTTAACAAATAATTAATTGCTACTTCTATATAATGCACATACTGATTTTTGCACCAAACCAAGTCAACCACCATTTTTGCAATGGCAAAAGTACTTCCAGTCTGTTCAATTTTTCTTCTTTTTCTCTTAGTCGTTAAGGCGAATGAAAGATATTCGCCTTACAATGCTACAGAACTAGTTTCAGATGGCAAAAATGAAGAGTCCATATCTTCATTTTTACATCTCAAAGGGATGGATTCTTCTGAAGGGCAATGTGAGCATATGTATGGGTTTTTGCCCTGTTCAGAAAATCTTCTAGGCCATCTTTTCCTTATTTTGGTTTATGAGTACCTATTGTTTCATGGTGAATCCTATCTTCTTTATGGAGGTGGTCGGATTTTTGAGATTCTTGGCACCGGATACTTTGGCGCAAGTGCTTTTCCGGTCATTGCTCAGCTTCCGGAGCCTTTGATACTTCTCGGTACGTTCTCTTTCACGATCTTATCATCTGTGTGATTGGATTTTAGAAAAATGTTTTGAAATATCGTTTTTAGAGTAACACATAGTCAAACTTAGTTAAAATACGCCTTAAATTCGAATTTCCTCTACATGTGATTGTAGTTTCCAACCAACTAGGTTGAACTTGTAACAACTAGTTGGTTGTGACGTACAACTATCTCAAGACAACAAAATTTTATTAATAATGTCATTAATGAAACTGGTTAAATGACATAACTGCCAATATCAGAATACTTAAACCACAATTAGATGATTGTGGTGACCAGCCACACACACACGCACGCGCACGCACGCACACACACACACACACACACACATATATATATATATATATATATATATATATATATACACACACGAAGAGGATCATGTGTATACCCGTTTATTTAACATACCTTGCTCACCACATTTAACGACGGATCGGGCAACGGTTCGGTTCGTCGCGTATATTAGAGAACCGTCGTCTTAGATTTTAGCGACGCATCGAACCGTCGTCATAACATATAAACCGTTTATCTGTTCTATAGCGACGGACCAAACTGTCGCTCCGGTCCGTCGCTAAAGATGGTGAGCATGAGTATATAAAATAAAAGGGTATGCACAAGAAACGGACTATATATATAATTTAATGATTAGCCTGTGATGTGTTCCTTGTTACGTGGACTTGGTCTTCTTTAATAAATTATCATCTGCTCATGCCCTGCATCTCTCACTAATAAAATCACAAACTCAACTCAAGGGATGTATAGAAAAGTGAAGCTTTTGAATGGCTTAGAATTGGCATGATTTTGTCAGTTGTTTCTCCAATCTAACAAATTACACTTCATTTCTAAATTAGATATATAATTTAAAACCACGACTTTTAAGAATAAATTTATGTTTTCAATAGTCATTTTATGTATTGCGAAAAATTTACGACGAATTATAATTGTCAAACTTATTAATATATGAGATTGATATAAATTATAAGAGAATCTCACATATTACATATCTCTCTAAAAAATTATAATTAATACTTATTCACGTAATTGACAATTAAATAGTTGATATAAACATTCACAATATATATCAGTTTCCTTTCAAATATACCACTCGTAATAGTTAATAATCTAGTGCTAGCAGCCATCTTTTAGTCTAGGGTATATAAGTGGGTTGTTTATCTTGCTCAAAATTTGAATTCTAGGGTATATAAGTGGGTTGTTTATCTTGCTCAAAATTTGAATTCAATTTTCACCCGCAGGAGATATATGGTTAGTGGTAATTCTACGTCTTACACATTATTCATAGAGGAATCCTGAGTTTCACCCCAACATAGGTAGGGTGGAGGTTCCTTCTTGTGTATGTGGTTATTGTAGGCACAATATATTGAGAGTTTGAGATATCTTATGATACGAACTCCATCCTAAAATGTAAGGGATAGTCTCACATTGATTACAAATGTAGCTTGATGTGAGTTGATATAAGTCTTAGCACCCTCGAACAACTAGCTTATTAAGGTGGGTCAAAGGGTTTAATGTTTGTATCATTGGTCCTTTCACTAGGAGCCAATGTTGCAGGTCAACACACGTCAACAAGTGACATGTGAATTTGTAATATTGACAGAGTGCAATATACATCGTGTTCCTAATAACACTGCAATAGACGGTGCTTAAACAATTGCTTTTGAAGTGATGGTTCTCCAAGTCCTTTTTGGTTCTTTTCCTCTTCTATATATATATTTCCACCTCTTTTTGTAGTATCTGGCCTGTTTAGTAGTGACGAGGGAGCTCAAGAGAATGTGTTAACTGGAGTGGGCTTGCTAGCCGGGTCAACAATAATTCATCTCACATTACTATGGGGAACTTGTCTATACATGGGCAGACAAGTTTTTTCTTCTAATTCCAATTTTAGTCCTTCTGCCGGCTTAAATTCTGCAGAAACTAAACAGAAAAAATCACTATCTGGATGGACAGGTTCGTTTGCTTCATGTACCCTTTATTCATTTGTATAAAAGTTGAAATGGACTAACATTTTTGGAGTGGAAAGGTATTGCAAGATCTGACCATTAGGATTTAATAATAATAAAAAAATGAAACCCTCCACAACAATGTGTTGCATAGGGAAAGTTGTCTTATTGTTAATTCGAAATTGATACTTATAATCTTTTCGTCCGGCAACACTGGTGTGGTAGTTAAGTTGGTCCGTAACACAGTGGTTTACGTCTATGGATTTGTCCCTTTAACAATAGTACTGCTAACAACCAGAATTGTGTAAGCAACCTTATTCTTTATCTTTTTATTCTAATTCATATTCTTTTATGCAGATTTTGGTGTGGTTACAGATTTAGAGACTAGATATGCAGCTGGAATTATGCTTCTTTCACTCGTACCATTTATAGTCATACTAATCCCAAAAATTTTAGGTGTACCATATGCTTTTGAGGGTTATAAGATTGACATTTTAATCACTCTTATTGTTTCAGTTATCTCCTTACTTGGATATTTCTACTTTCAGGTATTAAATTTATTTGCAGATGAAGAATTTAAAAAATAAATAAATTATATTTTACGATGCTAACAATTTCTTCACACTTTTGAAATTGTAATTCTTGTTTTTCGTTGGTTTTGTAGATTTCTAACAGTCCGATACAAAAGAGGCGACTGGAATATCTGGAAGTTGAACATCAGACCCATTTATTAGCCGTGATAAACCATGTGCAGGAATACATACCAGAAAGACTACTCGATGAGTTTGGTGCACCAAATGAAAGTGCAATAAAAAGGTCTGTTTTATGATTTTTGTTTTATATGACGACAATTTTTGTCGATATTATAGTTGATACTGACTATGGTGATATATGAGATAAGATAATAAGGAAGAGACCCACAGCGTTATTTTCTATTTTACTGTTTGTTGTTTGTAATTTCACGTTAATAGCAATCCACATCGGACATGAAATGAATAGTCACATAAATCGTTTGGGTAAAATGTATCTCAGAACAAATTAATATAAGTTTACTTCAGGTCACTTCTAATACAATATCATTTGATCGTCAATTTAATAATATAATCGTACGGAGGTAATTAACATGCAAAAATATAAGAGTACATAAAATTTCTGTTTGATTTAAGGCATTGGAAAATCGATCATTTAAGTATATATATTTCAATAGCTCAAATTTTAACTTCTATTATTATAAAGTTACTGATGCATAACCTCAAATCAAACAAAATTTTACATAATTTCATATTTTTATACGCTCTTTACATTCATACGGTTAAATTATTAAGTTGACAATCAAATATTGTTGTATTAGAAATGACCTAAGATAACTTATCTTAGATCAATCTTAGATAACTGTTAGGTAACCAACTAATTTAAAAGTTTAAGCGGTTAGAAAAAGACACCAATAATATATATCAAGCCAACACTCCCCTTAGGTGCATACGTGGAGAGAGGCAAATTATATGCATATACATTAATATCAATATTAAGGGCAAAGTGTAGCAAGGAGAATTAATTACAAGACCTTGCACCAACATACACACCCATATAAAGGGCAACGTGCGATAACGAATATTTGAACTCAAGACCTTGCACACTCTGAGTTCTGATACCATGTTAGGTAACCAACTCATCTAAAAACTTTAGCCATTAGAAAGAGATATCAACAATGTATATCAAGCCAACAATACCTTTTACCCAAATCATTTTCCCTATTTTAAACAACTTCATTTGTTCTCCTTTAATTAGTGTATGAAAGTACTTTGAAAATGTGTTTTGATAAATATTAATTTTGATCACACTGCAGGCTATTTCAGAAGATAGATAAGAATGGAGATAATCACTTGTCTGTGACTGAACTTACAGAGCTTTTCAACAAAATTAGACTTAGTAAATCAGCTTTGAATAGAGGAAAAAGTGATGGAAAAAATTCTGAAAGATCTTGATCATAATGGCGATGAGCAAATCAGTTGGGACGAATTTAATCGTACATTTAAGAAATGGCTTCAGGAGACAATGTGTGCAATGGATGAACCGATCAAGCATTCTCACCACTCAGAAAAACCAATCACGCATCTAGATGAGGTGAATCCTCTCATTACAGTTATGCTACTTTTAGGTTAAGGAATGAAATTAAGGTATTCTTGTAATATTTAAGGAAATGGAGTGGAATAAGTCATTCCACAACCCCCTCTAAAAAGGACTAGAATCATCAATTTGGCAGAAAAGAGAATAGTTCATATTCCAATAAAACAAGTTTATCATTCCATGGGAATGAGTCATTTCATTTCTCTTATGATTTCTGCAATTCAATCGCATCTATACGGTTGATTCGATCATAGATTAAAAGATTAAAATCGAGCATTTAATTTTGTTGACTGATCTTTACTTAGATGTATATATTTATGGTACTCGAATTTTGGTTTTAAGCTCTTTCGAATGTCTTTTGCAGGCTATTCATCATGTGATAGAAGAACAAGAAAAGATGAAGCACCTAAAAAGGGAAATTATTAACCAAGTTCGGAGCTCTCCAATTGGGAACTTTTGTGCAACAGATGGAACACCTGATGAATCTACCATAAGAAAGTAAGAAAAAATAAAATAGTTGAAATCATGTTTAACAGAACAAAGTATAAACTTTGTTTTGGGCTGAATTTACATAAGAATTGGGTAATTTACAATCATCATTTGACAAAGAGAACATCGTTTTTAAATAGGTGCATGACTAGCACATGAAACAAAATTTGAAAAAAAAAATCAACAGAAAGAACATAATTGATACGAAGTGGCAACTATAGAGAGGCGAGTGTTCTCTTTGGTAATTGAGGAGGGGATATTCTGAAACTAGTTAGCAACTTGGAGGGAAAAATTTGTACTTCAGCCTCTCTTTTTTTTCAGGCTCATAGTACGTACTGTCCAAGTTCAATTATTGAATCTAAATCAAGCTATTGAATTTTCAGGTTGTTCGAAAAACTTGATGTCGACAAAAATAATACCATATCACAATCGGAACTGAAAAAATTGATCTCAGATGTCAACTCTGGGAAGATGCCTATGGGTGAAGATGAAGCAGTGGTGAAAATAATGGAAGATCTTGATATCGATGGAGATAAAGAGATTAACGAAGAAGAATTCACAAAAGGATTTAAAAGATGGATCAATTCGCATGCCATTGATGAATACCAAGTAAGACACACCATTATTCGATTATGGCTTCTTCAATTAATTTCATAGTATTTGCCTCTTTGGAAAATTGGACTCGTTTGGTATAGTAAAAAACATTGCAAAAGTGAAAACACTAAAAAAAAACTTGCTTCTTCAATTTTGGCAACTAATGGAGTCATTCTAACTTTAATGAGCTCCTGATATCAAATCTTAACGACAAAATTTAGAACTTCATTAAACTACGATAAAATCTAATGTTTAAATATATAGTTACCAAACAGTATTTTCTGATTTATATTTGCCCTTGTGAAATAGAAACATTTGAAAAAAAAACATGGAAATAATTTTAGCCGGAATGGTTGACAATCCTAAATTTGAAAATTTTATTTTTAATTTCACTGGCCTAAATATAACTATAGATGAATTGTTCAAGTTTTCGACAAATTGATTAAAAAGTCTCAAGTAAATGACTCACTATGCAGGTGGACAAGTCTGCAGGGGCATGGGCAAAGGCTATACTGCTATTGGTGCTTGGAATAGCTATGTTAGCAGTGTTAGCTGAGCCTCTTATACATACTGTTCAGAAATTTTCAACATCTGCAAATATACCATCTTTTTATGCCTCTTTTGTTTTAGTTCCACTAGCTACAAGTGCCAGAACAGGCAATTTCAGCTATCCGAGCTGCTAAACAGAAGATACCAAAAACCACTTCTTTGACATTTTCTGAGGTTTGTCAAAGAAAAAAAACTTGCTTCTTCGTACACAATTTTTCCCTCCTTTTCTTTATTTGCAAAGTTTGTGACTAACAAAGATATATATATATATATATATATATATATATATATATAAATATTTGTTTGGTTGAATGACAGATATATGATGGAGTGTTCATGAACAATGTTCTTGGATTTTCTGTTCTTCTATCGATTGTATATTTTCGTGGCTTGACATGGCATTTCTCGGCTGAAGTGATGACCGTGTTCATCGTTTGTGCCATAATGGGCCTTATTGCAGCTTTGAGATCAAAGTTCCCAGTTTGGATTATGTTTATCGCATACCTGCTCTATCCATTATCTTTGATCCTGGTTTATGTTGTTGATGATTATTTCTGGTTGCCCTAAAATTGTTGCTTGGAATGTGTAGGTGTAAAAGATATCGTAACATCTTGAGGTAAAATTTGTTATAGGCACTGCTGAGGTTTGTAGCTCAAAAATAAATTGATTTAAACAGTTTGATTTAAATAAAGGGAATTGATATTTCCACAAACAAATTTGATATTTTCACAAGTGGGTCCTATTTTTAACTAAACCAAATCTTTATGCAATAAACTAACTGTATGATTTAGTTCAAATGTCCAGATTACCCTCACTTAATAAATAACTAAACATCTAATTGCTTAACTTTATTTGATTATTAGCGTTACTCAATTAAAAGATAACTTTTATTTATTTAATTATTATGATAGTAATAATATTAATAATAATTAGAAAATAGTTAGAAAATAAGTGAGAAAAATTATTTACATATAAAAATTAGGATCTAAGGCTTTCTCCCACCAGGAAAAAAATTTATTTTCAAAATTTCTATTATCATATCATATTACTAAATTAATATTTTTATGAAACAAATTGTACTTAAAATGTGTAAACTTTATAATAAGACTGTGTAAAAATTAATCTTATAAGACTCTGTAAAAATTAATTTAAGTTTGACATTAGAATTGCTCATCTGAATTAATCTTATAAAAATTGATGTAATAAGATAAAATAGAAGTTTCAAATTGTTTATTTGTTCGGACTCTTCAGATTAATTCAGATGAGTAGTTCTAATAGTCAAACTTAAATTAATTTTTACAGTCTTATTATAAACAAAATGGAACACAAAACTTAAGAATTGCAAATTTGGCCAATTTGAAATGTCATTAAAATGGAACACAAAATTCTAACAAACCAATTCTGGATATATAGATGGATATGTCTGTATACAACTGTTTTAAAATAAATATTACTTCAGTCTCACACTTGCAACCAATCATGGACTCTCAATTAAAATTTTATGCATGCACACACAAATGATATTAAGATAATAATACATTATTAATATATAAAACTAATTTTGTCTAATATAAATACTTTATTAATGTTGTGTCATAATCTTACCAACTATGAAAATTTGATTCTTAGAAAAAAATAATCAGAGTTCTGCATAGTTTTTAACTTTCTTTTCATGTATATTAATAGCTAATCATACGAATATTTAGATATGAATTTTTTGACAATGTCTTAAAATCTTACTTTAAATTTATAATACTTTAAAAATAAAATAAAAAAGTCGTAGATGGAAAAAAAACAAGAATAGCTTTTTTCTGTGTTTATTAATTCTTAATTTTATTGTCACAAATTCATTATCTAGCCATTAGAATCAAAATAAATCGCGCATCAATAAAGTTGAAGATAAGTATGAAATAAAAATTTAATATTAATATTTATAAATTTTGCATGTGACTTTTTTTCTAACTTATTTCTTAACTATTTTCTAATTATTATTAATATTATTACTATCATAATAATTAAATAACTAAAAGTTATCTTCAATTGAGTAATGTATGAAAGATTTGAGTTAAGGTATCTCCAGGTTTATATATATTGTCGCTTTTGGATTCATGTTCATTTGTAGGTTGTTATTGGTAATTGGCATTGTGCCACAAAAATTAATTTTTTTTTTAAAAAATGGAACATTTTAGACACAGTGAAAAACCGAAACTAGTGTTTGTTTCGTCACGATTGAAAATTAGTTATCAATCCATTAGACACGCATTTTAATTCATTGTCGTGACCATTTTTGTAATTTAGATACGGTTTTATAAACTCTACCTGACAAAAAAAAATCCGTACATTAATATTGGTCCCGGTTTGAACTTTCAAACCGTGATCACAGGCCTACAATAATTTTATTTAGATACGATTTTTATAATATTTGCGTGACAAATCAATTATAAACGTAGATATTGGTCACGGTGTTATGACTACCACCGTATACAATACCTACATATATTTTCTATTGATCATCATTTTAGTCACGGGGTGAAATTAGACACGGTTTAAAGAATGAAATCGATACGGTGGAATCACCGTGACCAAAATTTATCACAAAACCTATATACACGCAACATGTGAAATGAAAACCCATATTGAAAAGCAAATAGTCACGGTTTAAAACCGTATCCAAATGTCATTTTTGTACTAGTGCTAGCAATTAGAATCAAAATAAACCGCGCATCAATAAAGTTGAAGATAAGTATGAAATAAAAATTTAATATTAATATTTACAAATTTTGCATGGGACTTTTTTTCTAACTTATTTCTTAACTATTTTCTAATTATTATTAATATTATTACTATCATAATAATTAAATAAATAAAAATTATCTTTAATTGAGTAAAGTAAATAATTAATAAAGTTAAGCAACTAGATGTTTAGTTATTTATCAAGTGGGGGTAATTTGGACATAATAACTAAATCTTATAGTTAGTTTACTGTACAAAGGGTTAGTTTAGTTAAAAATAGGACCCACTTGTGAAAATATCAAATTAACTTGTGAAAATATCAATTCCCTAAATAAATTTGCCAATTCATTAATTCATTTTATTAGTCTTGCTGTTTGTAATACTACTTGTGATATATATAAATAAATTTCAACAACTAGCTATATATAAAGATTATTGAATTACCCAATTGTAATCTCGCTGAGCCAATAATGTAGAGAGAGATTATCTCCCTTCTTTTTGTCCGTGTTTCTCACCCAATTGTCCTAAACAGTGACTTGTTTTGAAACTTCGTTAATGTTAGGACAAAGAAAAGAACATGAAAATGAAAAGGAAAAGAAAGAAAAGAAAAACAAGTTGCCATTTGGTTAAGCAAGAAACATGCATGAAGCACCGATTGTTATCCAATATTTCTCCAGACCTCTCTCGTACACTTATTTTTTCCATACACAAACAGATTCGTTGTAGACCAATTTATTGCGTACTTGAGGGGTTGAATCTGTCGTTTTATTCTGTCGACATAATTTATATATACCTGCAATTCTTAGCTGCTTGCTAGGAGATATTTCTGATTACATAAAATTTGTTAAAATATATTATATTAAAAAAATCTTGTAAAGTTTGGTAGAACTAAAATAAAATATCTTTTAGAATTGATTTTCTTGTTAGAGATATAAAATAAAAAACATCTTCCATTTTTCTAAAAGGTTGGGTTTATGTTTGAATACATTACAAATTTAGGTAGTATTTAGTTGTTACAAATTTTGATGGTACTTTATTAATTTGGATAGGAAAGAAAAAAAGTTGCATTGAAAATCTGTGAAAAAAACTTGTGCTTTCACTACAAGAAAACGTCTCAATTCCGACGGAATAATCCGTCGAAAATTCAGTCAGATATAAAGGTGTCGGGATTTAGTCCGTATAAAATTATGTCGAAGATAAATAAATTCGACGGAATAATTCTGACTAATTTTCCGTAGGAAATAGGATATTTTCAACCAATTTTCCCCCCGGAGTTATTTCGTCGATTTTAAGCTAGATTAATGCCGACGGATGTTTCACTCAAAAATAGTCATTTTTCTATTAGAAATATTATATAAAAAAAACTATTAAAATATAATCTCGACGGAATTTCCGTCGGAAATCCCCTATTCCGTCGAAATTACCTTATTTTTAAAATAAAATTTTTCAAAATTACAATTTTCAGGTTTTTAAACCAATTTTTGTACCCGTAAACCTGCTTTATCCCAACAGCACATACAATAATATATGATCACATACAACATAATTATAAAAATCTGCTTTATCTCATCAACATACATACACTAATTTAACAAGTGTAAATATGAATTAACTCAACAATAACAAATATAAGCTCAGTTCCATTAATTATACAAAAAAAATTGTTTAAACTAGAATGATTTACAATGTTGAAACTACAAAGATTTACAAAAATCGTACAACTCAACTAAACTTAAAGAATTTTTACAGTATGAACAAAATATGTACAAATGATGATCTACAAATGAATAAAATCTATACAAATGATCTATAAAACTAACTCAAACTAGTATGAGGAGAATCATCGGACGGGGGTGGAAGGTACTACTCTGGTGTATGAAAATCATCGTCGTCACCCCCCCCCACCCCCCCACTCGCGATCGACATCGTCAGCCTGCTCGACATCGCCACCTTGTTGATATAATTAAAAATATAAATCATTAGTCCGTATGAGAGAATTAAAAAGACAACTAAATGAAAATTAAATAGCATGAAGAATACTTGAGTAGTCAGGGTCTGACTCCTCATCAGACTAAAAACCTCCGACAATAGGGTAACCACTATCCGGACCACCTCGTAGCGTATCGCGACGAACTGCTCCTGCTGTAATTCTGTACTCTATTCAGTGAGCTATGATGCAATATCCTGAGCTAGCTGGTGAAGGCGAACACGACTAGACGACTCTTGATAACGGATAACCGGACCCGTACGAAACGTCTTCGACACCGCCGCCATGACTCTCTAGAATAGCTCTGGAATAGCTCGTCGTCCAAGCTAGCGTCCATATGAGATGGTCCAACAAGAACTCTTGGATGTTAACGCTGGCTAAAGCCTGCAAAAATAAATATAACATTATTACATATTAATTTATATACAAACAAACAGATTGAGTTTATGTTTTTCCATTTGCCTTTTTCATCATTTGCTAAGTCTCCATATACAAACAGATTCGTTGTAGACCAATTTATTACGTACTTGAGGGGGTTGAATCTGTTGTTTTAATATGTCGACATAATTTATATATATCTGCAATTTCTTAGCTGTTTCCCAGCCAGGGGCGAATCTATGCCTGGGGCAGGGGGCCACCTGCCCCCACTGAATTTTCTAGCTTCAAAATAAAGTAGCTTGTTGTAGCTTATTGGCTGCTGCATTTGGATCTGCTTCTATTTTGTCCAGATCTGTTCGCCGGAGGTCCTGTATGGTTTGGATCGACCTTGTTATCGATAAACATGGTTTTTCGGCTGTTTACAGATATGCCGTCCAATTATATTTGTTCTGGATGGCTTTGTTTGAAATCACTTGAAAAGCAATTGGGCCCCTTGGTTTTCAATTCTAATTAGTTATGGGCTGCTGCACATAGGTTTAAGCCGGATAGGCTTTTGGGTTGGTTTGCTTGTATGAAAATTGGGTTTTTAATATTTGTAATGCAACTCCATGTGGCCTTATCCAAATTTTTGGATTTACCACGTTTGTACTACATTGGGTTTTTAATAAAAAAAATTGCTTATAAAAAAAAACAATTCTCGTATTTTCTTTATAAGAAAATTATGAATATATATATATATATATATATATTAAGGTATAGACTTTGCAAGAGTTTATGACTAGCTTACCCGTGATCACCTCGTTCGGGTTCCTCGCGTTTTGGGCAATCACGACAAACGCTCTTCCAGAAACTACCGACTTTGGCTTGTCTAGGACAGTCTTTGGTGTCACTATCCCAACTGGTCTTGACTTTGCTATAAAGTTCATTACACCCTCAACTGTTTCGTCGCACTCCTGATCCATGATTTGAATCATTACTCTTCGATCCATATCGAATTGGGGTTGACCGCTATGCATAGGGTAATTCCAAACTCGATGTTGGATTCTCCCAATTGCTGTCCAAAAAGTAAAATCCATATCGTCTATTTTGGCCTTCTTGGATCAGACGTCTCTTTCTAAAATATCAATGCGTCGTGCGGCTTTTACCCATACATCTTCAATTCTCAGTCGTTCAGTTGCTTCTTTTTTCAGCTGATCGTTACATTTGCATTTTCAGATTCCAGGTCTAATATCATATATTCTGCCAGAGAGAGCTTCTGTTCAAGCCTCGCATATCGAGTAGCAAACTCTTAAATTTCTGTATCCCTTTCTTGAATTGTTGTATCCCTTTGTTCCACGGCCGCCTGCCGTTCTTCACCCTGTTCTTCTAACTCATGAATACGATTTTACAGTTCTTCATTTCGATCATAAAATTCTCCTAATAAATCTTCCTCAGGTTCCTCTTCTTTCTCACTCTCAGCTACAACCTCTGCGATTAGCTCGGGTGCAACTATTAATTCTTCACTCACCACATGGATATCTCTAATTTCTTCTTTGCCTGACATCTCATCATTCATCGTTTCTTCGGTAGTGTTGTTTACAGGAGGAATATTGCCTTCCTGTTGCACGTTCTCCTGGTTTGTGATTAAAGGTGTCTCAACGGTCTCATTCACTCCATTGTTTCCAGCTGCCATTCTCAAATACTGCCATAAAACAAGGGTTAATTAAACAAATTTTCATATCACATATCAACCCTATGTTCCGACCGACCAATTAAATACCAAATAAGCTTAGGTAGGACACACTAGCGAAGGATTTACTCTTCTCTCCCCTCCTAGTTCTATTCCCAGATCTCCGCCAGAGATCATATCCCTAAGCTCTGATACCAACTGTGACGCCCCCAAAATAAGTTCAATACGAACCCATTCTGAGTCGCCAAATACATGGTAAGAATTCAAATACAACTTTTATAACATAAGATCGTGAAAAATTCGACCACATAAACTATGAGTTTCAATACAAATCGTATGCAATACGAAATATAAACACTCAAATTCAGTCCTCATTAATTACAATTATTATCACACTATTCTACAAAATAGTGATGACTGTTACTGCTCTAACTTTGACCATCACCCCATTTCCCGACTAGTCCTTGTGACATTCTCATTTTCTGAAGAGAACAATGGAAGAAAAGGGTGAGCTCAACTAGCCCAATAAAGAATATTAGGACTAAGATAATGAAAAATAAAATATCATTAGTCTTCAACAAATAAGATAAAATATTATGGACAATAAATTTTAGATCAACAACTGCAACGAAAATAACAATTCATTAGAAGAGTTAAGTAGAGAATGATGTCTACTATCTTCTATGATTTAAAAGTCCATCATCAATATTTTATCCCTGTAACATCAATCAATATATATCTCGAATCAAATATTCATCTTTGCACTAGGGCCAAAGATATTCATTTGTATCACTAGTGGTCATGCTCATCTCAACACCTGTTCATCTTTGCAGTACGGGCCAAAGATGTTCATCAAGTAATCATCTTTGCACTACAGGCTAAAGATATTCGTTTGTATCACCATTTAAGACTGAGGATGATGAAAAATAATATAAGGAACGAATCCTAGTGAGATAAAGGACAAAGATTAGGGATTCGTAATTTAATTTATCCAAGTTCAAGAAGACTCCGTAATAATCAATTGTGGAGCAAAATTTAAGAATGAAGTTCAAAACTTAGATACAATCAAAGATAATTTGAAAGAACAAAAAAAATAAAATAAAATTATCATAAATAGTAACCCGTGAATAGTAACTCGTGAATAGTAACTCGACATGAAAAGATAAAAATTTCACAAGAAAGTTCAGACCAATATTCAAGTGAAATGATATTAGATGAAGCGCAAAACTCAAGAAATTTCTGATCATTTCAGGAATTATAGAAGCAATACTTACCGTAGTAAGTTTAGAGTTAGGAATCTGAAATGAAACAATATACAAAACTGCAAATGGATTTTCACCCGTCAGGCGGTAGTCCACTCAGACAGATCATTTCCACAATTTAATAACAAATAAATACGAAGGGTTATTCACCAGGCATGCAGTAGTCCTCGTAGAAAGGTTATTCCCATAAAATAATAAAGAATGGAATAACAACAGGATTTCACCACGCATACGGTAGTCCGCGTAGACAGTTTATTTCAACAGAATAATAAAGAATGGAATAACAACTCTTACGAGTATTGAAAGAAAATAACTCTCTTCATAAATACGAAAGAAATAATACCCCTTACCTTAATAAAAATTTAGAGACTGGACTAGTGTAATAGCATAATACTCTTCTTCTTTCTCTCTTATTCTCTCTATACTTTCTCTCCCTATAGTTTTAGTGAATTGGTGAGAAATAATGAAGAAATGAGCTTCTATTTATAGGTTTGGCAGAGTAAGGGTAAAATAGTCTTTTCGTCATAATTTATGATATCATCGCTTACATCATCGATCCTATGACATCATTGCTTACCTCATCGTTCCGATGACATCATTGTTTACCTCATCGTTTCGATGACATCATTGCTTACATCATAAGAATTCAAATTCAATTTGTTCTCTTCCACCTCATTTTACTTTTATACCATGAATTTACTATAATAATATTACCATTCAAATTATAAAAATTATACTATTATATAGTCACATCATGCTACTATAATGTAATATTATAATAATATATTTGAATTAAATTTTTTATCAAAAAAGATAAAATACCAACTTTCAACAAATGTCACATGCTAAAAATTCTTCTGTTTAAATCCACATTGAGTAAATATTTTTTTATCATATTAATAATTAACAAATAATATTACAGAACTACAATATTGACAACCAGGTCGTTCTCAGGAAAGAGGGGGCCTTTTCGATAAGAATTTCTCCTTACTGGCGCGTAATTAAATAACCCATCCTAGATAGAACTTCCTTAGACATTGCCAATAATGCTATCTAATAATATTATTCCAATAATATGAATTATTGATTTGATAATTTGAAATACTGTGCAATGACAATTATTGAATCACTAATATAAAATATCAACGTAACAATTATTGAATCAATAAAATAAAATATTAAATAGTAATTACTGTAACAATTATTGAGTAGTGACTTCTTACGTAAGAATCAATAATTAGAATTACTGTGCAATACCGTGTGCTACCATGCAACACCGCGTATTACTGTATTTTAACCACCGGGTATTTCAATAGTTTTAACGGTAAAAGTTTTACCGTTATTTTTGTAAAAAGGTTATTTCTGTCGCTTTCTATATCCGATATTCATTCCGTTGTGGGGTCCACCAATGACTGCGCCGTCGTTTGAATATTCTCCGACAAAAAGAATATTTCTTGACGAAACGAATATTTCCCGACACAACGAATAATTTATAACCACTTGCTTACTTTGTAAACTTTGCACATCTTACCCATAACTTATCACATTTATCAAATCAACACCTTACTATTTCAAAATAATATATAAAAAAATTAAATCTTTATTCATAAAATTTGGTGTCTTACAACCTCCCCTCCTTATGAAATTTCATCCTCGAAATTGACGTACGTACCTGGTATGTCGAAGAGGTGAGGATACCTCGCTTTCATTTTCGATTCCAACTCCCAGGTCATTTCCTCAATATCATGGTTTCTCCACAAAAATTTAAGTTGAGGTATAATCTTTGAGCATAGGACATGCTCCTTCTATCCAAGATCTTGACAAGTACCTCCTCGTACGTTAAATCTTCGGCTATCTCGTCCGGTTCTAACTTAATAATGTGGTTTGGGTCTTTCACGTATTTACGTAGCACAGATATGTGAAAAATATTATAAACACGAGACATGCTTGGAGGTAAAGCGAGTCTATAGGCCACCTTTTCTACTCGGTCAAGGATCTCAAATGGACCAATGAATCGTAAATTGGTGTCCATAATGTTCTGCAAACTCTTTGGCACTCGATGCTCCGCCTTGACACGTTTACACGTAAAACACCTCGAGATAAACTCCGTGATCTCTTTCTTATATTGCTCCACCAAATTGTAAGTTGACTATCACGATACATTTTGGTACTTCCAGGATGGATTGTGAACGGTGTGTTGTGTGTTTCCATCATGATTCTATACTTCAATTCAGAGTCGTTAGGAACACCAAGTCTGAATTTGACTCGAAGTATTCCCTCTTCATCGATTCTTCCTTCGGGAATAGTATCTTCTTGCACCTTCTTCTTCATATTCGTCAGCTCCGGATCTGTAGATTGAACAACTTTAACTCTATCCATTAAAGCTGGTTCTACGCGTATATTTGACATCATTACGTGGGTCTCCGGAGTTTTTAACTCTATCTTCATCCTTTGTACATCATAAAATGGGCTTCGTGTTGACAATATCGCACTTGTATCCGCATACGATCTTCTACTCAACGCGTTAGCTACCACGCTCGCTTTTTTCAGGATGGTATTGGATGGTATGATCGTAATCTTTCAACAGCTCCAACCAACGTTGTTTTCGCATATTGAGTTCATTCTAAGTAAGGAAATATTTGAGACTTTTGAAGTATATTAGGATGTTATCAATAATGCACTAGTAGAAAAAAGTAAATAGACAACGTTTAAAAAGCGTTGTAATAGGTCCCCCAAAAGTGTCGTGGTTAGCAGTGTCATCTATTAGACACAAATAGACAACGTTTAAAAAACGTTGTCTTTTGACACATTAGACAACGTTTTTTCAAAAAAACGTTGTCTATTTGTTAAATAGACAACGCTTTTTAGACACAAATAGACAACGTTTAAAAAACGTTGTCTTTTGACACATTAGACAACGTTTTTTCAAAAAAAACGTTGTCTATTTGTCAAATAGACAACGTTTTTAGACACATATAGACAACGTTGTCTTATGACACATTAGACAACACTTTTTCAAAGAAACATTGCCTATTGGATACATTAGACAACGCCTTTTTTAAAAAAAACGTTAGTCTATTTGACACATTAGACAACGTTTTTTTAAAAAGCTGTTGTCTATTGTACACATTAGACAATATTTTTTTTTAAAAAAACGTTATCTATTTGACACATTAGACAACGTTTTTTCTAAAAAGTGTTGTCTATTTGACACAATTCACAACATTTAAAGCCAAAATGTAAGCATTATATGTTTCAAAATATCATACATTTTAATAATACCATACGTTTACAGTTTCAAATATAATTACTACTACGTACATTGAATTGCGAATTTGACTACATCCACAAAATATACCAAACTATCTAATTTTTTTTTGAAACCTACCAAACTATCCATAAAATTAAGATGTTGACCTCTTCTTGTGCTAGCTCCACTGTAGTCAGCTTCTCTCTCAGCATTTCATTCTCCTCTGCTATCCTCCTGGTTGAAGCAAGCTTGCTGCTATATCTCTCATGTGCTCTGAATTTTAGTCTTTCAGCCTTCACCTGAAAATAGCATTAAGAAGAAACAACATTTCAATTTATAGTTTCTGTAGAGAGGTCTCACACTCTCACACTTCATTCTGCCCCCATTTAATTTAATGAATGTGTCATATTTGATCCACTTATAGCACAAACCAAATGAAGCCAATAAGTGTCATTTTAGGGTTCGCTTTTGTTTCAAACAAGTGTCCTCTTTTTCCCTTTTTTCTTTCTACTTAGTAAAAAATACTTTCCTATTTCGAATCTCCATAAAAATTATGGGTAAAAAGAGACGCATTGTGCCAAGTAAACCACATTGTGCAAGGAAAATTGAAAAGGAAAGCAGCAGGTAGGCAGGCATAACCTGCAACTGAAAGCTACAAACTGCCCACAGTAAGACTCTTTCTTCACCAACAACCTTGCACATTTTAATAGCTATCTGCAGTAATAAAACCAAAAAACAATTGTGTCCTTATAAATTCCGTTGTGCATAGACAAAGTTGTATGAACTATGAAGTATCAAAATATGATGGAAGATGAGTGGGACAGAAAAGAGGAAGGGATTATCGAATACCATCAACCTTAAACATAGTTACCCTAAATTTCTGGTGCTTCTGTTGGCATGCTATTGCTGAGACCTGTATATATATAAAATCCAGATGTCTTCATTAATAATATACAAACCTTCTTCAATCAGAGCTTTTGAACCAAAGTTACCGGTTATCCTATTTAACTCCTCCAATGATAAAGCTGGTGTTTCAATAGGCAAAACTTTCTGATTCCTGAATCCTAATAATATATTAAAATTCACCGGACTCGTACATTAACCAGAGATTACAGATAGATCAATTGAATCATACAGTTTATGTAATTCTGGGCTGGCAGTCATTAAAACAACAAGTAATGTATATATAATAGTAAATTACTAACTAAAAGATATTAGCCCAAGATGAAGATCCAAGTATTTTGCCTTTGGCAGAGAAATGCCATTGTCATGCTATGTTGTGCCAAAACAGATGAAATTAAAATCAAAACATCTTTTTGATTTTATTTAGACCGTACTCAAATTGCTTGTGACGAACGAGAATTTAATAAAGTTATTTGAATATTTATGGAGATAAATAAATATTTTTAACGATTTAATTATTGAGTTAAATAATTAATTCATGAATTTGTGGTAGATTAATTTAATTATGTGTGTTATATTAATTAAATTAATGTGTATTAATTTAATAGTTCAAGGTATATATTTAATTGAGTTTATTTGTTTAAATGAATTAATTAAATAAGCATAATATTACAATAATTAATTAAAGAATTAGTGAATTAACATAATTAATAAATAAAAATATTAATAATGTGACAATGTGATTTAAATGTGAATTATATTATTTTATTTAATTAATTTAAATAAGATTAATTGAATTAATTAAAGTGTTACATTAACTATATTATAAACTAGTTATTAAAATAAAGAGAAAGGAGGAAAGAAGGAAGGCAAACAGGGCCTTAAGAGGAGTTAGTCCGTTAAAAATACAACGGTAATATTTATATATACGTATATTGGGTTATCCTAATTCATTATCAAAGGAAAAGTTAGAAATTCTCAGAGAAAAGTTGAGAGAAAAATATCAGAGGAAAAGAGAAAAATTGAGAGAAAGAAAGAGATTTGAGAAAATCTTAAGTGTTGTCTGTGATTATCTTCATACTAACAAAGGGTAATCTTCCTTTTTAAGTTTTTAAAAGTTATATTTTTCCAAAGTCTTCATTTACGTATTTTAGTTTTATGTGAAAAACTAGTTTCAAAATTGGGTTATGATATGACTTTATCTATATGGGTATGTGATCATAATGTTTTTTTCTAACATATAAACATGTTTTAAAGGATCAATTTTATATAAATTGGCCTTAATTGGGTTTTTCAAATATTTACAGAGTTTTTATACGTCTTTGTAAAAACTCTCTGTTAAGAATCATTTTGGAAAATTAAAGTATGAGGTTATCATATACGTGACCGTAGATGTTAGTATTATGTGTTAGATCATGTATCTATGATTTACACTGATCACACCAAATAAATTTGTTAATAAATGGGTTTTATGAAATTACAGAGTATTGAATATGGGTGAATAACCCATATGGGTTAAATTACTGATTTAATCATATGTTTATATTTAAATTGATACATGAAAATGATTGTATATGTTAAAACAAAAAAAATGGAATTAAAATAAATGGATTCGGTGTAGTAACGAATCCGTAAGGAGATTTTTTTTATGTTTTTCATTAAACTCTTGAAAGTTTTGAAGAACAGTAAAAATTAATATTTTGATTTGTGTAATTACATGACTTGGAATGTTAAGAACATGTTATAAGTGATATATAATGTTCCTGTGAAGTTTATACTTCATGGATAACATTATAAATCAGTGTAATGATGTGAATTGGAGAAATGGGAGAAAATCTGTGTTTGTTCGCGAACTTCAGATTCTGAAATTCCGCAGCCGCGCGGCCGCGCAGGCTGCAAGACAAAATGGCACGCGGCCGCGCTTGTCCGAAAATTTTGAAAAAAATTGCTAAGTGTTGAAAATTTGTGAAATGTGTTTTGAGTCTAATGAATATGAACACATGTTGTATAAATATAATAAAATATTGATATGAGTTTAATAATTTATGTTATGTGATTAATTAATAAATTAATTACGTGATTTAAATTATTATTTGTAAAGGTTAAATAATGTGTTATAAACATTAAGACATTATTTTAAATCTAATTAACATGATGACATGTTATGTATGTAATGAGTTATTAATACAAGTTAATAACTTAAGTTACGTGATTAATTAACAAGTTAATTAATCAACGTAAACCATTATTTGAAAACCTAATAATGAGTTTAAAGAATACTATTGTAAATCAATAATCATATCGAACTTGTGATTAATTGATATTGTGAATGTATTGATAGGTAAGAGTAATTAAAGAAGTGAGTAATAATTGTAGCTTGCGCACGAGGTAAGTTTTCTATCCCTAACTTATTATTATTGTTGGGCAGGTTTCCTAAACTAAACTCTTTAAATTAAGCAATTGCTATGCTTAATTACTATTGTTGAGCAAATTCTTACTCTTGAATATCCAAGTTTAGAATTTCACATGAGATGCCATAATTATTTTAAAAGTATCATTTAAGTGTACAATACTTATTCGATTGTATACCTTGATAAGTTAATATTCAATTTGAATATCATTTATTGAGTTATCCAAACCAACTTTATTTGGTGCGGATTCTGATGTCAAACTGAGATGAACAACCCTAATATAGGGAATTAATGAAGATGCTTAAAGCGTTAAGATAGTGTGCACAGTATTAATACGAAGGGTTGATCTCCCTAAGTACGAGAAGTAAAGTCTATAGTCTTATGACTGTTAAAGGTTGGAAAGGTTAATATACTTGATAACCTAAGACTCGGTTCAAGGTTTTAATGACCCTCAGAAGTAATTTGACTCTCGATTAATATTCTTGATTCAAAAGTTGAGAAGTAATTTGACTCTTGATTAATATTCTTGATTCAAATGTTGAGCTTTCTGTTATTCAGAATTCTTTCACTCGCATGTTATTATTCTGTCATATTTTTATACTTGCGGGCATTCGTGCTCACTCTTGCATAATAACATTGCAGCTAATAATGAACGAAGTGATGTACCTTCTAGTAGCAAGGGCCAAGGAAAAGCTAACATGTGTTGAGGACTTGTGTTGATGTTAAGAATGTTAAAGTTCAAGATTTATGTGTGATGACTTAAGACTTATTTATTTACGTTTCCTCAACAGAGATTTAAGGTTAAGTTTAACCTGGGATTTATGATGAATTTTTATTTCAGATGATGTAAGATGATGATTTATTTATCTAATAAATGAATTTCATTATTTATGGGTAGATAGTTGTATGATATTGGAACAGTGAACACCAAATCCTGTGGAAATTAAGATACCGAATTTGGGGGTGTCACAAGTTGGTATCAAAGCCATAGGTTATGAACATTAGGTGGGGGTAAAACCTTAGGATAGTAGCCTTCGTGAAGATAGTAATGACAACTCTGATTGAGGTTTAAGAAAGATAATAAAATTACCTTATGTGCTATGTGCTTATGTGTTCATACTTGATAGAGTATTGATTAACATCACGTAAAAACTAAGACTTAAAACTTATTTTGTCAGGATGTTAGATACTGGAGGAGCTAGTCAGCTCAGGGATGTTGTACCCCTAGAGACTAGAGATGAAGAGCCCCGGGACATACATACTGTCTGGGAGCAGTTAGTACAGCCAGAGCCATCTCATGTGATTCCAGATTTTGGTCAGGAGCATGAGCCAGAGATTGACTCAGAGGAGGACCCTGAGGAGGTCGAGATTTCGGTTGAGGCAGCCGAGGAGGAGGAAGAAGAGGAGGAAGACCCTGAGGAGTTTACACCGAACTCTGTCAGTGCTGATATGTATGATTTATTGTATGATCGCAACGTAGAGTTATGAGATACAATTCAGGAGTTGACGGAGCAGTCAGTTGCTCAGGGTGGTGAGATTGAGACACTCCACACCCATCTTGGCAATGTGGAGTGGGATTTGGTTCATGAGAAGGGCTAAACTGAGCAGAAGACAGAGGAGATAGAAATGTTAAAGAATGAGTTGAAAGAGAAATCTGAAAGACTCGCCATAGTGGAAGAAGCTTGGGTGAGAAATGTACGACGTGCAGATCTGGCAGAGGATGATGCGCGTGCGAAGAGAGTTAAGGTTGCAGAGACGTGCTACACGTTTCTGAGAGCAATGGATGAGGCCCAAGACCGAGTTATGAGATATCCAATTCAGTTTAAGGGACTGCCTGGGTATATGTTAGATCGCAGGACTATGTCCCGCATTATAGAGGAGGAACGTAGTGAAGCTGTTCGACGCCTTAGTAAGCCGTGATAGGACAATATGATATTGTTAATGTTTAAATAATAGTAAATAATGTAAATTCCGATGTGATTATAAACAAAGGAATATTGTGATAATGTAAATCCTGTAGAAACTTTATTTCAGGATAGTTGATGTAAATGGCAGAAATGCTATCGTATTGTATTAAAAGCTTTTGGTTTTAATAAAAAAATAAAGTTGTTCAAGATGATATGGGTTAAGTGAGTATGTTAAAGTATTTAACATTATGTGATACTCTTTGGAGTAGTTAATGTAAATTCCGATGTGATTAAAAATAAAGGAATATTTTTAGAAACTAAATCCTGAAGATTCTTTATCTTGGAATAGTTGAAGTAAATGGCAGAGATGCTATAGTACTATGTTTAAAACTTTTGATTTAAATAAAATATCAAAGGTTATTTGAAAAGAAAAGAGTTAAAGTGGTTATGTTAAATATTTGAGTTAAGTCTTAAATATTTAAGAGATTGAATAAAGATCTAATGAGCATATATTCTTACCAAAGGAAATATGCCGCCAAAAAGGAGACAAAATCGTCGACAAGCCCAAGAAGGGTCAACTAATAAC
Source organism: Panax stipuleanatus (assembly GCA_020205555.1). Lineage (NCBI taxonomy): Eukaryota > Viridiplantae > Streptophyta > Magnoliopsida > Apiales > Araliaceae > Panax > Panax stipuleanatus. Next base: position 127,609,203 of record CM035124.1, read on the forward strand.
AACAATGATGCCAATGCGAACCCCGTTCAGCAGTTGGTAAATTTGTTGGCTGGAGCGATGAACAATCAGTCTCAAGCTCCACCGAACACCTCATTTAAAGACTTTAAGGCAGTGGGACCGCCAGATTTTAAGGGTTCCACGAACCCGATAGAAGCTCAGACTTGGGTTATGGAAATGGAGAAAATTTTTGAGGTCGCCCGAGTTAGGGAGGACCAGAAGACCGCCTACGCGATATTTATGTTAAAATCAGAAGCCAGCTACTGGTGGCAGGCAAATAAGATCAGGGGAGGAGAAGGTGTAATAACCTGGGAAAGGTTTAAAGAAATATTTTTCGAGATGTATTTCCCGACCAGCTCCCAGAATCAAATGGAGGTGCAGTTTCTGGAGTTGAAGCAGAGGAATATGTCTGTGCCCGACTACGCGGCAAAGTTTAATGAATTGTCTAGGTTTGCCCAATATCAGGTGCATACTGACGAAAGAAAGGCTAGGCGTTTTGAACAGGGACTGAAACCCTAGTTGTATAGCAAGGTGTCAATGTTTCAATTGAACACTTTTGCTAGAGTTCTGGAGAAGGCCATTCTCGCTGAAGGTGGAAGCGAAGCGGTGTCTATGTACAATCAGGATCAAAAGAAGAAGAAGAATGATAGTGAAGGAAATAATAAGGCTAGTGGCAGTCACACAGGAGGAACTAATAATCATAAACCAAAATGGAATGACAACCCGTCGTCTGTAAGTCAGCAAGGTAGTCAGAAGAAAAAGTTAGAACCATGCCCAACCTGTGGGAAGACTCACTTGGGAGTCTGCATGAAAGGAAAAAGAGTTTGCTACAATTGTGGTCAGGAAGGCCACATAGCACTTAACTGCCCTAACCCTAAGAAGGCCGCCTGCTACACATGTGGGTCAAAGGATCACTTGGCTAGAGACTGTCCAAAGAAGGCATCTGGAGGGGCAGGGTCAGGTGGACATAAGGGAAATAATAGTGGAAATCCTCTTACCATTACCGGACCGACTTCGACAAACTAACCAACTGCAAGGACATTTAACATGACCATACAAGACGCTGTGCAGTCTCGTGATGTGGTGTCAGGTATCATTCCGATCAATAAAGTCAATGCTTATGTTTTATTTAATTCGGGTGCTACTTGTTCATTTATATCCGATGACTTTGCAAAGAATTTAGAATTACTTAAAGACGAATTAGAAATCCCTATGAACATAGAGATTGCGAACAAGGAAGTAATTCCTGTTAAGTATATACACAAGAACTGTAGAGTGGATATTAAGGGTAATGTTATGAATGTAGATCTTATCCCGATTAAACTTAGGGAATTTGACGTTATCCTGGGAATGGATTGGTTATTCAATTATGGAGCAATAATTAATTGCCAGAAGAAATGTAATAACCTTATGACTCCGTCAAAGGTGGTGTTTTATGGCAGCAAATCGCCTAGACAAGCGAGTTGTCTGACGATGATGCAGGCCAGGAAGTTATTAAGACAAGGCTGTGTGGGGTATTTAGCTTACATAGTCGATAGTCGTAAAGAGAATCCAAAGTTAGAAGAAATACCAGTCGTAAGAGACTTCGTGGATGTTTTCCCGGATGATCTGCCAGAACTTCCGCCTGACAGGGAAGTAGATTTTCTTATCGATTTGGTGCTTGGAACGGCTCCAATATCGAAAGCACCGTACCGGATGGCTCCGGTAGAAATGAAGGAATTGATGGTACAGCTACAAGAGCTGTTGGACAAGAAATATATTCAACCGAGCGTATCACCGTGGGGAGCGCCAGTATTATTTGTTAAGAAGAAGGATGGAACGATGCGACTCTGCATCGACTATAGAGAATTGAACAAGGTTACCATTAAGAATAGGTATCCGTTGCCAAGGATTGATGATCTGTTTGATCAATTAAAAGGAACGAGATATTTCTCGAAGATAGACCTGAGAAGTGGTTATCATCAGTTGAAGGTAAGGCCAGAAGATGTCCCGAAGACAGCGTTTAGGACACGATATGGTCACTACGAGTTTTTGGTTATGTCATTTGGTCTAACAAATGCGTATGCAGCATTTATGGGCCTAATGAATGGAGTGTTCAAGCCGTTTCTGGACAAATTCGTAGTGGTTTTTATTGATGATATATTGGTCTATTCTAAGACCAAGGAAGAACATGTTGAACATTTGAAGTTGACGTTAGAAGTATTAAGAAGAGAGAAGTTGTATGCCAAATTCTCAAAGTGTGAATTCTGGATTGAAAGGGTGCAATTTCTCGGACACGTAATCGATAAGGACAGAATTTTGGTGGATCCCTCCAAAGTTGAAGCAGTGATGAATTGGGATCAGCCGAAAACACCGTCGGAAGTAAGAAGTTTTCTTGGATTAGCTTGTTATTACAGAAGATTCATTCAGGATTTTTCTAAGATCGCCACTCCGCTAACGAATTTGACTAGGAAAGTTTTAAAATTCGTTTGGACGAAGAAGTGTGAGGAAAGTTTTGAAGAGCTTAAGAGAAGGTTGAGTACAGCACCTGTGTTGTCCCTACCGGATGATACAGAAAATTTTATGGTATATAATGATGCATCGCATAAAGGGCTAGGCTGTGTACTTATGCAAAACAGCAGAGTCATTGCGTATGCGTCACGACAGTTGAAAGATTATGAGAAGGGATATCCAACCCACGATTTGGAATTAGCTGCGGTGGTATTTGCTTTAAAGATTTGGAGACACTATCTCTATGGAGAGAAGTGTGAAATATATACAGACCATAAGAGTCTGAAGTATATTTTCACACAGAAAGACTTGAATATGCGCCAAAGAAGGTGGGTGGAGTTAATAAAGGATTATGATTGTGATATCTTATACCACCCAGGTAAAGCGAATGTTGTAGCCGACGCCTTAAGCAAAAAGGGTCAGGAGAAGTTGATGATGCTGACAACACATGAAGAATTGATTTCAGCAATGGAAAAGCTGGAATTGGAAGTAGGATGTCCAATGGAGACTGACGAGAAACTGTTCTAGATGCAAGCTGGTACAACTTTATTGGATAAGATTAAGGAAGCACAAATCCTGGATAACGAATGTGAGGAAGTAAAGAAAAAGATATCTAAAGGGACTGAACTTAGATTTAAAGTGGACAGTGAAGGATTGTTGAGGTTTGAAAGTAGAGTTTGGGTACCGCCAATACCAGAAATCAAGGAGGACATTTTGAGCGAGGCTCATAGTTCGAGGTATTCCATTCACCCCGGAAGTACCAAGATGTATCAAGATTTATGACAACACTTTTGGTGGCCAAATTTGAAGAAATACGTTGCCGATTGTGTTGCCAAGTGTCTGACTTGCCAAAGGGTCAAGGCAGAACACCAAAGACCAAGTGGTTTGTTACAACCTTTAGAAATCCCAGAATGGAAATGGGAACATATTACAATGGATTTTGTTGTTGGCTTTCCGGCGACCCAGAAAGGCTATGACGCAGTATGGGTTATCGTAGACCGATTAATAAAATCCGCACACTTTCTCCCTATCAAAATTAGATTTAACCTAGAACAATTGGCGAATTATATGTAAAAGAGATTGTTTTGAGGCACGGGGTGCCAGTGTCAATTATTTCTGACCGTGATCCGCGCTTCACATCGAATTTCTAGAAGCGACTGCAAGAATGCATGGGAACACAGTTGAGGATGAGTACTGCTTATCACCCTCAGACTGACGGGCAAAGTGAAAGAACCATCCAAACATTAGAGGATATGCTTAGAGCATGCATAATGGATTTTAAAGGCAATTGGGATGATCATTTGCCGCTTGTAGAATTTGGTTATAATAATAGTTACCACGCTAGTATTGGTATGCCGCCTTACGAAGCGTTGTACGGTAGAAAGTGCAGAACTCCACTGTACTGGAATGAAGTTGGTGAAAGACAATTGCTAGGACCAGAGTTAGTCCAACAAACGGCAGAAATAGTTAAAGTGATTCAGACAAGATTAGTAGCGGCTCAGGATAGGCAGAAGAAATACGCTGATCCACACCGCAAGAATGTAGAGTTTGAATCGGGTAGTTTTGTATTTTTGAAGGTCTCTCCTTGGAAGGGAAAGATCAGATTTGGTAAGAAGGAAAAATTGAGCCTGAGGTTCATTGGACCCTTTGAGGTACTCCAAAGAATTGGAGAAGTAGCCTATGAGGTAGCTTTACCTCCAGCACTGGAGCATGTCCACAACATTTTCCATGTGTCGGTATTACGACGTTATAAACCCGATTACAAACATGTGATAGAATATGAACCCCTACAATTTGAAAAAGATTTATCCTATGAAGAAGTTCCTGTTCAGATTGTTGACAGGAAAGAACAAGTTCTTAGGAACAAAGTAATACCTTATGTTAAGGTAATTTGGAGGAATCACAACGCTGAAGACGTTACGTGGGAACTCGAAGAGAATATGATGAAGAATTATCCACACTTATTTTCTTGAATAGGTGAACATGATTCTGGGGATAGAATCCTTTTAAGGGGGAAAAGATGTGACAAACGAGAGTTTTGTAAAGTTGTTTGAATATTTATTGTAATTAAATAAATATTTTGGTTATGAGAATGTGATGGGACGAAATTATTAATCGAACCGTGATTCTGAGGACAGAATCCTTTTAAGGGGGGAAAGATGTGACGAACGAGAATTTTATAAAGTTATTTGAATATTTATGGAGATAAATAAATATTTTTAACGATTTAATTATTGAGTTAAATAATTAATTCATGAATTTGTGGTAGATTAATTTAATTATGTGTGTTACATTAATTAAATTAATGTGTATTAATTTAATAGTTCATGGTATATATTTAATTGAGTTTATTTGATTAAATGAATTAATTAAATAAGAATAATGTTACTTTAATTAATTTAATAATTAATTAAAGAATTAATGAATTAACATAATTAATAAATAAAAATATTAATTATGTGACAATGTGATTTAAATGTGAATTATATTATTTTATTTATTTTATTTAAATAAGATTAATTGAATTAATTAAAGTGTTACATTAATTATATTATAAACTAGTTATTAAAATAAAGAGAAAGGAGGAAAAGAAGGAAGGCAAACAGGGCCTTAAGAGGAGTTAGTCCGTTGTAAATACAACGGTAATATTTATATATACGCATATTGGGTTATCCTAATTCATTATCAAAGGAAAAGTTAGAAATTCTCAGAGAAAAGTTGAGAGAAAAATATCAGAGGAAAAGAGAAAAATTGAGGGAAAGAAAGAGATTTGAGAAAATCTTAAGTGTTGTCTGTGATTATCTTCATACTAACAAATGGTAATCTTCCTTTTTAAGTTTTTAAAAGTTATATTTTTCCAAAGTCTTCATTTACGTATTTTAGTTTTCTGTGAAAAACTAATTTCAAAATTGGGTTATGATATGACTTTATCTATATGGATATGTGATCATAACGTTTTTTTCTAATATATAAACATGTTTTAAAGGATCAATTTTATATAAATTGGCCTTAATTGGGTTTTTCAAATATTTACAGAGTTTTTATACGTCTTTGTAAAAACTCTCTGTTAAGAATCATTTTGGAAAATTAAAGTATGAGGTTATCATATATGTGACCGTAGATGTTAGTATTATGTGTTAGATCATGTATCTATGATTTACACTGATCACACCAAATAACTTTGTTAATAAATGGGTTTTATGAAATTACAGAGTATTGAATATGGGTAAATAACCCATATGGGTTAAATTACTGATTTAATCATATGTTTATATTTAAATTGATACATGAATATGATTGTATATGTTAAAACAAAAAAAATGGAATTGAAATAAATGGATTCGGTGTAGTAACGAATCCGTAAGGAGATTTTTTTTATGTTTTTCATTAAACTCTTGAAAGTTTTGAAGAACAGTGAAAATTAATATTTTGATTTGTGTAATTACATGACTTGGAACGTTAAGAACATGTTATAAGTGATATATAATGTTCCTGTGAAGTTTATACTTCATGGATAACATTATAAATCAGTGTAATGATGTGAATTGGGAGAAAATGGGAGAAAATCTGTGTTTGTTCGCGAACTTCAGATTCTGAAATTCCGCAGCCGCGCGGCCGCGCAGGCTGCAAGACAAAATGGCGCGCGGCCGCGCCTGTCCGAAAATTTTGAAAAAAATTGCTAAGTGTTGGAAATTTGTGAAATGTGTTTTGAGTCTAATGAACATGAACACATGTTGTATAAATATAATAAAATATTGATATGAGTTTAATAATTTATGTTATGTGATTAATTAATAAATTAATTACGTGATTTAAATTATTATTTGTAAAGGTTAAGTAATGTGTTATAAACATTAAGACATTATTTTAAATCTAATTAACATGATGACATGTTATGTATGTAATGAGTTATTAATACAAGTTAATAACTTAAGTTACGTGATTAATTAACAAGTTAATTAATCAACGTAAACCATTATTTGAAAACCTAATAATGAATTTGAAGAATACTATTGTAAATCAATAATCATATCGAACTTGTGATTAATTGATATTGTGAATGTATTGATAGGTAAGAGTAATTAAAGAAGTGAGTAATAATTGTAGCTTGCGCACGAGGCAAGTTTTCTATCCCTAACTTATTATTATTGTTGGGCAGGTTTCCTAAACTAAACTCTTTAAATTAAGCAATTGCTATGCTTAATTACTATTGTTGAGCAAATTCTTACTCTTGAATATCCAAGTTTAGAATTTCACATGAGATGCCATAATTCTTTTAAAAGTATCATTTAAGTGTACAATACTTATTCGATTGTATACCTTGATAAGTTAATATTCAATTTGAATATCATTTATTGAGTTATCCAAACCAACTTTATTTGATGCGGATTCTGATGTCAAACTGAGATGAACAACCCTAATATAGGGAATTAATGAAGATGCTTAAAGTGTTAAGATAGTATGCACAGTATTAGTACGAAGGGCTGATCTCCCTAAGTACGAGAAGTAAAGTCTATAGTCTTATGACTGTTAAAGGTTGGAAAGGTTAATATACTTGACAACCTAAGACTCGGTTCAAGGTTTTAATGACCCTCAGAAGTAATTTGACTCTCGATTAATATTCTTGATTCAAAAGTTGAGAAGTAATTTGACTCTTGATTAATATTCTTGATTCAAATGTTGAGCTTTCTATTATTCAGAATTCTTTCACTCGCATGTTATTATTCTGTTATATTTTTATACTTGCGGGCATTCGTGCTCACTCTTGCATAATAACATTGCAGCTAATAATGAACGAAGTGATGTACCTTCTAGTAGCAAGGGCAAAGGAAAAGCTAACAAGTGTTGAGGACTTGTGTTGATGTTAAGAATGTTAAAGTTCAAGATTTATGTGTGATGACTTAAAACTTATTTATTTACGTTTCCGCAACAGAGATTTAAGGTTAAGTTTAACTTGGGATTTATGATGAATTTTTATTTCAGATGATGTAAGATGATGATTTATTTATCTAATAAATGAATTTCATTATTTATGGGTAGATAGTTGTATGATATTGGAACAGTGAACACCAAATCCTGTGGAAATTAAGATACCGGATTTGGGGGTGTCACATTGCTAGTATAAGAATATGATGAGTGCAGTCCAAGAAGAATGAGATTTCAAAACCATGTCGAGCATTAACAAGGGGCAGATGGTATTACCTCCTGCACCTAATGGACCCGCCCCTCTAGGTGGCGCTGTATATTGACTAGCAGGTGGACCACTGTAATTTTCCTCTTCTGCACCTCCACAGCACAACATGCTTCAAGTCACGGGCAGGGCCGCTCAGAAACCTCAAAAGTTAAACAGCAATGTGTTGGGTCATAAATTTCTTCAAATATGTTTCTTCAGTGCCAACAGTTCAACCTATATAAAACCCTATGATAAGTCAATCCAAGAAAAAATTAAACCCTATAATAATGTACACTATTATGCTTGAGAATCTGGTCCTGCTGGTTTTGAGTTAAGTAATGGTTGCAGAGCCTTGACCACAATTGTCATATTTGGTCGGAAGTCTGCTTCATATTGAACCCAAAGTGTTGCAACTGCTGCCATCTGAAACAATTTCATGAAACTTACAAAATGACCTTCTGGAAAAGAAAAAAAAAGGATGAAAAAACAGTAATCTTTCTAAAGAAAAAGAACATAAATTATAGAAACTCAGGACCATTTACTTTTAGTATTCCTCTAGATGTAAGCTTATCTGGAGTTGTCCGGTGCACATATCTCCTCTTTTTTCTTTTCTTTTTAGGGGGTGGTGGGGAGGGGGGGCATGTACCCGTGGGATTGATTACTTGAATACTTGAGGAGGTTCGGACCTCCATTTCTTGAAAAAAGAAAATAAAATTACTGTATACTTCAATGGGCTCACTTTATGATTGTACGATGCATTCAAAGAGTCACCCTTATCATTCCTGAATCAAAATTACAAGGTTTCATCAGATTACGCACCAACGTATTGACTCAAGAATGAATTAAGCACACAGCACCAACTCATGCAAAAACCCAAAAAAATCCTTTTGCTGAAGTGAAGTTAAATTATGAAAATTATAGCTGTTTCTAATAATTAACACCAATATGAAATCAAAATTTGAATTTTCAAATTTAGCAGATCTATATGCCTTTTAAAAAATTAACCAATTTTTTGCAATGGTTATGCATTTATTCACCACAATACTCACTAAATAAATTGATTAGAGAAAGAACCCGTCACTTCTCTCCATCATAGTCCTAGGGAGATATACGGTGTACCTCTCTACCTTCTTTCACACACATTTCTAGCCTTTTTGCTCTTTCTGATGGACAAACTTACATGCCCTTACATGGTAAGAACACAAAGTAAATACTTACAGGGTCAAGGAAACAATGAGGTCTGCATTGCAGAAGCTAAATCCAGTGTTAAACTTGGTGAAGTTTCCTATTTTGGTGTCAAAGGAGACGTCTGTCCCAAGTGAGGCAACATTAGTTCCCACCACGCCTGATAAGTTGACAATATAATGGGGTTTGCGGCCAACCCAATGCTTGTGGTGATCCCAGCATAGTCGTGTAGGTATTGAAGTTCCAGCTGTTACAATCAAGTAAACATCAAATCATATAGCCCAAAGTTTGAAAGATTCTAGTGGCACCAATGCAATTATATAATCACAACAACTCTTCCGACTCCTGTTAATCACAAACCCCCCAGTAATAAACAAATATCTCATAGTAGAACTACAGGGATAATCAAACACAATAATTATTCACTTAAATAAGAGTGTCCTAACACAGAATCAAAATATCACTTCACTTACCTTGCCAGATCTCTGGTCAGGAACTTTGAAGCTAAGGATTGTCTTCAAGCCTGGAGCAGGTTCATCAACAGTGATGGTTGTGAAAAGCTGGTGTTGCTCAAAAAAGTCAGTTATGATCAAAGAAAAGTAAAGAAGTATTTCTCACGAACAATGAGGCTAAGAATAAATAATCCAAGACCATTCAATTTCCTGATTTGAAAAGTGAAAATAAGACTTGATATAATTATCTGAAACTAAAGCCTTAATTCCAAAATATGCTATTGTGTTAAAACAACAAATGATGGACAAAAAATAAATAAAAGAAAAAAAAAGATATGAAAATTTGGAAAAAAATAATCAAGGACTCATCAAAATATAGAAAAAACACATTCAAGTCTGAAATAATGGAAATAATGAGAAGGACATTCCCATATCAAGTATCACATCCCACCAGCAGAAGATATTAGGAATTCAGTATAATCCAGCCACAAAGTCAAATCCAGAGACCAATTAGTTGAGATTGGAAATTACATAATTTAAGAAATGCTGATCAGACCAGTTTTATATAAATACATCATTCTTGCCAAAGGGGCTACAAGTCTTGAGGTATAACAAGATTCTTTAAATATAAAATACATTGAAGCAGCCATATATAGAACAACTAACCTAAATAGTCACCAAAATAAGAGAGAAACAACTAGAATATGCAACGACAACTATGTAATTTATTATTATTTTATTTAGATGAGTAAAAATACTGAAAACGAGAGGTAAACTTAAGATGACAAAAATGATACTATTTACTCAGATAAGGGATAGAAATTACATTGGCATTTGTATCCACTTTAAGATCAATAGTGACATTCTTTATAAAGCATAGCAAGATATCTGTATAAAGAAATAAATGTACTATTGAGCGTACCTCAGATTTGTCTTCATACCTCATGATTATCAGCCCTAATGGCCTCTTCAACAATTCTCGTCAAATCCCTAATTTTCAAACTAATACTCCCTAATATACCAAATAAACTACTCAACAAAATAATACAAACCCTCACCTCCATAAGCAATGCAAAAGAGAATTAAGTCTTCCTTCGAATCAAATGATGAACTTCATCGAGCATTCACATCCTGAACGAATTTCCCGAGCTGGAAAGATTTTTGGCTCACGCCGACACTCGATTCGAAGCTTTTCAATCTCGCAATGAAGGTTGGGGTTTCGGGGAGAACAGAGGATGCGTGGATGATTTTGGTGGCGTATCATAAGATTTTTAGGAGCTTATCAACTCCATCTTCGCGACTGTAAGATAAGCCTGAGGTAAAAGGGGAGAAGGAGAGTGATTACAGGCCTGCGGATATGGCGACGACGTTAACATCGGCAGTGGCTACAGTGATTTCGAGGAAGGTGGAGACGACGGAGTCGAGTTCTTTTCTTCTTCTTCTTCTTCTTCTTCTTCTTCTTTGTATATAGATTCTCTCCTGCTATTCAATCCAAAGCCTATCTAAATCGACTGAAGCTCAGTATTTGTGAGGGTTTTCAATTTGAGAGCGAGAAGGTGTTAGGTCTCCGAATAGGGATCGAGTGAGTGAGAAGAGAGCGAGAAGGGGTTAGGTCTCCGAATGAAGAGATGGAACATCTCCGTGTTTTTTTTAATACACAACGTTTTCTTAAAAAAGTGTTATCACTTTCAAACTAAAAAATTACCCATTTCAAATACACAACACTTTTTTATATCAAACCACAACACTTTCTCAAAAAAACGTTGTGGAAAAATAAACCTATAAAAACGTTAGTCTATTAAGTGTCATCTATTTACTATTTTGTAGTAGTGATGACAACCACGAAATGATCCAAATATTTGAAACCAACTGTGACCCTCATGGTGCTTCAACCATAGCACCTCGTAATTGGTCGAACAGGTCATCAATACAAGATAATGGATACCTATTCTTGATGGTGACATGGTTCAACTCCCAATAGTCAATACAACGTCGCATACTCCCGTCTTTCTTCTTTACGAATAAAACATGAGCACCCCAAGGAGATCTACTAGGACGAATGAAACAAATGTCTAACAACTCCTGTAGTTGGACCTTTAACTCTTGAAGTTCAATAGGAGCCATTCGATATAGGATTTTAGAAATGGATTTTGTACTGGGTTTAAGGTCAATAAAGAATTCAACTTCACGTTCTAGGAGTAGACTGGGAAGTTCTTCGGGAAATACATCAGAAAACTCATTAACAACAAAAGTATCATTCAAATCTGATGTATTCTGATTTAAATCAGTGACATGGGCAAAGAAAGCTTGACATCCATTTTTCAATAAACGAATAGCTTTATGACTTGAAATGACATTGACTGATTTTAGTGGTTTGGTGGTTTAAATCCGCACAACAGGTTGGTTAGGAATATGAAAACTAACAACCTTATGAAAATAATCAATTTTGGTATGATAAGTGGTTAACCAGTCAATTCCTAGAATCACGTCAAATGTAAGTATTTTCAAAGATAAAAAATCTCCAAGTAGGGTGAGGGTATCAATTTGAATCAAGCAAGATTTGTAAACTGTGGATGTAACGAAGGTTTCTCTTAACGGAGTTTCAACAGATAAGTCAAAGTATAATTTCTCAGGAGTCAAGTTCAAACGTTGAGCATAAGTAGGTGAAATAAAAGAATGGGTAACACCGGCATCTAATAAGGTATAGACTTCACAAGAGTTTATGACTAGCCTACCCGTGATTACCTAGTTCGGGTTCCTTGCATTTTGGGCAGTCACGACAAACGCTCTTCCAGGAACCACTGACTTTGGCTTGTCTGGGACAGTCTTTGGTGTCACTATCTTAGCTGGTATTGACTTTGCTATAAAGTTCATTCCACCCTCAACTGTTTCGTCGCACTCCTGATCCATGATTTGAATCATTACTCTTCGATCCATATCGAATTGCACAGGGTAATTTCAAACTCTATGTTGGATTCTCCCAATTGTTGTCCAAAAAGTAAAATCCATGTCGTCTATTTTGGCTTTCTTGGATCGGACGTCTCTTTCTAAAATATGAATGCGTCGTGCGGCTTTTACCCATGCATCTTCAATTCTAACTCGTTCAGTTGCTTCTTCTTTCAGCTGATCGTTGACATTTGCATTTTCAGATTTCAGCTCTAATATCATATGTTCTGCCAGAGAGAGCTTCTGTTCAAGCCTCGCATATCGAGTAGCAAAATCTTGAATTTCTGTATCCCTTTCTTGAATTGTTGTATCCCTTTGTTCCACGACCACCTGCCGTTCTATACCCTGTTCTTCTAACTCATGAATACGATTTTGTAGTTCTACATTTCGATCATAAAATTCTTCTAATAAATCTTCCTCAAGTTCCTCTTCTTCCTCACTCTCAGCTAGCAACCTCTGCGATTAGCTCGGGTGCAACTATTAATTCTTCACTCACCACATGGATATCTCTAATTTCTTCTTCGCCTGACATCCCATCATTCATCGTTTCTTCGGTAGTGTTGTTTACAGGAGGAATATTGCCTTCCTGTTGCACGTTCTCCTAGTTTGTGATTAAAGGTGTCTCAACAGGTCTCATTCACTCCATTGTTAACATTTCCAGCTGTCCATTCTCAAATACTGCCATAAAACAAGGGTTAATTAAACAAATTGTCATATCACATATCAACCCTATGTTCCGACCGACCAATTAAATACCAAATAAGCTTAGGTAGAACACACTAGCGAGGGATTTACTCTTCTCTCCCCTCCTAGTTCTATTCCCAGATCTCCGCCAGAGATCATATCCCTAAGCTCTGATACCAACTGTGACGCCCCCAAAATAGGTTCAATACCAACCCATTCTGAGTCGCCAAATACATGATACAGAATTCAAATACAATCTTTTATAACATAAGATCGTGTAAAATACGACCACACAAACTATGAGTTTCAATACAAATCATATACAATACGAAATATAAACACTTAAATTCAGTCCTCATTAATTACAATTATTATCACACTATTCTACAAAATAGTGAGGACTGTTACTGCTCTAACTTTGACCATCACCCCGTTCCCCGACTAGTCCCTGCGACATTCTCAGTTTCTGAAGAGACCAATGGAAGAAAAGGGTGAGCTCAACTAGCCCAGTAAAGAATATTATGACTAAGATAATGGAAAATAAATTATCGTTAGTCTTCAACAAATCAGATAAAATATTATGGACAACAAGTTTTAGATCAACAACTGCAGCGAAAATAACAATTCATTAGAAGAGTTAAATAGAAAATGATGTCTACTATCTTCTATGATTTAAAAGTCCATCATCAATATTTTATATATCTAAAATCAATTAATATATATCTAAAATCAAATATTCATCTTTGCACTACGGCCAAAGATATTCATTTGTATCACCAGTGGTCATATTCATCTCAACACCTGTCCATCTTTGCACTACGGGTCAAAGATATTCATCAAGTAATCATCTTTGCACTACAGGCCAAAGATATTCGTTTGTATCACCATTTAAGACTGAGGATGATGAAAAATAATATAAGGAACGAATCCAGTGAGATAAAGGACAAAGATTAGGGATTCATAAGTTAATTTATGCAAGTTCAAGAATACTCCGTAATAATCAATTGTGGAGCAAAATTCATGAATGAAGTTCAAAGATAAAAATTTGAAAGAACAAAAAAAATAAATAAAAAATTTAACGTGAATAGTACCCTATGAATAGTAACTTGTGAATAGTAACTCGTGAATAGTAACTCGACATGAAAAGATAAAAATTTCACAAGAAAGTTCAGACCAATATTTCAGTGAAATGATATTAGATGAAGCGCAAAACTCAAAGAATTTCTGATCATTTCAGGAATTATAGAAGCAATACTTACCGTAGTAAGTTTAGAGTTAAGATTCTGAAATGAAACAATATACGAAACTGCAAATGAATTTTCACCCGTTAGGCAGTAATCCGCTCAGACAAATCATTTTCACAATTTAATAACAAATGAATACGAAGGGTTATTCATCAGGCATGCGGTAGTCCGCGTAGAAAGGTTATTCCCACAGAATAATAAAGAATGGAATAACAACAGGATTTCACCACGCATGCGGTAGTTCGCGTAGACAGTTTATTCCAACATAATAATAAAAAATGGAATAACAACCCTTACGAGTATTGAAAGAAAATAACGCTCTTCATTAATACGAAAGAAATAATACCCCTTACCTTAATAAAAATTTGGAGACTGCACTAGTGTAATAGCATAATACTCTTCTTCTTTCTCTCTTATTCTCTCTATACTTTCTCTCCCTATAGTTTTATTGAATTGGTGAGAAATAATGAATAAATGAGCTTTTATTTATAGGCTTGGCAGAGTAAGGGTAAAATAGTCTTTTCGCCATAATTTATGACATCATTGCTTATATCATCGATCCTATGACATCATTGATAACTTCATCGTTCCGATAACATCATTGCTTATCTCATCATTCTGATGACATCATTGCTTACATCATAAGAATTCAAATTCAATATTTTCTCTTCCACCTTATTTTACTTTTATACCATGAATTTACTATAATAATGTTACCATTCAAATTATAAAAATTATACTATTATATAATCACATCATGATACTATAATGTAATATTATAATAATATATTTGAATTAATTATTTTATCGAAAAAGATAAAATACCAACTTTCAACAAATGTCACAAGCTAAAAATTCCTCCGTTTAAATCCACATTGAGTAAATATTTCCTTATCATATTAATAATTCACAAATAATAATACAGAACTACAATATTGACAACCAAGTCGTTCCCAGGAAAGAAGGGGCCTTCCGATAAGGATTTCTTCTTACGGCGCGCAATTAAATAACCCATCCTAGACAGAACTTCCTTAGACATTGCCAATAATGCTATCTAATAATATTATTCCAATAATATGAATTATTAATTTGATAATTTGAAATATTGTGCAATGACAATTATTGAATCACTAATATAAAATATCAACGTAGCAATTATTGAATCAATAAAATAAAATATTGAACAATAATTACTGTAACAATTATTGAGTAGTAACTTCTTACGTAAGAATCAATAATTAGAATTATTGTGCAATACTGTGTGCTATCGTGCAACACCGCGTATTACTGTATTTTAACCACCGGGTATTTTAACAGTTTTAACGGTAAAAGTTTTACCGTTATTTTTGTAAAAAGGTTATTTCTGTTGCTTTCTATATCCGACATTCATTTTGTTGTGGGGTCCACTAATGACTGCGCCGTAGTACGAATATTCTTCGACAAAAAGAATATTCCTCGACCAAACGAATATTCTCTGACACAATGAATATTTTATAACCACTTGCTTACTTTGTAAACTTTGCACATCTTACCCATAACTTATCACATTTATCAAATCAACACCTTACTATTTCAAAATAATATATAAAGAAAATTAAATCTTTATTTATAAAATTTAGGGTCTTACAATAATATTTCATTTCATATTCCTGAATTTAAACTTACTACGGTAAGTATTGCTTCTATAATTCCTGAAATGATCAGAAATTCTTTGAGTTTTGCATTTCATCTAGTATCATATCACCGGAATAATTTTCGAAACTTTCTTGTGAATTTTTTATCTTTTAATGTCGAGTTACTATTCATGAGTTACTATTCATATGGTACTATTCACGGTAAAAAAAATATTTTTTTTATCTTTGATTGGATTCAAGTTTTGATCTTCATTCTTGAATTTTGCTCCACAATTGATTATTACGGAGTATTATTGAACTTGTATAAACTAAATTATGAATCCCTAATTTTTGTCATTTATCACACTAGATTCGTTAGTTATATTATTTTTTATCATCGTCAGTCCTAAATGGTGATATAACTGAATATCTTTGGCCTGTAGTGCAAAGATGAATGATTACTTGATGAATATCTTTGGCCTGTAGTACAAAGATGAATGATTACCTGATGAATATCTTTGGCCCGTAGTGCAAAGATGGACAGGTGTTGAGATGAACATGACCAACTGGTGATACAAATGAATATCTTTGGCCCGTAGTGCAAAGATTAATATTTGTTTCGAGATGTATATTGATTGATGTTATAAGGATAAAATATTAATGATGGACTTTTAAATCATAGAAGATAGTAGACTTCATTCTCTACTTAACTCTTCTAATGAATTGTTATTTCCACTGTAGTTGTTGATCTAACACTTGTTGTCCATAATATTTTATCTGATTTTTGAAGACTAACGAAAATTTATTTTTCATTATCTTAGTCATAATATTATTTACTGGGCTAGTTGAGCTCACCCTTTTTTTTCATTGTTCTCTTCAGGAAATGAGAATATCGCGGGGACTAGTCAGGAAACAGTGTGATGATCAGAGTTAGATCTATAGAAGTCCTCACTATTCTATAAAATAGCGGGACAATAATTTTAATGAATAAGGAATGAATTTGAGTGTTTATATTTCGTTTTATATACGATTTATAGCGAAGCTCAAAGTTGTGTGGTCGTATTTTGCACGACCGTATGTTATAAAAGATTGTATTTAAATTCTGTATCATGTATTTGGCGACTCAGAATGGGTTGAGTATTGAACCTATTTTGGGTGCGTCACAGTTGGTAACAGAGCTTAGGGATATGATCTCTGGCGGAGATCTGGGAATTGAACTAGGTGGGGAGAGACGAGTAAATTCTT
The DNA here is from genome assembly GCA_020205555.1 of Panax stipuleanatus. Lineage (NCBI taxonomy): Eukaryota > Viridiplantae > Streptophyta > Magnoliopsida > Apiales > Araliaceae > Panax > Panax stipuleanatus. The sequence continues at coordinate 127,626,232 of CM035124.1, forward strand.
CGCTAGTGTGTCCTACCTAAGCTTATTTGGTATTTAATTGGTCGGACGGAACATAGGGTTAATATGTGATATGTTAATTTATTTAATTAACCCTTATTTTGGGGCAGTATTTGAGAATGGAAGCTGAAAATCTACACAATGGAGTGAATGAGACCATTGAGGCACCGCTAATCACCAACCAGGGCAATATGATGACGGGAGAAGAAGAACGACAGGCGGCCGTGGAACAAAGGGATACAACAATTCAAGATTTTACTACTCGATATGCGAGGCTTGAACAGAAGCTCTCTCTAGCAGAGCATATGATATTAGAGTTGGAATCTGAGAATGCAATTGTCAAAATTCTGATGAAAGAAGAAAGAACTGAACGAATAAGAATGGAGGATGCATGGGTAAAAGTCGCACGACGCGTTGATATTTTAAAAAGAGACGTCCGATCCAAGAAGACCAAAATAGACGATATGGATTTCACTTTTTGGACAGCAATTGGGAGAATCCAACATCGAGTTTGGAATTACCCTGTGTAGAGCGGTCAACCCCAATTCGATATGGATCGAAGAGTAATGATTCAAATCATGGATCAAGAGTGCGACGAAGCAGTTGAGGGTGGAATGTGCTTTATGGCAAAGTTAAGTCCAACTGGGATGGTGACTCTAACGGCTGTCCCGGACAAGTCAAAGTCGATGGTTCCTGGAAGAGCGTTTGTCATGACTACTCAAAACGCGAGGAACCCGAACGAGGTGATCACGGGTAAGCTAATCGTAAACTCTTGTGAAGTCTATACCTTATTAGATACCGGTGCTACCCATTTTTTTATTTCACCTGCTTATGCTTAACGTTTGAAATTGACTTCTGAGAAATTAGACTTTGACTTATCTATTGAAACTCCGTTAGGAGAAACCTTCGTTACATTCACAATTTATAAATCTTGTTTGATTCAAGTTGACACCCTCACCCTACCTGTGGATTTTAGATCTTTGAAAATACTTGCATTTGATGTGATTTTTTGAATCGACTGGTTAACCATTCATCATGGCAAAATTGATTGTTTCGTAAGGTTGTTAGCTTTCATTCGAACAACCAGACCACTAAAATCAATCAATGTCATTTCAAGTTATAAAGCTATTCGTTTATTGAAAAACGGATGTCAAGCTTTCTTAGCCCATGTCACTGATTTAAATCAGAATACATCTGATTTGAATGATATTTTTGTTGTTAATGAGTTTTCTGATATATTTCCTGAAGAACTTCCCAGTCTACCCCCAGAACGTGAAGTTGAATTCTTTATTGACCTTGAACCCGGTACAAAATCCATTTCTAAAACCCTATATCGAATGGCTCCTATTGAACTTCAGGAGTTAAAGGTCCAACTACAGGAGTTGTTAGACATCGGTTTTATCTGTCCTAGTACATCTCCTTGGGGTGCTCCTGTTTTATTCGTAAAAAAGAAAGACGGTAGTATGCGACTATGTATTGACTATCGGGAGTTGAACCATGTAACCATCAAGAATAGGTATCCGCTACCTCGTATTGATGACCTATTCAACCAGTTGCAAGGTGCGTAATTCTTCTCAAAGATCGATATCTGTTCTGGATGTCATCAGTTAAAGATTAAAACTAAAAATATTTCAAAGAATGCCTTTAGAACTCGATACGCGCATTACGAATTTCTAGTTATATCTTTTGGATTGACTAATGTCCATGTTACGTTCATGGACATGATGAACCGAATATTTAAGAAATATTTGGATCATGTCGTAGTTGTCATTATTGATGACAACCTAATATACTCCAAAAGCCTCAAATATTTTTTCACCCAGAACGAACTCAATATGCGGCAAGGATGTTGGCTTGAGCTATTTAAAGATTACGACCATACCATTCAATACCATTCTAGGAAAAGCGAACGTGATAGCTGACGCATTGAGTAAAAGATCACATGCAGGAACGAGTGCGATGCTGTCAACAAAAAGACCCATTTTACATGACTTACAAAGGATGGAGATAGAGTTAAAGACTCCAGGGACCCACGTGATGATATTAAATATACGCGTAGAACCAGCTTTAATTGATAAAGTTAAAGCTTGCTAAAGCTACAGAACCGGAGCTGATGAATATGAAGAAAAAAGTGCGAGAAAGTGCTATTCCAGAAGCAAGAATCGATGAAGAAGGAATACATCGAGTCAACTCCAGACTTTGTGTTCTTAAAGATTCTGATTTGAAGTATAAAATCATGATGGAGGACACATAACACACCGTTTGCAATCCATTCTGGGAGTACCAAAATGTATCGTGATCTTCGACATACATTTTGGTGGAGCAATATGAAGAGAGAGATCGCGGAGTTTATCTCGAGGTATTTAACGTGTCAACGTGTCAAGGCGGAGCAACAAGTGCCAAAGGGTCCATTGCAACCACTTGAGATTTCGAAATAGAAGTGGGAACACATTACCATGAATTTCGTTACGAGTCTTCCCAAGGTTTCTCAAGGCATAGATGCGATTTGGGTTATTGTCAATAGATTAACCAAGTCTGCTCATTTCTTGCCGATACGGGAGACTTATTCACTTAAACGTCTTGCTCGTATGTACGTAAATGAGATTGTGAGATTGCATGGCATGCCAGTATCCATAGTTTTGGATCGTGACCCAAGATTCACTTCACGATTTTGGGTCAGTTTGCAGAAAGCTATGGGCACAGATTTACGATTCAGTTCGGCTTATCATCCTTAAACGGACGGGCAATCGAAAAGGACTATCCAAACTCTTGAAGATCTATTGAGACTCTGTGTTCTAGACTTCAAAGGAAGTTAGGATAAGTACTTACCATTGGTGGAATTCTCCTACAATAATAGTTATCAAGCAAGTATAGGCATGGCTCCATTCGAGGCGTTGTATGGACGAAAGTGTCGTTCTCCAGTATGCTGGGACGAGGTGGGTGAAGCAACATTGTTGGGACCGGAGTTAGTACGTATGACTATGAAAAAGATTCAAATGATCCGGCAACGTATAAAAACTGCACAAGATCGACAAAAAAGTTATGCTGATCTTCATCGAAGAGACGTAGAATTTAATGTCGGAGATCATGTATTATTACGTGTTGCTCCATGGAAAGGAGTTACGAGATTCGGGAAGAGAGGAAAGCTCAATCCACGATTTATTGTTCCATTTAAAATTCTTGATTGAGTAAGAAATGTGGCTTATAGATCTGGCTTTACCTTCCAACCATGTCTCATATTCATAACAGTTTTTCACATATCTGTGCTACATAAATATGTGAAAGACCCAAACCACATTATTGAGATAGAACCAGACTGAGATAGCCGAAGATTTAACGTACGAGGAGGTACCTGTCAAGATCTTGGATAAGAAAGAACATGTCGTACGCTCAAAGATTATGTCTCAAGTTAAAGTTTTGTAGAGGAACTATGATATCGAGGAAATGACCTGGGAGTTAGAATCGGAAATGAAAGCGAGATATCCTCACCTTTTCGACATATCAGGTACGTACGTCAATTTCGAGGACGAAATTTCATAAGGAGGGGAGGTTGTAAGACCCCAACTTTTATGAATAAAGATTTAATTTTTTTATATATTATTTTGAAATAGTAAGCTGTTGATTTGATAAATGTGATAAGTTATGGGTGAAATGTGCAAATATTTCAAAATAATCAAGTGGTTATAAAATATTCATTGTTGTCGGGGAATATTCGTTTGGTCGTGGAATATTCTTGTTGTCGGAAAATATTCGTACGACGGCGCAGCCATTTGTGGGCCCACAACAGAATAACTGTCGGATATAAAAAGCGACAGAAATAACCTTTTTATAAAATCACGGTAAAACTGTTACCGTTAAACTGTTGAAATACCTGGTGATAAAAATACAGTAATACGCGTTGTTGCACAGTAGCACACGGTATTGCACAATATTTCAAATTATTGATTCTTACGTAAGAAGTCACTTACTCAAGAATTGTTACAGTAATTACTGTTTAATATTTTATATTATTGATTCAATAATTGCTACCGTTGATATGTTATATTATTGATTCAATAATTGTCACAGTAACCACTGCACATTATTTCATATTATCAAATCAATAATTCATATTATTTGAATAATATCATTAGACAGCATTATTGACAATGTCTAGGAAGTTCTGTCTAGGAAAGGGGTTAGTTTATCTAATTGCGCGCCAGTAAGGAGAAATCCTTATCGAAAAGCCCCTCTTTCCTGGGAACGACCTGGTTGTCATTATTGTGATTCTGTAATATTATTTGTGAATAATTAATTGTTGATATACATTATAAGAAAATATTTATTTCAATTTTGATATAAAAGGAAAGAATTTTTTGCATGTGACATTTGTTGAAAGTTGGCATTTTATCTTCTCTGATAAAATAATTCATTCAAATATATTATTATAATATTACATTATAAAATTATAATGTGATAATATAATAATTTTATGTGATTGGTGGGAATATGGATGGAGGCTTGAAATTTTCAAAAGTTGTATGCTGAAGCTTGTTTTTCAAAAGTAGCATGCTGCTGAGTCATTCGTATGTAAATTTGAGTCATTTTTTCGTTCGGAATTTGAAAATACTTTCTTCTACGAAGTTGTAGAGAATCAAATTTCATATGGAATGGACATAAGGTTCGTATTTTTTTGATAAAAGGGCTATTTATTATGAATTATTGAAGTTTTGGAAATAAATATTTTCACATATATATATATATATATATATTATAAACATGTGGGATTCCTTATTGGTGGCTGATTTTTGTTCAAATGTGATGTGCTGGAGGATTGTCAAAATTGTAAGGCTTGGAAAAATTCATCCGTTGGTGAAAAAGTCTATATTGGTGTTCTGGCATTTTTCTATAAATAGGGTGCTTAAGTTAGAATTGAAAATCACACCAGAATTAAAAAAAATTCTCTCTATAATATCGAGCGTATTTTTTGTGAGTATTTAGATACTTTGAGTGTTGATAATATTGTAAGTTTTCCTCATCATAATATTCGATATTCCAGTCAGATTGAGTATTATATTGAGATAAAGGATGTTATTTTTCTCGTAAACGATATTATTTTCTTTCAATATACATAATGAATATTATTTTTTTTCATATTCCATATTCTGAAAGTGATAATATTTCATTTCATATTCCTGAATTTAAACTTACTACGGTAAGTATTGCTTCTATAATTCCTGAAATGATCAGAAATTCTTTGAGTTTTGCGTTTCATCTAGTATCATTTCACCGGAATAGTTTTCTGAACTTTCTCGTAAAATTTTTATCTTTTCATGTCGAGTTACTATTCATGAGTTACTATTCACGGAGGTACTATTCACGGGAACTATTCACGGTAAAAAAATATTATTTTTTTAATCTTTGATTGGATCCAAGTTTTGATCTTCATTCTTTAATTTTGCTCCTACAATTGATTATTACGGAGTATTATTGAACTTGGATAAACTAAATTACGAATACCTAATTTTTGTCATTTATCGCACTAGATTCGTTATTTATATTATTTTTCATCATCCTTAGTCCTAAATGGTGATATAACTGAATATCTTTGGCCTGTAGTGCAAAGATGAATAATTACTTGATGAATATCTTTGGCTTGTAGTGCAAAGATGAATGATTACCTGATGAATATCTTTGGCCCGTAGTGCAAAGATGGACAGGTGTTGAGATGAACATGACCAACTGGTGATACAAATGAATATCTTTGGCCCGTAGTGCAAAGATGAATATTTGGTTCGAGATGTATATTGATTGATGTTACAGGTATTGATGATGGACTTTTAAATCATAGAAGATAGTAGACTTCATTCTCTACTTAACTCTTCTAATGAATTGTTATTTTCCGCTGCAGTTGTTGATCTAAAACTTGTTGTCCATAATATTTTATCTGATTTGTTGAAGACTAAGGATAATTTATTTTTCATTATCTTAGTCATAATATTCTTTACTGGGCTAGTTTAACTTACCCATTTCTTTCATTGTTCTCTTCAGGAAATGAGAATATCGCGGGGACTAGTCGAGAAACAGTGTGATGATCAGAGTTAGATCTGTAGAAGTCCTCACTATTCTATAAAATAGTGGGGCCAATAATTATAATGAATAAGGAATGAATTTGAGTGTTTATATTTCGTATTATATACGATTTGTATCGAAGCTCACAGTTGTGTGGTCGTATTTTGCACGACCGTATGTTATAAAAGATTGTATTTGGATTCTGTACCATGTATTTGGCGACTCAGAATGGGTTGAGTATTGAACCTATTTTGGGAGCGTCACATTAAACATCGTAATTACTATCATGTACAACTCCTAGAACCTAAACATGGTTCGAGCAATTAATCTAAATATAAATCTTCATTGCGATACTATTTAACTTTATCAATTAAGAAGTATGTAATCTTTATCGTGAGTCCTTAACCTGCAAAAATGGTTATTTGCAAGAGTGAGCTCGACAGCTCAGCAATTCTAACAGTTTTCATACATCACATAGCATATAATATCATGCTCAGTTCATGCATTCATAATCATTTAAACATACTATGCATATTACTTCTCACATAACAGACATAGAGATTAACTTCACAATATATCATCATAGATCAACTTTCAAATATCATACATATTCCATATGCATTTCATATCAACATTCTCATAGCATAATATAATTCAACTAACAGTTATCGAATTCATATAACAAATAAGAACTGAAAGACTTGCCTGATTCGTAGTTTATTAACTACTACTTAACTGCTTAAAGCTAGCTGCATTGCGTGTATTCCTACACAGTTATATAATCATGGATTGATACCCATCAGTTATACATTCATACATTCTTAATGAAATAACAATTGTTACATTGTTTTCTAACTTGGTTCTTAGAACCTTGTTTTACTTTCTTATCATACTCTTATAATAGCTAGGTATGTATAGGTATACCTTAACCATATATATTTAATAACAACATTCATAACCCTTATCACACACTTGATTCACTATGTGTTCGACACGTATTTAAAACTCATAGATACGGGTTCCACATTATTCTTACGTTTCGCAAACCTTAGGAAAATTTATCAATTCCGGGTTTTATATCATCATTACATCAATGAACACTCAACACATCATTTAGACTCTGTTTCGTAACTCATGATAACAATGTAAGCTTACTACAAGGTTCAGATTACATTTTAAAAACTAATCAGGCAGTAATGCCCTATGGCGCAGCTGCGCTGCATTTAGCCTTGGGATGGGCGCAACTGCGCCCTTCATTGTTTCTTCCAGAATTGGCTTTTTGCTTTCTGGTTCTACTTGGATTTTCTAGCATGCATAGGTACTAACACATAGTATATTACACATGCTCACATACATCCAAATTATTTATGTATAGCTAGTATAGTTCATCTTTAACACTTACTTCAAAACATGCTTGTATAGTGCATATCACGTCTATTTAGCGGGGTGCACATACTAATCATGTCTAGAGGCATACAAGTCCTATCATGCTTGCACATAAAGTCATAATGTAAGTAACTCCATGTTCGTCCACCTCACTTTCAAAACTTCCTAAGTTTTATTCTCAAAATCCTTGTCATGCTTAAACTAATCATGCAAGGCTACTATGAATCACTTGTCCTGCTTATTTGTACATATATCTAACAAGGTCAAAATATAAACACTCCATGTTTATAAAACTTAGTTTGCAAAACTATCCGAGTTTGCCTTTGAAATCGTTTTAAACCAAATCAAAGCAATCTAACACATACGAAACAACTTTGAATCTTATGTCATGCATAGCTAGACTTCGCATACATGCTATCAAGATTAGAATCTAAGGTACACAAGTATTGTCAAAGTTTGCTTTCAAAATCTTTATATATAATCTTTGGAAAAATAACCGTCTAAGCAACTCATGATATGCAAAGGTACTCAAGACCATATATCATACTTATTTGTATGCATGACTAATCCATTTACACAAGCTACAAATATTAGAATTCAAAAGTCTCAAGGTTAGTCTAGATTTATTTTCAAAATCTTCAAGTCTCTTTTCAAAACACACACTAATCATGCTAAAGCAATGCATTATTATTAAGGTATCACTTAACCACATATCATGTCTGTTTTCATGCATATTCAGGTCACGTATACGTGCCAACTAAGTCCGAACTTAGTTACCATAAGTTTCATCAAAGTTCGTTTCTGAACTCTTAAGTTTTCTTTTAGAACATGTACGTTAAGTAGACTAACGCAACTCATACATGCAAAGGAATTCTAGACCACATGATAAACCTAGTCTCATGCACAACTAAGTCTTACCAACATGCTACAGATCATCATATTATAGCAGAAAACACAAGCATGTACTGGTTCATGGCGCAACTGCGCTGCTCTGGACTATGGAAACGGCGCAGCTGCGCTGGTCCGGGATAGTTTCAGAGACAGCCAAACGGCGCAGCTGCGCTATAATTGCACTGCAAAGGGGCGCTGCTGCGCCCTTCCTGGAGAGAACCAGGAAGGCTCTGCTTCTGCCGAATTCAGATAATACCTCATACATACTTTACAAAGTAGCATGCTTGAACAATCCATAATACTTCTATACATGCACGTATACTCAGTAATTACATAGCTATTAACTACCAAGCTAATCAACAAGAATTTTCATGAAATTCTAAGAATCCTTCAAACTTAATCTTAAGAACTTAGTCAAAGATTATTACCTTCATTAAAGCTGGACTTGCTAAAATATTTCTCAATCAATTTATTTACTCAATTACAGAGCACTCACTTTCTATGTGGGAATTATCAGAGACTTAGCAAAACCAATTGTGAGGAGAGGAACCTCAATTTATAGAAGACCCATTGTCCATGCCAAGCTATTGCCTTAGAGTTATAGCCCACTAGAAGGAAGGAGAAGATGATGGTTAACAAGGAGTTGGTGAAAAGCTCCCAACCACTCCCTCCAACCCACATCATTGGCCATAATTACCAAGCTAAATTTCCAGCAAGGAGGGGAGTAGGCCACTGCTATCACGTGAAGAAGGAAAAGAGACTTGCAAAATGGGACAACTCTTATAATTCTCAGTCTTAGCAAATTGGCTCCTTTATAATACAATGGCTTAATATTGTCACCTTAATATAAGGTTATGGGTACATATACAAAAACACATATGTACACCCATATAAATATACCCCTACTTAAAATGTACACCAACACATATAACCATGTACCTCATAGTTCATTGGTTTAATTCAATTAATACTTTAATTGGACTAGATATAAAATAGTTGTGTATTCTCAACCCATAATTTTCATGAAATTATTATCTCAAGTACACCCAAATATTATAATGATAATTAATAACAATCATTTATTAACTCACCATTTAATAATTATAGTTAAACCTCCAATTGATTTTACTCTACTATTTATGCTACACAAGGTATAATTATATAAGCTTAGAATTTAATAGGTCTCAAGCTTAACATAATAATCTCAGCAACTAATATTATTCCCGATATCACTTCTTATAATATGTTCATAATGTAATATTATTACATTACTAATTTACATGTTCTCATAACATATGTACTTGCACATTGTACATTTGACAATACCGAATATAGTATGATTGAGTATTGTCACACCACATTACTATAAGCTTTATTATTTCACTTATACTTAATCGAATAATCATTATCAACAACTATTTATTTTATTTAACTGAATATTCTTCATAAAGTACATATTAATGTACCACACATATCACATTTTACTTTACCATATAGTTTCCTATATTATATAGTTACCTTGAAGTGTTACACTTTATTTCATATCATATAGATGTAGTTATAACATATAATTACATATCATTTTCCATAGAAATTAATTCACATAATAATACTAATTAATTTCTTTAATTATTCATTTATTAAATTATTTAATGAATGCTTATTCCACCACTTTGCCACACTAGGCATACCTCACAAACTCAATATTAAGCTCATTATCACTTCCACCACACTTTAATATTTTTTTAATATAAGGTTTGTGTGACACATGCACTTTAATGCTAAGCTACCTTAAATAATTATACACTTATAATATGTATAACCTTTACGCTTAGAATAATTAATATTTACTCTATTAATAATTTAAATTATAAATCTATGGTAAAATAGTAACGTAAGTTATTTAGTACATTGAAATAAATTAGCTTTTTTCTTTTATAAATTTAACCCTCTTAGAAATACATCACTATATAAAAATTATGTATTCCACCATAACATGTCATAAAATGTTTTTATTATGTTTTCTCCAAATAGTAGACATTAATTATAATAAAAGAATTCACTCATTATCTCAGAATATTATTCTTAATATAATATCTATGTCCCATTAAAGTAAGTACATGTACGGCACATGTACAGATATTATATAGAAAATAAACCATAAGTTTATTTCTATTATGATTAATTATTCCCATCAATTTATTACATATAGCAAATATGTTTTAATATATTTACCATATTAATTAATCATACATATTACCTCATACAAAGATATATAAGGTAATATTATTATTTAAAATAACATTCTCCCTTTTATTAAAATAATTCAATATTAGAAATTATTTTAATATCCTTTATTAGAAATATATAATAATTATTTCTCTTTCCTCTCTATAAATTGTCCCCAAAATAATTTCTTTTATCTATACATTTAACCATATCTCAAATATTAATTAATTCTCTAATTAATATTTATTTAAAGATATATTGGTTTAATACGTATATATATTTTATTAATGTCGTTCGCACATTCACATATTACCATGCTAAGTAATATATATAAGGGCACTTACTATAATCACATACTCCACACATGTATTAACTCACTATTTACTTAAGTGATCTTAAACCCCTTACTATATCACCATAGTTAATTAAGGCTTTAATATTCAAATTATATTATTCCTATAATATAACTTCCAATTTAAATTAACCAATATTTATACTTATTAGTTAATTCCCTTAACTAATTCATGTTTTACTATCTCAATCCATCCATGGATAGCTTAAGCACTAATAATAACCTATATTACATCATACTAGTCACTAGTATATATACTCAAGAAGATTGTGATTATTCATTAAAGATATTTAATGTCACCAACTTACTATGATAAAATAATTCTATAAATTATTTAATATCGATAGATAAATCTTATCCATCTCTTTTTCTTCAAATAAATGCCTCCTCAATAAATAACAAATATATAATAATAATATACTTATTAAACACAAAATCACATATTGCATAGTTCATATTACCCTATATAACACAATACTACATACTCATAACGCATTTATATATTTTTATTTGAACACATATCATGCCTTAAGAATTTTATTTACTAAATTCTTATTTTATAATTTCTGAAAATTCGGGTTCTTACAAGCGTCATGATGAGTAGTAAGGCTATGATTTAAGATGTTTCGGGTTATAAAACCCGAACATCGTTGGATTTCTAATATTGGAGTCTAAGTTATGAATGAAGTTAAATAAGTTAACGTAAACCAATATGAGCGTCATTACGTGACTAATTGGTATGTTTGACCTTAATGATATATATAGGTCAAACAAAGAGGAATTGATAGCATTCCGGTAAATCGCGTAGCAGACAAGTTTTCTAAACTTACTCAATTGTTAAGTTTTTTTATCCTTGTGCAAATGTTTTCAATTTGTACAAGATGTTTAGCTATTGATTGTGTTATGTGCTAATATCTGCACTTATGTGCTTTTGAGATGAATTGTTCTGTGATTGAATTGTCAAACATTTAAAGTTCTGTTTATTCATGAACTACGTAAGAATGTGTCTATGTTAATTGTTTCAGCTAGACAAAGATTAAGATGTTAAACTAAATTGTGATGAATTCATGGAACTTAAAAAAAGCTAATCCAAATTGGATTAATTAAATCAGTGCAGATTCTGGTGTAAGTAAGAAAGATGAAACCCTAATATAGTGGAGTAAAGATTTAGAAGTTAAAGTTGACGCAGGTTGTGACGTCATAGAAATGAAATAGACACAGATTATGTCATAATAATAAAGTAGATGCGGTTGGTGTCAAACCTATGAAAGAAGAAAAAAAAGATAAAGGTCTTTATAACCATTTAATAGAAATGTTGTTGATGTTTAAAATGAAAGGAATCTGATTTATTCCTATTTATTCGAGCTGGTTCATATAACTATTGTTTAGTTATTGAAGTTTTCAGAGAATGATGATATGATTCTTGATTTTGTTATTTATTCAACTGTTATGACTTGCTGAACAATTAAATGCCCACTCTTACAAATTTTAAAACTTTTGCAGCTAGAGCAGAAGGATTTGAATGGTCAGAAGAGGTTAAGAGAAAGGAATGTGTTAAAGAAGAATTAATTGTATAGATATGTATACTATGTGTTTTAATTATAATATTTGTAATAATGAAATATTCATTTCATATTATGATTTGAAGATATAAAGTTCTTAGAACCTAAAATTAAAATGAGATATGTTATAATAATATAACAATTACATAAGATATGCTGTAATACTATAACAATTAGATGCTGCAAATGGTTATACAGTCACACATAAGGTTTAATATAGTACTCACTTTAAAAAGTAATACATTTTAGGCCTAAATACACTTATTCCCTCAATGTTTAAACCAACTTACAAAATCAACCCTAATCTATAAAAACTAATAAAAAAACTCCAAATTACATTTAAGTGAGCAAAAGTAACCGTCCAGCCATAGCTTTGGCCGGAATGCTGACATGTAATGGTAAAGTAATGTAATTATACAATTGTAATGCTTATTTAACGTATTTAAAATCATATTGCTTTGATAGTATTAATTGATTGAAGACTTAAATACAAATAACTCTAAATAGTAATTAACACAAACATGTAACTATTACCTTCAAAAAGGGCAATCAAAGGAGTGACAATTGAGAGCTTTGACAATGAGAACTATGAATCAAAGGAGTGGAGCATATATGTTTTCGTCCAGTTGTAATCTTGTTGAGCCAATAATGTAGAGATTATTTCCTTTATTTTCGTCCGTGTTTGAAACATTGGCTTGGTTTGAAACATAGAAAAATAATATTAACAAAATCCTTAGGTGGTCCAATATTTCCAGACCTCTCTCGTACACTTATTTTTTCCAGACCTCTCTCGTACACTTATTTTTTTCCTTTTTCTTTTTGTTCACTTGCTAAGTTTCATATACAAACAGATTGGTTCTAGACCAATTTGTTGTGTACTCGAGGGGGTTGAATCTGTTGTCTTAATTTGTCATAATTTACATATATCTACATTTTCTAAATAGAAGTATGAAATTAATGATTTAATAAGTTTTAATTTTGTTATGATTATTTAGTAATAATCCACTATAATTTTTGAACAAATTCTACAACTATTATGTTTTAGAATAATTCACATATATTATTAGCACAATTGATGGTGTGATTAGGTAAAATTTCAAGTTTTAATGAATTTAATTTGGTTAGGACATTAATTTAATATTGAAATTCATGACTGATATATTAGAATGATATAGATTGTTGGTGTCTCTTTTTAATAGGTTATGCTTTTAGATGAATTGATTACTTAACATGATATCAGGATTATGGTTGTGCAAGGTCACAATTGTCTTGATATTAATTTAATAGTACAAATGCACTTTAATATCTTCTCGACCACAAAATTGTCTTTATATTTATTTAATAGTACAAATGCATTTTAAATTTCTCCATTTCTCTATAAAGTTACATTTGAGGAATAGTATTAACATATTGTTTGTGCCTCTTTCTAATAGTTTAAACTTTTAAATGAGTTGATTACTTAACAATACAACAAATCGCTTGATATGTTAAGAGATTTTTGTCGATATCTTAATATCTTAAAAAAATTATTTTTAATAATAGAATTATTCTACATAAAAATTTATCTTACATAAATTGTAATAAAAAAAAGCTTGTAATAAAATTGATAGAATTAAAAATAGATAAAAATAAAAATAAAAATTCTTTTAGGAGTTCCTTTTCCTATCAGGAAAAAAAAAATCAAAAAACGTGTGGGACAAGTGGCTGGCATGAGGTGTTAATTATGGTGTCCAAAAGCCATTCCTCTCTAAGCAATCTGAATAAAGCCATTCCTCTCCAAGCAATCCGAATACAGCGATGCTACTGTCACATAAATACTTTCACATAATTTTTAAATAGATACATATATATGATGTGGGCTCTCGCCTGACATACGGAACCCACAATATGTATATGAGTGTATGTAAAAATTATGTGAAAATATTTATGTGATAGTAACATTATTTATCCGAATACATAGATATTTAAGTACTACCGTGTGGGACAAGTGGCTGACCAAGACTTGCTACTTTATTGGTCATTCCAAAACGTGCAACACGCACTGCAACCCCCCCCCCCCCCCCCCCCCCGGCCGACCCCCACCCCCATGGTGCACCCGGCACCCCCACCCGGCCTAAAATTCAAAAAAGTAAAAAAGCAAAAAAACCAAAACAAAAACAAAAACAAAAAAAAGGGGTGACGGCCTAAAAGCAACATGGATCGCGTTATTTCCTTGTCATAGATGATATCATAAAAAACATGAGTATATATAGATTAATTGTGTTCGAAATTAATTTTATAAAAGGCCAAGATTAATTGTGTTCATAATTTTTTAATCCCAATTAATTAGAATTATAATACCTTATTGGATATATTATTAAATAATCTTACATTCTAAGTTATTTTGTTATCCACATACTAATAATGTTGAATCTAATTTTTGTAAAAAACAACATATTAAAATTAAATAATCAAATTCTAAATATTATCCTTTCAAATAAATCTCCATTGTCGAATCTTTTTTACGGCTACACATTTAGCCGGTGGTCAAGTTTGGACAACTTCACCGAGTTGATATCCCAATAATCGAAGGACCTCTCCATTCAAAAAAAAAAAGGTAAAAAACAAAAAAAAAATAGAATTATTAAATTAATGTAATAATAGAATTCATTTTAAGTGATATTAATTATTTTTAATAATTAAATAATATTCATTGCATTCACTTTTCAAATTACATTCACATTTTATTTCAAAAAAAATTATATTCAATTAGATTTGAATTTTAAGACAAAACATTATTTTGATGGGACCATATATTAATAATGAAATTCAATTAGATTTGAATTTAAAAAAAAATTTAAGATGAAATTAAGATAAACTTGAATTTCAAGACAAAACAATCGAGAATAGAATCATATTTTACAAGATTACCCTAGATATATTTGTAATTTAAAAGAATTATTAATTTATGATTTTGATGGGACCATATATTTATATAAGGGTCTTTTTAAAAATTATTATTTTATTATTTTATCGAAATTATTAATTTATCCGATTAGCCTAAGTCGGGACTGGGAAAAAATATTATTTTAGAGAGATTATTAATTTATCCAGTATTAATTTATAGAGGTTCTACTATAACACAAGAACCATGTATTAGAGATAATATTATGGCTAATTTCACTTCCGTTGCTTGAAAAATTATAAAATTTATGATTCGGACCTAAAAAAATTAGGCTAACAAATCGCTACATCAAGTTACATAATTTTTAGAATGTCGACTCCAATTCTAATTTTGACAAAAATTGACAAGAATTGAGCATGTGCCGGTCTGGTGATGCCGGAATATATGTTAACCATATTAACCATTTGTCGTAAAATAATAATAACTCATCATATTTTGTACGCTTTGGTCCGGGAAAAAATATACACAAAAAAATGTATAAGAATAAATCATAAAATACAAAAAAAATAATATTAATAAAAAATACTAAAATACAAGAATATATGATAACATACAAAAAAAACAAAATAAAGTATTAATTAAAAGTTATGAAAATAATATGAAAAAGTAAATTATTACAAAAAACAAAAAGTAAACAAAAAAAAATCTAAAAAAAAAACTAATTAAATAAATTTTGGGTAATGAATATTGGATCATCATCGTCTACATGTTAAAACTAAATTATATCAACACTAGTAAATAGCATGAAAACTTAAAAAACACATAATTTTTTTTTTAAAGAAAGCCTATCCACCAAGAGGCCAACACATTATGTTTCCGTGTGCCACTTCTCAATTTTATAGGGCTTTAATATAAATTCACTTTCTTTTATACAAAAGAATAGGTACACAATATTTGTATACACATTTAGGTATGTGATTTAAAAAAATAGTTTTATTTAATTATTAGGGAATAAATATTTCTACAAAAATTTTTTGACAGTTCCACAAATCTCATCTCATATGAATAATAGATGATATCCACATTTATGTGAGCAAGTCCTTTTGAAAATACTAAATTTTCTTTGTGAAAATAACAATTCTCTATTATTATTAATATGAAAGGCTTTAATTTTAGCTAATTCACTTAAATTAACAATTAATACAATTATTAGAAACAATATCATTATAAGTAATTATATTAATATAATTGAATTAGCATCTATCAGTAAAAATAAAGTAACATATATTTTCACATTAAAAAAATAATGGTTTACAATGTCTCTCACATAAATTGTAAATGGACCTAAAACTAGGAAACTTGGAAATATCAATTCCCAAAATAAGACATGTTAAAACTAGTAGATTATATCAACACTAAATGGTACTCCCTCCGTTCCTAAAAGATTGTCGTTTAACGTTTTTGCACACGGATTAAGAAAGTCATTTAATAATTAAAATATGTGTGAAATTTCATCACTATCCCTTTATGAGAAGTTGAAAACTATTAATACAAGAGAGAGAATTTCTTGTGACAATGAAAGAAGGTAGGGGTGATATAGGAAAGTAAATAATTTATTCTCCTAAAAAGTTGTAAACGACAATCTTTTAGGAACAAATTTTTTCTTCTAAAACGACAATTTTTTAGGAATGAAGGGAGTATAACAACTTTAAAAACAAATAAAAATAAATAAATTATGAATGAGGGTATCCAGATATATCCAACCCCACAAATTTACACATCCTTTAGCTTTATCTTCCGGAGCAATGGCTTGGATTTCGTCGGTTAGGGAGGAAAAGTTACGGAGTTTGTGGGATTAGAAAATTGAATAATGGGAGGTACCTTCTTCCCCATTCATTTTCTTGACTTGACTTGATCTCATCAATTTATATATATATATATATATATATATCATACCTCACTACTCTCATTCATAATCATGGAGATACCTAATTACTCTCATTCTGTTGTCTTAATTTCTATAATATGTATCTGCATCTTCTTAGCTGCTTGTGGTTCAGCTACTACTAGGAGCATTAGTGATGATCAATCTACTCTTCTTGCCTTTAGAGCTCATATCACCTCCGATCCTCAAAACATCTTAGCAAACAATTGGTCCACCAATTCTTCACCATGCAAATGGCTCGGCATCTCTTGTGGCCTCCGCCACAAAAGAGTCACAGCCTTAAATATCTCCAACTTGGGTCTAAAGGGCACCATTTCTCCTTATCTTGGAAACCTCTCCTTCCTCACTTCGCTCGACCTCAGTTCCAACAGTTTTCATGGTTTTCTACCCAAAGAATTGGCTCGTTTAAGTCGACTCAAAGAAGTTTATCTGCAATATAACTACTTCACTGGAAAAATACCGCCATGGCTCGGGAAATTGGAACAATTGCGGGTCCTGTACCTGTTTAAGAATAGTTTTACAGGTTCTATACCGGCTGCGATCTTCAATATGTCTGCGGCGAGACAAATTGGACTAGGAGATAATAACTTATCCGGTAGTCTTCCGGTGGACATCTGCAGTCATCTTCCTAAGTTGGAGTTCCTCTCTCTCTCCAGCAATAACATTAGTGGGCAAATTCTATCCAATATATACAAGTGCAGGGAGCTCCAAGTACTATCACTATCTGAAAATGGATTTAGCGGAAGCATACCTCGTGAAATCGGCAACTTGACCATGCTCAGGAGATTATACCTTGGCGGGAACAACTGGAAAGGTAATGTCATTTAACTGAAATGTCCCATCTCCTTTCTCGACCATCTAAATAGTGTAGGTTGTTTGTAGTACACAATTTAAATGCAAACTATTGTTTAAAGAAGTTTTTAGAAAAAGAGAGAATCTTTAGCTGCCATCTCCTCTCTCTGCAATTTTTCTTCTATCTCAAAATAATTGGCAATACTATATGAAGAGGGTAAATTGCAAAACTGGCCCCTCATATATATACTGAATTGCAATATAGATACTAATATTTTAATTTTTACAATGTCATAGTTAATATCTCAATTTTTTACAAAATCGTCCCATCTAACCAACTGTAGTCAAAATTAGTAAGACGTGTATGTCATGTAAGTTTTATAAGGGAAAATTAGTTCATTCATGCACAAAACTATTTTCTCTCCTAATAGAAGGGTAAATATGTCCTTACAATAGTAAAATAGATTCTCTTATAAATAAATTTATTTTATTTTAATCATATAAAATAATTAAAAAGAAATTAATTACAAAACTCAAAGATCTATGTAAACGAAAATTTAAGCAGAATATTTTGATTAATATAAAAGACAAAATTAAACACTAAAACTTAGATTAAATTAAAATGAAAAAAAATTAAAAATTTTTATTTGTTATTCATTTTAACAAATGATTTACTTTATATACACACAATATATATATAAAGTAATTATTGTGTGTGTATAAACTAAATTATTCATAACAAATACAAATATATATAAAGTAAATTATTTTGTGTGTGTATAAATATAGTACTTAAATTTTCATTTAAACATGTCTTTGAGTTTTGTAATTAATTTATTTTTTATTATTTTATTTGGTTAAAATAAAACAAATTTATTAATGTGAGAATCTATTTTATTATTGTAAGGACGTATTTGCCCTTCTATTAGGAGAGAGAATAATTTTATGCAAGATGAACTATTTTGCCCTTATAAAACTCACATGACATGCCAATGTATTACTAATTTTGAGCAAAATTGGTTAAAGTAGACGATTTTACCAAAAAATTGAGACTGTAACTATGACATTTCAAAAATTAAAATATTAACGTCTATTTTGTAATTTAATTTATACATGAGGAGACAGTTTTGTAATTTATCCATACAAGACAATGTTAGATCACCAACATTGCCCCCATCTCCACCTACTATGGCCATCATCTCCTCCCATTAAATCAAACCACGCACCCAGGTTTGTTTGGAAGCATTTTGTTTTGTTTAATGTTTATATGAGTTTTTAAAGTAAAATTATAACTAACATAATTTTGTGTAACAACCCCAAAATGGGGACAATTTCACTCCCAATGTTGTACGTTAACAATACCATCTCATTCTAATTTTATATTGTTAATCAATATTATAATTAATAAAATGTAGATAAACTTAAAACTTTCTTATAATTTAATAAAACCATAGATTTTAAAACCTTCTTATTATTGTTTCATTCCCGAAATCACAACCTTTAACATTTATACATATATTCAGGATTGTCTGAATATAAAGATTCATTTCGAAATGTTACATTTGAACGTAAGGTTCAAACTTTGATATATAATTATCATGCTAAATCCTTGTTACCATCATCCACCAACTATATGCTTTATATAGCAAAATGGATTCTCCACAATATACTATATCCACAACCTATATTAACTTGTGTATATTACATCCATTACATACTTTGACTTTTCAAAGCAAAAATATAGTTACATCACAAATTCCAAATGAATATCCTTTATTCATAATTCAATGTTTACATAATTTAACTTACATACATCGTAAACCTTCATTACGACTTCGTATAATTTCAATTAAAGAAAACAATTAATGCGCCTCTAGTCTTTATCGTCATGATAGAGAGAGAATTGCATCTTTAAATCTGCAAATTATTTGCAAGATTGAGTATGACGGCCTAACAAGTCTAACAGTTTTTACATTTCATGCTTCACATTTGATACATAATATGCATTTTAGTCATGCATCATGTTTCTCATGCTATTCATTTTATATATGCATCATAAATCTTATGTAATGCGTCTACATATGCTTCATACATCTCATAGTATGCATTTTATATGCATCAAAAATTTCATATTGTATATCTATATAATCACAATTTCCACACAGAACAATATAATCACATAATTACACAACGTGCACACTTTAATCATGCTCACATGTAATTCACATAATAGTGAAAGATTGACACGTAATTGAGCAATCACATCATATACATTAACATATTCACAATAAGTCAACAAGTTACTGAAAAAACTTGCCTTAAGCATTCCTTGCGACGTTATGATAACTCGTCATTCAAATATCCTACACAATTTAATTAACGATAAAATACCAATTAGTCACGAAAAGACTTCATATATTGGTTTACGTTACTTTATTTCTCATTTTTATGTTGCTCACATTTTATAATTTAAATAACGCGACGAAACTTCAAAAATGTCTCTCGGCGTTGCGGCGTTCGAAAGACATGACCCGCTTAACGCCCCCTTATGATATTTTACTTTCATCAATTACTTCTCGTAATTATATTTTTAGTATTCATGTTTACTTTCTCAATAATCTCCAATATTTTGAGTTACACCCAAAAATTCTTAAAATCTTGGACAATCACTTTCTTACGTTAAATACATTATTATATGTCACAATATACCATTACTCAAAATTTCATATCAATACGAGTTATAAAACTCGTTTTCAAAATTTTACTTTAACAAAATATTGTTTTTATTTTTATCATATCTCCTCATTACTCGTCATTTTTCATTCATTCTTACGCCAAATTAAAGTTTATACATTCTACTTTAATCTCATCTAGGCCATAGTTCAATGTCCTTCTTCAATCAAAACATATTTTTACTTTATACAACCAATGTCAGATTGTTTCAAAATCTGGTCAGTTTTACCATCTCTCACTAGAAAAATTATAACTAATTCATTTCAAAACATTTTGAGTGATTCTTGTGCCCACGCATAGCTAACTTCTAGGGCTATAAATTTTATGATTTAACCATTTTCAAATTCTGAACACACAAGTCCAAAAAATTCTTATAAAAGGCAGGTCCGAATCTGATTTTGTAGATTTGACAGTTTTGGCGCACCTACTTTGGTATGTCATAACCCGGTCTTCCGAACTCGGAATGGTTCCTTTCCGGAGGATATTGCTAGCTAGGATTGCACTCTAAAAAATCCTAGAAAATCATAATTTTCCAGCAAGTCTAACTAGCCAAAACAGTTGCTAAAAGTCCCCTCTCGTGTTGATTTCTAGTTTGACAGTTTTGACGTACCTACTTTGTAACATCATAACTCCCTCCTCCAAACTTATTTTTTAGTTTTAGAGCATAATACAAAATGGGTCCAAAACAGTCCATTAACAGTCCTCTAGTCATGTTTCCATCCATTACGGATCTTGTTCATTTTGGTTCCACTTTACATGCTATTAATAGTTAGTTTAGCATTTGAACCTCATTCTTGAGTTCTTCATCAACTTATAACAACCATAAAAACATCTACCAAAATAGAAAGCTTAATAGATGAATGAAAGTTTAGGGTTTTAAGTCTCTCCTCTTGGATTCTCTTTTGCTTAGCTAGATGATGAACAAGGCTTGATCTTGCTCCTCTTCTCTTCTTCCTTGGCAAATCTGAACCTCTTACTCCATTCTCAACTCACAACCATTTCTTTATCTTTCACTCCTAGTTATTTAGAAAACTTAGATGGTATTAAGGAGACAAGGATGAATAAGAGTTGGAGTTTTGCTAACTTGTTTATCCTCTCATTCTTGCCATATTCACCCTCTCTTCCTCCTCTACTAGCTCTCTCTCTACTTAGCTTCTCAGTTTGCATATGAACCGGACATAGCAAGGGAGGAATGATATGTGTAAGGGACAATTGTTGAGAAATCAAGCTCACACAAATACACTAAGATAAATACAAACACATTACTATATGAGATATAAAATAATAACACCACAATTTTACGTGGAAACCCAACTGGGAAAAAACCACGGGAAGAGATCTCAGAAATTCACTATGAAAATAATTTTGAGATTACAAACTCTCTACTGAGAATAAACTAACTGTTTATTTCTTTCTGCACCCTCACTCTCAAAATGCTCTAACTGAGATTCTCACTCTCTATGCTTCTACTAAAGGTATTGCTCTCTTTGTTATGGTGTGTCTCTTAGTATGTTAATAACCTCCTCCTTTTATGGTGCAATTCTGAGATGAGGGAAAAAAAATGGGGAAGGCAAATTTCCAAAGTCTGAGGGGAACAAAAATTGGGGAAGGCAATATTCCAAAGTCTAGGGGGAACAGAAAATGGGGAAGGCAAATGCAAGACAACTTGTTCAACAATCTCCACCTTGGCTTGCATTTTTCAAATATTGCAAACTTCTTCGTGTTTATGAATATATCTCTCTCCCTGGATACTCCACCGCGAACTCATTATTTAACGAAGTGAACTAAGTACAAGCAGTGCTTAAACTTTTATGCTATAACTGACTTTGTGAGCATATCTGCGACATTCTCCTTTGTGTAAACTTTGTGAACTGCAATGTCACCATTGTTCAGCCACTCACGAATCTTGTGATACCGAACATCTATATGTTTGGTCCTGGCATGGAATACCTGGTTCTTTGCTAAATGAATAACACATTGACTATCACACTGAATCTGGATACTGCCCTGCTTGAAGCTTAGTTCTTCAACTAGTCCCTTAAGCCACAAAGCCTCCTTGCGCGCCTCTGCTAATGCCATATTCTCAACCTCTGTTGTTGATAATGCTACCATAGACTACAAAACTAACCTCCAACATATACATCCTCCACAAAAGGTGTATACAAACCCTGTCATAAATCTCCTTGCATCTAGGTCTCCAGCATAATCCGAATATACAGACCCTGTAATCTCCTTTCATGTTGTATCACGATCAAACATAAGATCGTAATTGGTTGTGCTGGCTAGATAACAAAAAATTCATTTGACATCATTCAAATGTTCCTTTCCTGGATTTGCTATATACCTGCTAAACACACTGATTGCATGTGGGATATCTGGCTTTGTACATAACATGGCGTACATTAGATAACTCACCGCATTTGCATATGGTACTTTGGACATATACTCCACTTCATCCTCTGTCTGTGGGCTCAACTGTGAAGATAACCTGAAATGTGCTACCAACTGAGTGCTAATTGGTTTAGCATTGTGCATGTTAAACCTCTCCAAGACCTTCTGCATATATCCTTTCTAAGTTAGCCACAGTTTTCCTGCTTGACGATCCCTGTGAATTTCCATACCTAGGATCTTCTTGGTTGACCCAAGATCCTTCATGTCAAATTCACTGTTCAACAAATTATTCAGCTAAAGAATATCCGACTTCCTCTTTACTGCTATCAACATGTCATCGACATATAACATCAGCAATATTAGAGAACCGTCATCAAGGGATCTGAAATACACACATGAATCATACTCCGAACGAGAGTAAACATGAGCTACCATGAAGTTGTCAAACTTCATATACCACTGTCTCGGGGACTGCTTCAAACCATATAGAGACTTCTTCAAATTGTAAACTAAGACATCTTTCCTGGTTCAATAAAGTCCTCAGGTTACTTCATGTAGATCTTTTCTTCTAAATCACCATGGAGAAAATCTGTTTTCACATCAGACTACACTAACTTCATATCATGTGATGTTACAATAGATAAGATCAACCGAATCGATACGAGTTTCACAACTGGTGAAAAGATCTCATTGTAGTCAATTTCCTCTCTCTTAGAGAATCCCTTTGCCACTAACCTGGCCTTGTATCTTTTTATCTAACTGAGCTTACTTTTTCCTAAACACCCACTTGTATCCTATAACCTTCGATCCTTTTGGAAGTTGAACTAACTCCTAAGTCTGGTTCTTCTGTAAAGACTCCATTTCTTCTGCCATCGCTATCGCCAATTTATCATTGTCCTTGGACTGAATAACATCTTGATAGCTAGTTGGATCTCAACTACCAGCAGTCAAGGCAAAGGCAACCATGCCATCAAACGACCATATCTTTGCACTGGTTTACTGACTCGCCTTTTTCGATCTTTAACAAGATTATATGACCTCTCTTGGGGATCAGAAGGATGATCATCTTCAATCTTTCAGATTCTTTTGCCTCTTCAGGAAGCTCCACCTCAACTGGTGTTTCTGTAACTCACTTGATGCATATTCTTTATTCTCGGACTTGTTCAACATATGTTTATCATTGACCACAACATCTCTGTTGACAACCTTCTTCTTGGATATTGGATCCCATAACTTGTATCCCTTGACTCCATCTTCATATCCAAGGAAAATACACTCTTTAGACCTTGGATCAAGTTTAGACTGTTGTTCCTTGACTGACAGATGAACATAAGCTAGACAACCAAAGATTTTCATCACAGAAAAATCAACTGGTTTCCCACTCCATAACTCTTTGGGGATTTTGTAATCAATTCCAGCAGAAGGAGATTGATTTATCAGATAACACGTTGTGTTGAGTGCCTCAATCCAGAAACTCTTTAGCAATCCTTTATTCAACCTCATACATCTGGCACGTTCCAATAGAGTTCTGTTCATCCTCTCAGCAACCCCATTTTGCTCTAAAGTTCTTTTAACTGAGAATTATATGGTGATACCTTCATCCTGGCAAAACTGTAGGAATGACACGTCCTTGTATTCTGTGCCATTATCTGATCTGAAATACTTCAGTTTCTTTCCAGTATGGATTTACACTTTAGCTTTCTGCTACTTCAAGATTCTATAAACCATGGATTTTTGCTTCATAAAATACATCCAGTACACCTTTCTGGAGTAGTCATCTATGAAGCAAACAAAATAATGAGATCCACCCATTGACATATGCTTGATCGGGCCCTACACATCCTAATGTACATAATTAAGTACATTCTTACTGTTGTGTGTTCCTACCTTGAAGCTAACCCTTCGTTGTTTATCGTACATGTAAAACTTGCAAAATTCTAAACTGCACGTTTTGACACCTTTCAGCAACTACCTTTTATGAAGTTCTTTC
The DNA here is from genome assembly GCA_020205555.1 of Panax stipuleanatus. NCBI lineage: Eukaryota > Viridiplantae > Streptophyta > Magnoliopsida > Apiales > Araliaceae > Panax > Panax stipuleanatus. The sequence goes on from CM035124.1 coordinate 127,651,435, forward strand.
ATTCCACCTTCACTCAAATGACCAAGTCGCATGCGCCATAATTCTATGCTATCACTGTTGGAGTTATCCTGCACAAAAATTGTTGCTCCACTAGCAACTGTGTCCCCTATCAACTTGTAGAGGGTGCGTTGTTTCTGACCCTTCATAATTACCATTGAAACCTTGGTAATTTTCATGACACCATCTCTGACTGAGATACTACAACCTATAAAGTCGAGTACTCCAACCGATAGCAAGCTCTTCTTCAATTCTGGAATATACCTTACATCACTCAATGTTTTGACAACCCCGTCAAACATTTTAATTTTGATGGTGTCTATCCCAGTAACTTTGCAAACTGCATTATTACCTAATAAAATTGTACCACCATTGCAGGATGTAAAAGTATCAAATCAATCCTTGTGAGGGGACATATGAAAAGATCAACCGGAATCCATGTACCAATCTGTAAGGTTGCTACTGTCTCTAACAGATAAGAGATCACCTTGTGAAGCTTCATTTTCTATCACTGTGTACAACTCTCCATTGCTGCACAGATCTGCTTGCTCAGCAACATTAGCAAAATTTTTAATATGCTTACCTTTCTTCTTGTTATCATTTTTCAATAATGGACACTGATTTTTGTAGTGGCCCTTCTCGTGGCAATGATAACACTCAACCTGAGATTTATCCTTCTTGCCTGGTCTCTACTGAGACCTTCCTCGTTCCTTGCCGGAATACTTCATTCGATTAGGACCCCTGCCACGCCCATCTGAAGATACAAGAAGATTGTCTTCTTGATCCCTGGAAGTAGTGCCTCTGAACTTATCCTGGTCTAGGACTGCTGACATTACATCGTCAACTACAAGTTTTTCCTTCTCTACATGGAGAGTAGTCTGGAGAGTTTAGTATGAATCTGGTAGAGAGACAAGAAGCAATAAGGTTTTATATTATTTGTCCAAATTCACATCTATACTGGTTAGTTGGGTCACCAATCTATTAAACACATTAATATGATTGGTCAAATCTGACCCTTCTTCCATCTAAAGCCGGTACAATTCATTCTTCAAATATAATCGATTTTACAGAGACTTCGACTTGTAAACTTTTTCAAGTTTCTCCCACAAGTCCTTTGGAGAGGTTTCTGTCAAAACCTGATATTTGATCTGTGGCGCAAAACTCAATCTGATTATTGTCACGACCTTTGCTTAAAGTTCGGTCCATTTTTCATCTGTCATATTTGTTGGTTTCTTCCCTTATAGCTCCTTTGCCAATCCCTGTTTAGTCAATACATATTTAACTGTACACTGCCAAATACTGAAATTTGACTTTCCGTCAAATGGTTCAACTTCATACCTCGCACTTGTGCTTGTCGTCTTTGTATTTGTGAACTGCTTAATTTCTCTTTAAACGGATCGTACCAATTGGCCAGGTAAGTGTAAGTCGGGTAGGAGTCTCTCCATGCTTGTGCAACGGTGGCTAATTAAATAACCACCTTTCTTAAAGGCGCTGCCTTTTGAACCACTTTTCTAGACACCAACGGCGTGAACCGATAGCTCTGATACCAATTATTGAGAAATCAGGCTCACATAAATACACTAGGATAAATACAAACACACTACTATATGAGATATAAAATAATAACACCAGAATTTTACGTGGAAACCCAATTGGGAAAAAACCACGGGGAGAGATCTTAGAAATTCACTATGAAAGTAATATGGATATTACAAACTCTCTAATGAGATTAAACTAAATTTTTATTTCTCTCTGCACCCTCACTCTAATAATACTCTAACTGAGATTCTCATTCTCTATGCTTCTACTAAAGGTATTTCTCTCTTTGTTGTGGTATTTCTTAGTATGTTGATAACCTCCTCCTTTTGTAGTGCACATCTGAGGGGAGGGAACAAGAAATGGGGAAGATAAAATTCTCAAGTCTGAGGGGAACAAAAATTGGGCAAGGCAATATTTCAAAGTCTGGGGGGAACAGAAAATGGGGAAGGCAAATGCAAGGCAACTTTTTCAATAACAACTTGTGAGAACAAAGCTCCTTGGAAGAAAGAATGAGGGGGAATGTTGTTGGGTTTGTTTACAAGCAACAATTTTGACCAATTTTTACCCTCTCAGTTCTCATAAATGTTGATTTTCTCACTCCTCTAATCCACCCATTTGAACATTTTTGACCTTTTCAATTGGATTTAAATTGGGCTTTGCTTTAGGCTTAAGTTGGAAATTAATTTGGGCATTTAATTAACAAATACTTGGGATACTTAATTTCCTACACTTGGACTTTGTCAATTAAACTAGCAATTCATTTAGCAATTTATTAGCCCACTAGTTTAATTCCTTATTGAACTCATTTAATTGCGTTAGCTATTTACTAACCAATTACCTTACCATAATCATGCACCTAAATGTATATGTGTCCCACATATATTTGGTTAACACATTTAAACCAAATAAATTATTTTCATAATAATTTCCAATAAAATATTTATTCTATTTGTTAACGCCAATATTCGTCCATGCGCTTCAATCACCAAAATCACGTCAAATCCTGTACAGAAATGAAGTCACACCAAAAACTTGACGACTTGGGCCGCCGAGGGATAGCTCCGATGTGAGTAGAAGTACATGCTGAATAAGGTTTAACATTGGAGGCTTAATGCTCTAGTGCTGTAAAATAATGAATTGTGTATGTACTTGATGATTAGGGTATAACTTTATATATATAGTGATCACACCTTCTTCCTCGAAAAGAATTAGGATTCCTCATATATTAGGTATGATTCCTTAATGGGATTGAACATAATCTCCTTAAAGAAAGGAAGTTAGATTATATCCTAACACTTTCCTTAGGAGTTGAAAATTAAATGTAAATAGGAATCTAGGATTCCATAAAATACTCAGCTCCCAAATTAGATTCCTACGCAGGGTAAAATACTGTCACTTGGAGTTTGGCCCACCATGTAATTCAGGCCCCAATAATTACGCTCCAACATTTCCCCTAGTCTTCGGTTAAATGGAACATTTAATGGAAGAGTTCCTCAAACAAAGCCCAAAAATTAATCATAAAGAAATTTGCATGCCCAGCCTCCTCGAAAAATTCCCCAAAACATAATGTAAGGGCCACACAACACTCTCCCACGTTTGCAATCATAACCTCCCATTTAATAGCGTACTCCGGAAAGCGAGCGAAGTTGAAAAGACATTTCATTTAAAAACTTTTTCTCCAAATCAAACAACTACATTTACCCCAATTTCAAAATTATCACAACTCCATCCGCTCTCCCTCATCCTTACTGCAAATATGTGATCTCCGACAACAATTCCCTCAATCAGCAATGGCTTCCTCAAACACACCAACTGCCTCCATCCTTGTCAACACTAAACCAATCAATGCGATTCCCATCCCCTACATTCCAACCCTTCCAGTAACCTCCTCCACATCCACCACTATCAATCCCCAGATAACCGCTACTGCCAGTACCACCAAATCCACCACCGTCACACCTACTCGTTCTGCCCCCTAAACTCCAGACCCATCTGAAGCAAAACTGGCAGTTTAGAAAATGATTAAGGAATATTCTAATGAAACATAATTCCTTCATGCCAACTCCAAATCCATTATCAAAGAAGAGGACCTTGTCAGGCTCCGGGAACAATATCACATCCTGGAAACCCACGATCTAAAAGTCCCATCCGAAATCGACCGCATGTACCACCGAACAGATGGTTGGACATCCATGCCTACAACCCTTCTAGAAAAAGGGATTCGCTTTCCCCTTCACTCCTTTATCATCACCCTTATAGGGTTTATAGGCATGGGTTCCTACATCAACATCATTGCCTTCATCTCTATCTGCCATTAACTCGGCATCTCTCCCTCGATAGACTTCTTCTTATCCCTATTTTCAGTAAGTCGATCCCAAGAACCTAAGTTTTGGCAGATAACCAAGAAATTAAGCAAAATAAATCTACCCAAACACCACGAGAAACGATTCTTAATGAACACTTTATCAAGCAACAAAAGTTGGCACACCCACTGGATCTTTATTCGAGGACCTGAAACTCACAGGATCCCAGATTGGGCAGAATTCTCTCTCCCGAGCATGACTATCGAAGATCTCGCACAAAACCGAGTTGTAGAAATTGTGAAACTGATTCAGAGGCTACCGACAAAGGAATGGGACTACAGCTTGCTGACCAACCCCCATTGGCTTTATGACCACAAATGTAAGTCCCGTAACATTTCCTTGTATCTTTACAACACTTAATGCCATTAATTTTAACTCACTCGTTGTTTGTAGTGTCCTTTATCAAACCACCACCTCTAGAAGAGATCCTCGATGAAGACAATGCCGAAGGTATCAACCGATCCTTCCCCCTTCAACTATAATCGAAACCACACCTCTAACTGTCATATCCGAAGAACCATCTTCCTCCTCATCCGAACCAAACCCATCATACACGTATCTCAACCCTCAACAATCCCAACACCATCATTTATCAAAAAAGAGTCCTCTAGACATGCCCCTGTCCTAAAGAACCACCCTCCTTCGAGTACAACGAAGGAGATCAAAGCCTGCAGCCAAAATAATAAAAGTTTTCCCTTCCGAACCATCCCAAACTCACCCCGAAGCCTCTACCGCCGAAATGCCAATAATCATTCCAAGCTCAACCATGCCAACACCCATTATCAAACAACTGAAACCCATGTAACAACTAACCAAGAGACAACCAAAGGATTATCTGAAGACCTTCCTCCATCTAAGAAACCCCGTAATGAACAGTCTGTCAAACATCTTTTGCTCACTCGATCCTACCAGCAAAGAAGACTCTATACCAGTACAGCCCGGGAAACACAATAAAAGAAGACGATGTGGCCTACCGACCAGGAAGAATAGCTCCACGAGCTCTTCAAGAATTTTGTCCTTCCTTCGAATGAAGACCAGTTTGAAGGTCTTATCCTTCCAGGACTTATCTACGCCAGCATCGTACACCAGGGTCAAGTAAGCAGTTCTCTCCTTATGTAGCTAAAACCTACCATATTGTTACATTATTGACTGCTTAAACCTTCGTTTACAGGTTGCTGCTGCCTCAGGTCGACTCATACGTCGGCTTAACCAAACTAATGCCAAAGAGGAAGAGTTGGAGGCCGAAATCCAACAACTCAGAGACGACCTCAAAAAAGTCCATCAACTTGAAGAGGAGCTCGAAGACTGGAAGTTTAAGATGAAAGCTACCCAAGATGGCTATGAGAAGGAAAATAGCCATCACTCTAACACTACCCGCTATTGCAACAAGCTTGAAGGTGAACTGAAGGTCGAGAAGCGAAAGGTTGTCGATGGAGAAAACCGTTATTCCACCCTTCTATATAATAACTTGGCAATGAAGAAATAAAATGAAGAACAGAAGAAAAACGCTGAGGTAATGATAAACCAACTCCACAAAATGCATGAGGAGAGAAAGAACATGATCGGCTTCTTCAAAACCAAAAAAAAATTAAATTCGCAGAATACAAAGCCCTTGGTCCTCCACTCACCGAAGAGAAGAAGCAACAAATCTATCAAGAGTACCGAAAGTCCACCGAGCTAACAAAATAAGTCGTGCCACTGTTTGGAGACGGTTACCAAAGTGCTCGAGACAAAGATAAAGAAAGAATACAAGCTGTTGGTCTCGACCCAACTATATTGGACTCCTCCGATGATGAGGCCGAGCCCTAGCAATTATCTTCTTTTTTGTTTCATGTAATCCTAACCTCATCATGTAAGAAATATTATGCTAACTAATGAAAATATTATTCGTTTTGAAAATAGAATGTTTATTTCATACATGCATCTTAAATAATAAAAGTGTTCATTCGAAGAACTGAACACCTGTGCAAAAAATATTCATTTAGATAAACTGAATAAGAAGAAAGTATTCGTTCGGCAGAACCGAATAAGTAACGTAAAAATATTCATTTTAGGAAACTGAATATTCATGTAAACAGATAAGGAATAAAATTTGTTTCGGGAAACTGAATACCAATCAAAGAAGATATTCGCCTAAAAATTGAACATTAATTTTATTAATATAACTTGTGAAAAGCTTACATAGTCATCAAACTGAACTAATTAACATGCACTACTGGTAGTATTTTCTAAGTCTACCAGCATGCCAAGTGTTCTTAACTTCTGTCCCATCCATTGCTCGAAGCCGGTAAGTACCTGGCTTCGGCACATTAATGACCTCATAGGGTCCATCCCAATTAGGCATCAGTTTCTCGAGATTTTGGGGCGTAGAAGCCTCCACCTTCCGAAGAACCAGATCCCCAACTTCTAACCTCCTGAGGTTTACACCCTTATTATAATGTCTGACCATTCTCTTTTGGTACGCGGCAAGCCTTACCAGGGCCGACTCCCTAACCTCATCTAACAGATCCAAGTTGAGGCGAATGCCTTCATCATTGTATAGCTCCTTGAACTGACTAACCCGAAGTGAAGTAGAACCAATCTCGACAGAAACTAGGGCATCGATTCCGTAAGCCAACCTGAATGGTGAGTCACCCGTTGTCATCCTCGGAGTAGTCCGATAAGCCCATAACACACTAAGTAACTCTTCGAGCCATCTCACCTTTGCCTTATTGAGCCTTCATTTTATCCCATTTAGCAAAGTCCTGTTGGTGACTTCCACTTGACCATTTGACTGAGAATCGGGCACTGAAGTATTTCGGTGTTGGATACCCAAATATTTCAAGAGTTGTTCGAACTTAGAGCCCACGAACTATCTACCGTTGTCGAAAAGCACCACCATCGGGATCCCAAATCGAAAAACCACAAACTCTTTAAGAATTTTTAAGCATTCCTATTTTGTAATCTGCTGAATGGGCTTATCCTCAACCCACTTAGTCATGTAGTTAATAGCCACTATTACAAAAATGACTTGACCCTTCGCTTTTGATAATGCACCCAATATATCGACCCCGACACATCAAAGGGAATAGGGAAAAAATAGAGTAAAGCTCCTCGGGCGGCTGATGAGTGATAGGACTTTTCAACTGGCATTTGGGTCATTTCTTTACATAGTATGTTTCTTCTTTGAAAATTGTTGGTCACTAATATCCCTGTCAAAGCACCTTATAGACCAATACCTTTGCACCCATGTGATCGCCACAAATCCCCTCGTGCACCTCCCGAAGAACATATTTGGCCTCGGATGGCACAAGACACCTCAGTAAGGGAGAAGAATGAGCCCTTTGATATAAATCCCATTAATGAGCTCAAAATTGGAAATCCTGTATTTAATTTTCTTATCCAACATCTGATCCGAAGATAAGACGCCATAGGCCAGATAATCCAAATAAGGCGTCAGCCAGCAATTCGATTGCTCAACACATATTACCTCTGAATGCTGAACACTTGGTGAATTCAAAACATCCAGATATACTGATCCACTAAATGAATTTGCCTCCGTTGTATCTAACCTTGCCAATGTATTGGCAATGGTGTTATCTAATCTATCCACCCACTGAAAGGTAAACGAACTGAAGTAATGGAGATTATCTTTGACTTCGGCCAAATATTTTCACATTCTTGCCCCCGAGCCTCATATTCTCCCTAAATCTGTTTTACAACTAGCTGAGAGTCACTAAAAATTATGAACCTTTGCACCTCAAGACTCTTCGCCAACCGAAGACTTGCTAAGATTGCTTCATACTCTGCCTCATTATTGGTCGCTTTGAACCCAAAGCGAATTTCTTGTTGTACCTTGAACCCCTCTGGACTTATCAAAATAACTCCAGCCCACTGACATCCGAAGTTAAAGACCCATCTGTATACAGTGTCCAAGAAGTTTGAACCGGCTAAAAATCTATGACCGTCTGAACTACTCATTCTGTTTAGCCAGCACTGTCATCTGACTCGAAAAACGAACATTCTACCACGAAGTCGGCCAAGGCATGACCTTTTATTATTGTTCGAGTATGATATTCCAAGATAAATTATGTTAACTCCATCGCCCACGCAGAAAGCCGACCTGAGACGTCTGGCTTACTTAACACTTTCTTTAAGGTTTGATCACTGTACACCACAATCAACCGACTTTGGAAGTATTGCCGAAGTTTTTGACTAACTATTATTAGGGCATAGTCAAACTTCTCAAGATTCGGATACCTTGTTTCTACATCCCGAAGGGCATGATTCACATAATAATCTAGATGTTGTTTACCCTCAATTCCCGATTAAACACCGCTCCAACCGCTAACGAACTGGCTGCTAAATATAGTTATAATGGTTCGAAAGGAACCAGTTTTACAATAAAGGTGCCGAAGACAGATACCTTTTAATCCCTTAAAAAGCATCTTCACACTCCAAAGTCCACTGCAAGGTTTTCTCGTTCTTCGGTCCCTTCAATGTGTCGAAGAAGGGCAAACACCGCTTTGCTGAATTGGACATGAACCTCCTCAGAACTGCTATCCGACCAGTCAAACGCTGAACATCCTTGTAAAACTGAGGAGACTTCATGTCCAGAATGACTTTGATCTTCTCCGGGTTCGCCTCAATTCTCTCTTACTGATCAGATAACCCAAAAACTTTTATGCTCCCAATCTGAAGGTACACTTCGTCGTATTTAACCTGAGTTTGTAGTGCCTGACTTTCTTGAAATAATTCTCCAAATCGTCTAGATGACCTCAAACTGACATGATTTTGACAATCATGTAGTCCACATAAACCTCCATGCTCCGTGTGACGCCCCCAAATTCGGATACTTGAAACCCGAACTCGGTGCTACACGATATCGTTTTTTTGAGCGGAATAATAATATAAAGTAGATAAACAAACTTAATTTACTTATCAGAGTTGTTTACTCCCAGGTACACGACCTTTAAAACATTCATTACATGATAGATAATAAATATTATCGTTTTAATAAAGTTTAACTATTACATAAAATACCATAAAACTTATTCTGTCAGTTTTCCCTTTCCTTTGTCCTTGCCAGAACCTTCAGGTCAATCACGCTTAGCTGAAAACATTTAATTTAAAGCAAGAATGAGCATTCAATTGCTCAGCAAGTAATAACAATTATTAAACTTTAGCTGAAAGAAGTAAATATTTTCTTTGAGGTATACTTTTACAACGAATCAATAGTTGTGAAGTCTGTCGAAACATATCTTAATAACATATCAAATCGTTTAAAATTTTGAAACGACGTAGTGACTATAAATGTTGAGCGGTCAATAGACCATGAACTTTTATTTTTTATTTTCGAGAAGGTTTAAACAAAATTTCATCTGCAAACCGCTCTGGTCTTATGAACATGTAGGGTGATCAGCCCCGTTATGTCCTGTATTGATCAATACTATCTGTTTGAACGATAAATTCATTCACTCTGTTCGCCTTGGGCACAAAAACATGTTCCCCATTACGGGTTGTTCATACTCAGTCTGGAATCCTAACTAAACAATTTAGTTGGATGATCTTATCATAACCAATACTATTTAGCAGTATAATTCAACTCTGTCTAGCTGAGTCAAATAGCTTAGACAGTCTTTCAACCATAAATACATACCGAATTTAATAGTATGTAACAGCATTTGTCATATCAAAGAAATTCTAGTTCAAGAGTTCTTGCATGAATACAATAGCTCATACAAGTGGGGACACTTGTATGACAACAGACAATAATGAGATAATAATAAGAAATAATCGAATCATGGATATCACTAATAATTTGAGTAAAGAAACTTGCAATGTAAACTTTTTCAAGTAAGAAAAGAATGATGTACTTGATAGTATCTTAACTATTCTTTTTGAAGCTGATTGGAATAAAAAGGTTATATAACCTTGTATTATTCATAAATAATGAGATAGACAGTTCAAAATTTAGAGGGCCTGTCTAGATATGAATAATTCTAGAATATTTGCTCAATAAATAGTAAGATTTAAAAACTGGTACAATGAAATTAGAATAGTTCAGATACTTGCTCAATATAATTTTGAGTAAGGTTAGGGTACTTGCCTTGATAGCTGATTACTGTTACGTAGTATAGCTTAATCTGTTATCTTTAATATCAGGTCATATCATCAATAGAATTATTCTTTCAATTAGAATAATACAACTTAACACATAATACTTAAATCATTTTTAAATAATTATTTAATATAATTATTAAATAACTTTATTATCATTAATATTAAAATTTTAATGAAATTTTTATCAAAATATTATAAGTTATTTATTATAACTTAAAACACTTTAATATCATTTTAAATAATTTTTAAAATATTAAAACCATTTTTAACTAATTTAATTAATATAATTATTAAATAAATTTATTATCATTAATATTAAATTATTAATAAAATTTATCTCAAAATATTAAAAGTCATTTATTATAACTTAAAATATTTTTTAATACTTTAATATTATTTAATATGATTTTTAATAAATAAAAATCATTTTTATCTAATTTATTTAATATTATTATTAAATAAATTAAATATCATTAATATTAATGAAATTTATGTCAAAATATTAAAAGTTAATTTTTATAACTTAAAATAATTTTTAAAACTTTATTTTGAAATTTTAATATTTATTTTCTATTTATTTAATTAATATAATTAATTTTTTATTAAAACCGTCGCTAAAGAGCTTTAGCGACACTAACTGTCACTGTTGGTGTTCTTGAGATTCAAAGTCAGTTTCGAGTTAGCTACTTTGACCATGATTAATTTACTGTGTAATGTGTTTCTGGCTAACTAATGATCAAACATTGTAGTATATATGCAATATTACAAGTTCATAACAATTTCTGGGTCAGATCATAACACACGAGCAAGATCTAAGGCCTTGAACAAGCTGTCAGAGCTGTTCTTCATTTTCTGGGTTACCCAGAAATGAAGAACAGTTCGACTGGCTAGTTTTGGGCTTCCACAAGTTGTTCATGTAATGATTTGGTGATTTAAGTTCCAGGTTGTAGACAATATGCTAAGGTACAAATCCATTACATAAAATCAGTATAACAACAATAAAATCTCCAGATATTGTCCGGTCAAACCATGTCAGAAATCACGTTCCTACGTTTTCTAGGTTACCCAGAAAACAGAAATCATGATCATCTTGCCTGGTTTGACCGTCCATTGCATGAAGCCTGATTATCATTTAGGTGTTCTAAAAGCTTTAATATGCAGTCCATATAACATACTACAACCTTGTTACAACATCATAATCAAAACAACAAACATCTGACAGATCCGAGCCCATGAACTTCTTGTCAGAGCTTTCTGGGCAAGTTCTGGGCTACCCAGATTTGCTTGGTCATGGTCGGTCAACCGACTTTGACCATCAATAACTTGATATATATTCATGATCTGACCTTGATTCAAGTTCCAGATCAAAGCCCTTACAACTACTACAACTATAACCCTTTAAACAAACAAAACCATAAACAAACAAAGATCTATGAGACCTAACATTCGACTGTCAGACCACTTTTTTAAAAAATTTCCAGATTTTTGAAAACTTCTATTTCTTGCATCTAGATGTTATAGATCCACTATAAAGCAACCCAGATCATTTTTTGACACATCATACAACATATTAAAATACAAAATCATAACATCTAACATAACTTTAATGATCAGATTCTAAATTAGGTACCTCACTTTGAACAAGTTCTTGATTCTAGGCTTCTGATCTGTTAGGGTTGATCTAGAGACTTTGATTTGGAACTGAAATGTTTATAAATTTCGTAGGGTTGGCGAGAGAGAAGTTTGGTTGAGTGTTTGGGAATAAAAGAGCAAGAATGTGCACTTTTTTCTCTCTTTAATCTATATATTTTTTTGATACAATGAATTTAGCTGATAAGGATGGCTGATTGTTGAGATTTGTGGCACATGAAAGATATCTAGAGTTGGTAAGTAAAATATTTTGGCAAGATTCACAAGTAAATTAATAAAACAAAAATTAAAATTAATCATTTTTGTAATTAAGCAAACCCTTAGGGGTATTCTAGACCATGGCACTTGGATCTAGGGTTTAATCCTTAGGTTTTAACCCTTAGGGTTTTTCAAATTATTTCTAGGGTTTGAAAATTAATTAGGAATTAAATAAAAATAAAATTAAATCACACTAATTTAATAATTAGGGTTTTTAATAAAATTAGGGTTTTTAACTTAACAATTAGGGTTTTTTGCTATAATTAGTGTTTTTAAATTATAAATTAGGGTTCCCTAATTATTACCCTTAATCACATAACATTAATCCATGATCACACAATATACATACATACATTCAATTATTCATATAATTAATACTTATATTTAATAATTGAATAATATAAATATATTTTCCTTTTACATACAATTATACAATAATTGTATAAATCATGAAATTGCATAACGTATATCAAAATTTAGGGTTTTGATCTACACTAACGTTTTACCTAATATATCCCATAATTAATTAAGTTAAAACAAATAACTAACTTAATCTTGATTAATTCATATAATAAAATAATTATAATAATTCTAGAAATCATTCCATATAATATATTAATCATATTTTCATGAAAAAACATAAATAGTACAATATTTTTACTACAAAATTAACTTATTATAATTTATAAAAATTAATAATTCCTTTCTTGAAAAATTTATTTAAAATCATTCGTGCAGTATATAATTATATATTTATCACACATATGCTTATTCTTTAACTTGCACGTATTCCCACATATTATCTTTGATAAAAAAAAATTTATACGTAAATTTTTATATTTAATTATATAAAATTCTTATTTAATTATATAAAAATATTGGGTTATTACACTCTGACCCATCTGTCTCGAAAACACATAGTTCATCATCCTCTAATAAGTAGCCCCCACATTCAGCAATCCGAATGCCATCTTCTTATAAGCATAAATCGCCCGATGAGTGATAAAGGTTGTCTTCGGAATATCCTCGTTATGCATTGAAATCTGATGATACCCCGAAAAAGTATGCATGAAACTTAGCAAAGCATACCCCAAAATGGCATCGATGAGCTGGTCGATATGTAGGAATGAGTAAAATTCCTTCGGACACGCTTTGTTCAATTTTGTGTAGTCGATACAAACCCGCCACTTCCCGTTTTGCTTCTGTACCAACACTACATTGCCAACCACTCCGGGTAATCAATCTCAAAGATGAAATCCGCTGCCAAAAGCTTTGCTATTTCCTCTTCAATAATCTTCTGCCTTTCTGGGGCAAAAATCCTCCTTTTCTGTTTGACCGATTTTTTAGCAGGATCCATGTGTAATCGATGTAAAGCCACCTTCTCCTAGCTCGACTCTAGACATGTCGCTAGGGACCCACGCAAATATGTTTGTATAACCTTGAATCAGTTCGATTAAACTTGTTCAGAAAGGGTCCTGCAACACCGAACTGATCTTGATCGTTTTCTTTTTCTTCCCCGGCACTAACTCGAACTTCTATGTCCCTTCGGCATGCATGAAAAGAGGTTTTGTACTTCCTTCGGTAAACAATTCGATCTTTATAGCCATAGTTTGCTTTTGTTTGCTGAGCCCTACCCCTGAAGAGATCAATGCATTCCTGTAGCATCTCCTTGCCAAATCAAGATCCCCAGCCACTTCCCCAACTCCGTTAGGCGTAGGAAACTTGATCTTAAAACGTGGGATCGAAGTCACCGGCTGCAATGCTATTAGGACTGGTCTCCCTAGAATGACGTTATACGACGAGTCTACATGTACCACAAAGAATCTGCACATTATCTCCACCTGCAGCGGAGTCGTCCCGAAGACCACCGACAACTCAATCGTCCCTGCAACCCGAACCGGCTCGTTGCTGAAGCAATATAAGGGAGGCTCTTTTCCAATCTCCATCTTTTTGCCTTCCAGTTCCATCATTTGGGAAGCACGAGCATACAATATGTCCACTAACGAGCCATTATCTATCATCATCCTCTTCATGTCCATTGAACCCACTTGTGCAGTAATGACCAATGCCCCTTCGTGTGGTTCGATCGGCTTTGAAGGGAAATCCTCATTAGTAAAAGTGATCATCGAGCCGGGATAAGGTCTTTCACGCTTAACAGACTAATCAGACACCAAGAGTAATGCATCTAAAAATCCTCGCATTTTCTTCCCCGTAACCTTCCTGACCGATCCGCCCGTGATCACATCCACCACCCGGCGTGTTGCCTGGGTCTAATTCTGTTGTTGGGGCTGGGTGGTCAGGTTTTTTACTGAGGTTTTGTTTGCCTGCTATGCTCCCGAAGCATTTTGCCTTGTCACGTACTGAACCAATTCACCACTTTGGATGTTCTTCTCGATCAAGTCCTTCAAACCCCAGCACGTCTCCGTCGAATGCCCAGCCGACCCGTGATAATCACAATACTTGTTCAGATTTCCTCTGTTCGACTTCGTGTTGTGCTTGGCCGGTTCAAAGTACAGCTTATCTTTGTTCGATCAGTGTTTAGTGCAGTGTAGATTTTGTTGATCCTTTGATTAGGTAAAGGTGGGTGTCCTCCTCCCGAACCACCATTATTGTTATTGTATCTCTTCTACTGCTCATCCGTTATGCTATTGTTGTCGCCTTTGCTATAATTTTTTTTCTCCTTATCCTTCGGTTTGTCCGTCGCACTTGGCTTCAGACTGCTCATCGCCTCTTCTATAATTATGAAGCCTTCAACCTTGTCGAACGCTTCAGCCAGGTCCTTCGGGTGGTTGAACATTAGGTCCTTCACCAGCTTCTTCGACTTCACCATGTCCAGTCTATTTTGGAATATACCGAGGGCCTGATGATCAATCAAATCTGACACCTGCCCGATCGCCTTCCTAAATCGCTTTATGTACTAGCCTAAAGTGTCATTTGAATACTGTCTGATTTGAGCCAAGGATTCGGTTGGCTTTCCCCTCCTCTTATTACTGCAGAACAAGACGTGGAATTTATCGCTGAGCTCTTTCCAAGATGAATCTGAGTTCGGGGCTAGCATCATCATCCACTATCGAGCATCCTTCTTCAGGGTCGTCATAAACATCTGACACTTAGCAGCATTAGATTAGTCGTAGTAATCCATCAGCCGATCATAAGCCTAATTGTGCTCATACGGATCTCCCAAGCCATTGTAACTCTCCATGTGCGGGGCCTGTTTGTTCAGATCAGCCTTTTCCTGAACGATCTCTAGGGAGAACGGTGATAATGATTTGACCGGGGTCCATTTATTCAAATCTCACTCAGTTAATCTCTTCTCCAACTTTGCAACTTTCTTGGTTAGTGCCTCGATTTCATTCCTTCAGAGGGATAGATCTCGTCTTCTTTGATCAGGAGAAGGGTCTCGCCTTCCTCGGTAAAACTGTCCCTTGCCTTTAGAGTTTGTTTCTCTGGAGCGGTTTTGATGCTTGCTCCCAATCTTCCGAGAGCCGTCCGGACGATGGGTCCTGGACTGGTTCCCTGGTGAACGCTCCCGTGAGCAGCTTCGGTTGTTCCTTTCATGAGATCGACTTCGTAGCCTGCTCTCGGTTCGCCGAGAATCGTCCAGACGGTGTGTCCTAGACTGATTTCCTAGAGACTGCTCCCACCTTTGGTTATGGCTGGAAGCACCTTCCTCTTCACTTATAAGGAGTACCAACCGCTGGTCGATCTCCTTCCGCTGCACGAGTAACACTTTCAAAGCATCATCAGTCTCATGTGCCTTCTTTGCCAAGATCAATCTTCTCTCATCTCGGCCATCATCCTGTAGACGTGTTCGGGACGGGACGCGCGTCCTCGACACGATCTTTGGGTTTTGTTTCCTTACTTGCTATTGAGAACAGTCTTCGTTTAGGCCTACCTGCCCTATCCTTCGATGGCGCCATAGAATTGGCATGAGACTCCAACCGCTCAAAAACTGATGGTCCTAACCGGTCTTAATTTGGCTGAACCCCTTGGCTGATGAGGAGGGGGGTCCGCCGTTGACTGGTCACGGGCTGAAACCGTCTTCTTGCTATTCACCATAATTCCACCCAAAAACTCGTGATTGAAAATTATCTAGAACTAGGAGGTCCTCCTTCTAGCGCCAATGTTAACGCCAAGATTCGTCCACACACTTCAATCACCAAAAGCACGTCAAATTCTGCACTGAAACGAAGTCACACCAAAAGCTTGTCGGCTTGGGCCGCCGGAGGATAGCTCCGGTGTGAGAATAAGTATATGCTAAATAAGGTTTAACGATTGAGGCTTAATGCTCTAGTGCTGTAAGTAAAGTTATGTGCATGTACCTGATGATTATGGTATAGTCTTGTATTTATAGTGATCACATCTCATTCCCCGAATAGAATTAGGATTCCTCATTAGGTATGATTCCTTAATGGGATTGAACAAAATCTCCTTAAAGAAAGGAAGTTGGATTATATCATAACACTTTCCTTAGAAGTTGGAAATTAAATGTAATTAGGAATCTTGGATTTCTTAAAATACTCAACTGCCAAATTAGATTTCTACGTAGGGTAAAATACCTCCACGTGGAGTTTGGCCCACAATGTAATTCGGGCACAAATAATTATGCCCCAACACTATTCAATAAATATTTATAATCCTTATTACAATATTACACTTTGTTTACAATCGTTACATAAATTAACTCAAGGTGACTCATTTAATAGTTTGATTAATTTCACATGTATATATACGTATTAAATCCATCACATAAATATAACACACACACACACACACACACACACACACACACACACACATATATATATATATATATATATATATATATATATATATATATTCAAACCAATTACATCTCACAATAACAATTTTATATATTAAATTCTTATTTTAATATTTTTCAAAAATCCCAATCATTATATTTTGTAATTGAAATGAAACTAAGAACACTTAGTTGACACATCTATTGCAAAATGAATATCAAGATTAAAGAGAAAAAAATTCATTCTATCTGATTCCATTCAATCCTACCTATCCTATCATGTGCTAAGCACAACTTGCAAATGTGGAGTTCTAAGGCCACTTAAGTAAACGACAGTAATAATATTATGACGTTTCATTAATTAGTAATTAATTTAATCAAAACTTGGTTAAGTCATGACTAAAAAGTAGAAAATGACTGCACACTTACGTAAATAAGTTATAAAAATATTAAATTTTACGTGTAGAAATATTAATTTCATATGGCATGGCCAGGCCATGGCCCCGTCGGATTTTTCACTATTTCGCCTACACGTTTTTATTAAATTTCACTTATAATCATATCAAAATCTACATGTATACTTTACTCGAATGCACACTTTGTTCTAAAATATAAGATTAATTAATTTTGATTGTTTTAAAAGTAAATGTAAGATATTTTGATATTTTACTTATAGTTATAATAAATCTTGTAATGGTTTATTTATAGTTTTCATTATTATTTGTCCAAAATGAATGGAGTTCATTTTAGTTAATTTACAGCTTTCATTAGTTGATCTTCAGGTATACATGCGGTAGTCCACATAATTAAGTTATATTTCCATGAAGTAGTAAATGATAAAATGCTTCGCACCATGGCTTGTGTAAATATATATATATGGAAAATGATCCATAGCATGTATTTAATATAGATGTTTATAGAGCAAATACTATCTATACCAATTAAAACAAAAAGGAAAGGTCAAAATTATAATTTGAAAATCGACGTCTGTTACTATAAGTAGCAGATCGTAAAAAAATACATTATCCGCTACTAATTAATAGTAGTTGACGCTAATCAAAATAAATGTTTGACTTTATTAACCAGGTTTAAGGTTTATTAATTAGGATTTAAGATTTAGAAACCAGGATTTAGGGTTTAATAACCAAGAATTAGGGTTTATTAACTCTTTTATTAATTGGATTTAGGGTTAATTAGCGTTATTAACCTGTGGTTAATAAACTATAAATCTTGGTTAATAAACTCTTAATCATAATTAATAAACTCTAAATTTTAGTTAATAAACTCTAAACATTAATTAATAAAACTGAACTCTAATTAATAAAACAAACTTTTATTCTGATCAGTGGCGCTGCATTATATTTTCATATTGTAGTAAATGATAAAATGGTTTCGTGTAATAGGCACAGACCGACTATAGCTTTGGGAATCACGTGCTATTTTATAGCGACGATTTGGTGCTGTTACAAGATGTAGTCATACATTACCAAAACGTTTCATTGCTAATGGTTTCTGTTATGGTTTTTCTCTAGATATTAAGAAACTTAGTCTTGTGTTTTGAACCTGTGCAGATTCAATGATACCAGTGGAGATAGGAAATCTAAAATATTTAGAGATATTGACTATCGAGGAAAGCTCTCTAACAGGGTCTCTTCCACCATCTATCTTCAACATGTCATCCTTGAAGGAAATTTATTTGTGGGATAATAAACTCTCCGGGAACCTACCTATAGCTGTGGACATTCCTTTTAATCTTTCTAATCTTGAAGTGCTCGATCTTTCTAAGAATATATTTACAGGAAGCATATCTAAGCAAGTCGGAAACCTTACTTCGCTCCAAAACTTGGATCTCTCTCAAAACAACTTCAAAGGTACCTTCCAAAATTTAGCAACTTTACTTCCTAATCTTGAATAATTAAAGTACTTTAATTAAACAATGCAAAAGTTGTATCTCTTTGATAACAACTTTAAAGGTACCTTCCAAAATTTAGCAGCTTTAATTTGTATATAAACTTTTAATTAAAGTATTTTAAATAATGCAAAGAGTGCTCGCATTCATGATCATTAATTGTTGCAGATCATTACCAAATTAGATTGGAAATTCAATTCAATTTAGAGAAATTTTAAATTCTTGGAAATACTTAATCCAATTGAACCTTTAATATCTAACCACAGACATGTCTTGAATTCGTTATGGTCAAGGCTTTTTATTAATCACCATTTGTTTTTGTAAGATGACTAATTTCATTAATGAAATTGATGAAATGAGAAACTTCCCTCGAAAGAATGTTAGATTCCATATATATTTAGCGATTTAGAATTCCCATAAAGATTTCATAGCAATTTACAATACATCAGTACTGACACGCAGAGAGAGATCATCTTCCGACTTGCGTGTCGACACTGTATTGATCAATTGAAAATAATTAACTTCATGTTAACCACTCTCATCAAGTTGATACTCCATTCTTGCGGGCCACATTTATTTGAGTAATTTACTCGAGGAGTTTAAACTTTTTTTTTTGCCTTTTAATTAGTATTTGGGATTATTTTTATTTCAGTTAATCTTTAAGGTTTAGCTAGGTAATATAAACACTGTTTTATTATTGTAGTTTGGAGGAATACTTTTGTTACTGAAATTTTATTGATAATATTTCTCGGTTGAATTACATATATTCCCCCCCCCCCCCCACCCCACCCCACCCCACCCCACCCCACCCAACCCAAAAGTTACCGCTGAGTTTTAAGTTGACCCCTTAATCGGTAAAAGATGCAATACATGTGGTTCTTGATGTGGTTATTTTTGTCTTTTAACATTTAAATATTTTCTCATAATCCATGAAACTCACGAGTATTTGGAGTCACGTAAGTTTCATGTGTCATATATATATATATATATATGGGATTGCATTCACAGCAACCGGTTGTTGGGAGCAACCCCTTTATTCCACTCTTTGTAGGAGCTTTTGACTCAATTTATCCCTTAAGTACAGTGGACCCCATTATAATAATGATTTCCAAACTACATATAAAAGGGTTGTTCTCAGCAACCGGTTGCTGTGGATGCAACCCCTATATATATATATATAACCTCATTAAAAGAGTTAGCTGCATATCAGATTCCGAAATATATAGTACCGTTTTACACTTTGTACCGCGAAGTACAAACCTATGTGAGGATTCTAAGCCCAACTCTAAAAGACCATCTTCGATCTTCAAGTCTGTATATATAGCCTCTAGAATTCATCGACGTTCATGTGAGCTTGTAGCACATTCTCCACAATAATTTGTTATCATTATTAAAAAACAATACGGTGAACACAATCACAATAAATAATAATGTGAACACAACACTTTTATTTTAAAAAGTAAATAGATATAGAAATTTACTCTTTTAATTTCAAATACATAATCTGTCATTCATTTTGAGGATTAAAATCTAAAGCAGAGTTACAAAAGGATAATAGATGAATCATTTTATATATAATGGGTTAGATGAGTAAGTAAAGGTTTATATACAAATATGAAAATACCAGAGAAAAAGAAAACTTTAGAGAGAGAAACTGAAACTTGTTGAAAAGAATAATTTAAATTTTAGAGAGATAATGAAAAGTTTAGTGATGCCGCGCGGAATATCTATTATCCTTCGGTTTGGGTAATCAAACAAATTTTACAAGCAAAGAAACAAAAGATTCACCAAAACACAGAGAAAACTTCTCTAATGCTTGAATTTATATTTATCAACTCAAAAGTTATCTCCAATCCAACCCACAAGCTGAATTTTATAACTAACAAATTTTTTTGTCCAAGTCATAACAGAATTCCTAAAAATAGGGAAACAAAATCCTAAAAAAGTAACAACCTCCCTATTTTTGTAGAAATAAAATTCTACTAAGTAACAACTTCCTATGACGTAATAATATAGAATAATATCAAAGATTTCTAAATAAAATACTATTACCATAAAAGAATATTATTCAAAGTCAAATACTAATCTGATTTTAACTCCTGGAACTCAGTTGCCGAAGCCATAACGACAACCGAAAACATTACGCCATCCGAAGCTTAAGTCATCATTACCCGAAGCTCAACCCCAAAGCTTAACGCCATCCGAAGTCTAAGTCAACATTACCCGAAGCCGAATCCCAAAGACGTCAATGACTGCCACTCTTGCGCCGATCCTTCATTTCATGATACTCCAAGGTCATTAATGTGTTATCTGATAATTCGGCATCATCGGTCTCAAAGCCTCCTGCGTCATTTAGAGACATGTTTATTTACTTCAATGTTTTCTTCATAATTTCTTCAAAATCTCTTCTTGCATTCCTAGTTACAAATTCCACATAACACGTTACATATATTCACATGTTGTAGCAAAGCGAAGGACAATTTCTTAAGCATTTAATTTGGAGATACTAAGCATCCCAAATTGATTTGGCAAATGATAATCTCCCTGTTAATTTTTGCAAAGCTCTAGCTATAGTTAATAATCATCAAACTGGTCAGATTCCGTAATTAGGGCTTGTCGGAATGCAAAGAATCCCAGTTTTAGTTAAGGCTTTCTAAATAACAAAAACTGAGTTCACCTATATTAATTGTGCAGGTACATTACCAGATGAGATTGGACATTTTAATAATTTGGTGGAATTTACCATTTCGGGAAATAGCCTAACAGGCAGCGTCCTTTTCAAACTCTTCAATATCTCAACATTGAAATTTCTTGACCTGCAACGGAATCAATTCTCGGGCCATCTTCCATCAACCATGGGGCTTTGGCTTCCCAATCTTGAATATTTTTCTTCAAGCCACAATAGACTTGGTGGAACAATCCCGAGCTCTCTCTCCAATGCTTCTATGCTTACCACTATAAATATGATGAACAACTCATTAACTGGATCTATACCTAATACACTTGGTAATTTAAGGTTACTGCAGAGGCTCGTTCTTGCTGGAAATTATTTAACTAGGGAGACTTCTTCTCTTGAATTGCAATTCTTCACTTCTCTAACAAGCTGCAAATATTTGAAAGTTATAGAATTATCAGATAACCAGCTGAATGGCATCCTCCCAACTTCAATTGAAAATATCTCATCTTCTCTGAATATTTTTCATGCAAGTGGATGCAAAATTAAGGGCCACATTCCCATTGGAATTGGCAACTTGAGCAACTTGCAGGATTTAGTATTAGATGGAAATGAGCTGACAGGACCTATCCCAACAACTGTTGAAAAACTAAACAATTTGGAACGTTTAAATTTTTCAAATAATAGACTGCAAGGAACCATCCCAAATGAGGTTTGTAATTTACAAAGGATGGGAGAATTGTATTTGAGTAATAATATGCTCTATGGAATCATACCGACGTGCTTCAGAGATTTGAAAAACCTGCGACGGTTGTACTTAGACTCCAACAAGTTAACTTCATCAATACCTCTCGAATTGGAAAGACTTGCAAATCTTGTGAGTCTAAACTTATCCTCAAATTTATTAAGTGGCGATCTACCATCAAGTTTTGGAAATTTTATGGTAGTAACAGAGATAGACTTATCGTGGAATCAATTATCAGGTTCTATCCCAAGCACCATTGGAGGGGCACCAGAGTTAAGTTATTTGTCCTTCGCACATAATAAATTGCATGGATCAATTCCTGAATCATTTGGCAATTTAAAAGGCCTGGAGTTCTTGGATTTATCAAATAACAATGTGTCTGGCAGGATTCCCAAATCATTAGAGACACTAAGGTATCTCAATTATGTGAATTTGTCTTTCAATATGTTGCAAGGAGAAATTCCTACGGGAGGAAAATTTGCAAACTTCACGCCTCAATCATTTATGCAAAACCTTGCGCTTTGTGGCTCCCCTCGACTGCAAGTCCCAGAATGTAAAACATTAACTCTCAGCAGGGGATCAAAAATTGTGCCTTTATTAAAATATTTATTACCATCTATCATTTCAGCAATCCTTGTAGGGGCCTCCTTATATGTATTGATAAGATTCTGCAGACGGAACAAGAACGTATCAAACTGGACGGATTCATCACTCTTTGCATGGAGAAGAATTTCGTACTACGAGCTTGTAAGAGCTACTGAATCATTTGGCGAAATAAACTTACTTGGGGCCGGAAGTTATGGGTCTGTATTTAAAGGAACACTTTCTGATGGGATAAATGTTGCCGTAAAGGTTTTCAACATGCAGTTAGAAGGAGCAATCAAGAGTTTTGTCGTTGAATGTAAGATATTGTCCAAAATTCGTCACAGGAATCTAGTACGGATCATAAGTGGCTGCATTAGCTCAGATTTCAAAGCCTTGGTACTTGAGTACATGCCTAATGGGAGTCTTGAGAAGTGGTTGTACTCTCACAACTATTGTTTGGATATTTTAGCAAGGTTAAACATAATGTCAGATGTTGCATTGGCCTTGGAATATTTGCATCATGGTCACCCCGAACCCATTGTTCATTGTGATTTGAAGCCCAGCAATGTGTTGCTTGATGAACATATGACGGCACATGTATGTGATTTTGGTATTGCCAAACTGTTGGGAGAAGAAGAGTTTATGGCACAAACTAAGACCTTAGCAACAATAGGGTATATGGCACCAGGTGATGTTCCATGTGTATACTTCTAGTTTATGTTGAAATTTATTATTATCTAGAACAAAAGTAAAAGTTGTGTTATGTCATTTACGATTAAAATTTCATGAAATTCATTGCCATTATAAGGAATGTTTCTATATGTGATGCACAGAATACGGAAGCGAAGGAATAGTATCTACAAAAGGGGACGTCTACGGTTATGGTGTTGTGTTGATGGAAGTATTCACAAGAAAGAAACCAACTGATGAGCTTTTTTCTAGTGAAATGAGCAGCTTGAGGAGTTGGGTTAATGAAGCATTGCATGGCTCGGTGCTTCAAGTTGTAGACATCAATTTGCTGGGAAGTTGGGATGAAAATTTATCTACGAAACAGCTATGCCTATCATCTGTCCTTGGTTTGGCCTTGGATTGTTCAAAAGACTTGCCGGTGGAAAGGATCACAATGAAAGATGTTGTGGTTAGACTTGAGAAAATCAAAAGCATGCTTAAACAAGGCACAAGGGTACCAAGATGAAGAACCAACGTAACTTGGTGAGTCTTTCGTCAATACTTTATCAACAGTGCACTATTTTTCAATACTTTGCGAGTTAGTATTATTGTTGCATTGCAAGTATACTACTTATACTTCAAATCATTTCCGCAAGGAATTATAATTAATACTTGATTATTAGTCTTCAGTTACACACATGAAAAATTCTATTCATGTTTGGTGTTTTTGAAAGAATATTTCTGAACTGAAAGACTATTTCTGAAATTGATCAGGCCATGTGTATGTGAACTGCTTTATGGTATGTGAGATTATTTATTCAGTGACACTTACGAAAATTCATGGATGTGTATGTGAACTGGTTTAGTATGTGGCCTTGTTATCTGTTTTATTTTTGTGCACTTTAAGTGCTATATATATTTCACTTATTGCTAGTACTTAGTGATGTACCGAATTGATCGCTAATACTCGAATATGATAGCTATTTTGACAAAGTAGTGTTAGTTTTTTCAGAAACTAATTTCAGTGATAAACGCTTAATTTATACAACATGATTTCAGCGATAAATGCTTAATTTGTTATATATAAATGATTTTTAATCCTCCTTTGCATGTTATTGGGCTACCAGCTGATTTTACTTATCTTATTTTTCAGATTGAGTTATCAAGTTTAGCAGGTCTTGGGCTACCTGTTAGCAACGAGTGGACGAGCTAGGCGAGCTTGAAGATATTAGAATTCAGTTATTTCAATAATTATAGTTATTAGTTAGTGATTGTGATGACAGGTTAATAGGATTTTATTATTTCTTGTTTGGTATTAGATTGCATGTAACTGGATTAAATTTTGGGTTTGGAATAAGGTTTAGAATTATATATATATATATATATATATATATATATATATATATATATATATATATATATATATATTTATGTTTATGGAGTCTGTATATTGTCAAATGGGAATTTCATGAACTTAATTCTCTATACTTCGGGTTTTGATTACTGTTTAGTTCACGTTCTGCAAATTATTTCTGAATTTTGGGGCGTGACATATATATATATATATATATATATATATATATAGAGAGAGAGAGAGAGAGAGGGTCCGTCTCTCCAACGAATCATAAGGAGCGAACTAAAAACGAATCGGCTACAGCGACAGTTTTTTCCGTCGCTATAGCATAGAAAGCCGGTTAATTATGCTATAGCGACGGAAAAAGCCATCGCTATAGCCGGTACGTTTTTAGTTCGCTCCCTATAGTTCGATGGAAGCCTGACCGTGTATATATATATACACTGTCAACATCAATGGATATGAAGCACACACTCCATGATCCATCCAAAACCACCAGTTCAATCTCTTACAGTAAAACAACTATCAGAAATATTATGCCTATTGCTAATTGGGCATCCATCCTCATACCACCAGAACTCTGGATTCTCGACATTCTGAAACAAAATATAGCTATTGGGATTCTATTGATTCATTTACCTATGTTTTCTATTACCATAATCCTATCTATAACCATACTTGGTTCATCCGTATTTGTCCCGAAGTTCTTAAAAACGAAATTCCAAATTGGTTTTTCGTTTAGTGAGATAAATTTGGTATCACTTTTGAAACCTTACCCGAATCCATTCAGACAGTATTTAAAGATTGGCAAATTATTTATTCCCACATACCAGTCAATAAAGAAACGTCTATGCTTAAAACCCTAGTCCATTTTGTTATCTGTTTTGGAATCCCTTAGATATGGAAATGAGATTTACAGTGTGACTACCAGAATAAGATATCTCGTCTTAAAAGGGTATACTTTACCAAATGGTGGGATAAAAGTTTAAACCCCACACTACCAGAACTGGTCAAAGCCATTAAAAATCATACCCAGGCTTACTTTGACATTATTCCTAAAATTCTTCCCCTACAACCATTTAATCCGTTTGTCAAATTTCAGGCATATTTAAAACAGAAGTTTCCAGAATTAACTGAAAAAGAATTAATTGTAAAAATTATGGACTATATGAAAACTCAATTCCTACAGTCCTTAGTCCAGGATGACACTTCTATGAAAATAGTCAGCAGTAATAAAGGATCTGACCAGGATGATAATGAGTTTAGTGTTCTAGCAGGAGAAAGCCAAATTTATTAATGGACTTTCTACCTTCTTTGCTGAAAAAATCCGAAAGAAACTAAGGGATAAACATAGTTAAATGAGTATTCCTTATAACCAGTATTCTTATGGTCACCTTGTTGCTATCGTTGTTGAAGAAGGATTATCATTATGTAATGATATGAAGCTTCAACATTTAATGAAAAAACATAATCTCACTAAAAGACATGAATTAGGAGAATTGTGCGACCAATTCTCTTATAATACTAAAGTTCAGTATCCCTCAAAATCTAGAAAACAGCAACATCCTAAAAAATCTAAATCACACAGAAAACATTCTTCTAGAAATTCTTCTAAAAAAGAAAAACCTGAAAAACTACTAGAAAGAGAAAGTCTGGTAATAAAAAGATAAATCTAACATAAAATGTTATAAATGTGGAAAAACTGGACACTTTGCCAATAAATGTAAATCTATGATCAAATAGAAACTTAATGAAATGTCTTTTGATGAAGAAATCCAACAAGAAATACTAAATTGTCTTTCCAGTAGTAATGATGAATCAGGTTCAAATAATGAATTAGCTGAAATCTATTCTTCTTCTGAAACAGAAAATGATTCTAATAATAATCAACCTTGTTAAACCTGTATGATTGATAACTGCAATACTTTAACAGAAGCTAATTACTGGAAAGCCATTGTTGAAATGATTGACTTTGACATTGGAGGTCCGAGTATCAATGTTCTTACAGATACTCAAAAATCAATGCTTGATTTAGCCGATCAAATTATAGATTCAGAAGTTAAACTGAAATTTTTGGAAGTTTGTTATAAAAATCAGAGAACTAAAGATATTCTTCCCTTCAAACAATACAACATGAGAGAAGTCATGAAACGTATGCAAAACATTTCTAATGAAGAAAAGCCAATTATTATCCAAGAATTAAAAGGAGAAATAAACCTTTTAAAATATGAAGTTAAACAATTAAAAATAGCTAATATTATAATATCTCAAGATCTGAATAATATTAAACAACAATTAAATACAAAGGTAAAACCAGAATATTCTGAAGATAAAACAGAACCTTCTAATAATCAGTATTTAATTCTTATGAATCAAGTTGTTTTCCAAAAATGATATATCAGAATAACTTTCATAATAAAACTAGAGTTTATTATTAAAGATGTCATTGCTCTAGTTGACAATGGTGCTGATATGAACTGTATTCAAGAAGGGTTAATTCCTACAAAATATTTTCAGAAAATCACTCAATCTTTAACTAATGTAAGTGGTAATCCTATGAGAATTAAGTATAAAATACCAGAAGCTTTAATCTGTAATCAAGGTTTGTGTTTACCTACCTCTTTCATTTTAATCAGAAATATGAGTCAAAGTATAATTTTTGACACTCCTTTTTTATGTCTTTTAATGCCTATTACAAAAATTGATACTTTAGGTATTTATACTAATCTTAACAACAGAAGTATAATATTTGAGTTCATAACAGAACCTTGTACTAAAGAGTTAAATCATGTGAAACATATGATTTATTCTAAAGAGAAACAAATAATTTTATCCAAAAAGAAGTTAAGTTTCTTACTATAGAACAAAGAATTTTACAACCCTCTTTACATGATAAAATAAAATTACTTTTGAAAACTCTTTAAACAGAAATCTGTAGTGATGTTCCTAATGCTTTTTGGAACAGGAAGAAACATATTATTTCTCTTCCTTATATATCCAATTTTAATGAGAAAAATATTCCTACTAATTCTAGCCCTAGCCAAATGAAAAAGGAATATTTAATTTTATGTATAAATGAAATTGAATCACTTCAACAGAAAAGGCTCATTAGACCTATTAATTCCCCTTGGAGCTGTACTACTTTTTATGTTAATAAAAATGCAGAAATAGAAAGAGGAATACCTAGGCTTGTTATTAATTATAAACCGCTTAATGAGGTTTTGAAATGGACTCGATACCCTATACCTAATAAAAAAGGCATTTTAGATAGATTACATGATGCAATTATCTTTTCTAAATTTGATTTAAAATCAGGATTCTGGCAAATACAAATTTGTGAAAAAGATAGATATAAAACAGCATTTACAGTACCTTTTGGCCATTTCGAATGGAATTTTTACCATTTGGAGTAAAAAATGGTCCCTCTGAATTTCAGCATATAATGAATGACATTTTTAATCCCTTTACTGAATTTATTATTTGTTATATCGATGATGTTCTTATCTTCTCATCTTCAATAGACCAACATATTAAACATTTAAATATTTTCAAAAATGTTATTATCAAAAATGGTTTGGTAGTTTCAGCACCAAAGATGAAACTTTTTAGAACAGCAATCAGATTTCTTGGACATAATATTTCTAATGGAACTATTATTCCAATTGATAGATTTTAAATTTGCATCTAAATTTCTGGATGAAATCAAAGAAACTACTCAACTGCAAAGATTTTTAGGTAGTCTTAATTATATTCAAGATTATTATCCAAATCTTACTTATGATGTCCAAAAAATAAAAGAAATTGTAAAACAGTTACCTTGTTTATCTTTACCTAATCCTGTTTGGAAGAAAATCGTTCAAACTGATGCTTCAAACAAAGGATATGTTGGGATACTTAAACAGTATAATCATAATAAGAAAAGAGAAGAACTTCTTCGCTTTACTTCAGGAGTATGGAAGGGGGCATCTTTAAATTACCCTACCATAAAACAGGAATGTTTATCAATTGTTAAATGTGTTTTAAAATTTTAGGATGATCTTTTAAACCAACATTTCTTAATAAGAGTAGATTGTTCTGCAGCCAAACAGATATTTAAAAAAGATGTTCAGAATCTTGTTTCTAAACAGATATTTGCTACTTGGCAAAGTAGTTTATCAGTATTTGACTTTGATATTGAATATATCAAAGGTGAACAGAATTCATTACCAGATTTTTTTAACTCGTGAATATCTGCAGGGTTAATGAACTGTGACAACCTGAGAATTTGTAAGATTAATAAAATCTTAAATGATTAAAATTAAATGTTAAAGTTTAAAACCTAGAGTGGAAATAGAGAATTAATTAAAAATTTTAAAGAACCTATACGGTTTGATTTAAATTTTTAAGTAATGTAAAGAAATTAAATGAAAATGCTATAAATTTAAAATTTGAAAAGAGATTATGTATAAGGATAAATGTTTTATATAGTGAATTATAAAGAAAGCTACATAACCTAATTATACATTAGGTATGGTAATTAAATAACTTAAGAGTTATGGTATAGGAGAATTCTTAGTATTTAAAATATATACTAATCTAAGAGATTTATTTTATAATCTCAAGTTATTATTTATTTTAAACCTAATTAAAGTAAGCTTAATTGAGTTACATAATTAAATGTACATGAGTAAATATTTAAATTCTAAAATGAGTGGAATAAAAACCCTAATTAAATGAATAGGGTAAGATAAAAAATTAAAACATTAGACCATACTATTTTTACATGGCCCAAACAATTTAAATTAGGAAGCCCAAGCAATTAATTGGATGACCCAAACTTAGCCTAATGGAAGAGGGACTTTTTTGTCATTATACTAAGAAAAATAGCAATTAAAAATAAAGCAAAAATGGGCAAATAAGGGCATGATACCCGGTCACATTAGGAGAGAATGGGAGCATGTGGGTTAATTATTTTGCTTCTCATGTTAGTTTAAGTTACTCCCACACTCCATCTAGTTGTCACTTACTAATTTGGCCACTTATTTTATCTAAGCTTACAAGCAATTAGAGAGAGAGATAACAAGAGATATTGGGAAATAATATGTGCATATACTAGTTGTATGTATACATTTTTATCAAGGAAATATAGCTTTTATTTCATTTGTGCACAAACCTTATTCTCATTTCTTCCAACTTTGAGAAGAAGAAAAAAAACAAAATATAGAGAGAGAAGGAGGGAGTATATTCGGCAGCCCTAGGAGCCAAAGAGGAGAGAGTTTGTGTTAAGTGATTCCATCTTCATAACTCTTGCAAGAAAAAAAGGAGATCATTTACATAAATTAAAGGTATAAACATTTTTTTTGTTGTTTAATTATTTTGGTTGTTTTACAAAATAATGAAGTGTGTTCTTGAAACCTAGAACTCTTGATCTTCATGTTTTAGAGTATGTTAGGTTTAGATCTACATGTTTATGAGTGTATTATATATGGATCTAATCATTATTGATGTTAAAAAAAGTTGGATCAAAGAAGAAAAATAAAAACAGTTTTTAAAGCTAGTGACTCCTGCCCCTAAACAGAAAATTCGGGGTTAGCTATATTATTTAGAAAATTATGGGCTTTTGGTATGTTGTATGAAACTGAATAAGATTTCCATAGACTCTGGAACGGACTAAATCCGACTTCGGAGGAAAGAGTTATACCATTTTCAAGTAGTCGAGTCAAAACTGGGAAACCAACTCGGGTCAGTCCCCTTCCATGAAATTTCTGGAATTTTGTGCTTGGAATTTGAAGATGGTCCAAGAAAAAAAGTTGTAGTCCTGGAAGTTAGCTTCATGTGGGCTCAAGAATCGCTCAAAAACGTTTTAAAATGAAAAAGTTATGATTGTTTTAGTACAAAAGGGTCAAGCTGGAAAAAACCAAAACTGATCAGCCACTTCGGTCCACATTTCTGAACTCAAAACAACTCCAAATTGAGTGTTTGATAAATGGAAACTGTAGCTTAAGAAGTTATGAATCCAACGCTTCCGACGGAACTTAATTCCGAGTTGTACATTTCGTTTTACAAGCGTTTCCGTAAAGAACGCCAAATCTAAAAATTATAGGCGAGAATGACATAATCGTAAATAAGTGAAAGTGATTAATTATTAAAAATAATTATTTAAAACCATTAAATTGTTAGCAAATTAATTACATACAAAATTAAATATAATTAATTATTTAATTATGATTTAAGTGATATTAAATGATAATTAAGTAAAGTTAGTGTTAATAAAGTAACTAGTTATTATTTAATTATGATTAAATAATAATTAGAGATTAACAAATTGATTAATTATTATTTAATTAATATTAAATAATGATTAAAAAATATTGAAGTAAGATTAGGTAATAATAATGTAATTACTTACTTACATTGATATAAGAATTTATAAAATAATTGTTTATTATTTAATTAATATTAAATAATAAATAAGAGCAAATAATAATTAATTATTCCTAAATTAATAAGAAAGAATAATTAAAGAATTATGAAGTGAATTGATTATCTATTATTCAAGGATAAGTAATTAATTAATCATTATTTATTTTATATTAAATAATAATTAATGACATATAGTAAGTAAGTAATTAATTATTATTTAATTAGTATTAAATAATAATTAAACACAAACAATAATTTGATTGTTCATTATCTAATTACCATTAAATAATGGATAGATCTATTTGGTTATTATTTATTAATTAAATAAGAACTAAAGGTAATTAATTAATCACTATTTAATTAATATTAAATAGTAATCAAAAGAAGGTATAGATTAATATTATGATAATAAATTTATTAAATAATTATATTAAATAAATTATATAAAATTAGTTTTAATATTTTAAAAATGATTTAAAGGTTATAAAAAATATTTTAAGTTATAAAACATAACTTTTAATATTTTGTCATGAATTACATTAATATTTTAATATTAATGGCAGTTATTTAATAATGATTTTTAAATATTTTAAATTTATTTAAAGGCGATATTAAAGTATTAAAAATACTTTGAAATATTATAAATAACTTATAATATTATGTCATGTATTTCATTAATATTTGAAATTAAATAGATATTAATGATAATGGAATTATTTGGTATTTAAATCATTTAAATATGATATTATTGATTGAAAAATCATTATAAATGGTATTAATTATTTGAAAATTATTATGAGCTTGTGAAGAATATTTTGACTTATTAATAAATTATCTAAGTTAATATTATTGTGTTTAAGTAGAGTCTTATTAATATTAGTCTCGATAATTATCCGATTAGGCAATCGGGAGGTCGAAATAGTACCGAACTCAACTCAGATTGAAATAGTTTGACTTGATACTAGGTCTTATATGTTCTGTTGACCGATAGAATTATGTGATAATGTGTTTAGGTTATTTTATAACTGTAATTAGCAATAGTTATTGCGATGATATTATTCTAATTGGGAGATCGATATTATCAATATTAGGTCTTCAGATGAAGCTAACTAGATTGCGTAGCAGTAGTCGGCGATAAAGGCAAGTTTTCTTGAACTATTCTTTTAACTAGTGGTTAATCATTGCTGATTATATCACGTCTATGATTTATTGATTTACACGTTGTGCATATTGTATTTGTTCATCAGGTATGAAAGGCTGATCACCTTCATTACCATATTGTTCAGTTGAATTTATTCATGTTCATTGTTGACTATTCAGCATTATTGATTCATGTTCTTTTACAATTCTTATATTGTTGAAAGTTTGTCAGCTTATTATTCATTCTTTCAATCATGATATATCCTTGTTGTATTTAAAACTTGCTGGGCAAACTTGTTGCTCACCCTTGCTATATCATGATAAACATTTCAGATTAAAGCAAAACTTCAGACACAGGCAAAGGCAAAGACAAGTACCAGGATGGAATTATTATACGGTTAAAATAGTAACAATATTGAAGGCATATGACATTGTATGTTGTATAGGATATTGAATACAGGTATTAAGTTAAGGTTACAGACCTTGGGATTATGTTGTAAAAGTTATTGTATAAATAATTTATGTTTATATCTTCCGCAATAGTTATAGAAATGATGTATCGTAACGTACCAGGTCCGAGGTTCTGGGGACCCGGATTTGGGGGCGTCACATGAACAGCAGAGGTAGAGGCCGAGACCGAGGCAGAAATCAATATTATACAGAATTTTCGAGTCTAAATACAAGCTACTAACCGTATTTCTCAGACTTCTTTTAGCCAAACAACAAAGGATATCCCACCATGGGAGATTTTTGGGATTCTCTCACCTCTATGATTTTAGAAAAGATGGAACAAGACAAAAAAGGAAAAGCATAATGCTAGTTGTCCTGTAATAACAGAAAGATTCCTCCATTATCAGAAGAAGACAACCAGCTGTCCTCCACTTCCCCTCCATTATCAGAAGAAGGCAACCAACTGTCTTCCACTTCCACAGCTATCACACAGCTGTCCTTCAAAGATAAGGATCGATTTGGATGATCGACTCCACTCAGCGGGACACGCCACATGTCTTTCCCTTATCTTATCTTTTACTTTTTCTTTCTATTTATAGGGGAGCCTTCACCCGTTGTTGAGGCATAATTTCTTTTAGACTTTTCTTAGACTATCTCCTACCCTTTCTCTTTGTAAAAATTTCACTATTATAAATAAAAGTTTGAAGTTTGAAGATATCTGGAGCCTTC
Source organism: Panax stipuleanatus (assembly GCA_020205555.1). Classification (NCBI taxonomy): domain Eukaryota; kingdom Viridiplantae; phylum Streptophyta; class Magnoliopsida; order Apiales; family Araliaceae; genus Panax; species Panax stipuleanatus. Next base: position 127,684,763 of record CM035124.1, read on the forward strand.
TTATTCACTGTAAGTCATAGATAATCTTGATGTTAATTACTATGTTTCTTTAGTTGATATTTTAATTTATGATCATCAAGAAAACAGTATTCGTTATAGAACAGAATACAATAACGCTGTAGATAATCATAATCGTTTTTATTTCCAAGAACAATTATTTAAAACAGAACAATTGATTGTTAAAACAAAAAAAAGCTATTCAGGAAGAAACCTGTCGGTTAATAGTTGTGGGTAGAACACCCAATCAACAGTAAGTTTATGAGATCATATATGTAGTAATTTAGAATTAATATATTGTTAATATGACTTTAAAGTATTCTTGATATGCTGCTAACTGTTGTATGTATTGATTAAGTATTGGTACAATAATTAAGTAGGACGTCATCTAAGTCGCGTTTAAGATTTATGTCACTAGCCGGGATTAGGCGTTGGACTGTCTCCCCTTGTAAATCGTAAATAGACGTGCTTAATTAATGTTATGATGCTTATTTGATCTTTTTCATATCCTTCACTTGGTATCAAAGACATTTTAGTTTATTGTCATATTCATAAATATATTTCTTTTAAATTATGCATATATGATCACCAAACACCATGACTGACCTATCGTCTACATCAGTAACAACCGTAGCCAATACCGTAGCTTCGACCTCAGAAGCAACTAAATTAATTGCTTATCAGGATGTTAAGGGAGCCCTAGATAGATGGACTATTCCTAAAGTCAAAACAGAAATGATTTATAAAATTGAAACTTTTGATTTTACCAGTAAAAGAATAATTAAAGCTTTTGAACATGATGCTCCTTTACAAAATAATGATGAAATTGTATATTTATTGCATATTGAAGATTTGTACCCCTTTATGCAAAAATATAAATATGTTCATATAGGACTTGTTCAAATTGCTTTCAAGCCCTTAACCTTACTTGGTCAAAATACCAGTATCCAATGTACTCTTAGAAATGGTAGATGCCTTAATTGGAAAGCATCTCTAATGGGTGCAATTGAGACTAGTTTAGCCCATGGACCAATATACTTTAATATTTTTCCTAATCTTAGCATTTCTTTAACTGACAGTAATTTGTCTAAAATTTTAGAAATGAGAATCATATCTCATGGATATGAGTATCTTCCCGGATCCCCTCCGTTTGCTATCTTATTCAGAATTAATCTTAAAGTCTTAACAACTTTAAATCCTTATATCAGGAAACAGAGTCAATAAGGTCATACTATCCTAATTGATTCTACATGGGTACTAGTATTTTTCTTCTTCAAATACAATAATGGTACATATATTCACCTTTTCATTCTCCGTCTGAGATGCAAATATTGCATCTACTTAATTAAGACACATGATCCGGTCGAACTGCATGCAAAAGTACAGTTTTTATAGTCTCCTTTAATCAGGTCAATAGGAGAAAAACAATTCAAGTAATTAATTTCTTCAACTATTTGCTTAAATGAACATGCCTGAGAACATTTAACACACAATATACCTTGTTTCCCACAAATCAATTTTTATTAATACATGTCCTGATATATTTTACAATAAGAAATTGATATTTGCACAAGTAAAAATATTAGTTTCAGAAGGTACTCTCTAAAATGAAAGTGGACTCCAATTATTATTCATATGAGTGAGAGTTTGTGGAACTTACATTTTTACTCGTGAAAATATCAATACATAAGTTAAACTTAAAAATTAATTTATTTTAACTTTGTCACAAATTTATATTTTAATTAATTAAAGAAACTGTATATTAAATAGTATATATAATTATTACATTCTTCCCCTTCAAAGAGTTTCATCTCCAACGTTCACCTTATCCACCTTTTCAAAAGGTTGGGAGAATCACACCGCATTGCAAATAGTTTAAATATGTGAATAAAAGAAAAGATAAGGGTCCAAATTTACTTTTAAAAAATAATACTTTCAAGGAATATTCCAATAATTAAAATTCCACATAATGGACAAAGATCAATTGAGACTTACAAATAAAACAAAAATGTAAAGTTATTAGTATAGAAAGTCAAAATGATTATGCAACTTGGTCCCTTCAACTACTTGGTTGGGCGCAAGATAGAAGATGGACAATATACTGGAGAACAGAGAGGGAGGTATTGACCTAATATTATGTTAATATTGATAATTTCTTACTTTTTAGAATTTTAAATAACTTGTATATCTCTTCAAGCCATCTGAGGGTCCATTTTCTCCTTTGAAGAAAATTAATTTTCTTCAAAATTTATTTAATATTGTAGGTTATTATAAAAGAGAAGGGTCCAATTTAGAGTGATTCGTTTGTTAGATTTATCATTTTTGAATATTAGAAAATAAAGTAGTTGATAATATACCATAACAATATTACGTTGCTAAAACAAATTTACATTTAACGATACTTTTACACTTATTTTAATATAATTTGAACTTTTAGCGACACTTATTTCTCTGGCAGTATAATTAATGCTTCAACATTATCAACGTCCATTTGCTTTTAGTGATGGTTCTAGCGACACAATTATTTGCGATGAACTTTATTGTGTCGTTAATTATTTGTAGCGAATTTTATTGTGAAGCTAAAAGAAATATTTGTGTGTTTGAATATGTATTTGGAGAAATTGGACAATAAGTGTAATTACCATGTTTATTTAATACTTGTTTGGTTGCTAATTACTCCATCTTTTCCAAGATTAGAGATGCAATTAGACTTTTGAGGTCAAACGACGATATATTAAACTTCAAAATTGGTGTAACTCATAAAAGTTTAGAATGAAATAATTTTTTTTATTTAGAATTTTTGTTATATAATATACAATTATAATAATTGTATCAACTAAAATTAAATAGATTCACATTATTTTGAAATTTAATATGTTATTGTTTGACCTCAAAAGTCAAATTGTATCTCTAATTTTGGAACGAAAGAAATATATAATTTTACACATTGCATATGTTTCTGTAATGTTAGTTCCTACATTATACATTAGTTGTGATAAAAAAATATATTAGAAGTATAGGTAGATGACAATCATTTAGAATAGGGGCGATTGATGTTAGTTTTGGAAACAACAAATTTTGCAATTACTAATACTCCATATGTTCCATAATTAGATATATTCCGGAGATCCATGCTTCTCTAGTAATAGTCAATTACAAATTATTAAAATGAACATAATTTAGTATGTCATGATTTATAACAAAACATTTAAAACATAAATCTAGAAACAAAGATACTTTTTAGTTGAATCAAGAAGTTGATTGTTTTATAACTAATTTTATACAAATGTGATGTTTGAACATTCAATACTAAGTTAGGATATGGATACTGTGCAATTATAATTTTTAGGTGCAAGCAGGAGGCGGATCCAGCCTCGTAATTTAGTGGAGTCAAATTTCAAAAAAAAAATTCCTTCAGAATAAAATTTTAATAAAATGAATCATAAAACTAAATAATCCTCAAATATTAAGGATTTATTGGCGGTCTTTTACCGGGATCCCCCTCAATATTAAGGGAAGGAGATACTGGTGTATGGGTTTGGAACTGGATATTTTGAGCAAAAGATTCTGGTACTTTTTAGTGGCGACAATCAATCTCATATCATTTCCAGCTATTAAGATGTTATCAACGTACAAACACAAGATAAAGAAGCTTTTGTCGACCCATTTAACATATACACAATGATCTTCCTCATTCATCGTAAACCCATCAGCAATGATGGCTCGATGAAATCGAAAGTACCATTGTCTAAATGATTGCTTTAAGCCATAAATAGAACGCTTGAGCTTGCACACTTTGCGCTCTTGTCCCTTAACCTCAAAGTCAATTGGTTTATTCATGTAAATATTTGATGTCATGCGATGCACAGAGGAGCAAAAGGTTTCATTCGACACCTTTATGTTGCGTGGAGAGGCAGATTATTGGGAGAAATCTGTGAAACGTACTAATCTTTCCTCACTTAAGATGTCTTGGGTGAAATTACAGGAATTGTTCAACGAAAAATATTTTCTAGAAAGTATTCGTCATATAAAGGAGGTGGAATTCATCAAACTAGAGCAGAACAATATGACTGTATCACAGTACGAGGCCAAGTTTGCTGAATTATCCCGGTTTGCATCCCATTTGGTGGATAATGAAGAACGCATGACACAAATGTTTTTGAGAGGTTTGAAACCTGAAATTCGTCAATACCTCATTTCTCATAAACTTTGTTTGTATTCAAATGCTGTGAATATGGTTCAATTATTGGAGTGAGATAATGAGACATTTCAACCAGCAGACAAAGATCATCAAAAGGAGAAAGGCAATGACCGAAGTAATTAATGTCAACAAGAAGCGAAATAATGAAATGCATATAGGAGGAAATCAATATACCAAAGGTGGAAACCACTTTGGTGGCATTTCTGGCGCAGAAAGTAAAAGAAACAAGTTTAATGGGAGTACCTTTAAGAGAACGAGGGTTGATAATGATCGTGGAAAGGCACCAACACAAAGTTCAAAGGAAGGAGGAGCACCAGTCAGATGTTATAAGTATGGACATGAGGGACATATTAGCCCAAACTGTACACAGACATCCAGAGTTTGTTACAACTGTGGGAAAAAAGGTCATATTGCTCGATTTTGTCTGTGACGCCCCCAAATCCGGGTCCCCAGAACCTCGGACCTAGTACGTTACGATACATCATTTCTATAACTATTGCGGAAGATATAAACATAAATTGTTTATACAATAACTTTTCAACATAATCCCAAGGTCTGTAACCTTAACTTAATACCTGTATTCAATATCCTATACAACATACAATGTCATATGCCTTCAATATTATTACTATTTTAACCGTATAATAATTTCATCCTGGAACTTGTCTTTGCCTTTGCCTGTGTCTGAAGTTTTGCTTTAATCTGAAATGTTTATCATGATATAGCAATGGTGAGCAACAAGTTTTTCCTGCAAGTTTTAAATACAAAGGAAGATACATCATGATGGAAAAGAATAATAAGCTAACAAACTTTCAACAATATAATATTGGTGAAAGAATATGAATCAATTTACATAACTGAATGACCAAGACAATAATGATGAATGGCCAATAATAAACATGGATAATTTAACTGAACCAAATGGTAAGGAAGGTGATCAGCCTTTCATACCTGATGAACATATGCAACATGCACAACGTGCGAATCAATAATCAAAGATGTGGTGTAATCAACAAAGATTAACCACGAACATGCTTTTCAATAACAACTCGAGTTCGAGTTAAGAGACTTTCTCAATAAAAGAGTTATAGAAACTTGCCTGAACCGTCGATTACTGCTACGCAATCTAATTTAGCTTCAGTTGAAAGACCTATTATTAATAATATCGATTTCTCAATTAGAAATAATATCATAACATATATCACTGTTATTTACAGTTATAGTATAACTTAAACACATTATCACATATCCCTAACATTAACTACAACACAAAAGACCTGGCATCAAGTCAAACTATTTTAGTCTGATTTGAGTTCGGTACAATTTCAACGTCCAAATTGCCCTATCGAATAAATATCGAGTTTATTTTCAATTTAACTCTACTTAACTACTTCACAATTATCTTAGATAATTTAATTATTAGTCATAACATTTTTCAGTAGCTCATAATAATTTTTAATTAATTATTATCATTTATAATAATTTTTTAATTATTAATATTATTTTTAAATAATTTAAATATCAAATAATTTTATTATCATTAATATCTATTTAATTTCAAATATTAATGAAATACGTGACATAATATTATAAGTTATTTATAATATTTCAAAGTATTTTTAATACTTTAATATCGCCTTTAAATGGATTTAAAATATTTATAACCATTATTAAATAACTACCATTAATATTAAAATATTAATGTAATTCATGACAAAATATTAAAAGTTATGTTTTATAACTTAAAATATTTTTTTATAACCTTTAAATCATTTTTAAATGATTTTTAAAACATTACAACTATTTTTACATAATTTATTTAATACAATTATTAAATAAATTTATTATCATAATATTAATCTATACCTTCATTTGATTACTATTTAATATTAATTAAATAGTAATTAATTAATTACTTTTAGTTATTATTTAACATAATTAATAACTAATTAAATATACTTTAGCATTTAATATTTAATTAAATACCAATTAATCACATCATTATATGCCTTTAATTATTATTTAAAATTAGTTAAATAATAATAAATTAATCATTTATTATAAACCTTTAATTTTTCTTTAAAGCATAGTCAATTAGTGATCATTTATTATTTAATATTAATTAAATAATAAATAATTATTTTATAATGCTAATATAATTAAATAATCACATTTTAGTACTTAACCTTAATTAAGCATTCTTTAATTATTATATGTTCAATAATAATTAATAAGTGAAAACTTTAGTTAATTTTCTTAACTTTTCATTATACGTTCCAAAGTTGAGGTCCTTCACGGAAACGCTCGTAGACAGAAATCTGGAAGTTCGATGTGGGCCCACTTGGTATCGTTGGATAGCTGACTTTCCGAACTACACTTTTGGCTTAAGAAACAGCCACTTTGGACAAGTATAGGCTCGGTAAAACAGGCCACTACCGACTGTCCATACAAGGTTTTGAAAACATTTTCTGTTTTGAGGTCTTTTACGGAAACATTTATAAACGGAGATCTACAACTCCGATTTGAGCCCACTTGTTCTCGTTGGAACCGTGACTCCCTGAAATATATTATAAAATTATCAAATAATTTTCCCAGAACAGTGACAGACCTGAAAAAGCGCTGCTAGTCAGACTATCCATGTTTGTTTAGCTAGTTCTAAGTGTTTTGCTAATAAATTCATAGCTTGCTCATCTTAAATCGGTTTTTAGTCGTTCCACTTGGAGAATCTTCGTATCTTATAGCTTTAACATCGAGAGTTGACGGATCATGAATCCGACTTATGAAACGTAAACAGTAAAATCCGGGAGCGGGCTGTTCAGTTTTAGTTTTCCAGATTGACCCTCTTGTACTAAAACGATCATAACTTTTTTCGTTTTAAAACTTTTTTGAGCAATTCTTGAGCCCACGCGAAGCTAACTTTTGGGACTACAACTTTTGTTCTTGGACCATCTTCAAATTCGAAGCACAAATTTCCAGAAATTTTGTGGAAGAGATTGAACCGAAATGGTTTCCCATTTTTTTTTACTCGGCTACTTTAAAATGGCATAACTCTTTCCTCCGATGTTGGATTTAGTCCGTTCTGGAGTCTATGAAAAGCTTATTCACTGTACTACAACATACGAAAAGCCCAGAATTTTCTGAATAATCTAGCTAATCCCGAAATTTCCTTTTTGTGGCAGTAATATACTAATTTTTCTAAGTTTTAAAAACTGTTTTGCTTTTCTTTCTTTGGATCAAACTTTTAACACCCAAAATGGTTAGATATACTCATAAAACACTTTAAAACTTATAGATCTATGGTTTTAGAGTTCAAGCAACATAACTTGATATTTTATCAAAAACAAATCAAATAAATACATAAACTAAATATTTAGAGTTTGATTTTTATACCTTTGATTTTTGGCTATATTTCTTGATCTTCCAAAATATGAGATGAACTTGGGTATGTGAGGATCAAAACTCCCCTCCCTTTTCCTTCTTGCCGTGAGTCCCACTTTTTTCTTTCTCTTGAATTTCTTTTAGCTTTCTAGGAAGTGACGAAAATGAAAGAAAGACGAACTTGCTCTTTTTTTTTCTTTTACATTTGTATTATGCTAGAAGATATATTTTGTAAGTATACTTGCTATTATCTCCCAACACTTCTTTTACTCATCATCAAATGGTTTACTTGTTGATGTGAGTAAATAAGGTGGCTAAATGATGTGGTGACACACATGAGAGTTGCTCACCTACACTTTTGACAAAATAAAAAAAAAAGCCCAATTCTCTCTACATGAATGGCAGGGTACACCCCCCTTGTTGGCCAAATTTTTATTGCTTTAATTGTGTAATTAAGCTTCTAAAAATTCCATTTTAATTAGGCTTAATTTGGGCTATCCAATAATTCACTTGGGCTCTCTAATTAAAATGATTGAGCCATAAGAATTAGCATGGTTCCAATACACAAATTTTATCTTATCCTAATTATTTAATTAGGGTTTCCATTCCACTCATTTTAGAATAATTACTAATGTACATTTAATTATATAATCCAATTAGACTTGCTTTAATTAGGTTTTTAAAAATAAATAATAAATTTAGATAATAAAATTAATCTCTTAGATTAGTATATATTTTAAATACTAAAAAAATTTCTACACCATGCTTAAGTTATTTAATTACCATACCTAATTGATAATTAGGTTATGTAGCTTTCTTTATAATTCACTTAATAAAACAAATAAACATATATACATATTTAAAATATATATATATATATATATATATATATTTAGTCACATACATATTCCTCATGAGTCATAATACATTTATCCTTATACATACTCTCTTTCCAAATTTCAAAATTTCTAGCATTCTCATTTAATTTCTTTACATTACTTAAAAATTTAAATTAAACCATATAGGTTCTTTAAATTTTTTAATTAATCCTCTATTTCCACTCTAGGTTTTAAACTTTAACCTTTAATTTAATCGTTCAAGATCTTATAAATTTTTGGGTTGTCACATTCACCCCTTCTTCTAAGAATTTCGTCCTCGAAATTACAGCCTACTAATCTTTGATCCTTCTATTCACCAAAAATAGGCTTTCAAGTTAACCTTTATCTGATTTTTTGCTCAATTTAATGAGTACATCTTGCTTCCTTCTATGAGAAACTATTCTATTATCACATTCTACCCAGACTTCTCTCTACGGAGTTAAAAACTTTTCAAATCATGCTGAGGGTCATATAGACCATGAACTCTCGGGTTTAACGGTATTCACCGTAATCAAATAGTTGGCATGTTTACAATCACGAAGAAGATAAACTACCGCTGGTTTTAATTAGTCGAACGACTCCATGCGTTCAAATATTGGAATATATCATCCAACCAATATATCCCCATTTTTCGGGGTTGTTCATACTCAGCCGGAAGTCCGAATCAAAACAATATGGTTCGGGATAAGTTCTCAAAGAGATACTTGAATTTTCATAAATATTTGTCTAGCTGAATCAATTAGCTTAGATATATACCAATCAATCGAACATCAATCAAAACATGTATCTGGCCAAATTTAATTGGCACTTGAATAGTCTTTAAAATTCTAAAAATTATTTTATAACGTCATTATACCGCACTATATTTACAGTCCGTTGAAGATTCCGTCATTTTTGCGACTTTGTCATAAAACAATATACCATAGTGGGCTGACGATCTTTAGATCACTTCCAACACTAGGTAAGACTATATTAATAACTCCATCATTTTTATCATCTTTGCACTAGGTTTCATGATGCATTAATGATAAAAAAAATATATTTTGTTATTTTAAATAATCTTTGTCTAGCCGAAATAATTAGCGTAGACTTTTTTTTAAAACTGTTCAAAAATCTTTGAACATTAGTTTGTGTTATCATTCAACAGGTAACAATGTGTCAGGGTCCCGAAGTCCACACATACACAATTATCACCATGTTTTGAGGATAACAAAACTTCATTTTTGGTGTTATCATGCCATAACAAGTAACGATATGTTAATGGTACGAAGCCCATTTTTACACAATTGTAACCATGTGTTTGATAACAAAAATTCATTTATACTTTTAAAGGCACATTAGTGCGAATTTAGCTTGATGTCAAAAATTTCAAAATCTAGCACAGCTAGATGATTTAGAATACCAATGCTTCCACCATCAACATCAATTTTTTTCTAATGATCAATTTCTTCATAATTCTATCTATTTCTATTGTCCTCAATCCTTCCATTCGCTGAGGGGTTCCACCATACGATTATGAGTCACGAACTTACCATACGTATGAGTTTAAAGAACTCGCACCTAATCTTATATTCTCTATCTATCCGTTATACACATGAGAAAAGAATCACTTTCTCATCATACATATAGCGAATAGTGCGACACCGACATTTCAATATTTATCAATGTGTAAACTAAGTAGTCGTTAGAACAAGCACAAAACCCCCGCCCATACAAAGGTTTGTACAACTCAGCTATCACATGAGTCCTCAATTGAAATCCCACATATTCCTAGTTCTTTCTTTACTCGATACAAATTTCATTTAATCCGTATTTCATCATCTTTTTCAACTCTTTTGAGTTTAATTCATACTTATTTCATAGTACCATATTCGTATAGCAATTCTACTTTAAAGTTTTCAATCAAACGATTGATCATCTGTCCTTCTATGACCTTATCAGATCATGTTGTGATCTTATACTATAATCGTATTATATTACGATTCTTTCCTATCTTATGATCGTTTTGCTTTACGATCTTCTTTCACTTTATACTTTTAGTCTTTTAGACTCTATCTATTCATTACTAGAGTTTATCTTTATCATCAGAGTTAGGTAACTCTAGATTTTTATAACTTGTCAGGATTCTTTTTTGAATCTTATTGACTTATCAATACCTTGCCCAAATTAATCGCTTGAATTTCAAACTCTATTTGAGTTTATTCCTTATCCTCATCACTGCGGTTATAGCCTAAGGTAACTCTACCAAAGGTTTATAACCTACAGCTCTGATACTAACTGTGACGCCTCCAAATTCGGGTCCCCAAAATCTCGGACCTGTTACGTTACGATACATTATTTTTATAACCATTGCGGAAGATATAAACATAAATTGTTTATACAATAACTTTTACAACATAATCCCAAGGTCTGTAACCTTAACTTAATACCTGTATTCAATATCCTATACAACATACATTGTCATATGCCTTCAATATTGTTACTATTTTAACCGTATAATAATTCCATCCTGGAACTTGTCTTTGCCTTTGCCTGTGTCTGAAGTTTTGCTTTAATCTGAAATGTTTATCATGATATAGCAAGGGTGAGCAACAAGTTTGCCCAGCAAGTTTTAAATACAAAGGAAGATACATCATGATGAAAAAGAATAATATGCTAACAAACTTTTAACAATATAATATTAGTGAAAGAATATGAATCAATTTACATAACTGAATGACCAAGACAATAATGATGAATGACCAATAATGAACATGGACAATTTAACTGAACCAAATGGTAAGGAAGGTGATCAGTCTTTCATACCTGATGAACATATGCAACATGCACAACATGCGAATCAATAATCAAAGATGTGGTGTAATCAACAAAGATTAACCACGAACATGCTTTTCAATAACAACTCAAGTTCGAGTTAAGAGACTTGCTCAATAAAAGAGTTATAGGAACTTGTCTGAACCGTCGATTACTGCTACGCAATCTAATTTTGCTTCAGTTGAAATACCTATTATTAATAATATTGATTTCTCAATTAGAAATAATATCATAACATCTATCACTGTTATTTACAATTATAGTATAACTTAAACACATTATCACATATCCCTAACATTAACTACAACACAAAAGACCTGGCATCAAGTCAAACTATTTCAGTCTGATTTGAGTTCGGTATAATTTCAACGTCCCAATTGCCTTATCGGATAAATATCGAGTTTATTTTCAATTAAACTCTACTTAACTGCTTCACAATTATCTTAGATAATTTAATTATTAGTCATAACATTTTTCAGTAGCTCATAATAATTTTTAATTAATTATTATCATTTATAATGATTTTTCAATCATTAATATTATTTTTAAATGATTTAAATACCAAATAATTCCATTATCATTAATATCTATTTAATTACAAATATTAATGAAATATATGACATAATATTATAAGTTATTTATAATATTTCAAAGTATTTTTAATACTTTAATATCGCCTTTAAATGAATTTAAAACATTTATAACCATTACTAAATAACTACCATTAATATTAAATAATAATATAATTCATGACAAAATATTAAAAGTTAAGTTTTATAACTTAAAACATTTTTTATAACCTTTAAATCATTTTTAAAATATTAAAACTCTTTTTACATAATTTATTTAATAAAATTATTAAATAAATTTATTATCATAATATTAATCTATACCTTCATTTGATTACTATTTAGAATTAATTAAATAGTAATTAATTAATTACCTTTAGTTATTATTTATCATAATTAATAACTAATTAAATATACTTTAGCATTTAATGTTTAATTAAATACCAATTAATCACATCATTATATGCCTTTAATTATTATTTAAAATTAGTTAAATAATAATAAATTAATCACTTATTATAAACATTTAATTTTTCTTTAAAGCATAGTCAATTAGTGGTCATTTATACTCATTTATTATTTAATATTAATTAAATAATAAATAATTATTTTATAATGCTAATATAATTAAATAATCACATTTTAGTACTTAACCTTAATTAAGAATTCTTTAATTATTATATGTTCAATAATAATTAATTAGTGAAAACTTTAGTTAATTTTCATAACTTTTCATTATACGTTTCAAAGTTGAGGTCCTTTACGGAAACGCTCGTAGACAGAAATCTACAAGTTTGATGTGGGCCCACTTAGTGTCGTTGGAAAGCCGACTTCCCAAACTACACTTTTGGCATAAAAAACAGCCACTTTGGACAAGTATAGGCCTGGTAAAACAGGCCACTACCGACTGTCCATACAAGGTTTTGAAAATATTTTCTGTTTTGAGGTCTTTTACGGAAATATTTATAAACGGAGATCTACAACTCCGATTTGAGCCCACTTTGTCTCGTTGGAACCGTGACTCCCTGAAATATATTATAAAAGTATCAAATAATTTTTCCAAAATAGTGACAGACCCGAAAAATTGCTGCTAGTCAGACTGTCAATGTTTGTTTAGCTAGTTCGAGGTGTTTTGCTAATAAATTCATAACTTGCTCATCTTAGATCGGTTTTTAGTCGTTCCACTTGAAGAATCTTCGTATCTTATAGCTCTAACACCCACAGTTGACGGATCATGAATCCCACTTATGAAACATAAACAGTAAAATCCGGGAGCGGTCTGTTCAGTTTTAGTTTTCCAGCTTGACCCTCTTGTACTAAAACGATCATAACGTTTTCGTTATAAAATGTTTTTGAGCAATTCTTGAGCCCACGCGAAGCTAACTTCCGGGACTACAACTTTTGTTCTTGGACCATCTTCAAATTCCAAGCACAAAATTTCAAAAATTTCGTGGAAGGGACTAAACAGAAATGGTTTCCCCGTTTTGACTCGGCTACTTTAAAATGGCATAACTCTTTCCTCCGATGTCGGATTTAGTCCTTTCTGGAGTCTATGAAAAGCTTATTCAGTGTACTAAAACATACCAAAAGCCTAAAATTTTCTGAATAATCTAGCTAATCCCGATTTTTTTTTTGTGGCAGCAGTATACTATTTTTTCTAAGTTTTAAAAACTGTTTTACTTTTCTTTCTTTGGATCAAACTTTTAACACCCAAAATGGTTAGATCTACTCATAAAACACTCTAAAACTTGTAGATCTATGGTTTTAGAGTTCAAGCAACATAACTTGATATTTCATCAAAAACAAATCAAATAAAATACATAAACTAAATATTTAGAGTTTGATTTTTATACATTTGATTTTTGACTATATTTCTTGATCTTCCAAAATACGAGATGAACTTGGGTATGTGAGGATAAAAACTCTCATCCCTTTTCCTTCTTACCGTGAGTCCCACTTCTTTCTTTCTCTTGAATTTCTTTTAGCTTTCTAGGAAGTGACGGAAATGAAAGAGAGATGAACTTGCTCTTTTTTTTTCTTTTACATTTGTATTATGCTAGAAGATATATTTTGTAAGTATACTTGCTATTATCTCCCAACACTTATCTTACTCATCATCAAATGATTTACTTGTTGAGGTGAGTAAATAAGGTGGCTAAATGATGTGGTGACACACGTGGGAGTTGCTCACCTACTCTTTTGACAAAATAAAAAAAATATGCCCAATTCTCGCTACATGAATGACCGGGTACACCCCCCTTGTTTGCCAAATTTTTATTTTATTTTTATTGCTTTAATTGTGTAATTAAGCTTCTAAAAATTCTATTTTAATTGGGCTTACGTTTGGGCTATCTAATAATTCACTTGGGCTCTCTAATTAAAATGATTAGGCCATAAGAATTAGCATGGTTCCAATACACAAATTTTATCTTATCCTAATTATTTAATTAGGGTTTCCATTCCACTCATTTTGGAATAATAACTAATGTACATTTAATTATATAACCCAATTAGACTTGCTTTAATTAGGTTTTTAAAAATAAATAATAAATTGAGATAATAAAATTAATCTCTTAGATTAGTATATATTTTAAATACTAAAAATTCTTCTATACCATAACCCTTAAGTTATTTAATTACCATACCTAATTTATAATTAGGTTATGTAGCTTTTTTTATAATTCACTTAATAAAACAAATAAACATATATACATATTTACAATATATATATATATATATATATATATATAAATATAAATATATATTTAGTCACATACATATTCCTCATGAGTCATAATATATTTATCCTTATACATACTCTCTTTCCAAATTTTAAAATTTCTAGCATTCTCATTTAATTTCTTTACATTACTTTAAAATTTAAATCAAACCGTATAGGTTCTTTAAATTTTTTAATTAATCCTCTATTTTCATTCTAGGTTTTAAACTTTAACCTTTAATTTAATCGTTCAAGATCTTATAAATTTTTGGGTTGTCACATTCACCCCTTCTTCTAAGAATTTCGTCCTCGAAATTACAGCCTACTAATCTTTGCTCCTTCTATTCACCAAAAATTGGCTTTCAAGTTAACCTTTATCTGATTTTTTACTCAATTTAATGAGTACATCTTGCTTCCTTCTATGAGAAACTATTCTATTATCACATTCTACCCAGACTTCTCTACGGAGTTAAAAACTTTTCAAATCATGCTGAGGGTCATATAGACCATGAACTCTCGGGTTTAACGGTATTCACCGTAATCAAATAGTTGGCATGTTTACAATCACGAAGAAGATAAATTACCGCTGGTTTTAATTAGTCGAACGACTCCATGCGTTCAAATATTGGAATATATCATCCAACCAATATATCCCCATTTTTCGGGGTTGTTCATACTCAGTCGGAAGTCCGAATCAAAACAATATGGTTCGGGATAAGTTCTCAAAGAGATACTTGAATTTTCATAAATAATTGTCTAGCTGAATCAATTAGCTTAGACATATACCAATCAATCGAACATCAATCAAAACATATTTCTGGTCAAATTTAATTGGCACTTAAATATTCTTTAAAATTCTAAAAATTATTTTATGACGTCATTATACCGCACTATATTTACAGTTCATTGATGATTCCGTCATTTTTGCGACTTTGTCATAAAACAATATACCATAGTGGGCTGACGATCTTTATATCACATCCAACACTAGGTAAGACTGTATTAATAATCCCATCATTTTTATCATCTTTGCACCAGGTTTCATGATGCATTAATGATAAAAAATATATTTTTTGATATTTTAAATAATCTTTGTCTAGCCGAAACAATTAACGTAGACTTTTCTTTTAAACGGTTCAAAAATCTTTGAAAATTAGTTTGTGTTATCATTCAACAGGTAACAATGTGTCAGGGTCCCGAAGTTCACACATACACAATTATCACCATGTTTTGAGGATAACAAAACTTCATTTTTGGTGTTATCAGGCCACAACAGGTAACGATATGTTAGTGGTACGAAGCCCACTTCTACATAATTGTACCATGTGTTGCTGATAACAAAAATTCATTTATACTTTTAAAGGCACATTAGTGCGAATTTAGCTTGATGTCAAAAATTTCGAAGTCTAGCACAGTAGAAGATTTGGAATACCTATGCTTCCACCATCAACATCAATTTTTTTCTAATAATCAATTGCTTAATAATTATATCTATTTCTATTATCCTCAATCCTTCATTCACAATTTTCCTATACCCCCGTATAGTTCATCAAACATACCACACGTTATGAGTTCAGGAACTTACCACAATCATATGGGTTTAGGAACTTATCCTAGTCAGACCAAAGTCGTCCATTCGCTGAGGGGTTCCACCATACGATTATGAGTCACGAACTTACTATACGTATGAGTTTAAAGAACTCGCACCTAATCTTATATTCTCTACATATCCGTTATACACATGAGAAAAGAAGTACCTTCTCATCATACATATAGTGAATAGCGCGACACCGACATTTCAATGATTATCAATATGATAAACTAAGTAGTCGTTAGAACAAGCACAAAACCCCCGCCCATACAAAGGTTTGTACAACTCAGCTATCACATGAGTCCTCAATTGAAATCCCACATATTCCTAGTTCTTTCTTTACTCGATACTAATTTCATTTAATCCGTATCTCATCATCCTTTTCAACTCTTTTGAGTTTAATTCATACTTATTTCATAATACCATATTCGTATAGCAATTCTGCTTTAAAGTTTTCAATCAAACGATTGATCATCTGTCCTTCTATGACCTTATCAGATCACGTTGTGATCTTATACTATAATCGTATTATATTACGATTCTTTCCTATCATAACATTTTCGTTATAAAATATTTTTGAGCAATTCTTGAACCCACGCGAAGCTAACTTCCGGGACTACAACTTTTGTTCTTGGACCATCTTCAAATTCCAAGCACAAAATTCCAAAAATTTCGTGGAAGGGACTAAACAGAAATGGTTTCCCCGTTTTGACTCGGCTACTTTAAAATGGCATAAGTCTTTCCTCCGATGTCGGATTTATTCCTTTCTGGAGTTTATGAAAAGCTTATTCAGTGTACTAAAACATACCAAAAGCCTAAAATTTTCTGAATAATCTAGCTAATCCCGAAATTTTCTTTTTGTGGCAGCAGTATACTATTTTTTCTAAGTTTTAAAAACTGTTTTACTTTTCTTTCTTTGGATCAAACTTTTAACACCCAAAATGGTTAGATCTACTCATAAAACACTCTAAAACTTGTAGATATATGGTTTTAGAGTTCAAGCAACATAACTTGATATTTCATCAAAAATAAATCAAATAAAATACATAAACTAAATATTTAGAGTTTGATTTTTATACCTTTGATTTTTGGCTATATTTCTTGATCTTCCAAAATATGAGATGAACTTGGGTATGTGAGGATCAAAACTCCCCTCCCTTTTCCTTCTTGCCGTGAGTCCAACTTCTTTCTTTCTCTTGAATTTCTTTTAGCTTTCTAGGAAGTGACGAAAATGAAAGAGAGATGAACTTGCTCTTTTTTTTCTTTTACATTTGTATTATGCTAGAAGATATATTTTATAAGTATACTTGCTATTATCTCCCAACAATTCTCTTACTCATCATCAAATGATTTACTTGTTGAGGTGAGTAAATAAGGTGGTTAAATGATGTGGTGACACACATGGGAGTTGCTCACCTACTCTTTTGACAAAATAAAAAGAAACATGCCCAATTCTCTCTACATGAATGGCCGGGTACACCCCCCTTGTTGGCCAAATTTTTATTTTATTTTTATTGCTTTAATTGTGTAATTAAGCTTCTAAAAATTTCATTTTAATTGGGCTTAAGTTTGGTCTATCCAATAATTTACTTGGGCTCTCTAATTAAAATGATTGGGCCATAAGAATTAGCATTGTTCCAATACATAAATTTTATCTTACCCTAATTATTTAATTAGGGTTTTCATTCCACTCATTTTGGAATAATTACTAATGTGCATTTAATTATATAACCCAATTAGACTTGCTTTAATTAGGTTTTTAAAAATAAATAATAAATTGAGATAATAAAATTAATCTCTTAGATTAGTATATATTTTAAATACTAAAAATTCTTCTATACCATAACCCTTAAGTTATTTAATTACCATACCTAATTTATAATTAGGTTATGTAGCTTTCTTTATAATTCACTTAATAAAACAAATAAACATATAAACATATTTACAATATATATATATATATATATTTATATTTATTTAGTCACATACATATTCCTCATGAGTCATAATATATTTATCTTTATACCAACTCTCTTTCCAAATTTCAAAATTGTGACAACCCGAGAATTTGTAAGATTAATAAAATCTTAAATGATTAAATGAAAGGATAAAGAATAAAACCTAGATTGAAAATAGAGGAATGATTTAAAAATTTTAAAGAACCTATACAGTTTGATTTAAAATTTTTAGTAATGTAAAGAAATTAAATGAGTGAATTAGAAATCCTAATTAAATAATTAGGGTAAGATAAAATCCATTAGTTGGTCCATGCTATTTTCACATGGCCCAAACAATGATTTAGGAAGCCCAAAAGATTAAAATGGTGACCCAAACTTGTAGCCCAATTAAGAAGGGTATTTTGGACATTTAGTATACAAAATAAAAGGAATTAAATGAAAACAATAATGTGGTGAATAAGAAGGCCACATGGCCGGTTGTTTTTGTGGAGAGAAAAGGGGCATGCACTTCATCAATTACAAGCTCCACATTACTTTAGATTTTTTTTCACCAAATAAGCTAGGTGTCAAATTTTGCAAGGAGCCACCTTATTTATCCACCACAACAAGTAAACCAAAGCTAGCAAGGCAAAGTGTTGGTAGAAGTAATTGATACATACATTGTATACTTACTAATCTAATAACAATATACAAAATCAAGTATTCTTCACTTCTTTTTCATTTCTCTTCCTAGTAACTAGCAAAAGAAAAACAAAATAGAGAGAGTACTCAAGTGGGCTGCTGCCGTGGGGTACTAAAGAGAAAGGAGAGGTATTGTTCATGCCTTTAAACTCCACCAACCAATTAGCAAGAAGAAGAAGAAGAACCATGAAGGTTTAAAAGTGTTCTAAACCTAAACCCTAAATAGATCTATATTTATTTTTGTGGTTGTTTTAGGTCTAATGTTGAGTTCATAATCTTGAATAAAAAAAAGTCTTAGATCTTCATGTTAAATGATGTTTTATGTGTAGATCTTACAATTTTGGATGTTAACAAGCTTGATCAAAGAAGAAAAATGAAAACAGTTTTTAAATCTTAGAAAAGCTAGTGACTTCTGCCCCTAAACAGAAAACTCGGGATTAGCTATATTGTTTAAAAAATTCTGGGCTTTTGGTATGTTGTAGTACACTGAATAAGCTTTCCATAGACTCCGAAACGGACTAATTCCGACTTCGTAGCAAAAAGTTATGACATTTCAAAGTAATAGAGTCGAATCTGTCCAGAAAATTCGGGGCAGTCCCCTTCCACGAATTCTCTGAAATTTTGTGCTTAGAATTTGTAGATGGTCTAAGATCAAAAGTTGTAGTACCGGAAGTTATCTTCGCGTGGGCTCAAGAATCGCTCAAAAACGTTTTAAAACGAAAAAGTTATGATTGTTTTAGTACAAGAGGGTCAAGCTGGAAAAATCAAAATTGATCAGGCACTTCGGTCCAAATTTCCGAACTCAAAACAACTCCAAATTGAGTGTTTGATAAATGGAAACTGTAGCTTCAGAAGTTACGAATCCAACGTCTCTGACGGAACTTAGTTCCGAGTTGTACATTTAGTGTTACAAGCGTTTCCGTAAAGGACGTCAAATCTAAAAATTGTGGGCGAGAATGGCATAATCGTAAATAAGTGGAAGTGATTAATTATTAAAAATAATTATTTAAAGCCATTAAATGGTTAGCAAATTAATTATATATAAAATTAAATGTAATTAATTATTTAAGTGATATTAAATGATAATTAAGTAAAGTTAGTGTTAATAAAGTAACTAGTTATTATTTAATTGTGATTAAATAATAATTAGAGATTAACAAATTGATTAATTATTATTTAATTAATATTAAATAATAATTAAAGAATGTTAAAGTAAGATTAGGTAATAATAATGTAATTACTTACTTACATTGATATAAGAATTTATAAAATAATTATTTATTTTTTAATTAATATTAAATAATAAATAAGAGCAAATAATAATTAATTATTTCTAAATTAATAAGAAAGAATAATTAAAGAATTATAAAGTGAATTGATTATCTATTATTCAAGGATAAGTAATTAATAAATCATTATTTATTTAATATTAAATAATAATTAATGACACATAGTAAGTAATTAATTAATTATTATTTATATAATATTAAATAATAATTAAAGACAAACAATAATTTGATTATTCATTATCTAATTACCATTAAATAATGGATAGATCTAACTGGCTATTATTTATTAATTAAATAATAACTAAAGATAATTAATTAATTACTATTTAATTAATATTAAATAGTAATCAAATGAAGGTATAAATTAAAATTATGATAATAAATTTATTTAATAAATATATTAAATAAATTATAGAAAAATAGTTCTAATGATTTAAAAATCATATAAAAATGATTTAAAGGTTATAAACATATTTTAAGTTATAAAATATAACTTTTGATATTTTGTCATGAAATACATTAATATTTTTAATATTAATGGCAGTTATTTAATAATGGATTTAAATATTTTAAATCATTTAAATGTGATATTAAGATATTAAAAATACTTTGAGATATTATAAATAACTTATAATATTATGACATGAATTTCATTAATATTTGATTAATGATTGAAAAATCATTTTAAATGGTAATAATTATTTAAAAATTATTATGAGCTTGTGAAAAATATTTTGACTGATTAATAAATTATCTAAGATAATATTAAAGCGTTTAAGTAGAGTCTTATTAGAATTATGCTCAATAATTTATCGATTAGGCAATCGGGATGTCGAAATAGTATCGAACTCAACTCAGACTGAAATAGTTTGACTTGATACTAAGTCTTACGTGTTTTATTGACCGATAGGATTATGTGATAATGTGTTTAGGTTATTTTATAACTGTAATTAGCAATAGTTGTTGTGATAATATTATTCTAATTTGGAGATCAATATTATCAATATTAGGTCTTTCAGACGAAGCTAAATAGATTGCGTAGCAGTAGTCGATTGTGCAGGCAAGTTCTTATAACTCTTTTATTGAGCAAGTCTCTTGACTCGAACTCGAGTTGTTATTGTTCAATATGTTCGTGGTTAATCATTGTTGATTATAACACATCTATGATTTATTGATTCGCACATTGTGCATGTTATATATGTTCATCAGGTATGAAAGGCTGATCACCTTCATTACCATATTGTTCAGTTGAATTTATTCATGTTCATTGTTGACTATTCAGCATTATTGATTCATGTTCTTTAACAATTCTTCTATTGTTGAAAGTTTGTCAGCTTATTATCCATTCTTTCAATCATGATATATCCTTGTTGTATTTAAAACTTGCTGGGAAAACTTGTTGCTCACCCTTGCTATATCATGACAAACATTGCAGATTAGTACGAATAAGTCAGATACAGTCAAAGTCAAAGACAGTTCCAGCTTTGGTTTATGGTACAGATAAAACTTGTAATAGTCATTGTATGTCGTGTAGGATATTGATTGCAGGTATTAAGTTAAGGTTACAGACCTTGGGATTATGTGTAAAGGTTATTGTATAAACAATTTATGTTTATATCTTCCGCAATAATTATAGAAATATTGTATCGTAACGTACCAGGTCCGAGGTTCTGGGGACCCGGATTTGGGGACTCTACAAAAATTTCTAGCGTTCTCATTTAATTTCTTTACATTACTTAAAAATTTAAATCAAACCGTATAGGTTCTTAAAAATTGTTAATTAATCCTCTATTTCCACTCTAGGTTTTAAACTTTAACATTTAATTTAATCGTTCAAGATCTTATAAATTTTCGGGTTGTCACATTGTCCATCAGCAAAATCTACTCCATCTGTACCAGTGACACCTAAGGCCAACACAGACAAAGCTAAACATGTGGTTCAAGGAAGAGATTTTGTTATGATATCCCAAAAGGCATGGAACCTAGACGAAGTTGTAACGGGTAAGATACTCATAAACTCTTGTGAAGTCTATGCCCTGCTAGATACTGGTTCCACTCACTCCTTTATTTTACCCGCATGTGCACAACATTTGAACTTGACTTCTGAAAAATATTAGACTTTTAGTTAGCTATTAAAACTCTGTTGGGAAAAATATTCTTTACAACTACTGTCTTTAAATCCTGCCTAGTTCAAATTGATAATTGCACTTTACCTGTTGATCTCATCTCTTTAGACATGTGTGAATTTGATGTAATTTTAAGAATTGACTAGCTGACTACTCATCATGCTAAAATAAATTATTTTCATAAAATCATTAGTTTTTATATGCCAAATCAACCTGTCATACAAGTCCAAACAACCAAACCACTAAAATCAATAACTGTCATTTCTAGCCATAAAGCTACCCGTTTATTGAAAAGTGGATGTTATGCCTTTTTAGCCCATGTCACTGATTTAAACAAAAATACGTCAGACTTAAAGAATATTCCCATTGCTAATGAATTCCCTGACGTATTTCCCGAAGAACTTTCTGGTTTACCCTCAGACCGTGAAATTGATTTTCGCATTGACCTTAAACTCGGTACTAAACCCATTTCTAAAATCTCATACCGAATGGCCCCTGTAGAACTTCAAGAGTTCAAAGTCCAACTACATGAATTGTTAGATACTGGTTTCATACGTTTGAGTGCATCACCTTGAGGTGCCCTTATTTTATTCGTAAAGAAAAAGGATGGGAGTATGAGGCTGTGTATTAACTACCGATAATTGAATCATGCCACCATCAAAAATAGGTATATGTTACCTCGAATTGTTGATTTGTTTGATCAACTGCATGGTGCTCAATATTTTTCAAAGATTGATCTTCGTTCTGGATATCATCAATTAAAGATCAAAGTTGACGAGGACTTAATTTGAGCGTGGATATTTTTCGTGTTATATACGACACAATACTTGTATTGAAACTCACAATTTATGTGTGGTCGTATTTTGCACAACATATTAATAGTTGTAAATAGGAAGATTTGTATTTGGATTCTGTACCATGTATTTTGGAGACTCAAAATGGGTTGTGTGGACTTATTTTGGGGGCGTCACATTTGGTATCAAAACTATAAGTAAAGAGCCCCGAGTCTCTCGTTGGTGACTCCCTAGTGTGGGATGCACCGAAGCCAGATTATGATCAGGAAAGTGGATTAATATATATAATTATGACTTTTGGGGTTACAGATAAAGATTTGTGGTAATAGTTCTTTATGGCCGGAGTGCAAAAAGGAAATGTTGATTGGTGTCACATTGGTAAAGTATTGATGATTTATTTCGCTGCAGTTATTTGATGAACCTTTATATCATCTACCATATGTTCTAAATATTTGATTTATTACTATTGAAAGCTAATGATAATTCATTTATCTTAATAATGATATCCTTTACTGGGCTATTTGTGCTCACCTTTTTGTTTCATAATGCCTTTCAGGAAATAAGAGTGTATCTAGGTCCAGTGGGGAGAACAAGGGAATGGAGTGATGGTCAGAGTTAGTAGTTGTCCTCATAAAAATAAAATAGTATAACAATAGTTGTACTGGGGACTTAAAATGTGTGTTACCGTATTTTGTACAATTTTGTAATAATTTGAGTGTGGATATTGTCGTACTTTATTCGGTACGATATTTGTATTGAACACTCACAATATACGTGTTGTGGTATTTTGCACGACAGTATAAAAGTTTTAGATTGGATAATTTGTGTTTATAATATGTCTTTTGGCGACTCAAATTGGGTGGTGAAAACCCAAATTTGGGGGCGTCACATTACCCTTCTATTTTGGTGCATTAATCTTAACCTGATCGTTGCCATTAGCTTATCTCTTGCGCTTGTCTTTTACATTGCGCGGACCAGCTTGAGCCATGAAAACAAAGCTGTCATCTTTAGCACCGCAGAGCTAATATTAAAGCTCAAGATGCCTTTTGAGATCTACAAGAGTTTAGCTACTGTCATTATGTATCATAGTCATCGTGAAAGGCTCCCAAGCATCAGGTAAAGACCTGAGCACAGCTTGAATCTGTTGCTCTTCAGTAAGGGTTGTGCCAGCTGCACTAAGCTCGCGGATCATGGCCGACATTACTCGAAGGTGCTCCACCATAGTGTGTTTTGGCTCCTTCTTGTAACGGTCCAGCTTATAATTAAGCTCGCGCAACCTAGTAGCAGTAGTCCCACCATTGGACTTCTTAAGCATAACCCACATGTTAGGTTTGCTAGAAACGTATACATGCAATCAAATTATATAAACAAGGAGGAAGCGTAATAAAAGTGAATTTTAAAATTTCTTACAAAATATAAACCATGATCATATCTTGTGCTTGATTATCAATCTATAAAAGGAGTGGGAGAACAGAATTATACCCTTGTAGAATCGAGCTTCCTCAAGTATAAATTAAACTCCTAATCCTTTGTGTTCTCCTCGAATTCGTCCGGAAAGAATCCTTCCTTTGATCAACGTTTGCCACCTAAGCGTTTGGCCTTTAGAGGTGATCCACCAAAGAAGAAGAGTTATTCAAGAAGATGGGTGTGTGGCTAAACCCTAATTCTATCTCTATAGAATATGTGTACTCTCCCAACTCTTGGAATTCAGTATGTTGCGTAACCTTGTTCTATAATAAGACTTTCTTATTTATATGTGTAGGTATTCCTCCTAAACCATTTAGGATTAGGGTTTCATATTAATTAATTAAACTCTTTTAATTAATTAGGCTTCCCAATACTATTGAGAATAATTAATTTTTTTTAATTAATTAGTCTCCTAACCTTATTAGAAATATATATATATATATGAGAGAGAGAGAGAGAGAGAATATCTTATTAATTAATTCTCAAACTCCTTTAGGAATTAAAAAATGATAACAATAATAGTAATAATAATAATATGACTCCTCTTATTAATTTATATTTAATATTTCCAAAATATTAATATTAAGCTATTTAATTTATTCTATCACCAAAGATTAAATTAAATATGCTTAACTTATTATTATGATTATGTCATTTACTTCTTTAATAAATATTTTTCCTTTTATGGTGTGACCCTTAAGGTTAGCCATATTAAACCGGTTGTGAATAAATTAATTAGAACAATTCTAATCTTATTTAAATAAATAAATTAAACTAATAATTTATTTAAATAAATAGTATTTATTCTACAATAAGGGTAAGCCCCCTTAGCGATCAACGACTAATTTTCAGATAATATAGATTTCAACATTAATCATAAAAGCACCTTACCGTATAATTCATTCCTTCCACCATAAAATGTCTCAATTAAATATAAGACATGGAATTACTATCAAGTCTTATTTTATTTAATTATATGTATTTCTATCCTAAAATGCACAACTCCAAATAATGCAAATTAGAATCTCCTTTCTAATTTTATTATGCCTTGGCCAATAACTACTGGGTTGTTATTTATCGAATCACATAAAACATTCTCTTCTTTTACTAGAAGCGGTAGATTCTTTATTGATCATTCATTATCTCCATGTATAAATTATTATACCCAAGCATACCATTTGATCATATACCCTTAGGGTCTTAAGGGACATGTCAAAGTATAACTCATCATAAATAAGATACTATGATGATCTCAAGTCTAAGAATTATTTGTACTACTATCACTAAAAAAATTCCTATTGATAAGCAAGTGAAAATTCATTAGGTATTCCTTAACCAGCCACGTTCAGTGTACTTATTCTCCAATAAGCACATACATACTTACTTTAGTGTCTCCACACAAATGATTATAAGATCGATCATCCTCATCCAATGAGCAAGCAACGCATGTACCAATCTATCCAGATTTCACTAATCCTCTTTTTAGTAATCTATTGATTGAGAACTATTTTAGTTTTAAGCTTTAGATCTCATAAGCATGATCATCATCATGTTTCTAAAAGCATTGCTTAAAACTATGTGTTTATCACATATTTTAAACCTAACTAAAGCAAGTCTAATTGGGTTATGAAATTAAATGTACATAAGTAATCATTTAAATTCTAAAATAAGTGGGATGGAAGCCCTAAATAAATAATTATAGTAAGATAAAATTTGTGTGTGTCGGACCCATGGTTATTTATATGGCCCAAACATTTTAATTAGAGAGCCCAAACTATTTAAATGGGAGCTCAAAACTTGGCCCAATTATGGAAGGACTTTGTGGTCATTTATTAAGCAAAATAAAAGTAATAAAAATAAAATCAAAATGGGCAAAAGGAGGGGGACTCACCCGGCCATGTAAAGGAGAGGATGAAGAGAGCATGTGATTTTTATTTTGTTGTCAAAGTTGGTCACCAACTATGCATAGGTGTCACTCTTTTATTTGTCCACCTTTTTTTTCCAATATTGCAAGCAAAATGAAAAGATATTAGAGAGAGAAGATGAAGATATATGGGAAGATTTGTATAGATATACATGTTATATCTATATTTTTTTTATTTAAGACTATAAATGAAGTGCATTTCATTTGCTAAAAGATTTTACTTCTCTTTTTGATCTAATTCTCCAAAAGAAAACTAGAAAGAGAAAATATTAAGAAAGAAAATCCAAGGGGGGCTGCCGTGGGGCATAGAGAGAAGGAGGAGAGTAGCTTTGGTTCATGACTTAGAGCTCCACCTAGCAAGAAGAAGAAGAAGAAAAACCTAAAAAGGAAAAAGGTATAAACCATAAACACTTAGTTTATGTATTTTAATTTTTGATATATGGAGTTCAAGTTTTAAATGGCTAGATTCTTGCTAAACATGTTTATATAGGTTAACATGTATTTAACTTGTGTATTAGTATGAGATTATGTCAAAAATGTTGAAAGAAAGCTCAAAAACATTTTTACCGGAAAACTAAAACTGAACAGCCTTCTCCCGGATTTACTGTTCACGTTCCGTAAGTCGGATTCATGATCCGTCAACTCTGGGTGATAGAGCTATAAGATACGAAGATTCTTGAAGTGGAACGACTAAAAACTGATTTAATGAGCAAGCTATGAATTTGTAAGCAAAATAGTTTTTAACACTTAGAAAAATTAGCGGACTGCTGCCCCTAAAAGAAAATTTCGGGATTAGCTAAATTATTCAAAAAATTACGGGCTTTTGGTATGTTGTATTACACTGAATAAGCTTTCCATAGACTCCAGAACGGACTAAATCCGACATCGGAGGAAAGAGTTATGCCATTTTAACGTAGCCGAGTCAAAACTGGGAAACCATTTCGGCCCAGTCCCTTCCACGAAATTTCTGGAATTTCGTGCTTGGAATTTGAAGATGGTCCAAGAACAAAAATTGTAGTCCCGGAAGTTAGCTTCGCGTGGGCTCAAGAATCGCTCAAAAATGTTTTAAAATGACTAAGTTATGATTGTTTTAGTACAAGAGGGTCAAGCTGGGAAACTAAAACTGACCAGCCACTTCTGGGCTGTTTTCCGTGACCAAAACAGAACCAAATTTGGTATTTGATAAACGGAAACAGTAGTTCAAGAAAATACGAATCCAAAGCCTCTGACGGAACTTAAATCCGAGTTGTAGTTTTTATTTTACAAGCGTTTCCGTAAAGGACTCCGAATCTGAAAATTTGGGCGAGAATGGCAAAATTGTAATTAAATGAACAATGTTAATAAATGATTTTAAAGCCACTAATTGGTTAGTAAATTAATTACATACAAATTAAATGTAATTAACTATTTAATTATTATTTAAGTGATATTAAATGATAATTAAGTAAAGTTAGTATTAATAAAGTAATTAGTTATTATTTAATTAAAGATTAAATGATAATTAGAGTTAAATAAATAATTGATTATTATTTAATTAATATTAAATAATGATTAAAGAAAGTTTAAGTAAGATTAAGTAATTACTTACTTACATTAACATAAAAGTTTATAAAATTAATTATTTATTATTAAATAATAAATAAGGACAAGTAATAATTAATTATTCTTAATTTAATAAGAAATAATGATTAAAGATTTATGAAATGAATTAATTATTTATTATTAAATAATAAATAAGGACAAATGTTAATTAATTATTTGTTAAATAATAATAAGGAATAATTAAAGACTAATGAAGTAAATAGATCAATTATTTACTATTCAAAGATAAGTAATTAATTAATTATTATTAAATAATAATTAAAGACAAATAATAATTTAATTATTCATTATCTAATTAACATTAAATAATGGATAGATCTAATTGGCTATTATTTATTTGTTAAATAATAACTAAAGGTAATTAATTAATTTCTAATTAAATAATATTAAATAGTAATCAAATAAAGGTATAGATTAATATTAATGATAATAATTTATTTAATAATTATATTAAATAAATTATGTAAAAATAGTTTTAATGTTTTAAAAATCATTTAAAAATGATTTAAAGGTTATAAAAAATGTTTTAAGTTATAAAACATAACTTTTAATATTTTGTCGTGAATTATATTAATATTTTAATATTAATGGCAGTTATTTAATAATGGTTTTAAATGTTTTAAAATCATTTAAAAGTGATATTAAGGTATTAAAAATACTTTGAGATATTTTAAATAATATTATGACATGAATTTCATTAATATTTGAAATTAAATAAATATTAATGATAATGGAATTATGTGGTATTTAAATCATATAAAAATGATATTAATGATTGAAAAATCATTATAAATATTTGAAAATTATGATGAGTTTGTGAAAAATATTTTGACTGAATAATAAAGTATCTAAGTTGGTATTAAAGCGTTTAGGTAGAGTCCTATTGATATTAGGCTCGATAATTATCCGATTAGGCAATCGGAAGATCGAAATATTACCGAACTCAACTCAGACTGAAATAGTTTGACTTGATACTAGGTCTTATGTGTTCTGTTGACGGATAGGATTATGTGATAATGTGTTTAGGTTATTTTTAACTGTAATTAGCGATAGTTATTGCGATGATATTATTCTAATGTGGAGATCGGTATTATTAATATTAGGTCTTCAGATGAAGCTAAATAGACTGCGTAGCAGTAGTCGGCAATAAAGGCAAGTTTTCTTTAACTCAACCTTGAGTTATGATTCTTCAATTATGCTAGTGGTTAATCCTTGTTGATTACATCACGTCTATGAATTATTGATTCGCACGTTGTGCATATTGCATGTGTTCATCAGGTATGAAAGGCTGATCACCTTCATTACCATTTGGTCCAGTTGATTTATTTATGTTCATTATTGACCATTCATTTTATTGTCTCGGTCGTTCAGTTACTAAAATTGATTCATGTTATTTCATAATTGTTATTTTGTTGAAAGTCAGCCAGCTTATTGTTCATTCTTTCAATCATGATATATCTTTTCTTGAAATTAAACTTGCTGGGCAAACTTGTTGCTCACCCTTGCTATATCATGATAAACATTGCAGATTTAAACGAATACTTCAGATACAGGCGAAGGCGTATGGCATTGTATGTTGTATAGGATATTAAATACAGGTATTAAGTTAAGGTTACAGACCTTGGGAATTATGTTGTAAAAGTTATTGTATAAACAATTTATGTTTATATCTTCCGCAATAGTTATAGAAATGATGTATCGTAACGTACCAGGTCCGAGGTTCTGGGGACCCGGATTTGGGGGCGTCACAGTTGGTATCAAAGCTATAGGTTATAAACCTTAGGTAGGGTTACCTTAGGCTATAACCGCAGGGATAAAGATAAGGAATAAACTCAAATAGAGTTTAAAATTCTAAGCGATGGATTTGGGCAAGGTATTGGTAAGTCAATAAGATTCAAAGAAGAATCCTGACAAGTTATAAAATTCAGAGTTACCCAACTCTGATGATAAAGATAAACTCTAGTAATAAATAAAAAGGAAAAGAAGATCGTAAAATAAAACGATCATAACATAGAAAAGAGTCGTAATATAATACGATTATAATATCAGATTACAACGTGATCTGATGAGGTCATAGGAAGACAAATGATCAATCATTTGATTGAAAACTTTATAGCAGAATTGCTATACGAATATGGTACTATGAAATAGTACGAGTTAAACTCAAGAAAGAGTTGTGAATTGTAGATACGGATTAAATAAAATTCGTATCTAGTAAAGAAAGAACTAGGAATAGGTGGGATTTCAATTGAGGACTCATGTTAGCAGCTAAGTTGTATGATTCCTTGTATGGGCGAGAAATTTATGCTTGGTTTTAGGACCGCTTAGCTTCCTATTTGATTAGTGGCTGAGTTGACCAATTCTTTGTATGGGCAAGGGATTGTGTTTGGTTCGACAACCACTTAGCTTGTTATATTGATAATCATTGAAATGTTGGTGTCACGCTATTCGCTATATGTATGTTGAGAAGGTGATTCTTTTCTCATGTGTATAACGGATATGTAGAAAATATAAGATTAGGTGCGAGTTCTTTAAACTCACACTTATGATAAGTTCGTGATTCATAATCGTATGATGGAACCCCTCAGCGAATGGACGATTTTGGTCTGACTAGGATAAGTTCCTAAACCCATATGATTGTGAAAAGTTCCTGAACTCATAACGTGTGGCATGTTTGATGAACTGTACTGGGATATAGAATTGTGTGAACGGCGAATTGAGGATCATAGGAATAGATAGATTTATTAAGCAATTGATCATTAGAAAGTGAAGTTGATGGTGGAAGCATAGGTATTCCAAATCTTCTAGCTATGCTAGACTTCGAAATTTTTGACATCAAGCTAAATTCGCACTAATGTGCCTTTAAATATATAAATAAATTTTTTGTTATCAGCAACACATGGTTACAATTGTATAGAAGTGGTCTTCGTACCACTAGCACATCGTTACTAGTTGCGGTATGATAACATCCCAAAAATAATTTTCAATGGTTTTGAGCTATTTAAAGAAAAGTCTATGCTAATTATTTCGGCTAGAAGAAAATGATTTGAAATGTATCAAAATGTATTTTATATATCATTAATGCATCATGTAACCTGGTGCAAAGATGATAAAAATGATGGAGTTATCAATGCAGAATTACTTAGTGTCAGATGTGATCTAAAGATCGTCAGCCCACTATGGAGTAATGTAGTATAACAAAGTCACACAATGACGGAATCCTCAAACGGACTGTAAATACAGTGCGGTATCATGACGTCATAAAATGATTTTCAGAATTTTAAAGGTAAGTTCTTGCCAACTGAATTTGGATAGACATGTTTCGATTGAAATTCGAATTATTGATATACGTCTAAGCTATTTGATTCAGCTAGACAAATGTGTATGAAAATTCAAAGTATTTTTGAGAATTTATCCCGAACCAAATTATTTTGGTGCGGAATCCTATGATAAGACTGAGGTGAACTATGTTGATTGGATAAAATAATCCAATCTAGTAGCGTAAATATTCGCTAAACATGATTGATACGTTATGCATGACGTAGGGTACGATAGGCTGATTACCTAA
This sequence comes from Panax stipuleanatus, assembly GCA_020205555.1. Lineage (NCBI taxonomy): Eukaryota > Viridiplantae > Streptophyta > Magnoliopsida > Apiales > Araliaceae > Panax > Panax stipuleanatus. The sequence continues at coordinate 127,716,319 of CM035124.1, forward strand.
TGTACTTGCAGAAGTAGTTTACCTTCTTCGTGATTGTAAACATACTTAGTAGTTATTGTTTTGTGATATAAATATCGTTAAAACTATGTGTTCATGGTCTATATGACCCCTCAGCATAATTTGAAAAGTTTTTAACTCCTTGGAGAGAAGTCTGGGTAGAAGGTATCGATGGAATAGTTCTTCATAGAAGTAAGCAGTATGTACTCATTAAATTGAGCATGAAATCAGGTGAAGGTTAACTTGAAAACCTAGTTTTGATGAATAAAAGGAGTAGTGATTAGTAGCCTGTAATTTCGAGGACGAAATTCTTAGAAGAAAGGGTGAATGTGACAACCCGAGAATTTGTAAGATTAATAAAATCTTAAATGATTAAAATTAAAGGTTAAAGTTTAAAACCTAGCGTGAAAATAGAGGATTAATTAAAAATTTTAAAGAACCTATACGGTTTGATTTAAATTTTTTAAGTAATGTAAAGAAATTAAATGAGAATGCTAGAAATTTTGAAATTAAGAAAGAGATTATGTATAAGGATAAATATATTATGACTCATGAGGAGTATGTATATGACTAAATAAATATATATATTGTAAATATGTATATATGTTTATTTATTTTATAAAGTGAATTATAAAGAAAGCTACATATCCTAATTATACATTAGGTATGGTAATTAAATAACTTAAGGGTGTATAAGAAAATTTAGTATTTAAAATATATACTAACCTAAGAGATTAATTTTATTATCTCAATTTATTAAATTATTTTAAACCTAACTAAAGCAAGTCTAATTGGGTTATGAAATTAAATGTACATAAGTAATCATTTAAATTCTAAAATAAGTGGGATGGAAGCCCTAAATAAATAATTATAGTAAGATAAAATTTGTGTGTGTCGGACCCATGGTTATTTACATGGCCCAAACATTTTAATTAGAGAGCCCAAACTATTTAAATGGGAGCTCAAAACTTGGCCCAATTATGGAAGGACTTTGTGGTCATTTATTAAGCAAAATAAAAGTAATAAAAATAAAATCAAAATGGGCAAAAGGAGGGGGACTCACCCGGCCATGTAAAGGAGAGGATGAAGAGAGCATGTGATTTTTATTTTGTTGTCAAAGTTGGTCACCAACTATGCATAGGTGTCACTCTTTTATTTGTCCACCTTTTTTTTTCCAATATTGCAAGCAAAATGAAAAGATATTAGAGAGAGAAGATGAAGATATATGGGAAGATTTGTATAGATATACATGTTATATCTATATTTTTTTTATTTAAGACTATAAATGAAGTGCATTTCATTTGCTAAAAGAGTTTACTTCTCTTTTTGATCTAATTCTCCAAAAGAAAACTAGAAAGAGAAAATATTAAGAAAGAAAATCCAAGGGGGGCTGCCGTGGGGCATAGAGAGAAGGAGGAGAGTAGCTTTGGTTCATGACTTAGAGCTCCACCTAGCAAGAAGAAGAAGAAGAAAAACCCAAAAAGGAAAAAGGTATAAACCATAAACACTTAGTTTATGTATTTTAATTTTTGATATATGGAGTTCAAGTTTTAAATGGCTAGATTCTTGCTAAACATGTTTATATAGGTTAACATGTATTTAACTTGTGTATTAGTATGAGATTATGTCAAAAATGTTGAAAGAAAGCTCAAAAATATTTTTACCGGAAAACTAAAACTGAACAGCCTTCTCCCGAATTTACTGTTCACGTTCCGTAAGTCGGATTCATGATCCGTCAACTCTGGGTGATAGAGCTATAAGATACGAAGATTCTCCAAGTGGAACGACTAAAAACTAATTTAAGATGAGCAAGCTATGAATTTGTAAGCAAAATAGTTTTTAACACTTAGAAAAATTAGCGGACTGCTGCCCCTAAAAGAAAATTTCTGGATTAGCTAAATTATTCAAAAAATTATGGGCTTTTGGTATGTTTTATTACACTGAATAAGCTTTCCATAGACTCCAGAACGGACTAAATCCGACATCGGAGGAAAGAGTTATGCCATTTTAACGTAGCCGAGTCAAAACTGGGAAACCATTTCGGCCCAGTCCCTTCCACGAAATTTCTGGAATTTCGTGCTTGGAATTTGAAGATGGTCCAAGAACAAAAATTGTAGTCCCGGAAGTTAGCTTCGCGTGGGCTCAAGAATCGCTCAAAAATGTTTTAAAATGACTAAGTTATGATTGTTTTAGTACAAGAGGGTCAAGCTGGGAAACTAAAACTGACCAGCCACTTTTGGGCTGTTTTCCGTGACCAAAACAGAACCAAATTTGGTATTTGATAAACGGAAACAGTAGTTCAAGAAAATACGAATCCAAAGCCTCTGACGGAACTTAAATCCGAGTTGTAGTTTTTATTTTACAAGCGTTTCCGTAAAGGACTCCGAATCTGAAAATTTGGGCGAGAATGGCAAAATTGTAATTAAATGAACAATGTTAATAAATGATTTTAAAGCCACTAATTGGTTAGTAAATTAATTACATACAAATTAAATGTAATTAACTATTTAATTATTATTTAAGTGATATTAAATGATAATTAAGTAAAGTTAGTATTAATAAAGTAATTAGTTATTATTTAATTAAAGATTAAATGATAATTAGAGTTAAATAAATAATTGATTATTATTTAATTAATATTAAATAATGATTAAAGAAAGTTTAAGTAAGATTAAGTAATTACTTACTTACATTAACATAAAAGTTTATAAAATTAATTATTTATTATTAAATAATAAATAAGGACAAGTAATAATTAATTATTCTTAATTTAATAAGAAATAATGATTAAAGATTTATGAAATGAATTAATTATTTATTATTAAATAATAAATAAGGACAAATGTTAATTAATTATTTGTTAAATAATAATAAGGAATAATTAAAGACTAATGAAGTAAATAGATCAATTATTTACTATTCAAAGATAAGTAATTAATTAATTATTATTAAATAATAATTAAAGACAAATAATAATTTAATTATTCATTATCTAATTAACATTAAATAATGGATAGATCTAATTGGCTATTATTTATTTGTTAAATAATAACTAAAGGTAATTAATTAATTTCTAATTAAATAATATTAAATAGTAATCAAATAAAGGTATAGATTAATATTAATGATAATAATTTATTTAATAATTATATTAAATAAATTATGTAAAAATAGTTTTAATGTTTTAAAAATCATTTAAAAATGATTTAAAGGTTATAAAAAATGTTTTAAGTTATAAAACATAACTTTTAATATTTTGTCGTGAATTATATTAATATTTTAATATTAATGGCAGTTATTTAATAATGGTTTTAAATGTTTTAAAATCATTTAAAAGTGATATTAAGGTATTAAAAATACTTTGAGATATTTTAAATAATATTATGACATGAATTTCATTAATATTTGAAATTAAATAAATATTAATGATAATGGAATTATGTGGTATTTAAATCATATAAAAATGATATTAATGATTGAAAAATCATTATAAATATTTGAAAATTATGATGAGTTTGTGAAAAATATTTTGACTGAATAATAAAGTATCTAAGTTGGTATTAAAGCGTTTAGGTAGAGTCCTATTGATATTAGGCTCGATAATTATCCGATTAGGCAATCGGAAGATCGAAATATTACCGAACTCAACTCAGACTGAAATAGTTTGACTTGATACTAGGTCTTATGTGTTCTGTTGACGGATAGGATTATGTGATAATGTGTTTAGGTTATTTTTTAACTGTAATTAGCGATAGTTATTGCGATGATATTATTCTAATGTGGAGATCGGTATTATTAATATTAGGTCTTCAGATGAAGCTAAATAGACTGCGTAGCAGTAGTCGGCAATAAAGGCAAGTTTTCTTTAACTCAACCTTGAGTTATGATTCTTCAATTATGCTAGTGGTTAATCCTTGTTGATTACATCACGTCTATGAATTATTGATTCGCACGTTGTGCATATTGCATGTGTTCATCAGGTATGAAAGGCTGATCACCTTCATTACCATTTGGTCCAGTTGATTTATTTATGTTCATTATTGACCATTCATTTTATTGTCTCGGTCGTTCAGTTACTAAAATTGATTCATGTTATTTCATAATTGTTATTTTGTTGAAAGTCAGCCAGCTTATTGTTCATTCTTTCAATCATGATATATCTTTTCTTGAAATTAAACTTGCTGGGCAAACTTGTTGCTCACCCTTGCTATATCATGATAAACATTGCAGATTTAAACGAATACTTCAGATACAGGCGAAGGCGTATGGCATTGTATGTTGTATAGGATATTAAATACAGGTATTAAGTTAAGGTTACAGACCTTGGGAATTATGTTGTAAAAGTTATTGTATAAACAATTTATGTTTATATCTTCCGCAATAGTTATAGAAATGATGTATCGTAACGTACCAGGTCCGAGGTTCTGGGGACCCGGATTTGGGGGCGTCACAGTTGGTATCAAAGCTATAGGTTATAAACCTTAGGTAGGGTTACCTTAGGCTATAACCGCAGGGATAAAGATAAGGAATAAACTCAAATAGAGTTTAAAATTCTAAGCGATGGATTTGGGCAAGGTATTGGTAAGTCAATAAGATTCAAAGAAGAATCCTGACAAGTTATAAAATTCAGAGTTACCCAACTCTGATGATAAAGATAAACTCTAGTAATAAATAAAAAGGAAAAGAAGATCGTAAAATAAAACGATCATAACATAGAAAAGAGTCGTAATATAATACGATTATAATATCAGATTACAACGTGATCTGATGAGGTCATAGGAAGACAAATGATCAATCATTTGATTGAAAATTTTATAGCAGAATTGCTATACGAATATGGTACTATGAAATAGTACGAGTTAAACTCAAGAAAGAGTTGTGAATTGTAGATACGGATTAAATAAAATTCGTATCTAGTAAAGAAAGAACTAGGAATAGGTGGGATTTCAATTGAGGACTCATGTTAGCAGCTAAGTTGTATGATTCCTTGTATGGGCGAGAAATTTATGCTTGGTTTTAGGACCGCTTAGCTTCCTATTTGATTAGTGGCTGAGTTGACCAATTCTTTGTATGGGCAAGGGATTGTGTTTGGTTCGACAACCACTTAGCTTGTTATAGTGATAATCATTGAAATGTTGGTGTCACGCTATTCGCTATATGTATGTTGAGAAGGTGATTCTTTTCTCATGTGTATAACGGATATGTAGAAAATATAAGATTAGGTGCGAGTTCTTTAAACTCACACTTATGATAAGTTCGTGATTCATAATCGTATGATGGAACCCCTCAGCGAATGGACGATTTTGGTCTGACTAGGATAAGTTCCTAAACCCATATGATTGTGAAAAGTTCCTGAACTCATAACGTGTGGCATGTTTGATGAACTGTACTGGGATATAGAATTGTGTGAACGGCGAATTGAGGATCATAGGAATAGATAGATTTATTAAGCAATTGATCATTAGAAAGTGAAGTTGATGGTGGAAGCATAGGTATTCCAAATCTTCTAGCTATGCTAGACTTCGAAATTTTTGACATCAAGCTAAATTCGCACTAATGTGCCTTTAAATATATAAATAAATTTTTTGTTATCAGCAACACATGGTTACAATTGTATAGAAGTGGTCTTCGTACCACTAGCACATCGTTACTAGTTGCGGTATGATAACATCCCAAAAATAATTTTCAATGGTTTTGAGCTATTTAAAGAAAAGTCTATGCTAATTATTTCGGCTAGAAGAAAATGATTTGAAATGTATCAAAATGTATTTTATATATCATTAATGCATCATGTAACCTGGTGCAAAGATGATAAAAATGATGGAGTTATCAATGCAGAATTACTTAGTGTCAGATGTGATCTAAAGATCGTCAGCCCACTATGGAGTAATGTAGTATAACAAAGTCACACAATGACGGAATCCTCAAACGGACTGTAAATACAGTGCGGTATCATGACGTCATAAAATGATTTTCAGAATTTTAAAGGTAAGTTCTTGCCAACTGAATTTGGATAGACATGTTTCGATTGAAATTCGAATTATTGATATACGTCTAAGCTATTTGATTCAGCTAGACAAATGTGTATGAAAATTCAAAGTATTTTTGAGAATTTATCCCGAACCAAATTATTTTGGTGCGGAATCCTATGATAAGACTGAGGTGAACTATGTTGATTGGATAAAATAATCCAATCTAGTAGCGTAAATATTCGCTAAACATGATTGATACGTTATGCATGACGTAGGGTACGATAGGCTGATTACTTAATGTACTTGCAGAAGTAGTTTACCTTCTTCGTGATTGTAAACATACTTAGTAGTTATTGTTTTGTGATATAAATATCGTTAAAACTATGTGTTCATGGTCTATATGACCCCTCAGCATAATTTGAAAAGTTTTTAACTCCTTGGAGAGAAGTCTGGGTAGAAGGTATCGATGGAATAGTTCTTCATAGAAGTAAGCAGTATGTACTCATTAAATTGAGCATGAAATCAGGTGAAGGTTAACTTGAAAACCTAGTTTTGATGAATAAAAGGAGTAGTGATTAGTAGCCTGTAATTTCGAGGACGAAATTCTTAGAAGAAAGGGTGAATGTGACAACCCGAGAATTTGTAAGATTAATAAAATCTTAAATGATTAAAATTAAAGGTTAAAGTTTAAAACCTAGCGTGAAAATAGAGGATTAATTAAAAATTTTAAAGAACCTATACGGTTTGATTTAAATTTTTTAAGTAATGTAAAGAAATTAAATGAGAATGCTAGAAATTTTGAAATTAAGAAAGAGATTATGTATAAGGATAAATATATTATGACTCATGAGGAGTATGTATATGACTAAATAAATATATATATTGTAAATATGTATATATGTTTATTTATTTTATAAAGTGAATTATAAAGAAAGCTACATATCCTAATTATACATTAGGTATGGTAATTAAATAACTTAAGGGTGTATAAGAAAATTTAGTATTTAAAATATATACTAACCTAAGAGATTAATTTTATTATCTCAATTTATTAAATTATTTTAAACCTAACTAAAGCAAGTCTAATTGGGTTATGAAATTAAATGTACATAAGTAATCATTTAAATTCTAAAATAAGTGGGATGGAAGCCCTAAATAAATAATTATAGTAAGATAAAATTTGTGTGTGTCGGACCCATGGTTATTTACATGGCCCAAACATTTTAATTAGAGAGCCCAAACTATTTAAATGGGAGCTCAAAACTTGGCCCAATTATGGAAGGACTTTGTGGTCATTTATTAAGCAAAATAAAAGTAATAAAAATAAAATCAAAATGGGCAAAAGGAGGGGGACTCACTACACCAAAAATGGCCTCTAGTGAATGACAAATCCTTCACAAGATGTAATATATCGCTCACAATAGATTTATTGCGAAGAAATATTTTCTTCACACGAGTGCTCGCATAAGACCTCCTCGCAATTGGCTATCCTTCGCTAAGTAGTGACTAAATATTTTTTGTGAAGGATATATTGTGAGGAAATTTTTATTCACAAATTATATTTGGTAATGGAATATTGTTATTTAGTGAAAGATTGGGTTCCTTCACAAATAATATTTTAAGGACTATTAGAAATTAGTGAATAACTTTATTCCCTCACAAATAATATATTGTGAAGAAAAAATTTATTTAACGAGAGAAAATTTTCTTTCACTAATTATAAATCGAGAATGTATCTTCAAATTAGTGAGGGAAATAATCCTTCATTGATGACTAAATAATTAACTAAAAAAGATTTTAGTGAGGGAAATAATCCTTCATTAATGTCCATTTCTCAAGTAAAATCCTTCACAAATTATAAATTTGTAAATAAAAAATTAATTGATAAATAATTAAAATTCATTGCAAATTATAATTAATTTTCAAATAAGTGATTTCATATTTATTATTATTACTATTACTTTTATTAATTGTTGTAATAAATATTAAATTTAATATTTTAAGCTAATATAAATAATAAATGTCATATTTGTTTCAAACTAATTAATAAACTAATGCATAAAGAGCCAATAATTAAAACTAATACTCCATATATAAATAGATAATGCTCAAGTCATGATAAGTACAAAATTTGTTATTCTATCTTGATTCCCAAGTATCAAAGTACTTACAATATTTAATAACTAACATAAGAAAACTGAAAGAATAACCAACTAGAAGGAATGAAGTGTACATCATGTTAGGTCTACTTCATCATCATTTTCTTGAAGGAAATCAAGGTTGGGTCTATAAGGTTCCTCCTGTAAAATAAACACCAAAATTCAATTTCAACAAGATGAGGAATAAGAAAAAATAAACCTGGTGAACTTAAATTAATAAGGAGAGATATTAATAAAGGACAAAGACAAAAATATAACTATTAATAAATACCTCAACTAAATTATAGTTCGTAAATGTTTGAAGGAAATTGGTAAACTTCCCCTCTACCAATTTAGTAATATGTTCAGTAATATCTATACCAATGGACGGTTGTGGTGTAATATCATCAGTAGAAGCATCATCCATAGACTTTATACCCAATCGACGGAGGACAATTTTATCAATCATATTCTCCAATTCCTTAGGATCAGTAGATTGTTGCGGTGAAGAATAACCTATACTCGGCGACACTATAGGAGGAGGACTGAGCAAGTCTCGTGCTCGATATCCTGGAAAACCAAGTATCCTATTTTTTTTAGTCCCACCAGTTTTCTCAATCCAAATAGCCCAATCATCTACCTCCGGTGTACCGTCCGCTGCAGGACCGCCAACCTCAGTAGTATATTCTGTCTACAATCCAAAACATATACAAGAGTTAAGTACGTACATTAAATACATTTGCAAGCCATAAAAATGCACATCAATTAGCAATTGAAACTATAAATAGTGGTCGTGACGCCCCCAACCTGTACAAGTAGGTTTACTATTTTATTTGGTTGAAAATGAAATGCATTAACAAGTTAGGTGAATTGTGAACTTAAATTTCCAGATACATGCCCAATAGAGACATCCGATCAAGTATTCAAAGATCCAATAACAAATAATTAGTTCTGCAAAACAAGTTTAAACTTGTCAACTTGTAGAATTTGAAGGGAGAGCCATAATAGAGCTAAAAAGATTTGAAATTTTCAGAATTCGAAGTCATATGTTGAGATTGACAATAGTATTCATTTTTTCTCACCTTATTGCTCCTTAGCCCAACCTATACTCCTTTATTAGCTCTAACTTAATGAATATCAATCAAGTAGCTATGCTATGCTAGAGTCTTTTGATATTAAAACTATGCTAATAATATTAATAATCAAACCTGAACCTGAACTAAAAGATTTATATTAGCAATTAATATCAAATAAAATATCAGAAGCTAATAAAAAAGGACTTACTGCAATCTCCTTAGCACGAGCATTTATATATACTCCAGTACCATGATTCTTCTTGTGGGTCCTATCCCATACCTCTACCAAAGTTGGATTTCTTTTCAGAGTTGTTGTCAAATCCAACATATGCTTGGAAAATGGTGCAGAACCACCGATGTGAGATACTGCCAATTTTGATCGATTCTTCTTAGACGATTCACTCTTTAATTTCCAAGCTTGCTGCTTCCACACATCAATCATCTCTGTCCAAACTTGTTGCGAAAGCCAACTGGGATTATATGTTTTCAAGGCATCACACATCTCATTTGTTTGTGCCTTCTTATGAGCTTCGCGCCTTGCAATGCTTAACCATTTTGAATAAAGCCTTTTATAATGGTTACGAAAGACCTCCTTCACTTTCTCATTTTCTCCTTCGCGAAACCGAAAGCAAGCCTGAGCAAGTATTGAAGAAAAGAAATAAAGAAATAAATATTAAATTTATAACTTGATTGATTATAATAATAGTATGATAAAGTTGTTAGCTTAAACACCGACATATACACACAAAAGAAGGGAAGAAGAACAAGCCATGGACTATGGAGGAACAAAAAAATCCTCCATAGCCCAAGAACATGGACTAACAAGCATGAGGATTAAACTAAATCTGAAATTACACAATAATAAGTTATATAAAATTACACAGAGGTTACACAAGAAAATCTAACAACTGATGAAGCTAAATCTGAAAAGGATCTCACCACATTTTTAATGCACTCAATTTACTTAGGAAATATCCATGGGGTACTAGATGATTGTTACAAGTCATGCACAGGGTACAAGAATTATCATTAATTATGAGCATATCATTCATATACATAAAAAAATTAAATGTTTTATGTATGCCCATAGTATCCAAATTATAATATCATGTCAAAATATCCTTGTCCACTTAATAAAGCTTAATCAACAAACCTTGAATGTCGTTAATATACATCTTTTCTTATGCCAACTATAATTGTGATGTGAAACAATAGAATGTATATTTTAGAATGTCAGCATATCCTTCGTAATTTCAGTATTATGCCCTATTTACATTTGTGCTTCTAATTCCCTGATAACCTCACAAGATATTGAACCCACTTGTACTACAAGTTCAGTTCTAACATTCATTTCATGTGTATGCACAAATTAAGACTAGTAGCGTAGAGAAAGTACACACTTCCAGATGCATAAAACTCATGTGCAAATGGAGCTTCATAAGATATCGATTCTTCTTAACGAATTCCAACTCTTGAAGCCATACAATATAGTAAAACCACGAATTTCAAATATATCGCATTGAAAATAAACTAGTAGTAAAACAGATCCATTCATGCCTGCTCCATATTATGATAAAACATTTAAACTCCACATAGTAAAGAGAATAAGCAATCCATAGACCCTTTTATGAACTCCATACACAAACAAACAATTCTTTAGTTTCCAAATATGAAAGTTCAGTGAAAGCAATTGACATGCACTTAAATTTTACTTTGTGGGATTTAATCAGTTTAGTGTGGCTTTGGTTGGGCTCAGCTCCAACTGGGTCTAATCAAGCTTTACACTTCATTGGCAGTTAGCTAAGACTTTCTGCCATTGCTAACTGACAGTAACTCTGCTCCTTCTTTGATTAATATTTAACTTTAAGATAGCTTAAAAGATGTACTAATATATAATTTACACATACCCACAACATTTGTATGAAAAAGGTAGACCAACAGGCCCCTTAGCTGCTACAGTAGTTTCTCTTCACTAATTGGTTTAATTCCTTTAATTTCATTGACTGATAACTCAAGAGAGTTCCCAGCCCATGCCGAACTCTGCACCTGCTGCCTGCTACTATCTGTTGCTGCAATCTGCTGCTGTGACAGCCTCTTGCTACTACTATAAACCAACTGCTGCTGCTAAGGAGCAGCAGCTGTTGCTACTCTTTTTCCTTGCTCACATCCACAAGTTCTTATCATTCCGTTTCATTTATAAATTGCAGCAACACATAACTCATATTAATTCAACACATAACCCCAAGAAAAACAAACAAGAAAAAGAAAAAAAAATGCCGAGCTGGCCCTGCAGCACAGCGCTGTGCGCAGCCAGCTGCTGCCTGCAGCAGCCCAGCCAGCCTGCCTGCCTGCCTTCCTTCCTTCTCTTTTCTTTCCTCATAAACTTTTGATGCTCTAATTTGTTTAGGCCTAATTTTTAGAGGTAGTAAAGGTACCATATTAGTCTATTTTAAAAACATATTAGACTTGAATTTCAAGTTCATTTAACTGTCCAAAACAGTTTATCAAAATGGCTTGACATAATATGATTTAACTTTTCACTTTGGCCTAATATTGTAGTTTGTTTCATTCTAATAATTGTAAACTTACTAATTACTCTCACATGTGTTGTCTCAACCAAACCCAAGCTGCAATTCTTTCTAGAATTCTGTTTTTAGTCAAAACAGCCCACTTGGGACTTTTAACAAATATGTGGTGTGCACAGTTTTAATTCACTCTTTTCATAGCCATTTACTTGTGTTATAAACCCATTTCATTCTCCTTATTACTCCTCAGCCCAACCTATTAACTAATTCCAATTCATAGCAATCAGATAGCTTATCAAAAATCATATATTGCTACACTTCACACAACAACATTAAAACATTAACATAGAAATCATAGCATTCATGTAAAGGAGGAAAATTGGATAAAAGCGTGATTACAGGAAAAACAAAACTTTCACTAAATTTTTCTCAATGTGCAGTACCAAAAATAAATAAGACTTTCATTGGCAGTTAGCTAAGACTTTCTGCCATTGCTAACTGACAGTAACTCTGCTCCTTCTTTGATTAATATTTAACTTTAAGATAGCTTAAAAGATGTACTAATATATAATTTACACATACCCACAACATTTGTATGAAAAAGGTAAACCAACAGGCCCCTTAGCTGCTACAGTAGTTTCTCTGCTACTCTATTGGCTTTGATATGTGAAGGACAAATTCCTTAACAGTTCTATACACCCTATTATGTTACCCTTTCAAAATATAGTGGTTAAAGTATTTCCTACTTAACTAGAATGTTAATCAAACCAACCCTTGCTATTGCGAATTGAGAAAATCTGCTACAAATGGAAGCAGTCCCCAACCATTAGCTTCCCTTTTTTCTAGCTTTTAACTTGATATTTAATCATATTAATATACTAAAATATTGGGGTTTATATAGGTAATATATTCACCTATTTAGAAATATATGCACTAATTGGTTTAATTCCTTTAATTGCATTGACTGATAACTCAAGAGAGTTCCCAGCCCATGCCGAACTCTGCACCTGCTACCTGCTACTATCTGTTGCTGCAATCTGCTGCTGTGACAGCCTCTTGCTACTACTATAAACCAACTGCTGCTGCTAAGGAGCAGCAGCTGTTGCTACTCTTTTTCCTTGCTCACATCCACAAGTTCTTATCATTCCGTTTCATTTATAAATTGCAGCAACACATAACTCATATTAATTCAACACATAACCCCAAGAAAAACAAACAAGAAAAAGAAAAAAAATGCCGAGCTGGCCCTGCAGCACAGCGCTGTGCGCAGCCAGCTGCTGCCTGCAGCAGCCCAGCCAGCCTGCCTGCAGCAGCCCAGCCAGCCTGCCTGCCTGCCTTCCTTCCTTCTCTTTTCTTTCCTCATAAACTTTTGATGCTCTAATTTGTTTAGGCCTAATTTTTAGAGGTAGTAAAGGTACCATATTAGTCTATTTTAAAAACATATTAGACTTGAATTTCAAGTTCATTTAACTGTCCAAAACAGTTTATCAAAATGGCTTGACATAATATGATTTAACTTTTCACTTTGGCCTAATACTGTAGTTTGTTTCATTCTAATAATTGTAAACTTACTAATTACTCTCACATGTGTTGTCTCAACCAAACCCAAGCTGCAATTCTTTCTAGAATTCTGTTTTTAGTCAAAACAGCCCACTTGGGACTTTTAACAAATATGTGGTGTGCACAGTTTTAATTCACTCTTTTCATAGCCATTTACTTGTGTTATAAACCCATTTCATTCTCCTTATTACTCCTCAGCCCAACCTATTAACTAATTCCAATTCATAGCAATCAGATAGCTTATCAAAAATCATATATTGCTACACTTCACACAACAACATTAAAACATTAACATAGCAATCATAGCATTCATGTAAAGGAGGAAAATTGGATAAAAGCGTGATTACAGGAAAAACAAAACTTTCACTAAATTTTTCTCAATGTGCAGTACCAAAAATAAATAAGACTTTCATTGGCAGTTAGCTAAGACTTTCTGCCATTGCTAACTGACAGTAACTCTGCTCCTTCTTTGATTAATATTTAACTTTAAGATAGCTTAAAAGATGTACTAATATATAATTTACACATACCCACAACATTTGTATGAAAAAGGTAAACCAACAGGCCCCTTAGCTGCTACAGTAGTTTCTCTGCTACTCTATTGGCTTTGATATGTGAAGGACAAATTCCTTAACAGTTCTATACACCCTATTATGTTACCCTTTCAAAATATAGTGGTTAAAGTATTTCCTACTTAACTAGAATGTTAATCAAACCAACCCTTGCTATTGCGAATTGAGAAAATCTGCTACAAATGGAAGCAGTCCCCAACCATTAGCTTCCCTTTTTTCTAGCTTTTAACTTGATATTTAATCATATTAATATACTAAAATATTGGGGTTTATATAGGTAATATATTCACCTATTTAGAAATATATGCACTAATTGGTTTAATTCCTTTAATTGCATTGACTGATAACTCAAGAGAGTTCCCAGCCCATGCCGAACTCTGCACCTGCTGCCTGCTACTATCTGTTGCTGCAATCTGCTGCTGTGACAGCCTCTTGCTACTACTATAAACCAACTGCTGCTGCTAAGGAGCAGCAGCTGTTGCTACTCTTTTTCCTTGCTCACATCCACAAGTTCTTATCATTCCGTTTCATTTATAAATTGCAGCAACACATAACTCATATTAATTCAACACATAACCCCAAGAAAAACAAACAAGAAAAAGAAAAAAAAATGCCGAGCTGGCCCTGCAGCACAGCGCTGTGCGCAGCCAGCTGCTGCCTGCAGCAGCCCAGCCAGCCAGCCTGCAGCAGCCCAGCCAGCCTGCCTGTCTGCCTTCCTTCCTTCTCTTTTCTTTCCTCATAAACTTTTGATGCTCTAATTTGTTTAGGCCTAATTTTTAGAGGTAGTAAAGGTACCATATTAGTCTATTTTAAAAACATATTAGACTTGAATTTCAAGTTCATTTAACTGTGCAAAACAGTTTGTCAAAATGGCTTGACATAATATGATTTAACTTTTCACTTTGGCCTAATATTGTAGTTTGTTTCATTCTAATAATTGTAAACTTACTAATTACTCTCACATGTGTTGTCTCAACCAAACCCAAGCTGCAATTCTTTCTAGAATTCTGTTTTTAGTCAAAACAGCCCACTTGGGACTTTTAACAAATATGTGGTGTGCACAGTTTTAATTCACTCTTTTCATAGCCATTTACTTGTGTTATAAACCCATTTCATTCTCCTTATTACTCCTCAGCCCAACCTATTAACTAATTCCAATTCATAGCAATCAGATAGCTTATCAAAAATCATATATTGCTACACTTCACACAACAACATTAAAACATTAACATAGCAATCATAGCATTCATGTAAAGGAGGAAAATTGGATAAAAGCGTGATTACAGGAAAAACAAAACTTTCACTAAATTTTTCTCAATGTGCAGTACCAAAAATAAATAAGAAACAAAGCTTTATAGAATTCATGAATCTGATAATACTTGTAACACAAGGATCAGATAACTTAGTTGTGAGTGCAAAAAGCCGCAATAAAAGTTCGTTACTTGTACTAGACATGTGATACTGGCAGAAAAGTTGTAGAAGACACCAAATACTAACATGCAATAACCAGAAATATATAGTATAAAACTATATATAGTGGCAACACTTTGACAAGAAATATATAGTATAAAACTTGTACTTACAGAAAACTCCTCCCAACAACCTTCAAAAACATCTTCAGGAACTTGTTTCCAAAGTACCCAAGGCTCATTTATATGGCTTTTCAAAATAGGCCCACACTTATTTCGAGCCTTTTCAGTAACGAAGCTGTAAAAATAAAATGAACATCAACACAATTAAATATAGTTAAAATTAATAATGTGTGTTGAGCTAATTATATTCTTAAAAGAAATACCTATTATCGCTAATCAAACATAGTGGTCGTAACTCCGGATCATTCTCAACCTGAATCCCACGGGTTACTCCTCTTGGTAAACGACGAGGTTTAGCAACACCTACAGGAAGAGGAACAATATTATCCAGCACAGACTCAGACTGCATCTCATGTGCTACACTGCTTGAACTATTGGGCTCAATAACAGGAACCTCAAGAGGAATCACATGATCATGATGAGGGGGAGGGGGAGGGGGAGGGGGAGGGGGAGGTCTGACATGATCTACATGAACATCTGCTTGAGAAGCTGAATGAGAAATCAACTTGTCACGACCATATAATTTGCCACAAGTGCTGGCACCTTGACGGCCTATATTGGATCTGCGAATCATCGAGTATAGTTGCCTGCAATCATATGATATAAGAGTAACAAAAGCTAAATTAAAATATGGGCTGCCAGTCAAAGCTAAACTAGAATATAGGCTGCCTATCAAGAAGTATAAATTTAATTCAATCATGCAACATGTATAACATTAATTTATAGATGTATCTTACCCAGGTCGGATGACTAACGACGTCTTTGAAATGGAACTTTTTTCCATGAAACCTGTAAATACCTCACAAGTTATAGGTAACAAAATGAAAGTTATTCAACTATAGTATAAATATAAAGCTTGATAAGTAAAAAAACATAAATATCAGTTAAGCAAACATAAATTGTAAACTAGTAACCTAATAGGCTAATATAATAAAATCGATTAATAAAAAACAAATTGTGTCATTTCTAATAAAATCAATTACAATTAAGAACAAGTGGAACCAAAAAGTAGATATATCTAATCTAGGTATTCGTTGTCATCTTGTTCTTCTTCGGTAGCATATTGCTCTTCTTCTTCTTTAATTTCCTCATTTTCAACATTTAGATCCACTTCTTCCCCAGGATCACCCGCAACACGTAGATCTACATTAAACAAATCATCTGAGTTTTGGTTAGGCACTACAAAACCATTATCATCCTCTTGGTAAGCATCAATTCTTGTATTTTGAAGGATGTCATAATCTGTACGAGCTTTAGTTTTTATGACGGTGTACCAATTGGGATCCTTCTTTGTAACGCCTTTAGCAAAAAAAACTTGCGTGGCTTGTACTGCTAGGATGAATGGATCATATGAGTTTAGCCTCGACTTTATATTAACTTGTATCAATCCATTTCCAATCACGCGCCCTTGTCCTTTCGAGTATCAAACCAGTTGCATTTAAACATTACAACTTTTTTTGTAAAGTATTGCAATTCAATAATCTCTGATAAGAGCCCGTAATAATTTAGATCGGAGTCATTACAAAAACTACCTTTCACCATAATACCATCGCTTTGGGTTTTTCTATTAGCTGCTATATCACTCGTGTGGAATCTAAAACCATTGATAACGAATCCCTTATACACATTAACTGTTTTACCAGGGCCACGAGCTAGTCGCCTTAAACTTTCATCGGTGTTGTTATCATCGAGTACCTATAAATACCGTAGACTGTTATTATTATATGATATGAATAATTTTTTTTTGCCAACCATATATTGCATTGATACAATAAAAAGCACCATATGTTCTTACACGTTTATTAAACCACTTGATGAAATATTTGTTCTGCAACTCTACCCTTTGTTTCTCAGATATATTAGGATTAGATGCCAAAAGTTTTTCATCAAACTCCCTGCATACACATTACCATCTTAATGCAGTTAATTGAAATGTGTGTGCATATTTGTGTATATATATTATGTATATTTCTAATACACAAATTATAAGATGCCCAACTTACTTGATGAATGGTTCGACCTCAACACAATTCATAAGAGTATATAATGTTGCAACTTGATTCTCCTTGTCAGTTAAATCTCGTTGTGTACTCCCAGAGATAGCATGACCAACATTTTGAAGATAGAAAGGTTTTCACAATCTACGTCTCCTATATCTTCATTACGACTAACACGATTATGTTTTGTTTCTTTGTCAACCTCAAAATAGAGAGAGCAAAAGTTTACGAGCTCCTCAATGATGTATGCCTCCGCAATTGAACCCTCCACATGAGCTTTATTAGTAACCTTCTTCTTTAAGCGGCGCATACATCTGATTTTTTTATTAGAAAAATAAAATAAACATATGATGTCATTTGCACAAAGTGAGTAAAATTAAAAGTCTTTTGATTATCGTGAAAACAAAGAAAAAAAATACCTCTCGAATGGATATATCCATCGGTATTGCACTGGCCCACCTATTTTTGCTTCATAAGCCAAATGAATAGGTAAATGCTCCATACAATCAAAGAATGAAGGGGGAAAGATCTTTTCAAGCTTGCAAATTGTCAAAACAATTTTCTTGTCAAGTAAATCCATATCACTCTCCCGTAGTACCGTTGAGCATAAGTCACGAAAGAAATGACTAAGTTCTGACAAAACATCAATGATTTTAGGAGGCAATAAATCATGGAAAGCAATTGGAATTAATCGTAGCATGAATATATGACAATCGTGACTCTTTAACCCATAGAATCTGCAATCTTTGAGGTTACAACACCGAGATATGTTAGAGCCATATCCATCAGGGAGCTTTAATTCTTTCACCCACTCACAAACTTGTCTTACTTGCTCTTTCTTCAATGTAAAAGCCGCTTTTGGCATGATCAACTTGATTCCATTCTTACTTGGCACAAGATGCAAGTCATTGTGAATGCCCATTTCTTCCATATCCTTTCGTACTTTAATGTGGTCTTTACTCTTAGACTTCACACCCATCACCGTATTAAAGACATTATCAAACACATTTTTCACAATGTGCATCACATCTAAGTTGTGTCGGAGCATGAGTGTACTCCAATACGGTAACTCAAAGAAAATACTTCGTTTGGTCCAATTATGGGATTCACCAAACCCTTCAACTCTATGATCCTTAAAGACCTTTCCGGGAGGTGGAAACTTCAATTGATCTAACCACGACTTTACCATTTCTCCAGATAATCGAATCGGTGCAACACGTTTTTCTTGGACTATATGAGCATTATCTTTTTGTCTTCGAAATCTGTGTTGAATCGGTAGAAACCTACGATGTGATCCAAAGAAGCTTGGTTTTGCACTATAAGTTAAACGAATAGCTTTAGTTTCATCCTTGCACACTGGACATGCCATCTTTCCGTGTGTGCTCCATCCTTCCATCATACCATATGCAGGAAAGTCGTTGATAGTCCACATGGCTGCAACTCTCATTTGAAAATTATGTTTAGAAGATGCATCATAGGTGTGAACTCCCGTATCCCACAATATTTTTAACTCATCTATCAATGGTCTCAAGTATACATCGATATCTTTACTCGGGCTTTGAGGACCAGGAATGAGTAACGACAAAAACATGTATGCATCCTTCATACACATCCAAGGTGGGAGGTTATAAGGAACAAGAATTACAGGCCAAGTAGAGTGTGGTGTGCTTGATAGGTCAAATGGAGTGAAACCATCGGTGGCGAGTCCTAGCCTTACATTTCTATCTTCTTTTGCAAAGGATGGGTGTGTAGCATCAAAGTTTTTCCAGGCTTCTCCATCTACAGGATGTCTCAATTCACCGGGAACTTTGGTTTGGGTACTATGCCATCTCATGTGTTCGGAGGTCTTTGTTGACATATATAACCTCTGAAGCCTTGGTGCAATAGGAAAGTATCGCAAGACCTTCCATGGTATATCCTTCCCCTTACCTCCTTTGTTAGGCTGATACCTAGGGAGACCACAAGTCGAACATTTTTGTTTATCCTTATTCTCCCCCCAATACAACATACAATCTTCTCTACATGCATCTATCTTTTCATACCCCAAACCTAGTCCTCTAACCATTTTTTTTGCTAAGTAGTAAGATCCCGGCAACTCATCATCCTCCGGCAAGAACTCTTTAATAAGTGTTAACAAGTCGTTAAAGTGTTTTTCACTACATCCACTCTCAGACTTGAAATGCAGCAACTTAGTAACAGCAGACAATTTACTATGCTTCTCATGACCACTATATAGTGGGTCTTCAGTATCTTTTAGCATTTGATAAAACTCTTTTGCACTTACAGTAGGTTCTTCCTCGATAACATCGTCATGGAGATCATTATCAATTTGTTGATCAAATTCATGACCCATTGCATCAAGTACCATATCACCACATTGATAACTTTCATTATTAGACCTGGATTCATTTCGAACATGAGAAGAATTGTTAGGTTCCACAACAAAAGATTCCCCATGGTGAGTCCATCGGCTATATCCGGCTGTAAAACCTCTCTTAAATAAATGAAAGTTAACCTCGCCTCTGCTTAACCAACAAGAGTTCATGCATGATCTACATGGGCACCGAATCTTATCCGCGTGTACAAATTTTGGGTTGTCAAAGGCAAAATTAAGAAATTCTTCCACACCTTGTCGAAACGCAAAAGAAACCCCAATCCCATTATCCCCTGCCCTACGTGTCATCCAAGTTCGATCAACTGACATGATTACAGTTGGCAATTACCACCTAATTAACGTCAACAAACACATTCATCGTCAAACTATTAAAAAAATCAAATATACAAATCCAAAGGAAAAAGAAATTAATTCTAATCAAAGAGTTTTTTGCAATATGCAATTTAGAAACACCAAATAGTCCTCAAAGTCTACCTTCAAACCAATAAATTGATATATAAAATGGTTAATCACAATGGGATTACATTCATTTCTGAGCAGGTGAGTTGACATATCCCATGTCTAACTGGGATATTAAAAAATTAGAGAACACTGAGAAAAAGTTCAACTCCTAAATCTTCTAATATCTAGCTAATTTTGAATGTATCATGATAAAATATATATGCAGTATTTTTTGTTTGCTGATGTGACTGCTTATAATTTTATTTTATTTTTATATTACAGGTGTGTCATCATCCTCCAATGAGTGTTGGGGATGCTGAAAACGAGCATTTTACATATGATGTAACTACAAAGTTAAAAACTAAACTCCTAGGGAATTCCGTTGATGTCTATCCTCTTGGAAGGTCAGTTTTATCTATTGTCTTTTTCACTGTAATCACTATCTCTAGTATGTCATTGTAGTTTTCTGGAGTAAATCATAGTAATTTCTTGCTCTACCTACAACAAAATTCAACTCTACCTACAACAAAATTCCCATAAACAGAGGAGTTTAGTATAAAACAACACACAAATACCAAATAGAACAACACCTAAACATCGCACTATCAGCATAAGTATCAGATCAAAGGCTCTAAGAAAAATCGATCAACTCATACCTTCGAACAAATTGAGGCCTCTTTGGGTCTTCGAAGTTAGGGCTTATGCAATTGGGACAGAAAGAGTATATTTGAAGATGCCCTTTAGCCATAGGAAACATTATTCACACAATCAATAGTCGATCTCGCAAATTACGGAAAAATTAGGCGCTAATTTTTTCTTTCTCCCGCCTAAACTATGGCCAAGGAAGAGAGGGAAATCAAAATTGGTAGAGAGTTAGCCCATCTATCTGGTTGAAACATCAATTTTGGATAAGGAGAAGAGAGAACCCTTGTAATCATCCCTGCCATTCCAGACCACTCAAGCACCGAAGCACGACTTGTTTCAATTTTGGCTAAGGACTGATATATCTGCTCCAAAAAAACAAAGAGTTATCAATATTTTTTTTAAAAAATAACTCTTTTACAAGTAATATTAATTAAAAACATTTGTAATCTAATTCATCAAAAAAGTCATAATTATTATAATTTTGTTTATTTTCAATTTACAATATTTAAAAATTAAAATTATTGTAACTTAGTATTTTAATTAATATTATAAATTACTTAAAAATTAATAATAATAATAATAATAACAAATTTTCTCTTTGTTTTTTTGTCATGAGTATGAATTTTTAAATTTTAATGTACTGTAAAGTTATTTACTTTATAGTTTATTAAAATAAATAGTTGATATCATAAGTTACTTAAAAAATGTTATTAAAAGTAAATTTGCACCAAAATCCTTCTATCACCAAAATTTGCGAGGAAAAAAATATCAATTGTGAAGGATGTTTCTTTCGCTAATAACTATATTGTCACGATATTTTTTTCCTTCACTGTTCCTTCGCTAGAAAACTTCTAATGTGAAGGAATGAATTCCTTCACAAAATATCTTTCTACCACATCAATTTTGCGAAAGAAAAAATTTAGATTGTGAAGGATGTTTCTTTCACTAATAACTATATTGTCACTACATTTTTTTCTTTCACAATTCCCTCGCTAAAAAACTCCTAATGTGAAGGAATGAATTCCTTCACAAATTTTCCTTCACTACATCTATATTTTCTTGTAGTGACTCACCCGGCCATGTAAAGGAGAGGATGAAGAGAGCATGTGATTTTTATTTTGTTGTCAAAGTTGGTCACCAACTATGCATAGGTGTCACTCTTTTATTTGTCCACCTTTTTTTTCCAATATTGCAAGCAAAATGAAAAGATATTAGAGAGAGAAGATGAAGATATATGGGAAGATTTGTATAGATATACATGTTATATCTATATTTTTTTTATTTAAGACTATAAATGAAGTGCATTTCATTTGCTAAAAGAGTTTACTTCTCTTTTTGATCTAATTCTCCAAAAGAAAACTAGAAAGAGAAAATATTAAGAAAGAAAATCCAAGGGGGGCTGCCGTGGGGCATAGAGAGAAGGAGGAGAGTAGCTTTGGTTCATGACTTAGAGCTCCACCTAGCAAGAAGAAGAAGAAGAAAAACCCAAAAAGGAAAAAGGTATAAACCATAAACACTTAGTTTATGTATTTTAATTTTTGATATATGGAGTTCAAGTTTTAAATGGCTAGATTCTTGCTAAACATGTTTATATAGGTTAACATGTATTTAACTTGTGTATTAGTATGGGATTATGTCAAAAATGTTGAAAGAAAGCTCAAAAATATTTTTACCGGAAAACTAAAACTGAACAGCCTTCTCCCGAATTTACTGTTCACGTTCCGTAAGTCGGATTCATGATCCGTCAACTCTGGGTGATAGAGCTATAAGATACGAAGATTCTCCAAGTGGAACGACTAAAAACTGATTTAAGATGAGCAAGCTATGAATTTGTAAGCAAAATAGTTTTTAACACTTAGAAAAATTAGCGGACTGCTGCCCCTAAAAGAAAATTTCGGGATTAGCTAAATTATTCAAAAAATTATGGGCTTTAGGTATGTTTTATTACACTGAATAAGCTTTCCATAGACTCCAGAACGGACTAAATCCGACATCGGAGGAAAGAGTTATGCCATTTTAACGTAGCCGAGTCAAAACTGGGAAACCATTTCGGCCCAGTCCCTTCCACGAAATTTCTGGAATTTCGTGCTTGGAATTTGAAGATGGTCCAAGAACAAAAATTGTAGTCCCGGAAGTTAGCTTCGCGTGGGCTCAAGAATCGCTCAAAAATGTTTTAAAATGACTAAGTTATGATTGTTTTAGTACAAGAGGGTCAAGCTGGGAAACTAAAACTGACCAGCCACTTTTGGGCTGTTTTCCGTGACCAAAACAGAACCAAATTTGGTATTTGATAAACGGAAACAGTAGTTCAAGAAAATACGAATCCAAAGCCTCTGACGGAACTTAAATCCGAGTTGTAGTTTTTATTTTACAAGCGTTTCCGTAAAGGACTCCGAATCTGAAAATTTGGGCGAGAATGGCAAAATTGTAATTAAATGAACAATGTTAATAAATGATTTTAAAGCCACTAATTGGTTAGTAAATTAATTACATACAAATTAAATGTAATTAACTATTTAATTATTATTTAAGTGATATTAAATGATAATTAAGTAAAGTTAGTATTAATAAAGTAATTAGTTATTATTTAATTAAAGATTAAATGATAATTAGAGTTAAATAAATAATTGATTATTATTTAATTAATATTAAATAATGATTAAAGAAAGTTTAAGTAAGATTAAGTAATTACTTACTTACATTAACATAAAAGTTTATAAAATTAATTATTTATTATTAAATAATAAATAAGGACAAGTAATAATTAATTATTCTTAATTTAATAAGAAATAATGATTAAAGATTTATGAAATGAATTAATTATTTATTATTAAATAATAAATAAGGACAAATGTTAATTAATTATTTGTTAAATAATAATAAGGAATAATTAAAGACTAATGAAGTAAATAGATCAATTATTTACTATTCAAAGATAAGTAATTAATTAATTATTATTAAATAATAATTAAAGACAAATAATAATTTAATTATTCATTATCTAATTAACATTAAATAATGGATAGATCTAATTGGCTATTATTTATTTGTTAAATAATAACTAAAGGTAATTAATTAATTTCTAATTAAATAATATTAAATAGTAATCAAATAAAGGTATAGATTAATATTAATGATAATAATTTATTTAATAATTATATTAAATAAATTATGTAAAAATAGTTTTAATGTTTTAAAAATCATTTAAAAATGATTTAAAGGTTATAAAAAATGTTTTAAGTTATAAAACATAACTTTTAATATTTTGTCGTGAATTATATTAATATTTTAATATTAATGGCAGTTATTTAATAATGGTTTTAAATGTTTTAAAATCATTTAAAAGTGATATTAAGGTATTAAAAATACTTTGAGATATTTTAAATAATATTATGACATGAATTTCATTAATATTTGAAATTAAATAAATATTAATGATAATGGAATTATGTGGTATTTAAATCATATAAAAATGATATTAATGATTGAAAAATCATTATAAATATTTGAAAATTATGATGAGTTTGTGAAAAATATTTTGACTGAATAATAAAGTATCTAAGTTGGTATTAAAGCGTTTAGGTAGAGTCCTATTGATATTAGGCTCGATAATTATCCGATTAGGCAATCGGAAGATCGAAATATTACCGAACTCAACTCAGACTGAAATAGTTTGACTTGATACTAGGTCTTATGTGTTCTGTTGACGGATAGGATTATGTGATAATGTGTTTAGGTTATTTTTTAACTGTAATTAGCGATAGTTATTGCGATGATATTATTCTAATGTGGAGATCGGTATTATTAATATTAGGTCTTCAGATGAAGCTAAATAGACTGCGTAGCAGTAGTCGGCAATAAAGGCAAGTTTTCTTTAACTCAACCTTGAGTTATGATTCTTCAATTATGCTAGTGGTTAATCCTTGTTGATTACATCACGTCTATGAATTATTGATTCGCACGTTGTGCATATTGCATGTGTTCATCAGGTATGAAAGGCTGATCACCTTCATTACCATTTGGTCCAGTTGATTTATTTATGTTCATTATTGACCATTCATTTTATTGTCTCGGTTGTTCAGTTACTAAAATTGATTCATGTTATTTCATAATTGTTATTTTGTTGAAAGTCAGCCAGCTTATTGTTCATTCTTTCAATCATGATATATCTTTTCTTGAAATTAAACTTGCTGGGCAAACTTGTTGCTCACCCTTGCTATATCATGATAAACATTGCAGATTTAAACGAATACTTCAGATACAGGCGAAGGCGTATGGCATTGTATGTTGTATAGGATATTAAATACAGGTATTAAGTTAAGGTTACAGACCTTGGGAATTATGTTGTAAAAGTTATTGTATAAACAATTTATGTTTATATCTTCCGCAATAGTTATAGAAATGATGTATCGTAACGTACCAGGTCCGAGGTTCTGGGGACCCGGATTTGGGGGCGTCACAATAAATACATCGATAAAAACTTTACATCAAAGATTCCTACTACATCAATCTATTAGTAAAATTGGGAATTCTGCACTTGCCTTATCATAATTATTTTTATCTCAGGTCTCTATCACAAAGTGAGAGTTCGTCTCCAAAAATAATTAAATATCAACTCTTTTTGGTCCATCCAAAACACCATGCAATAACAAATAAGGAGTATCTGCATGAATGGACCCACCACAGCTCCGACTAGGAAGACGGATGTATTTGGTCAAGTCCTAAGGGGATGAACGCAAAAAATATGTCCAATAAACATAATATTTACACTTAAATATGCAACAATAATTGTGAAAAAATATTATATTTTGTTCAAAATTGACCAAATATTTTTCTAACAGTATGTTTACATGAAAATGTAATACTTAGAATTTTTTGGATTTTTTAAATTTTTTTACTATTTAATGCAATTATTTTTCAAATAAATAATAATTTATAGTAAAATAATTTGAGACACTAAAACAATCCAATTCTCAACACCAATAAGTGGAGAACATGTAAACATGCCTCTGAAATCACAAGAAAAAATTTGGCCTAGAAATCATTTTTGGACAATTTTTAAATAGCTTATAGCAATTTTTGAAAATATTTCTTATTGCTGAAAAAATTCAAAAAAATAATTAAAGTGACCAGAAAATAAAAACAAAAAATTATGTAAAAAAAAACTTTTTCAAAAAATGTCCAGAAGGTGGCGCATGGTCCCTACGCACGCTGCCTCTCCCTTTTTTTTAAACTGGCTTGGGGCCCCAACGTCTGATGCGCGATGACCAGCCCTAACGCACGCTGACAAGCCCTAACGCACTGACGCGCGCTGATGTCAGCTTCGTCTTCTTCCTCAACAGACCAGAAGCACAACTATAGTCTGGAGACCTTTTTTTCAAAAATCATAATTAATTCTACAGATGTCCAAAAATACAAACTTTATATTTCTAGAATCTTGGCGGGATGTAATATTTTAATATGTAAAGAAAATATACATTTGACTTTTGTAAAAAAATAGATTTTCATTTGAAAAAACGTAAATGCAAATTAGGGTTTGCATTTTTTCTAAAAATACAAATTCGATTGAAACGATATTTTGCAGGTGTCTTAACATGCATATGGACTACATCATACTGTATTTTCAGCGTCTAATATGTACTCTAGAATATTATGCCATTAATGTCCTATTTCAAGCTTTATATGCGAAAAACAAAAATAATGATATAATATTTATGCGAGATTAGGTGTAGCATGACTTTGATACGAATGTTAGAATTTAAATGGAAACTAACACGTAAATAATACTAACATATGAATCGGTTAGTATCCACGAAGCGAAAGCAGTTGAGCAGGAATGCCAAATCTACAAGCGACACCACGAACACAACTACTATACGATCCTTTGTACTTCTCATCCATATAAAGTTGTTACTAGGAACAATGCGAATGAACTAAACTGTTCACAACAAGTACACTCAAGCCTATTGATGAAAACTTGGAAATACTAGTTGGAGAGAGAGTATTTAGAGAGAAATTATATGGAAAAAATAATACGTTTTTTTTCTTAGCCCTACACCCTGTAGGCTTTAGTATTTAACGATAAAACCTAATCAATATGTGATAAGTCTACAACTGACTAAATCAGGAGAATTATCTCATATAGAGTCCTAACCATATCAAGTATTATTTAAAATACTTCCAAGTGATATGGGACTCTTCCAATCCCGATTGGGTTATCCAATATCCATATCCAAGTGGATATCCATGATCCACGGGTCCGACCCGGATCAATTACTAACATGTAGTCATTATGACACTAGCAGGAACAAAAGAATTAGTCACTCTTTCTGAAAAGATCAACCATGACAGAAATATCTTTTAATGTGCAAAACCAATTTATTTCAAGTCAGCACAAGTCTCATTATAAGTTACGATCATGATTTTAATTTTAAAAATTAATTAAATTTTAAATAGTAATATATTAGTCAGGATTTAAAAAAAATTAACTCAAGGTCTCTTAAATAAAATAAAGTAATTTACAAAATTTTAATCGTGAATATATTTGTAATATACATTATAATTTTTTATATTAATTATTATTTACTCATACTATTTTTCTTATATTTTTAATATATAGTTATTTAGGAATATAATTGTTGTAAATAATGAGTTGCCATTATGATTTTAGTTTTAAAAGCTAGTTAACAAAATTTAATAACTACTATATAAGTTAGAATTGTTTGGCAACATTTATTAACTAAAAGTCTCCTATATGTATTAATTATTATGTACTCAGAATATTTTTAATATGTAGTCATTTAGAGATTAAAGTTAAGTAAAAACTTAAACTAAAATTCTAAATATGATTTTTAAGTTAAAATTTATTATATGACTAAGCAACTAAAACATTCTTATAAAAAATAAAATTGTTGTAGAATAATAAGTTAATATTATAGTTTGTAGAACCATAAAGAGAGTTTTAGTTCTAGTTAAATCAATATATCCTAGCATTATATCGGAGTATAAAAAATATTTTACTTCTAGTTAAATTCTAAGCCTATACCAAAAACCAAAGACTAAAAATTAAAGACCAAAGACGAAAAACCAAAAAACCAAGTTTTGTCTTATTATATATTTACTAGCTAAGTGTCCCGTGCGAAACACATGTTGTTTTTTAAATAAAATTATCTTTAATATTTAATTTATTTTATATAGTGATTATAAAATATATTTTATGAATTTCAAATTGAGTTACAACTATTATTAGAATGACTATAAATTTTTCTTAAAAAGTAATGTCTTTAGATCACATATTGAGTGTTACTAATGTGATTATTTTGTTATTTTAAATTTAATATTAAGTTTTTATGTAGTTTCAAAATTTAATATTTAGTTTTTATAATCAATCTTTCGTATTTATATATGCATCTTTATTTAAAGTTCAAAGTTGAGTGGAAACCGAAAAGCATAAATGTAGTGTTTAAGTCATACTCTATTGTATAATTAATTAACTTAATAAACTCTATAAAAATTAAAATTATTGTAAAATAATAAGTTACGAACATTATTTTAGTTTTAAAAGGTAATTAAATTTTAATTAGTAATATATAAGTCATGATTTATTTTTAACATTAATTAACTTAAGGTCTCCTATATGGAATAAAGTTGTTTACTAAATTTTAATCATTAATATATTTTGTAATATACATTAAAAAAATTTATATTAATTTTTATTTACTAATAATATTTTTTATATTTTTAATATATAGTTATTTAAGAATATAATTGTTCTAAATTAATGAGTTGTCATTATGATTTTAGTTTTAAAAGCTAGCTAGCTAAATTTTAATAACTAATATATAAGTTGGAATTGTTTTATAACATTAATTAACTAAAGATCTCCTATATGTAATAGAATTGGTAACTAAAATAATCATTAATATATTTCTAATATATATGTAATATAATTTTGATATTAATTATTATATGTACTCATAATATTTTTAATATATAGTCATTTAGAGACTAAAGTTGAGTACAAAATTAAACTAAAATCTTACATATGATTTTTAAGTTAAAATTTATTATATGACCAAGTAATTAAATGACTCTTATAAAAATAAAATAATTGTAAAATAATAAATTAATATTAAAATTTATAGGTCCATAAAGAAAGTTGTAATTGTAGTTAAACTAATCGAGTATAAAAAGTTTGTAGAATTATTATGTGTTTGTATGTGTGAAAACTCAGTTAAATGTTATGCATGTGCTCAATTAGAGTATGAATTGATCTCACTTTAGCATATATGTTATTAGTATATGGGCTTTCACTTTAGTCTTTGATGTAGTTGGGTAGTCAAAGCACCTATTTTTTAGACTTTTGTGTAGTTGAGGGACGAATGGATTGGTCATCCCAAAATAAATTAATAAAATTACATATAAAAACTGAGTTTTCCCCTTCTACGAAGAGCTTTATAGAATTTTCTATTAGATGTAATCGTTCTGATTATTTGTTCTTTGCTTGGACATATCTTTTATTAATTTGTTCATCTACTTTTTCTTCTTGTAGTTTTTTCTTTTAAGAGATATGAGGTAGATATATTCTATACTATACATGCTTTGTTACCTCAATGTGTTTATAACGTTGTGACACTTTCAAAATATGGACTTATGTAATATTGTTGGACATGGGTTAGTTATCTATATTAATATGATATAGGTGGTTGGTGTTTATGTAATGATCAAGGATTTTCAAGTTTCATTACTAATTAAATAAAAAATTTATTTCTAATGAATTAATTTTGTATGATTTAATTTAAACCTTTGTGTGATTAATAATTTATGTAACTAATTGTTAGTAAAGGAGGTCCCACTAATAGTTATTTAAATTAGTGGACTAACCTAAGAGTTTTAATAGCAAACAATTGATAAGATAGTAAGTAACTCAATATTTGATTAAATTGAATATAGTAAGTTTAAATTGACTATGTAAATTAATTAATATAATTATTAATTAATGAGAACTATGTGAAGTATGAATAATTGTATAGTCCAACTAATACTAGTGGACTAGCCCTATTGGTTTATTAATGAAGCCCACTATTTATTTGGGTGTGGACTTGAAGATTAGTATGCAAATTAATAGCCCAAATAATTAAATTAAAAGCCCAATTCAATGACCCAATTGATAAGCCTTCTAGAAGACTTCATTTTTGTCAAATTACATAATAAAAATAAATCAAAAATCACTTGAAATTGGGGGCATGGGCGGGTGAGATTTGGTAGGGAGCTAGCATGATTTTTGTGGTCATTTTTTTTCAAAGAAATCCCACAAAATAAGGACCTACTTTGACAAATGAGTTGGCTAGCAAAAATATATACATTTAACACTTATATCTATATACTTGAGAGGCTATAAATACCAAGCATGACATATGGAGTTGAGGTTCCAAAAATATTGCAAGAATTCATGGATGTCATCTCAGTTCATTACTTACTTTGGAAAGCTTAGAAAGCAAGCCATCAAGACTAAGAGGTAATAAAACACTCACAACTATAGTTCTTTAGTTTTTTTTGATTTCTATGGTAAAAATGCTATCTTCAAGCTCATTATGTCTAAAAGCATGCTAGATTAGTGGGTCTAGGATTAAATGGGTTTAGCATGTATATTCATATCTGTTTATATTGAAAAGTTTGTTAGAATGCCTAAAAATATTTTTACTTGAAAACTAAAACGGAACAGCCTCTCCCGGAGTTACTGTTCACGTTCTGTAAGTCGGATTCATGACCCGTCAC
This sequence comes from Panax stipuleanatus, assembly GCA_020205555.1. NCBI lineage: Eukaryota > Viridiplantae > Streptophyta > Magnoliopsida > Apiales > Araliaceae > Panax > Panax stipuleanatus. Next base: position 127,747,006 of record CM035124.1, read on the forward strand.
CTTTGGGTGATAGAGCTATTCAATACGAAGATTCTCCAAGTGGAACGACTAAAAACCGATTTAAAACGACTAAGTTATGATTTTTCTAACAAAAGACCCCGCTGTCGAAAAACACTCACGAACAGTGCACTTCCGGCCCAATTTCAGTGACCAAAACGGGTCCAAATTTGATGTTTGATAAATGAAAACTGTAGTTCGGGAAAATACGAATCCAACGATACCAATTGGACCTAAAACGGAGTTGTAGATTTCATTTTGTGGAGGTTTTAGTGAAGGACCCCGAAACTGTCAACAAAGGCTAAAATATTTAAGAAAAATATAGAAAATGACCGGTTCAGCATTTTCCGGCGAACCGGAAAATTTTCCGACGACCGGTTCACCTACTTTCCGACCGGTTCTGGTGGTGAGTCCAGGACCCAAAATTTTCTAAAATTATGTAGAATATTAAAATATTTTATTCAGAATTTTTCTGAACAGTTACGTAATTATTAGGTAATTAATGGTTTAAATGCATTTAAATCATTTAAAACCTACTAATTAATAATCATTAATGCCACTAAATGATTATTAAACTAATTACATATAATTAACTATTTAATTATTATTTAAGAAATATTAAAGTGATAATTAAGTAGAATTAGTGATAAGAAACTAACTATTGATTATTTAATTAAGATTAAATAATAAATAGAGTTAAATAATTGATTAATTATTATTTAATTAATATTAAATAATAATTAAAGAATATTTAAGTAAGATTATATAATAATAATGTAATTACTTACTTACATTGACATAAAATTTATAAAATAATTATTTATTATTTAATTAATATTAAATAATAAATAATAACAATAATAATTAATTATTCTTAGATTAATAAGAAAGAATAATTAAAAACTTATGAAGTAAATTAATTATTTATTATTCAAGGATAAATAATTAATTAAGATTTATTATTTAATTAAGATTAAATAATAAATAAGGATCATTATTAATTAATTATTTATTATTTAATATTAAATAATAAATAAATATAAATATTAATTAATTATTATTTAATTAAGGTTAAATAATAGTTAAAGACTAATAAAGTTAATACATTAATTATTTATTATTTAATTAATATTAAATAATAAATAAAGATAAATATTGATTAATTATTATTTAATTAGTGTTAAATAATAATTAAAGACTAATAAGATTAATAATATTAGAGAGAGACTAAAATATTATTAAATAAATAATAATATTAGGAAGCGAATAGAATATTATTACAAGGTTAATAATATTGTTCAAGCGTTAAGATACTTACTTAATAATAATATTATCAAGGGACAATAATATTATTAAGGAATTAATGTGATATCTAATATTTAATTATGTGATTAATGTTAGATAATATATGAGAATAATAATGTTATGAATAATTATATGTTATACTAATTGAAGGATCTATGATAGGTCTTTCCAAAGAGGATAAGTTAAATTCCTTAAGCGGATTATAGAATTGCGTAGCAGTAGTCCGCAGACAAGGCAAGTTCTTTAACTCAAACTCGAGTTATTATTTCAAAGCATGTTAGTGGATAATTATTGTTGATTATTCCACATTCCTTAATGATTATTGTTTATCGCACTTTGTGCAACTGAATTCTTGTTCTATAATTATTGAACTGTGAATCAATTAAAGTTCTTTTATTCGTGAACTGTTTATGAGATAGATCTATGCTAGTTGTGTCAGCTAGATCGAATATGTTTTAAATTTGATAAATCAAATAGATTTTAAAAGCTGTTCTTAACCAATTGATTTGGTAAGGACTCGAAACTGAGGAAAAGAACAATTCTATTAAAGCATTATATTGAAAAATAATTGTTGCTCGACTATTAAGTGTTTATGCATAATTCACCGGGTATGAAAGGCTGATCCCCTTGACTACCAAAATTTACTAAAAGGACCAGTTTAAATACTGACAACCTTAGTATATGTTCATGGTTATTTCAAACCACTCAGCATCTATTATTCAATTATTGAGATTTAATTCATGTTCTTTCACAATCGAATTCCATTGTTGAACATTGAACGTTAAATTTCTTTCTAATCATGATATATCTCCCTTGTATTTAAACTTGCTAAGAAAATTAGTTGCTTACTCTTGCTATATCATGACGTTTATTTCAGCTAAGCCAGAGGCATCAAATAAGAAAGATAAAGGCAAGGGCAAGGTTCAGGAATAGTAGTTGTTAAAGATGTTTAATTATTATCTAATCTAATATAATTAGTTATGTAAACCTTTTGTAATAGCAAAGGTAAGTTTAAGTTAAGGTTAAGAAAACCTTGGGATTATTGTTGTAAGACTTTATATTAATGAACGATGTACGTTTATTATTCCGCAATAGTTATAGAATGTTTATGATGTTGATGTATCGTGAGCACCAAACTCGATGTTAGAGAACTCGGATTTGGGGGCGTCATAGGTTGGTATCAAAGCTGTAGGTTATAAACTTTAGGAATGCGAAACCTAGGTTATAACCTTAGAAGAAAACTCGTATAAAGTATGCTAAAGGGTGAATTGTGAAAATTCATCGAGTTGTGGTTGTACTTAATAAAATATCATTTCATTTTATCAATGGATATATTTTATTGTGGTACTAATGTTGTTTATTTGTGATTATAGGATGGCTCAGGATAGCCAAGGTAGCCACTCTGTGGGCCAGGATCCAGTAAAGCAAGAAGTGATGGAGGATACTTTCCCAGATGCCTTGATTGGGGAGTTGTCAGCAAGAAATCATGAGTTGGAAGAGAGGGTAGCACAGTTAGAGGCAGAAAATCACTCTATCCAGTACACCGAGCAGCAATATAAGGATGTTGCATACCAGTCACAGATAGAATTAGCAATGCTGAAAGGAAAGATTGAGCTGGCTGAGTCAAAGATGGGTGAAGTGATGATTGAGAATCAAGCTATGATGTACAAATTTGATTTAGAGAAAGCGGACCGGATCAGAGTGGGAGATGCTTGGGTGAAGGCGGCAAGGCTGGTCGATCAGCTGTATGAGGTGATAGATGAGAAGGATGTTAGGATTGATACCTTGGGGCGAGCCTTGGATATGGCCTACATGAGACAGAGAGCTGGGGTGAGAAGGTCACATTTCGAGGTAGGTGAATCGAGTCGATCTATTCGACGTCGAGTGCATGGAGGTGCATCCCAGACTCAGGAGCACGAGCATGATGACGAGACTTCTCAGGATGAGCAGTGATGTTGGTAGATATGTTATGTAAATAGATGCACTAGTACTACTTTTGGTTTACTAGGGTTTTTTTTATTAGCCTCAGCAGGTGCGAGGTAGTTTGTCTATAGGTTGTATTTCCACTTATGTAGGTAGGAAAGAATGACTTAAGTGACTCCCATCTTTTGTTATTTAAAATGGGATGGTAGCATTTATAGAAATATGCCAGGCATGTAAGTGTGTAACACTAAGATTTGGTATATGAATATAAATGCAGTTATATGATTATGTGTATGATTAAGTAATAAGTAGGAGACTTAAGATAGTATATTGTCTATCTGCTAATATGTTAATTCAGTAAGCTGAATTTTAAAAATCCAATGTGTTAATTATATAATGGTTAGATTTTAAAATTTTATATTATAATTTAAACACTAATAAATTATGGCATACCAGGAAACTCAAAGTAATAATTTAAGGTTTTATTCAATCAAGAAAATGCCACCAAGATGGAGAGGAAGAGGAATACCGAGATTACAGAGAAATGTAAATGAAGGAGCAGAAACTGAAAATGAAAATAGGGAAAGGGAACAAGCAAACCCACCAAACCCAATGCAAGATTTTGTGAATATGTTGACAGAGGCTATGCAGAATAGAGCACCAGCCGCAGCAAATCCTCCAGGGAATCAATTGGCAAATTTTAAAGATTTTAAAGCAGTAGGTCCGCCAGAATTTCAAGGAACAACAGACCCCATAGAAGCCCAAATTTGGGTGAAGGAAATTGAAAAGGCCTTTATCATTGCAAGGGTTACGGAGGAGCAAAAGACAGCTTTTGCAACGTATTTGATGAAAGGAGAGGCGAACTACTGGTGGGAATCCAATCAAACTCGGGCTGGAGAAGGTATAGTAACCTGGACCAGATTTAAGGAATTGTTTCTTGAAAATTATTTCTCGGAGGCTATGCAAGCCAGAATGGAAGTGCAGTTTCTTGAATTAAAGCAAGAAAATATGACAGTTGCCGAATATGCAGCAAAATTCAATGAGCTAGCCAGATTCTCACCTCATCAAGTAGATACAGAAGTACGGAAGGCGCGTAGGTTTGAGAATGGGCTGAAGCCGTGGATTCACAGCAAAGTTGCAGTGCTACAAATTGCTACATTTTCAGCACTGTTAGAAAAAGCTATCATTGCAGAAAGTAGTAGTGAGGCAGTATCTAAATTTAACCGGGAGAAGAACAAGAAGAAGATTGAAGGTGGACATCAGGGTGCCAGCAGTGGTGGCAGTAACAGTAAAAAGCGTAAGTGGAACATTAGTAATGACTTGGGAACTCAACAAGGAAGTACGCCACAAAAGAAGTTAACATGCAGTAAGTGTGGAAAGAATCACTCTGGGGAGTGTATGAAGGGGAAGAATGTATGTTATAACTGCGGCCAGGAAGGACATATCTCACCAAATTGTCCTAAACCAAAGAAGGGAGGTTGCTTTTCTTGTGGGGGAACGGGACATCGGTTTAAGGATTGCCCATTTAAGAAGAATCTGACAGAGGAAGTGAAAACAGAAGCAGTACCCCAAAGTTAACAATTGGAGGGCCAACGCAGCAGAGCAAGCAGACAGCCCGAACTTTCAACATGACTGTGCAAGACGCAGTTGCATCAAAGGAGGTGGTGTCAGGTATAATTCCGATCAATAATATAAATGCATATGTATTGTTTGATTCGGGAGCTACCTGTTCATTTGTGTCTGAGGAATTTGCTAGACGATTAAACTTACCCTGTGAAAAGTTAAAGAACCCTATGAACATAGAAGTTGCAAACAAAGAAGTGATCCCTGTAGAGTTTATCCATAGCAATTGTGGTGTGGAAATAAGGGGACATAAGTTAAGCGTGAATTTGATTCCGATACGCTTAGGGGAATTTGATGTTATCCTAGGAATGGATTGGTTGTTTAACCATGAGGCAGTTATAGATTGCCAGAAGAAGAGTATACGCCTTAAGACACCAAATAAGTCTAAGGTTATATTTTATGGTGGCAAGTCGCCAAGACAAACGAGTTGTCTGACGATGATGCAGGCCAGGAGGATGTTACGAAAAGGATGTGAAGGTTATTTGGCTCATGTAGTGGATACACGGGTTGTGAATTCGGACATGGGGCAGATACCTATAGTTAATGAGTTTAGGGATGTCTTTCCAGAAGAACTTCCGGGACTTCCGCCAGACAGAGAGATAGAGTTTGTGATTGATTTAGTACCGGGGACAGCGCCGATATCGAAAGCACCATATAGGATGGCTCCGGTAGAAATGAAAGAGTTGATGATCCAGCTACAAGAGTTATTGGACAAGAAGTACATCCAACCGAGTGTATCTCCGTGGGGAGCACCTGTGTTGTTTGTAAAGAAGAAAGATGGTTCGATGAGGCTATGTATGGACTATAGAGAGTTGAATAAGGTGACAATCAAGAACAAATATCCGTTACCGAGAATAGACGATCTGTTTGATCAACTTAAAGGAGCGAGATGTTTTTCAAAGATTGACTTAAGGACTGGTTACCATCAGTTGAAGGTTAGAACGGAGGATGTACCAAAGACAGCATTTAGAACTCGTTACGGCCATTATGAGTTCCTAGTGATGTCGTTTGGACTGACGAATGTGCCAGCTGCTTTTATGGATTTGATGAACAGAGTATTTAAACCGTACTTGGATAAGTTTGTGGTTGTGTTCATTGACGATATTCTGGTGTATTCAAAGACTGAAGAGGAGCATGCCGAACATCTAAGGATAGTATTGGAGACGTTAAGAAAGGAGAAGCTATATGCGAAATTTTTGAAGTGTGAATTCTGGTTGAAGAGAGTTCAGTTTTTGGGGCATGTTATCGACAACGAGGAAATTTCTGTTGATCCAGCGAAAGTAGAAGCGGTGAAAAATTGGGGACAACCGAAGACACCGACAGAGATCAGAAGTTTCTTAGGATTGGCCGGATATTATCGAAGGTTCATTCAAGATTTCTCGAAGATAGCAACGCCGTTAACGAATTTGACTAGAAAGACTGTGAAGTATGTATGGACAGACAAATGTGAGCAAAGTTTTCAAGAACTGAAGAAGCGATTAAGCGAAGCACCTGTATTATCATTGCCAGATAGTACTGGGGGTTTTACAGTGTATAGTGATGCGTCACACAAGGGACTAGGTTGCGTATTGATGCAGAATGGTAAAGTCATTGCGTACGCATCACGACAATTAAAGGACTATGAGAAGGGATATCCTACCCATGACCTAGAATTGGCAGCGGTAGTTTTTGCCCTTAAGATTTGGAGACATTATCTCTACGGAGAAAAGTGTGAAATATACACAGATCACAAGAGTTTGAAGTATATCTTTACACAGAAGGAGTTGAACATGAGGCAGAGGAGATGGTTAGAATTGATCAAGGATTACGATTGTGAGATTTTATATCATCCGGGAAAGGCTAACGTGGTAGCAGATGCTTTAAGCAGGAAAAGCAAAGAAAAGTTGTTCGTATTGACAGAACAAGAAGAATTAATAAAAGAAATGGAGAAAATGGAGTTGGAGGTGAAAAATCCGAAGAATTCGGATAAAGTGATAGAAATGGAAGCAAGTCCGACTTTACTCGACAGGGTGAAGGAGGCACAAGAAAATGATGAAGAATGTGGTGACATTAAGAAACGATTGGCTGAAGGCGAAGAGTTGAAGTATAAAATCGATGGCACCGGATTGCTAAGATTTGAAGGAAGAATTTGGGTACCTGCAGTGCTAGAGTTAAGAGAGGAAATTTTGCAAGAGGCCCATAGTACTAGATACTCGATACACCCAGGAAGCACGAAGTTATATCAAGATCTACGTCAACACTATTGGTGGCCGAATCTGAAGAGAGAGGTTGCAGAATGTGTCAGCCGATGCTTAACTTGCCAAAGGGTCAAGGCAGAACATCAACGACCAAGTGGACTATTGCATCCGTTAGAAATTCCTGAATGGAAATGGGAGCATGTCACAATGGATTTTGTGGTAGGACTTCCAACAACACAGAAAGGATATGATGCCATATGGGTGATAGTGGATCGTCTTACAAAGTCAGCGCACTTTTTGCCGATCAGGATAAAGTATAATTTGGATCAGCTTGCCAAATTGTATATCAAGGAAATTATTTCAAGACATGGAGTGCCAATATCAATTGTTTTGGATAGAGATCCGCGCTTCACGTCAAACTTTTGGGGGAGTCTTCAAGAAAGAATGGGGACACAGTTAAGGTTAAGTACAGCATATCATCCACAGACTGATGGGCAAAGCGAAAGGACAATTCAAACATTAGAAGATATGCTCAGAGCCTGTGTGATGGACTTCAAAGGGAGCTGGGAAGATCATCTTCCGTTAGTAGAGTTTGCATATAATAATAGTTATCATGCAAGCATTGGAATGCCGCCATATGAAGTACTGTATGGAAGGAAATGCAGAACGCCCTTATGTTGGGATGAAGTAGGTGAACGGCGACTGTTGGGGCCAGAATTGGTGCAGCAGACCGTGGAGATCATCAAGGTAATAAGAGCTCGACTAGCAGCAGCTCAAGATCGTCAAAAGAAATATGCCGATCTTCATCGCAAGAAAAGAGACTTCGAGGTGGGAAGCTATGCGTTTTTGAAAGTATCTCCCTGGAAAGGGAAGATAAGATTTGGCAAGAAGGGAAAGCTGAGTCCGAGATTTATTGGACCGTTCGAGATATTGAAGAAGATAGGCGAAGTGGCATATGAGGTAGCTTTACCTCCTGAACTGGAACATATTCATAATGTGTTTCATGTGTCAGTGTTGCGTCCTTACAAGCCAGATTACAAACATGTTATATCATATGAGCCAATTCAAGTCGAGAAGGATTTATCGTACGAGGAAATTCCTATAGAAATTGTAGATAGGAAAGAGCAGAAGTTAAGGAATAAGGTTATATATTCTGTTAAAGTTCTGTGGAGAAACCACAACACCGAAGAAGCTACGTGGGAGCTTGAGGAAAAGATGAGAGCGAATTATCCGCATCTTTTTGAGTAACCTTATGTTGAAATTCCGGGGACGGAATTCTTATAAGGGGGGGAGAATGTAATGATCAAGGATTTTCAAGTTTCATTACTAATTAAATAAAAAATTTATTTCTAATGAATTAATTTTGTATGATTTAATTTAAACCTTTGTGTGATTAATAATTTATGTAACTAATTGTTAGTAAAGGAGGTCCCACTAATAGTTATTTAAATTAGTGGACTAACCTAAGAGTTTTAATAGCAAACAATTGATAAGATAGTAAGTAACTCAATATTTGATTAAATTGAATATAGTAAGTTTAAATTGACTATGTAAATTAATTAATATAATTATTAATTAATGAGAACTATGTGAAGTATGAATAATTGTATAGTCCAACTAATACTAGTGGACTAGCCCTATTGGTTTATTAATGAAGCCCACTATTTATTTAGGTGTGGACTTGAAGATTAGTATGCAAATTAATAGCCCAAATAATTAAATTAAAAGCCCAATTCAATGACCCAATTGATAAGCCTTCTAGAAGACTTCATTTTTGTCAAATTACATAATAAAAATAAATCAAAAATCACTTGAAATTGGGGGCATGGGCGGGTGAGATTTGGTAGGGAGCTAGCATGATTTTTGTGGTCATTTTTTTTCAAAGAAATCCCACAAAATAAGGACCTACTTTGACAAATGAGTTGGCTAGCAAAAATATATACATTTAACACTTATATCTATATACTTGAGAGGCTATAAATACCAAGCATGACATATGGAGTTGAGGTTCCAAAAATATTGCAAGAATTCATGGATGTCATCTCAGTTCATTACTTACTTTGGAAAGCTTAGAAAGCAAGCCATCAAGACTAAGAGGTAATAAAACACTCACAACTATAGTTCTTTAGTTTTTTTTTGATTTCTATGGTAAAAATGCTATCTTCAAGCTCATTATGTCTAAAAGCATGCTAGATTAGTGGGTCTAGGATTAAATGGGTTTAGCATGTATATTCATATCTGTTTATATTGAAAAGTTTGTTAGAATGCCTAAAAATATTTTTACTTGAAAACTAAAACGGAACAGCCTCTCCCGGAGTTACTGTTCACGTTCTGTAAGTCGGATTCATGATCCGTCACCTTTGGGTGATAGAGCTATTCAATACGAAGATTCTCCAAGTGGAACGACTAAAAACCGATTTAAAACGACTAAGTTATGATTTTTCTAACAAAAGACCCCGCTGTCGAAAAACACTCACGAACAGTGCACTTCCGGCCCAATTTCAGTGACCAAAACGGGTCCAAATTTGATGTTTGATAAATGAAAACTGTAGTTCGGGAAAATACGAATCCAACGATACCAATTGGACCTAAAACGGAGTTGTAGATTTCATTTTGTGGAGGTTTTAGTGAAGGACCCCGAAACTGTCAACAAAGGCTAAAATATTTAAGAAAAATATAGAAAATGACCGGTTCAGCATTTTCCGACGACCGGTTCACCTACTTTCCGACCGGTTCTGGTGGTGAGTCCAGGACCCAAAATTTTCTAAAATTATGTAGAATATTAAAATATTTTATTCAGAATTTTTCTGAACAGTTACGTAATTATTAGGTAATTAATGGTTTAAATGCATTTAAATCATTTAAAACCTACTAATTAATAATCATTAATGCCACTAAATGATTATTAAACTAATTACATATAATTAACTATTTAATTATTATTTAAGAAATATTAAAGTGATAATTAAGTAGAATTAGTGATAAGAAACTAACTATTGATTATTTAATTAAGATTAAATAATAAATAGAGTTAAACAATTGATTAATTATTATTTAATTAATATTAAATAATAATTAAAGAATATTTAAGTAAGATTATATAATAATAATGTAATTACTTACTTACATTGACATAAAATTTATAAAATAATTATTTATTATTTAATTAATATTAAATAATAAATAATAACAATAATAATTAATTATTCTTAGATTAATAAGAAAGAATAATTAAAAACTTATGAAGTAAATTAATTATTTATTATTCAAGGATAAATAATTAATTAAGATTTATTATTTAATTAAGATTAAATAATAAATAAGGATCATTATTAATTAATTATTTATTATTTAATATTAAATAATAAATAAATATAAATATTAATTAATTATTATTTAATTAAGGTTAAATAATAGTTAAAGACTAATAAAGTTAATACATTAATTATTTATTATTTAATATTTAAATGGTATCAGAGCCATGCGGTGTTGTCTCTTGGTGTCACTGTTTGTTCTCCGGTCAAACACAGAGGTCTGAGTTTAAAATTTGTTTTTACTTCTTCTTTAGACTTCTGTTGCTCCGTCCTTAGAGCACCTAGTTTAAGTCACCTAGTCTCTTTGTATAAACCACCCTGTTTCGTCATAGGTCCCGTCGAGCCGTTGTAAGTCTCAAGAGTGTGAGCAGTTAAGGCAAAAAGGGAATCACTAGATTTTAGGGTATGTGTTTATGTTAAGCAAAGAAAGGGGTATGTACTTAAGCGACTTTGGTATGTCTTTAAGTGGAATGTCAACAGATCTAGAGATTAGGTTTGAACAAAGTTAAAACGAAGTAGACTGTTTAGATCGAGTTCATCAGTTAGTCAAGAGTCAGCCGTGTGATCCTTGTATCAGACACAGTCTGATCAGTTTTTCTAAAAAATTTTACATAAATTTTTTGAAATCTACAGTCGGTGACCAAAAATTTCGGTGAAATTTTTTCTCCTTTCTTAAAATTAAACATAATTTTTGGGGGGAAAAAGGATTGAATCCCTGGATTTTTTTTTTGGGGTCGAAGTATAGGGGATGATGATCTCTCTGAGAAGAAGATCAACAGCACCCACCGGCGAGGAAGGAGCCGGACCTCAACAGTCAACAGTCCACAGTCAGACGACGCTGGCCCCCCAGGGTCCCACAGTCATCGGATGCCCCAGTCATCATCAGATGCAATCAACGCATCCGACAAAGTCAAAAGTAAAGGACAACTTTACTTTAGTAAAAGTTATTTACTTAAGTAAAAGTAAATGTAAATACTTTAACTTTAGTTAAATGTTTTTAACTTTAGTTAAATGTTTTTACTTTACCTTTAGTAAATGTAAAAGTAATTTACTTTTAACCTAAGTTAAATGTTTTTAACTTAAGTTAAATGTTTCTTACTTTAGTTAAATGTTTTTACTTTTAACCTAAGTAAATGTAAAAGTTACTTCGGTAAATATAAACCGGTAACTTTAGTTCTATTTAAAGGAACTCAAGTGTTAGAGTTTCCTTAGGCTTAGAAATGTAAACCATTTAGCCTCATCTGAGGTTCTCTCCTCCTTCTCTCTACCTTCTCTCTACCTTCTTTCTAGTTAGAAGAAGAAGAAGTTCCTGTACTTCTTCTTCCCTTTGTAAATAGATCCAGATACGATGTAATCCTTTCCCAACTGTTTATATTAATAGAAAGAGATTACTTCACCGATTCATTGGTCATCTTCTTTAAGTTTCAAAATTATTTTAAGTTTAAAGTTTTATTTAAACTTTTCGTCCGCTGTTAAATGGTATCTATAGGGGATGGTGATCTCTCTGAGAAGAAGATCAACAGCACCCACCGGCGAGGAAGGAGCCGGACCTCAACAGTCAACAGTCAGACGACGCTGGCCCCCAGGGTCCCACAGTCATCGGATGCCCCAATCATCATCAGATGCAATCAATGCATCCGACAAAGTCAAAAGTAAAGGACAACTTTACTTTAGTAAAAGTAATTTACTTAAGTAAAAGTAAATGTAAATACTTTAACTTTAGTTAAATATTTTTAACTTTAGTTAAATGTTTTTACTTTACCTTTAGTAAATGTAAAGAAATTAAACATAATTTTTGGGGGGAAAAAGGATTGAATCCCTGGATTTTTTTTGGGGTCGAAGTATAGGGGATGGTGATCTCTCTGAGAAGAAGATCAACAGCACCCACCGGCGAGGAAGGAGCCGGACCTCAACAGTCAACAGTCAGACGACGCTGGCCCCCAGGGTCCCACAGTCATCGGATGCCCCAATCATCATCAGATGCAATCAATGCATCCGACAAAGTCAAAAGTAAAGGACAACTTTACTTTAGTAAAAGTAATTTACTTAAGTAAAAGTAAATGTAAATACTTTAACTTTAGTTAAATGTTTTTAACTTTAGTTAAATGTTTTTACTTTACCTTTAGTAAATGTAAAAGTAATTTACTTTTAACCTAAGTTAAATGTTTTTAACTTAAGTTAAATGTTTCTTACTTTAGTTAAATGTTTTTACTTTTAACCTTAAGTAAATGTAAAAGTTACTTCGGTAAATATAAACCGGTAACTTTAGTTCTATTTAAAGGAACTCAAGTGTTAGAGTTTCCTTAGGCTTAGAAATGTAAACCATTTAGCCTCATCAGAGGTTCTCTCTCCTTCTCTCCCCCTTCTCTCTACCTTCTCTCTAGTTAGAAGAAGAAGAAGTTCCTATACTTCTTCTTCCCTTTGTAAATAAGATCCAGATACGATGTAATCCTTTCCCAACTGTTTATATTTAATGAAAGAGATTACTTTACCGATTCACCGGTCATCTTCTTTATGTTTCAAAAATGTTTTAAGTTTAAAGTTTTATTTAAACTTTTCGTCCGCTGTTAAATGGAAGATAGATGATGGAAGAGTGGCGCATATAAAAACTGAATTATAACTATAGCAATACTATAAGAAATAATAACAGCAGTTCATAAGTATAAAGAGTTTATAAAACAAAACTTTTATTGAACTTTGAAATAATTACAAACAATTAACTGAATAAATTACAACAGATTGACTCGATTATAGAAGCTTAACATATCTAAGAAAGAAGGCAAGAGAGTTGAAGATTAGTCAGATAGGAATCTGAGTCTTCTCAAACGCTCTATTGGATTACTAAATCCTGCCTCATAACAATGACTGAGCCTCTCTTATATAGGAAGAGAAAAGGCGGAGTAATTACAACTCAATAATTACAAAACATAAATGACTATTGAACAACAGTAATGCTTTATCAAAAGATGAAAGCATTATTACAACTTTTGACTATTACAAACAACTTTTACTATTACAGACGAGTTAATCAAATACAGACAAATAAAGATAATAACAACTTTTGACTACAGACATCTGACTAATACTAAATGACAACTGACTCAGCAACTGCTTTCGGCTACTTTGGACAAAGGAGCACGGGCTGCGCGGGCAGGGGCATCTAGCAACAAAGCTGACCAAGGTGACTGTAGGAACCCAAGGTGAAAGGAAACCGGGTCCTAAGCAAACGGATCCTGGGCATCTTGAAGAGAGATGCTTCCGTACGGATCAGTAGGACTAGAGTGATGACTGGAGCGGGAAGAAGAAGATGAACAAACAGAAGGAACTGAGTCCTCACTGAGTTTATCCATTCTTTTCTGAATTAAACGAGATAACTGTTTGAGCTCATTATTGGTACAATGATCAATATCCGCGAAATCTAACTTAGAACTGGAAGATTTCTTGGATTTAGATTTACTGGAGGATGATTCCTTTGGAGGAGGAATCGTTTGAATGGGTGAAGGATTGGGGAATTCCTTCTGAACTTGGCCCACGATGCGATAAGGATCGAACTTATCCCACCATTTAACTGAAAACTCACGAGTAACATGAGTAATTTGATTAAGGTGATTACTAGAGGCGCCTTTTTCAGGGGCGACTAAGGAAGAAAGAGCAACATTGACTGTTGGAGAATAAAATCCATAGTTCCATCGAAGGATCCATGGGACTTTATATTTACTAGCGAAATGGAGAATAACTGGGATGCAGCAATTAGACTGCACCACAGGAACCCTAGAGCTAAAGACATTAAGAACAGTCTGAAGCTCAATTGGGAGGATATCAAAGATGAGACCATAACGTTCCCACCAAAGAACAAACCAATGAGGAAATTGACTTTTAAATTTGTGGTCAAATTGGATGAACCACGAATGACTAAAAGATGGAGTTTGAAACAGAAAAACTCTGTTCCAAGCTTCCATGTAATCATAATAGCAAAACTGGCTATCATGACCTTCAAGCTGCCTAAGATCACTAGGATGATTACCCCAGTTAGGCATGGAGATAACCTGTTTAATATAAAGAGAATGATAGATGATTTTGAAGAATCATTTCTATCATAAATAGGTTTAATAGCGATTGACTGAGTTTGCAAAAGGACGTCCTTATAATACATGAGAGATTTATAAGGAGCAGAAGGAATAAAATGCCAACCAGTTGGGAAGAACTGGGCAGCTAATTTGACTGGATCATCAATTGATTTCATATGTCTTTCGATATGAAATAAATTGGTGCTGAAAACAGGGATGTATTCAGTTTGAATACGCTGACCAGCAGGAGGATTACTGGAGGAAGCATACGGATCAACCATTAAAGGGGGTTGAACCAGAGCCGAACTATAGGGTTTCGAGTTAGAAACCAAAGGAGTGAACCTATTAACTACAGTAAGGGGGGTAACTGGATGAGGGATTATAGCTCCCACGGGCTTCTGACTAGGAGGGCTTGGGCTTGGACCCAAGGGCCGAACATTTTTATTTTTCCCTCTCACACTCATTTTGAACCTGAGGGGTACCTGAATTAATAAATTCCCGAGTTAGAAAATCAGGAACGGAATTATCACTACCTTTAATATATTCAATGTCAAAATCGAAAATACTTAAAATAGATTGCCATCTGGCAAAAATATGTTTGGCAGCGATGTTTTTAACATCTTTTTCTAAAATATATTTAGCAGACTTACAATCAATATGAACCAAAAATTTTTGATTTAATAAATCATTTTGAAATTTACTGACACAGAAAACTAAAGCTAAAATTTCTTTTTTAATAGTGCTGTAGTTTAATTGTGCCTGATTCCACGCGCCAGAATGAAATCGGACAATTTGTTCAGAAGAAGCAGGAGTCAATTTCTGCTTTAGAATGCCGCCGAAGCCAATTTCGGAGGCGTCAGTTTCAACAATTTTGAAAGCTAATTCATTAGAAATGCCAAGGCAGGGAAGAACCTTAACATATTTTTTTAACTTGCTGAACGATGGCAGAATGCTCATCAGTCCATGGAGGAGGATTCTTCTGTAAACGAAGAAACAAAGGTTTACAGATTTTTCGCAAATTTTTATAGAATTTACCAACATAATTAAGAGATCCTAAAAACCTTTGAAGTTGAGTTCTATCAAGGATTTTAACAGGAAATCTATCAGCGAATTGAATAACTCTTTGAATAGGACGAACCAAACCCCGATGAATATCATGGCCAAGAAACTTAACTTTAACTTGGAAAAGAGAACATTTGGTTGGTGACAAAACCAAACCATTGACTTTGATAGCTTTGAAGAACGAATTCAAATGTTTGAAATGTTCGTCAATAAATTTAGAAAAAACAAGGATATCATCAATATAGACAATAATGAAATGACTAAAGGGATTTAAAATTTCATTGAGAATATTTTGGAATTCACTAGGAGCGTTTTTCAAGCCAAATGCTTGAACAACCCATTCATAATGACCAAAAGGGGTGGTGAAGGCGGTTTTGTACCTATCACTAGGATGGATACTGACTTGCCAGAAACCAGACTTAAGGTCGAATTTACTAAAAATGGTAGCATTACTAAGACGACTAAGAAGGTCTTCCTTATTAGGAAGGGGATACCTAATCCATTCTAAGACCTTATTAAGAGGCTTATAATTGATGACTAGACGAGGGACACCTCTCTCTTTCTCTGCTTCATTATTAACATAAAAGGCAGGGCAAGACCAAGGAGATTTACTATGTTTTATTAAGCCTTTGGCAAGTAAATCGTTAATTTCTTGTTTACAAAGCTCCATTTGTTGGTGACTCATTTGAATAGGTCTAGCTTTAGTAGGAATAAGATGCTCTTTAAATTCTTTAGCGTAAGGAAGTTTAACTACATGTTTCCTACGATGCCAAAAAGCATTAGGAGAATCAGCACACAAATTTTTAACCATGAATAGACGAAGTTCTTCAATTTTATCTTGTATTTTTTCACTTAAAAGAAGATCTTCAACCTGTTTATACTTAATTTCATGTTTTAAAAACTTTAAATGAGAAGTTTTACATTTTAACAAGTTAAGAGACTTAGAAATAGACTCATCTTGAATAAATCTTAAATCTCTTTCTTTGGGCTGAGATAAAAACTCAAAAACAACTTTGTGCCCAAGGTGCTCAGTAGTTAACCCATTATTACTGGTGGTGAAAGGGTATAACAAATAAATAAATGGTAATCCCAGAATAATTTTATCAGTTAAATTACGAATTAACACAAAAGAAGTTTTAAAACATATATCATTTTGACAAATATGAACCTTAGGGAGCTTATATTTAATTTCCATGCTGCTTCCATTAGCAGAGTTTAATCGTTCACTGGTTTTAACATAAAATTTGGTAGGGATTAATCCCTCTTGGATGCAGTTAAGATCTGCACCAGTATCAACAAGAGCAGGAAGTTGAATGGCAAAAGTACCATCAACCATTAACCGTATCAAAATATACCACTTTTGAATGGTAATATCTTTTATCCTTTTTAACGAATTACCTTGAATAAACAAAGGAGACTCTTCATCCTTGACTCCTGAAGTTTCAGGCATGTCTTCATTTTCTGAAGAATCAGAAATATGAAGTTCAGAGTCTTTGTTAACTAACGCAGTCATATCACTTTTTAAATTGGAGATCTCAGCCTTGAGACTAGAAATCTCTTTCTTAAGCTTGTTGACCTCTTGATTTAGTTCTGGGAGAGTAATTTCTCTCTCAGCCACTTTAAATCTCTCAAGGGTTTTATTAAGGCTTATAAGCGGCTTTTCTTTAGCTCTTATAACTTTACCTTTTCCAAAAATGTTTTTAGAAAACAATTCTTTTAACTGTTTCATGTACTGTAATTTTAAATCTTCATCAGTAAGCTTACTAATTAATTCAATTAACAAAGAACTTTCTTGGTCTTCTTTAGAAAGAACATTAATAGTTTTGCAACAATCAGATCTACAATTATCAGTGCACAAAGTAACTTCATTATCTTCACTAGGAGTCTGACTATTTTGATCATTAGCCGAAGAATAAGGAATATCAGAAATATCATTATCTTCATCGGACTGAGATCTAAGCAAATCAAAAATCTTTTCAGAATCTTCAACAGAAATATTTAACTGGTTTAATTTTTGTTTTAATTTACATTCATTCTTATAATGTCCCTTTTTACCACAATTAAAACACGTAATTTTACTCTTATCACTAGATTTAGAAGTGGATTTTTTATTTCCAGTTTTCTTTCTAGACCTGGGTTTTTCATAATAACTTTCTTTATTAGTCTGACTAGAGCGCTTTTTATGGTGCTTGCGTTTTTTGTGAGTTTCTAAATGCTTTTTCCTATGCTTTCTTCTTGAAGGGGCAATAGGAGGCAGACCATATTGTTCACAAAAAGTACCAAGTTCATATTTAGCTTTCTTTTTATCTTTGGCAGCTTGTTTAGCAATTTTAAAATCAATACACATTTTTAGGCCAATTTTTTGAATATAACTAACAATGTCACCGTAAGTGAGGTTATCATAATCAATATAGCCCAATGTTTTACTAAGTTCTTCACGGACTTTATGAGCAAATAAAGACGGAAGACCATTAACAAATTTTTCCTTCCAAAAAGGTTTATTACTATCATTACGAAGCATGACACGAGAAATAAAAACATCTTTATACCATCTAAAATCACTTAAAGTAGGACAAGTAAGATTACTAAGTTGATCATGAATGCGTTCAGTAATATTACTAGGAGTACCAATAAAATGTTTTATTATAGTGAAAATTAAAGTATTAATACCGTCAGGAATACCAAAACCAATATCTTCACGAAAGATAGGTTGACCATTATCATCAAGTTGATAAGCATGAATAATAGAGTTTCTAGCATCTTCATCAAGGTGTTTTTCCCACCAAGAGCGAAGAACTCCCGAAAAACCATTAGTTAAAATTTCAACAATTTCAGGTTGAGTAAGATTAGTAAAAGCAGTGATGTAACTATTAGCAACCATAGACATGTGGTTCATTTTGGTAAGAATTTGATGTTCACTGAAGCCATCAATATTCCATTCATAAATTTTATTAGAGGAAACAGAAAACTGATTGTCAAGATTCTTTTCCTCGAACTGAAGATCCGGGGGAGTGGGTCTAGTATACCAATTTTTTGTAATACTAGTGTTATTAAAAGTTAATTTTTTCAATTGTTCAGTAAGGTCTGGAATAGAAGCGATCTCAGATACCTCATCTGAGTCACTATTATAATCATTGCCAGATTCTTGAATCTGATCAATGATGGCAACGGTTCCACTGGCTTCGCCAGAGCTCGAACCAATCTTTTTAATAAGTTTATCAATACTTTTAACTAAATCAGAATCTTTACTAGGCAATCCCTTGCCATCTCTATTATCAGGAAGAGTTAACAAAAGCTGATCAAGTTTCTTATCAGGGGTTTTAATAAGTGTATTATCAAACTTTTCTTCAATTTTATCAAGTTGTTTTCCTATGGTGGCTAAATACTGATTAGTAAAATTATTTTGTTCAATAATCTTTTTATCATCAGTTTTACCATCAGCTACTTTAAAGGGACTAGCAACAACTGAGTTATTTTTGACTTGCAAAAGAACAGTTTCAAGAGGAGGATGAGAAGCTAAAGTTTTGGACTTATCTTCTTTTATCCATTGAGATTTAGTAAGAACTTTACAATGATTTCTATCATACCAATCATAAAATGTAAGGTTCTCTCTAGTAAGTTTAACAAATTTTTTCCAATTATGAACAATTTTATCTCTATCAATTTTATTATGCATATTACGAAAAGCATGTCGTTTAGCTTGATTAGTTTTAGAATTAAAATCTTCAACAAGACTTTCCCAATCCAATTTAGAGACTTTAGTAAGGACTCTTAATTGGTGATTAATTGGGGCATCAAAATCAGAGGGAGAAGGACCGACCGACACAGTAGGAGAAACATCTTCATGTTCTCCATCAGTCTGAAAGGCAGGAGTATAACAAGGATGACTTGTCTGACCCTGATTCAACACTCCTTTCAGCTTAACATCAGGAATAGAAAAGTCACTTAAGACTTCAGTGTCTCTTCTATAGGTAGAAGGGACTGAAGAACTGGTAAATTCTTCAATAATGAAAGGTCTTCTAGTACGTTCAAAACTAATTCGAACAGTACCATCAGAGAATTGTTTAATATTCTCCAAATTTAACAAATTATTATTGACTGGTTTTTGTGGAACTTCCTGGGGAAGAATCCATTGACTAGGTAACGTGACATCTTTCCAAAGAATAGTTTTAGGTGTTTGAATGTTGGCATTACTAGTGCTACTCTGTATTAAAACAGTATGATCCTTAGGACTTTTATTAAGAGCATGAATATTTAAGTTGGTTTTCATAACTTTATAATAAATTCTGAAAATTAAAGCTAAGGGTTGAGATCCCTCAATCATTTGAGTTATCTCTCCAGCAGTTTTAATATTTAAAGTTAAAGCCTTAAGTAAATTAATATCAGACAGACTTAAAGGAAGATCAGGAAAGCAATTAAAATGAACAGGACCATCATGCAAACTAGATTCCATTATTCCAATAATACTAGGAGCATAATTAAGATAACGAGCATCTCTTAAACATAAAAAGACACTTGAGTTTATTCCTTTAATAGTTAATGGTTTAACTGCAACTTGAACAAGACCAATATGAATAAAATTATAACCCTTTTTACGATGTTTATTAATGACATCGGGAGAAAGAAGACTACAATTTTCATATTCTTTATTAATAGCATACACACGTTCAACAGTTTTAACATTGTAATCAGTTTTGAAATTATCGATAAAGGTTGACTGGTAAATTTCTTTAGGAGAAACACTAGGTATATTCCAATTATTAAGAGTTTGGTTAATATTTTCATAACTTTGTTCTTCTTGGTTAACTATATTAGGAACAGAAGGAAGAGAAGATCTATTACTAACCGACGAACTAGATCTAAACAATCTACTCATAATTAAAATTAAAGTTTTAATTAATCTGTGTTCTTCCGTACATACCCCTTTCTTTGCTTAACATAAACACATACCCTATCATCTAGTGATTCCCAGAAAGCCGAAACTGCTCACACACTCGAGACTTACAAAGGCTGGACAGGGACCTATGGCGATGGAGGGTGGTTTATACAAAGAGACTAGGTGACTTCTTGAACAAAGAAAGATCAAAACTTTTGATTTTAAAAATGACTAGAGGAAGAAGATCAAGAACAACGTTTAGTAAACAAACAACTCATGGCTTTGATACCAAAAGGCGGAAGATAGATGATGGAAGAGTGGCGCATATAAAAACTGAATTATAACTATAGCAATACTATAAGAAATAATAACAGCAGTTCATAAGTATAAAGAGTTTATAAAACAAAACTTTTATTGAACTTTGAAATAATTACAAACAATTAACTGAATAACTTACAACAGATTGACTCGATTATAGAAGCTTAACATATCTAAGAAAGAAGGCAAGAGAGTTGAAGATTAGTCAGATTGGAATCTGAGTCTTCTGGTATCAATATAGGGGATGGTGATCTCTCTGAGAAGAAGATCAACAGCACCCACCGGCGAAGAAGGAGCCGGACCTCAACAGTATAGGGGATGGTGATCTCTCTGAGAAGAAGATCAACAGCACCCACCGGCGAGGAAGGAGCCGGACCTCAACAGTCAACAGTCAGAAGACGCTGGCCCCCCAGGGTCCCACAGTCATCGGATGCTCCAGATGCAATCAGTGCGTCCGACAAAGTCAAAAAGTAAAGGACACCTTTACTTAAGTAAATAACTTTTACTAAAGTAAAGGTGTCCTTTACTTTTTGACTTTGTCGGACGCACTGATTGCATCTGGAGCATCCGATGACTGTGGGACCCTGGGGGGCCATATAGGGGATGGTGATCTCTCTGAGAAGAAGATCAACAGCACCCACCGGCGAGGAAGGAGCCGGACCTCAACAGTTTTAACATTGTAATCAGTTTTGAAATTATCGATAAAGGTTGACTGGTAAATTTCTTTAGGAGAAACACTAGGTATATTCCAATTATTAAGAGTTTGGTTAATATTTTCATAACTTTGTTCTTCTTGGTTAACTATATTAGGAACAGAAGGAAGAGAAGATCAAGATAGATGATGGAAGAGTGGCGCATATAAAAACTGAATTATAACTATAGCAATACTATAAGAAATAATAACAGCAGTTCATAAGTATAAAGAGTTTATAAAACAAAACTTTTATTGAACTTTGAAATAATTACAAACAATTAACTGAATAACTTACAACAGATTGACTCGATTATAGAAGCTTAACATATCTAAGAAAGAAGGCAAGAGAGTTGAAGATTAGTCAGATAGGAATCTGAGTCTTCTCAAACGCTCTATTGGATTACTAAATCCTGCCTCATAACAATGACTGAGCCTCTCTTATATAGGAAGAGAAAAGGCGGAGTAATTACAACTCAATAATTACAAAACATAAATGACTATTGAACAACAGTAATGCTTTATCAAAAGATGAAAGCATTATTACAACTTTTGACTATTACAAACAACTTTTACTATTACAGACGAGTTAATCAAATACAGACAAATAAAGATAATAACAACTTTTGACTACAGACATCTGACTAATACTAAATGACAACTGACTCAGCAACTGCTTTCGGCTACTTTGGACAAAGGAGCACGGGCTGCGCGGGCAGGGGCATCTAGCAACAAAGCTGACCAAGGTGACTGTAGGAACCCAAGGTGAAAGGAAACCGGGTCCTAAGCAAACGGATCCTGGGCATCTTGAAGAGAGATGCTTCCGTACGGATCAGTAGGACTAGAGTGATGACTGGAGCGGGAAGAAGAAGATGAACAAACAGAAGGAACTGAGTCCTCACTGAGTTTATCCATTCTTTTCTGAATTAAACGAGATAACTGTTTGAGCTCATTATTGGTACAATGATCAATATCCGCGAAATCTAACTTAGAACTGGAAGATTTCTTGGATTTAGATTTACTGGAGGATGATTCCTTTGGAGGAGGAATCGTTTGAATGGGTGAAGGATTGGGGAATTCCTTCTGAACTTGGCCCACGATGCGATAAGGATCGAACTTATCCCACCATTTAACTGAAAACTCACGAGTAACATGAGTAATTTGATTAAGGTGATTACTAGAGGCGCCTTTTTCAGGGGCGACTAAGGAAGAAAGAGCAACATTGACTGTTGGAGAATAAAATCCATAGTTCCATCGAAGGATCCATGGGACTTTATATTTACTAGCGAAATGGAGAATAACTGGGATGCAGCAATTAGACTGCACCACAGGAACCCTAGAGCTAAAGACATTAAGAACAGTCTGAAGCTCAATTGGGAGGATATCAAAGATGAGACCATAACGTTCCCACCAAAGAACAAACCAATGAGGAAATTGACTTTTAAATTTGTGGTCAAATTGGATGAACCACGAATGACTAAAAGATGGAGTTTGAAACAGAAAAACTCTGTTCCAAGCTTCCATGTAATCATAATAGCAAAACTGGCTATCATGACCTTCAAGCTGCCTAAGATCACTAGGATGATTACCCCAGTTAGGCATGGAGATAACCTGTTTAATATAAAGAGAATGATAGATGATTTTTGAAGAATCATTTCTATCATAAATAGGTTTAATAGCGATTGACTGAGTTTGCAAAAGGACGTCCTTATAATACATGAGAGATTTATAAGGAGCAGAAGGAATAAAATGCCAACCAGTTGGGAAGAACTGGGCAGCTAATTTGACTGGATCATCAATTGATTTCATATGTCTTTCGATATGAAATAAATTGGTGCTGAAAACAGGGATGTATTCAGTTTGAATACACTGACCAGCAGGAGGATTACTGGAGGAAGCATACGGATCAACCATTAAAGGGGGTTGAACCAGAGCCGAACTATAGGGTTTCGAGTTAGAAACCAAAGGAGTGAACCTATTAACTACAGTAAGGGGGGTAACTGGATGAGGGATTATAGCTCCCACGGGCTTCTGACTAGGAGGGCTTGGGCTTGGACCCAAGGGCCGAACATTTTTATCTTTCCCTCTCACACTCATTTTGAACCTGAGGGGTACCTGAATTAATAAATTCCCGAGTTAGAAAATCAGGAACGGAATTATCACTACCTTTAATATATTCAATGTCAAAATCAAAAATACTTAAAATAGATTGCCATCTGGCAAAAATATGTTTGGCAGCGATGTTTTTAACATCTTTTTCTAAAATATATTTAGCAGACTTACAATCAATACGAACCAAAAATTTTTGATTTAATAAATCATTTTGAAATTTACTGACACAGAAAACTAAAGCTAAAATTTCTTTTTTAATAGTGCTGTAGTTTAATTGTGCCTGATTCCACGCGCCAGAATGAAATCGGACAATTTGTTCAGAAGAAGCAGGAGTCAATTTCTGCTTTAGAATGCCGCCGAAGCCAATTTCGGAGGCGTCAGTTTCAACAATTTTGAAAGCTAATTCATTAGAAATGCCAAGGCAGGGAAGAACCTTAACATATTTTTTAACTTGCTGAACGATGGCAGAATGCTCATCAGTCCATGGAGGAGGATTCTTCTGTAAACGAAGAAACAAAGGTTTACAGATTTTTCGCAAATTTTTATAGAATTTACCAACATAATTAAGAGATCCTAAAAACCTTTGAAGTTGAGTTCTATCAAGGATTTTATCAGGAAATCTATCAGCGAATTGAATAACTCTTTGAATAGGACGAACCAAACCCCGATGAATATCATGGCCAAGAAACTTAACTTTAACTTGGAAAAGAGAACATTTGGTTGGTGACAAAACCAAACCATTGACTTTGATAGCTTTGAAGAACGAATTCAAATGTTTGAAATGTTCGTCAATAGATTTAGAAAAAACAAGGATATCATCAATATAGACAATAATGAAATGACTAAAGGGATTTAAAATTTCTTTGAGAATATTTTGGAATTCACTAGGAGCGTTTTTCAAGCCAAATGCTTGAACAACCCATTCATAATGACCAAAAGGGGTGGTGAAGGCGGTTTTGTACCTATCACTAGGATGGATACTGACTTGCCAGAAACCAGACTTAAGGTCGAATTTACTAAAAATGGTAGCATTACTAAGACGACTAAGAAGGTCTTCCTTATTAGGAAGGGGATACCTAATCCATTCTAAGACCTTATTAAGAGGCTTATAATTGATGACTAGACGAGGGACACCTCTCTCTTTCTCTGCTTCATTATTAACATAAAAGGCAGGGCAAGACCAAGGAGATTTACTATGTTTTATTAAGCCTTTGGCAAGTAAATCGTTAATTTCTTGTTTACAAAGCTCCATTTGTTGGTGACTCATTTGAATAGGTCTAGCTTTAGTAGGAATAAGATGCTCTTTAAATTCTTTAGCGTAAGGAAGTTTAACTACATGTTTCCTACGATGCCAAAAAGCATTAGGAGAATCAGCACACAAATTTTTAACCATGAATAGACGAAGTTCTTCAATTTTATCTTGTATTTTTTTCACTTAAAAGAAGATCTTCAACCTGTTTATACTTAATTTCATGTTTTAAAAACTTTAAATGAGAAGTTTTACATTTTAACAAGTTAAGAGACTTAGAAATAGACTCATCTTGAATAAATCTTAAATCTCTTTCTTTGGGCTGAGATAAAAACTCAAAAACAACTTTGTGCCCAAGGTGCTCAGTAGTTAACCCATTATTACTGGTGGTGAAAGGGTATAACAAATAAATAAATGGTAATCCCAGAATAATTTTATCAGTTAAATTACGAATTAACACAAAAGAAGTTTTAAAACATATATCATTTTGACAAATATGAACCTTAGGGAGCTTATATTTAATTTCCATGCTGCTTCCATTAGCAGAGTTTAATCGTTCACTGGTTTTAACATAAAATTTGGTAGGGATTAATCCCTCTTGGATGCAGTTAAGATCTGCACCAGTATCAACAAGAGCAGGAAGTTGAATGGCAAAAGTACCATCAACCATTAACCGTATCAAAATATACCACTTTTGAATGGTAATATCTTTTATCCTTTTTAACGAATTACCTTGAATAAACAAAGGAGACTCTTCATCCTTGACTCCTGAAGTTTCAGGCATGTCTTCATTTTCTGAAGAATCAGAAATATGAAGTTCAGAGTCTTTGTTAACTAACGCAGTCATATCACTTTTTAAATTGGAGATCTCAGCCTTGAGACTAGAAATCTCTTTCTTAAGCTTGTTGACCTCTTGATTTAGTTCTGGGAGAGTAATTTCTCTCTCAGCCACTTTAAATCTCTCAAGGGTTTTATTAAGGCTTATAAGCGGCTTTTCTTTAGCTCTTATAACTTTACCTTTTCCAAAAATGTTTTTAGAAAACAATTCTTTTAACTGTTTCATGTACTGTAATTTTAAATCTTCATCAGTAAGCTTACTAATTAATTCAATTAACAAAGAACTTTCTTGGTCTTCTTTAGAAAGAACATTAATAGTTTTGCAACAATCAGATCTACAATTATCAGTGCACAAAGTAACTTCATTATCTTCACTAGGAGTCTGACTATTTTGATCATTAGCCGAAGAATAAGGAATATCAGAAATATCATTATCTTCATCGGACTGAGATCTAAGCAAATCAAAAATCTTTTCAGAATCTTCAACAGAAATATTTAACTGGTTTAATTTTTGTTTTAATTTACATTCATTCTTATAATGTCCCTTTTTACCACAATTAAAACACGTAATTTTACTCTTATCACTAGATTTAGAAGTGGATTTTTTATTTCCAGTTTTCTTTCTAGACCTGGGTTTTTCATAATAACTTTCTTTATTAGTCTGACTAGAGCGCTTTTTATGGTGCTTGCGTTTTTTGTGAGTTTCTAAATGCTTTTTCCTATGCTTTCTTCTTGAAGGGGCAATAGGAGGCAGACCATATTGTTCACAAAAAGTACCAAGTTCATATTTAGCTTTCTTTTTATCTTTGGCAGCTTGTTTAGCAATTTTAAAATCAATACACATTTTTAGGCCAATTTTTTGAATATAACTAACAATGTCACCGTAAGTGAGGTTATCATAATCAATATAGCCCAATGTTTTACTAAGTTCTTCACGGACTTTATGAGCAAATAAAGACGGAAGACCATTAACAAATTTTTCCTTCCAAAAAGGTTTATTACTATCATTACGAAGCATGACACGAGAAATAAAAACATCTTTATACCATCTAAAATCACTTAAAGTAGGACAAGTAAGATTACTAAGTTGATCATGAATGCGTTCAGTAATATTACTAGGAGTACCAATAAAATGTTTTATTATAGTGAAAATTAAAGTATTAATACCGTCAGGAATACCAAAACCAATATCTTCACGAAAGATAGGTTGACCATTATCATCAAGTTGATAAGCATGAATAATAGAGTTTCTAGCATCTTCATCAAGGTGTTTTTCCCACCAAGAGCGAAGAACTCCCGAAAAACCATTAGTTAAAATTTCAACAATTTCAGGTTGAGTAAGATTAGTAAAAGCAGTGATGTAACTATTAGCAACCATAGACATGTGGTTCATTTTGGTAAGAATTTGATGTTCACTGAAGCCATCAATATTCCATTCATAAATTTTATTAGAGGAAACAGAAAACTGATTGTCAAGATTCTTTTCCTCGAACTGAAGATCCGGGGGAGTGGGTCTAGTATACCAATTTTTTGTAATACTAGTGTTATTAAAAGTTAATTTTTTCAATTGTTCAGTAAGGTCTGGAATAGAAGCGATCTCAGATACCTCATCTGAGTCACTATTATAATCATTGCCAGATTCTTGAATCTGATCAATGATGGCAACGGTTCCACTGGCTTCGCCAGAGCTCGAACCAATCTTTTTAATAAGTTTATCAATACTTTTAACTAAATCAGAATCTTTACTAGGCAATCCCTTGCCATCTCTATTATCAGGAAGAGTTAACAAAGGCTGATCAAGTTTCTTATCAGGGGTTTTAATAAGTGTATTATCAAACTTTTCTTCAATTTTATCAAGTTGTTTTCCTATGGTGGCTAAATACTGATTAGTAAAATTATTTTGTTCAATAATCTTTTTATCATCAGTTTTACCATCAGCTACTTTAAAGGGACTAGCAACAACTGAGTTATTTTTGACTTGCAAAAGAACAGTTTCAAGAGGAGGATGAGAAGCTAAAGTTTTGGACTTATCTTCTTTTATCCATTGAGATTTAGTAAGAACTTTACAATGATTTCTATCATACCAATCATAAAATGTAAGGTTCTCTCTAGTAAGTTTAACAAATTTTTTCCAATTATGAACAATTTTATCTCTATCAATTTTATTATGCATATTACGAAAAGCATGACGTTTAGCTTGATTAGTTTTAGAATTAAAATCTTCAACAAGACTTTCCCAATCCAATTTAGAGACTTTAGTAAGGACTCTTAATTGGTGATTAATTGGGGCATCAAAATCAGAGGGAGAAGGACCGACCGACACAGTAGGAGAAACATCTTCATGTTCTCCATCAGTCTGAAAGGCAGGAGTATAACAAGGATGACTTGTCTGACCCTGATTCAACACTCCTTTCAGCTTAACATCAGGAATAGAAAAGTCACTTAAGACTTCAGTGTCTCTTCTAGAGGTAGAAGGGACTGAAGAACTGGTAAATTCTTCAATAATGAAAGGTCTTCTAGTACGTTCAAAACTAATTCGAACAGTACCATCAGAGAATTGTTTAATATTTTCCAAATTTAACAAATTATTATTGACTGGTTTTTGTGGAACTTCCTGGGGAAGAATCCATTGACTAGGTAACGTGACATCTTTCCAAAGAATAGTTTTAGGTGTTTGAATGTTGGCATTACTAGTGCTACTCTGTATTAAAACAGTATGATCCTTAGGACTTTTATTAAGAGCATGAATATTTAAGTTGGTTTTCATAACTTTATAATAAATTCTGAAAATTAAAGCTAAGGGTTGAGATCCCTCAATCATTTGAGTTATCTCTCCAGCAGTTTTAATATTTAAAGTTAAAGCCTTAAGTAAATTAATATCAGACAGACTTAAAGGAAGATCAGGAAAGCAATTAAAATGAACAGGACCATCATGCAAACTAGATTCCATTATTCCAATAATACTAGGAGCATAATTAAGATAACGAGCATCTCTTAAACATAAAAAGACACTTGAGTTTATTCCTTTAATAGTTAATGGTTTAACTGCAACTTGAACAAGACCAATATGAATAAAATTATAACCCTTTTTACGATGTTTATTAATGACATCGGGAGAAAGAAGACTACAATTTTCATATTCTTTATTAATAGCATACACACGTTCAACAGTTTTAACATTGTAATCAGTTTTGAAATTATCGATAAAGGTTGACTGGTAAATTTCTTTAGGAGAAACACTAGGTATATTCCAATTATTAAGAGTTTGGTTAATATTTTCATAACTTTGTTCTTCTTGGTTAACTATATTAGGAACAGAAGGAAGAGAAGATCTATTACTAACCGACGAACTAGATCTAAACAATCTACTCATAATTAAAATTAAAGTTTTAATTAATCTGTGTTCTTCCGTACATACCCCTTTCTTTGCTTAACATAAACACATACCCTATCATCTAGTGATTCCCAGAAAGCCGAAACTGCTAACACACTCGAGACTTACAAAGGCTGGACAGGGACCTATGGCGATGGAGGGTGGTTTATTTCTCGTGTCATGCTTCGTAATGATAGTAATAAACCTTTTTGGAAGGAAAAATTTGTTAATGGTCTTCCGTCTTTATTTGCTCATAAAGTCCGTGAAGAACTTAGTAAAACATTGGGCTATATTGATTATGATAACCTCACTTACGGTGACATTGTTAGTTATATTCAAAAAATTGGCCTAAAAATGTGTATTGATTTTAAAATTGCTAAACAAGCTGCCAAAGATAAAAAGAAAGCTAAATATGAACTTGGTACTTTTTGTGAACAATATGGTCTGCCTCCTATTGCCCCTTCAAGAAGAAAGCATAGGAAAAAGCATTTAGAAACTCACAAAAAACGCAAGCACCATAAAAAGCGCTCTAGTCAGACTAATAAAGAAAGTTATTATGAAAAACCCAGGTCTAGAAAGAAAACTGGAAATAAAAAATCCACTTCTAAATCTAGTGATAAGAGTAAAATTACGTGTTTTAATTGTGGTAAAAAGGGACATTATAAGAATGAATGTAAATTAAAACAAAAATTAAACCAGTTAAATATTTCTGTTGAAGATTCTGAAAAGATTTTTGATTTGCTTAGATCTCAGTCCGATGAAGATAATGATATTTCTGATATTCCTTATTCTTCGGCTAATGATCAAAATAGTCAGACTCCTAGTGAAGATAATGAAGTTACTTTGTGCACTGATAATTGTAGATCTGATTGTTGCAAAACTATTAATGTTCTTTCTAAAGAAGACCAAGAAAGTTCTTTGTTAATTGAATTAATTAGTAAGCTTACTGATGAAGATTTAAAATTACAGTACATGAAACAGTTAAAAGAATTGTTTTCTAAAAACATTTTTGGAAAAGGTAAAGTTATAAGAGCTAAAGAAAAGCCGCTTATAAGCCTTAATAAAACCCTTGAGAGATTTAAAGTGGCTGAGAGAGAAATTACTCTCCCAGAACTAAATCAAGAGGTCAACAAGCTTAAGAAAGAGATTTCTAGTCTCAAGGCTGAGATCTCCAATTTAAAAAGTGATATGACTGCGTTAGTTAACAAAGACTCTAAACTTCATATTTCTGATTCTTCAGAAAATGAAGACATGCCTGAAACTTCAGGAGTCAAGGATGAAGAGTCTCCTTTGTTTATTCAAGGTAATTCGTTAAAAAGGATAAAAGATATTACCATTCAAAAGTGGTATATTTTGATACGGTTAATGGTTGATGGTACTTTTGCCATTCAACTTCCTGCTCTTGTTGATACTGGTGCAGATCTTAACTGCATCCAAGAGGGATTAATCCCTACCAAATTTTATGTTAAAACCAGTGAACGATTAAACTCTGCTAATGGAAGCAGCATGGAAATTAAATATAAGCTCCCTAAGGTTCATATTTGTCAAAATGATATATGTTTTAAAACTTCTTTTGTGTTAATTCGTAATTTAACTGATAAAATTATTCTGGGATTACCATTTATTTATTTGTTATACCCTTTCACCACCAGTAATAATGGGTTAACTACTGAGCACCTTGGGCACAAAGTTGTTTTTGAGTTTTTATCTCAGCCCAAAGAAAGAGATTTAAGATTTATTCAAGATGAGTCTATTTCTAAGTCTCTTAACTTGTTAAAATGTAAAACTTCTCATTTAAAGTTTTTAAAACATGAAATTAAGTATAAACAGGTTGAAGATCTTCTTTTAAGTGAAAAAATACAAGATAAAATTGAAGAACTTCGTCTATTCATGGTTAAAAATTTGTGTGCTGATTCTCCTAATGCTTTTTGGCATCGTAGGAAACATGTAGTTAAACTTCCTTACGCTAAAGAATTTAAAGAGCATCTTATTCCTACTAAAGCTAGACCTATTCAAATGAGTCACCAACAAATGGAGCTTTGTAAACAAGAAATTAACGATTTACTTGCCAAAGGCTTAATAAAACATAGTAAATCTCCTTGGTCTTGCCCTGCCTTTTATGTTAATAATGAAGCAGAGAAAGAGAGAGGTGTCCCTCGTCTAGTCATCAATTATAAGCCTCTTAATAAGGTCTTAGAATGGATTAGGTATCCCCTTCCTAATAAGGAAGACCTTCTTAGTCGTCTTAGTAATGCTACCATTTTTAGTAAATTCGACCTTAAGTCTGGTTTCTGGCAAGTCAGTATCCATCCTAGTGATAGGTACAAAACCGCCTTCACCACCCCTTTTGGTCATTATGAATGGGTTGTTCAAGCATTTGGCTTGAAAAACGCTCCTAGTGAATTCCAAAATATTCTCAAAGAAATTTTAAATCCCTTTAGTCATTTCATTATTGTCTATATTGATGATATCCTTGTTTTTTCTAAATCTATTGACGAACATTTCAAACATTTGAATTCGTTCTTCAAAGCTATCAAAGTCAATGGTTTGGTTTTGTCACCAACCAAATGTTCTCTTTTCCAAGTTAAAGTTAAGTTTCTTGGCCATGATATTCATCGGGGTTTGGTTCGTCCTATTCAAAGAGTTATTCAATTCGCTGATAGATTTCCTGATAAAATCCTTGATAGAACTCAACTTCAAAGGTTTTTAGGATCTCTTAATTATGTTGGTAAATTCTATAAAAATTTGCGAAAAATCTGTAAACCTTTGTTTCTTCGTTTACAGAAGAATCCTCCTCCATGGACTGATGAGCATTCTGCCATCGTTCAGCAAGTTAAAAAATATGTTAAGGTTCTTCCCTGCCTTGGCATTTCTAATGAATTAGCTTTCAAAATTGTTGAAACTGACGCCTCCGAAATTGGCTTCGGCGGCATTCTAAAGCAGAAATTGACTCCTGCTTCTTCTGAACAAATTGTCCGATTTCATTCTGGCGCGTGGAATCAGGCACAATTAAACTACAGCACTATTAAAAAAGAAATTTTAGCTTTAGTTTTCGGTGTCAGTAAATTTCAAAATGATTTATTAAATCAAAAATTTTTGGTTCGTATTGATTGTAAGTCTGCTAAATATATTTTAGAAAAAGATGTTAAAAACATCGCTGCCAAACATATTTTTGCCAGATGGCAATCTATTTTAAGTATTTTTGATTTTGACATTGAATATATTAAAGGTAGTGATAATTCCGTTCCTGATTTTCTAACTCGGGAATTTATTAATTCAGGTACCCCTCAGGTTCAAAATGAGTGTGAGAGGGAAAGATAAAAATGTTCGGCCCTTGGGTCCAAGCCCAAGCCCTCCTAGTCAGAAGCCCGTGGGAGCTATAATCCCTCATCCAGTTACCCCCCTTACTGTAGTTAATAGGTTCACTCCTTTGGTTTCTAACTCGAAACCCTATAGTTCGGCTCTGGTTCAACCCCCTTTAATGGTTGATCCGTATGCTTCCTCCAGTAATCCTCCTGCTGGTCAGCGTATTCATACTGAATACATCCCTGTTTTCAGCACCAATTTATTTCATATCGAAAGACATATGAAATCAATTGATGATCCAGTCAAATTAGCTGCCCAGTTCTTCCCAACTGGTTGGCATTTTATTCCTTCTGCTCCTTATAAATCTCTCATGTATTATAAGGACGTCCTTTTGCAAACTCAGTCAATCGCTATTAAACCTATTTATGATAGAAATGATTCTTCAAAAATCATCTATCATTCTCTTTATATTAAACAGGTTATCTCCATGCCTAACTGGGGTAATCATCCTAGTGATCTTAGGCAGCTTGAAGGTCATGATAGCCAGTTTTGCTATTATGATTACATGGAAGCTTGGAACAGAGTTTTTCTGTTTCAAACTCCATCTTTTAGTCATTCGTGGTTCATCCAATTTGACCACAAATTTAAAAGTCAATTTCCTCATTGGTTTGTTCTTTGGTGGGAACGTTATGGTCTCATCTTTGATATCCTCCCAATTGAGCTTCAGACTGTTCTTAATGTCTTTAGCTCTAGGGTTCCTGTGGTGCAGTCTAATTGCTGCATCCCAGTTATTCTCCATTTCGCTAGTAAATATAAAGTCCCATGGATCCTTCGATGGAACTATGGATTTTATTCTCCAACAGTCAATGTTGCTCTTTCTTCCTTAGTCGCCCCTGAAAAAGGCGCCTCTAGTAATCACCTTAATCAAATTACTCATGTTACTCGTGAGTTTTCAGTTAAATGGTGGGATAAGTTCGATCCTTATCGCATCGTGGGCCAAGTTCAGAAGGAATTCCCCAATCCTTCACCCATTCAAACGATTCCTCCTCCAAAGGAATCATCCTCCAGTAAATCTAAATCCAAGAAATCTTCCAGTTCTAAGTTAGATTTCGCGGATATTGATCATTGTACCAATAATGAGCTCAAACAGTTATCTCGTTTAATTCAGAAAAGAATGGATAAACTCAGTGAGGACTCAGTTCCTTCTGTTTGTTCATCTTCTTCTTCCCGCTCCAGTCATCACTCTAGTCCTACTGATCCGTACGGAAGCATCTCTCTTCAAGATGCCCAGGATCCGTTTGCTTAGGACCCGGTTTCCTTTCACCTTGGGTTCCTACAGTCACCTTGGTCAGCTTTGTTGCTAGATGCCCCTGCCCGCGCAGCCCGTGCTCCTTTGTCCAAAGTAGCCGAAAGCAGTTGCTGAGTCAGTTGTCATTTAGTATTAGTCAGATGTCTGTAGTCAAAAGTTGTTATTATCTTTATTTGTCTGTATTTGATTAACTCGTCTGTAATAGTAAAAGTTGTTTGTAATAGTCAAAAGTTGTAATAATGCTTTCATCTTTTGATAAAGCATTACTGTTGTTCAATAGTCATTTATGTTTTGTAATTATTGAGTTGTAATTACTCCGCCTTTTCTCTTCCTATATAAGAGAGGCTCAGTCATTGTTATGAGGGAGGATTTAGTAATCCAATAGAGCGTTTGAGAAGACTCAGATTCCTATCTGACTAATCTTCAACTCTCTTGCCTTCTTTCTTAGATATGTTAAGCTTCTATAATCGAGTCAATCTGTTGTAATTTATTCAGTTAATTGTTCGAAGTATAGGGGATGGTGATCTCTCTGAGAAGAAGATCAACAGCACCCACCGGCGAGGAAGGAGCCGGACCTCAACAGTCAACAGTCCACAGTCAGACGACGCTGGCCCCCCAGGGTCCCACAGTCATCGGATGCCCCTTTTGGTATCAGAGCCATGAGTTGTTTGTTTACTAAACGTTGTTCTTGATCTTCTTCCTCTAGTCATTTTTAAAATCAAAAGTTTTGATCTTTCTTTGTTCAAGAAGTCACCTAGTCTCTTTGTATAAACCACCCTGTTTCGCCATAGGTCCCGTCGAGCCGTTGTAAGTCTCAAGAGTGTGAGCAGTTAAGGCAAAAAGGGAATCACTAGATTCTAGGGTATGTGTTTATGTTAAGCAAAGAAAGGGGTATGTACTTAAGCGACTTTGGTATGTCTTTAAGTGGAATGTCAACAGATCTAGAGATTAGGTTTGAACAAAGTTAAAACGAAGTAGACTGTTTAGATCGAGTTCATCAGTTAGTCAAGAGTCAGCCGTGTGATCCTTGTATCAGACACAGTCTGATCAGTTTTTCTAAAAAATTTTACATAAAATTTTTGAAATCTACAGTCGGTGACCAAAAATTTCGGTGAAATTTTTTTCTCCTTTCTTAAAATTAAACATAATTTTGGGGGGAAAAAGGATTGAATCCCTGGATTTTTTTTTGGGGTCGAAGTATAGGGGATGGTGATCTCTCTGAGAAGAAGATCAACAGCACCCACCGGCGAGGAAGGAGCCGGACCTCAACAGTCAACAGTCAGAAGACGCTGGCCCCCCAGGGTCCCACAGTCATCGGATGCTCCAGATGCAATCAGTGCGTCCGACAAAGTCAAAAAGTAAAGGACACCTTTACTTTAGTAAAAGTTATTTACTTAAGTAAAAGTAAATGTAATTACTTTAACTTTAGTTAAATGTTTTTAACTTTAGTTAAATGTTTTTACTTTACCTTTAGTAAATGTAAAAGTAATTTACTTTTAACCTAAGTTAAATGTTTTTAACTTAAGTTAAATGTTTCTTACTTTAGTTAAATGTTTTTACTTTTAACCTTAAGTAAATGTAAAAGTTACTTCGGTAAATATAAACCGGTAACTTTAGTTCTATTTAAAGGAACTCAAGTGTTAGAGTTTCCTTAGGCTTAGAAATGTAAACCATTTAGCCTCAACTGAGGTTCTCTCCTCCTTCTCTCCTCCTTCTCTCTACCTTCTTTCTAGTTAGAAGAAGAAGAAGTTCATGTACTTCTTCTTCCCTTTGTAAATAGATCCAGATACGATGTAATCCTTTCCCAAATGTTTATAATTAATGAAAGAGATTACTTTACCGATTCACCGGTCATCTACTTTAAGTTTCAAAATTATTTTAAGTTTAAAGTTTTATTTAAACTTTTCGTCCGCTGTTAAATGGTATCAGAGCCATGCGGTGTTGTCTCTTGGTGTCACTGTTTGTTCTCCGGTCAAACACAGAGGTCTGAGTTTAAAACCTTGTTTTTACTTCTTCTTTAGACTTCTGTTGCTCCGTCCTTAGAGCACCTAGTTTAAGTCACCTAGTCTCTTTGTATAAACCACCCTGTTTCGCCATAGGTCCCGTCGAGCCGTTGTAAGTCTCAAGAGTGTGAGCAGTTAAGGCAAAAAGGGAATCACTAGATTCTAGGGTATGTGTTTATGTTAAGCAAAGAAAGGGGTATGTACTTAAGCGACTTTGGTATGTCTTTAAGTGGAATGTCAACAGATCTAGAGATTAGGTTTGAACAAAGTTAAAACGAAGTAGACTGTTTAGATCGAGTTCATCAGTTAGTCAAGAGTCAGCCGTGTGATCCTTGTATCAGACCCAGTCTGATCAGTTTTTCTAAAAAAATTTACATAAAATTTTTGAAATCTAC
Source organism: Panax stipuleanatus (assembly GCA_020205555.1). NCBI lineage: Eukaryota > Viridiplantae > Streptophyta > Magnoliopsida > Apiales > Araliaceae > Panax > Panax stipuleanatus. The sequence goes on from CM035124.1 coordinate 127,782,943, forward strand.
AGTCGGTGACCAAAAATTTCGGTGAAATTTTTTTCTCCTTTCTTAAAATTAAACATAATTTTGGGGGGAAAAAGGATTGAATCCCTGGATTTTTTTTTGAGGTCGAAGTATAGGGGATGGTGATCTCTCTGAGAAGAAGATCAACAGCACCCACCGGCGAGGAAGGAGCCGGACCTCAACAGTCAACAGTCAGAAGACGCTGGCCCCCCAGGGTCCCACAGTCATCGGATGCTCCAGATGCAATCAGTGCGTCCGACAAAGTCAAAAAGTAAAGGACACCTTTACTTTAGTAAAAGTTATTTACTTAAGTAAAAGTAAATGTAATTACTTTAACTTTAGTTAAATGTTTTTAACTTTAGTTAAATGTTTTTACTTTACCTTTAGTAAATGTAAAAGTAATTTACTTTTAACCTAAGTTAAATGTTTTTAACTTAAGTTAAATGTTTCTTACTTTAGTTAAATGTTTTTACTTTTAACCTTAAGTAAATGTAAAAGTTACTTCGGTAAATATAAACCGGTAACTTTAGTTCTATTTAAAGGAACTCAAGTGTTAGAGTTTCCTTAGGCTTAGAAATGTAAACCATTTAGCCTCATCAGAGGTTCTCTCTCCTTCTCTCTACCTTCTCTCTACCTTCTCTCTACCTTCGTTCTAGTTAGAAGAAGAAGAAGTTCCTGTACTTCTTCTTCCCTTTGTAAATAGATCCAGATACGATGTAATCCTTTCCCAAATGTTTATAATACAAGAAAGAGATTACTTTACCGATTCACTGGTCATCTTCTTTAAGTTTCAAAATTGTTTTAAGTTTAAAGTTTTAATTAAACTTTTCGTCTGCTGTTAAATGGTATCAGAGCCGTGAGTTGTTTGTTTACTAAACGTTGTTCTTGATCTTCTTCCTCTAGTCATTTTTAAAATCAAAAGTTTTGATCTTTCTTTGTTCAAGAAGTCACCTAGTCTCTTTGTATAAACCACCCTCCATCGCCATAGGTCCCTGTCCAGCCTTTGTAAGTCTCGAGTGTGTGAGCAGTTTCGGCTTTCTGGGAATCACTAGATGATAGGGTATGTGTTTATGTTAAGCAAAGAAAGGGGTATGTACGGAAGAACACAGATTAATTAAAACTTTAATTTTAATTATGAGTAGATTGTTTAGATCTAGTTCGTCGGTTAGTAATAGATCTTCTCTTCCTTCTGTTCCTAATATAGTTAACCAAGAAGAACAAAGTTATGAAAATATTAACCAAACTCTTAATAATTGGAATATACCTAGTGTTTCTCCTAAAGAAATTTACCAGTCAACCTTTATCGATAATTTCAAAACTGATTACAATGTTAAAACTGTTGAACGTGTGTATGCTATTAATAAAGAATATGAAAATTGTAGTCTTCTTTCTCCCGATGTCATTAATAAGCATCGTAAAAAGGGTTATAATTTTATTCATATTGGTCTTGTTCAAGTTGCAGTTAAACCATTAACTATTAAAGGAATAAACTCAAGTGTCTTTTTATGTTTAAGAGATGCTCGTTATCTTAATTATGCTCCTAGTATTATTGGAATAATGGAATCTAGTTTGCATGATGGTCCTGTTCATTTTAATTGCTTTCCTGATCTTCCTTTAAGTCTGTCTGATATTAATTTACTTAAGGCTTTAACTTTAAATATTAAAACTGCTGGAGAGATAACTCAAATGATTGAGGGATCTCAACCCTTAGCTTTAATTTTCAGAATTTATTATAAAGTTATGAAAACCAACTTAAATATTCATGCTCTTAATAAAAGTCCTAAGGATCATACTGTTTTAATACAGAGTAGCACTAGTAATGCCAACATTCAAACACCTAAAACTATTCTTTGGAAAGATGTCACGTTACCTAGTCAATGGATTCTTCCCCAGGAAGTTCCACAAAAACCAGTCAATAATAATTTGTTAAATTTGGAAAATATTAAACAATTCTCTGATGGTACTGTTCGAATTAGTTTTGAACGTACTAGAAGACCTTTCATTATTGAAGAATTTACCAGTTCTTCAGTCCCTTCTACCTCTAGAAGAGACACTGAAGTCTTAAGTGACTTTTCTATTCCTGATGTTAAGCTGAAAGGAGTGTTGAATCAGGGTCAGACAAGTCATCCTTGTTATACTCCTACCTTTCAGACTGATGGAGAACATGAAGATGTTTCTCCTACTGTGTCGGTCGGTCCTTCTCCCTCTGATTTTGATGCCCCAATTAATCACCAATTAAGAGTCCTTACTAAAGTCTCTAAATTGGATTGGGAAAGTCTTGTTGAAGATTTTAATTCTAAAACTAATCAAGCTAAACGTCATGCTTTTCGTAATATGCATAATAAAATTGATAGAGATAAAATTGTTCATAATTGGAAAAAATTTGTTAAACTTACTAGAGAGAACCTTACATTTTATGATTGGTATGATAGAAATCATTGTAAAGTTCTTACTAAATCTCAATGGATAAAAGAAGATAAGTCCAAAACTTTAGCTTCTCATCCTCCTCTTGAAACTGTTCTTTTGCAAGTCAAAAATAACTCAGTTGTTGCTAGTCCCTTTAAAGTAGCTGATGGTAAAACTGATGATAAAAAGATTATTGAACAAAATAATTTTACTAATCAGTATTTAGCCACCATAGGAAAACAACTTGATAAAATTGAAGAAAAGTTTGATAATACACTTATTAAAACCCCTGATAAGAAACTTGATCAGCCTTTGTTAACTCTTCCTGATAATAGAGATGGCAAGGGATTGCCTAGTAAAGATTCTGATTTAGTTAAAAGTATTGATAAACTTATTAAAAAGATTGGTTCGAGCTCTGGCGAAGCCAGTGGAACCGTTGCCATCATTGATCAGATTCAAGAATCTGGCAATGATTATAATAGTGACTCAGATGAGGTATCTGAGATCGCTTCTATTCCAGACCTTACTGAACAATTGAAAAAATTAACTTTTAATAACACTAGTATTACAAAAAATTGGTATACTAGACCCACTCCCCCGGATCTTCAGTTCGAGGAAAAGAATCTTGACAATCAGTTTTCTGTTTCCTCTAATAAAATTTATGAATGGAATATTGATGGCTTCAGTGAACATCAAATTCTTACCAAAATGAACCACATGTCTATGGTTGCTAATAGTTACATCACTGCTTTTACTAATCTTACTCAACCTGAAATTGTTGAAATTTTAACTAATGGTTTTTCGGGAGTTCTTCGCTCTTGGTGGGAAAAACACCTTGATGAAGATGCTAGAAACTCTATTATTCATGCTTATCAACTTGATGATAATGGTCAACCTATCTTTCGTGAAGATATTGGTTTTGGTATTCCTGACGGTATTAATACTTTAATTTTCACTATAATAAAACATTTTATTGGTACTCCTAGTAATATTACTGAACGCATTCATGATCAACTTAGTAATCTTACTTGTCCTACTTTAAGTGATTTTAGATGGTATAAAGATGTTTTTATTTCTCGTGTCATGCTTCGTAATGATAGTAATAAACCTTTTTGGAAGGAAAAATTTGTTAATGGTCTTCCGTCTTTATTTGCTCATAAAGTCCGTGAAGAACTTAGTAAAACATTGGGCTATATTGATTATGATAACCTCACTTACGGTGACATTGTTAGTTATATTCAAAAAATTGGCCTAAAAATGTGTATTGATTTTAAAATTGCTAAACAAGCTGCCAAAGATAAAAAGAAAGCTAAATATGAACTTGGTACTTTTTGTGAACAATATGGTCTGCCTCCTATTGCCCCTTCAAGAAGAAAGCATAGGAAAAAGCATTTAGAAACTCACAAAAAACGCAAGCACCATAAAAAGCGCTCTAGTCAGACTAATAAAGAAAGTTATTATGAAAAACCCAGGTCTAGAAAGAAAACTGGAAATAAAAAATCCACTTCTAAATCTAGTGATAAGAGTAAAATTACGTGTTTTAATTGTGGTAAAAAGGGACATTATAAGAATGAATGTAAATTAAAACAAAAATTAAACCAGTTAAATATTTCTGTTGAAGATTCTGAAAAGATTTTTGATTTGCTTAGATCTCAGTCCGATGAAGATAATGATATTTCTGATATTCCTTATTCTTCGGCTAATGATCAAAATAGTCAGACTCCTAGTGAAGATAATGAAGTTACTTTGTGCACTGATAATTGTAGATCTGATTGTTGCAAAACTATTAATGTTCTTTCTAAAGAAGACCAAGAAAGTTCTTTGTTAATTGAATTAATTAGTAAGCTTACTGATGAAGATTTAAAATTACAGTACATGAAACAGTTAAAAGAATTGTTTTCTAAAAACATTTTTGGAAAAGGTAAAGTTATAAGAGCTAAAGAAAAGCCGCTTATAAGCCTTAATAAAACCCTTGAGAGATTTAAAGTGGTTGAGAGAGAAATTACTCTCCCAGAACTAAATCAAGAGGTCAACAAGCTTAAGAAAGAGATTTCTAGTCTCAAGGCTGAGATCTCCAATTTAAAAAGTGATATGACTGCGTTAGTTAACAAAGACTCTGAACTTCATATTTCTGATTCTTCAGAAAATGAAGACATGCCTGAAACTTCAGGAGTCAAGGATGAAGAGTCTCCTTTGTTTATTCAAGGTAATTCGTTAAAAAGGATAAAAGATATTACCATTCAAAAGTGGTATATTTTGATACGGTTAATGGTTGATGGTACTTTTGCCATTCAACTTCCTACTCTTGTTGATACTGGTGCAGATCTTAACTGCATCCAAGAGGGATTAATCCCTACCAAATTTTATGTTAAAACCAGTGAACGATTAAACTCTGCTAATGGAAGCAGCATGGAAATTAAATATAAGCTCCCTAAGGTTCATATTTGTCAAAAGGATATATGTTTTAAAACTTCTTTTGTGTTAATTCGTAATTTAACTGATAAAATTATTCTGGGATTACCATTTATTTATTTGTTATACCCTTTCACCACCAGTAATAATGGGTTAACTACTGAGCACCTTGGGCACAAAGTTGTTTTTGAGTTTTTATCTCAGCCCAAAGAAAGAGATTTAAGATTTATTCAAGATGAGTCTATTTCTAAGTCTCTTAACTTGTTAAAATGTAAAACTTCTCATTTAAAGTTTTTAAAACATGAAATTAAGTATAAACAGGTTGAAGATCTTCTTTTAAGTGAAAAAAATACAAGATAAAATTGAAGAACTTCGTCTATTCATGGTTAAAAATTTGTGTGCTGATTCTCCTAATGCTTTTTGGCATCGTAGGAAACATGTAGTTAAACTTCCTTACGCTAAAGAATTTAAAGAGCATCTTATTCCTACTAAAGCTAGACCTATTCAAATGAGTCACCAACAAATGGAGCTTTGTAAACAAGAAATTAACGATTTACTTGCCAAAGGCTTAATAAAACATAGTAAATCTCCTTGGTCTTGCCCTGCCTTTTATGTTAATAATGAAGCAGAGAAAGAGAGAGGTGTCCCTCGTCTAGTCATCAATTATAAGCCTCTTAATAAGGTCTTAGAATGGATTAGGTATCCCCTTCCTAATAAGGAAGACCTTCTTAGTCGTCTTAGTAATGCTACCATTTTTAGTAAATTCGACCTTAAGTCTGGTTTCTGGCAAGTCAGTATCCATCCTAGTGATAGGTACAAAACCGCCTTCACCACCCCTTTTGGTCATTATGAATGGGTTGTTCAAGCATTTGGCTTGAAAAACGCTCCTAGTGAATTCCAAAATATTCTCAAAGAAATTTTAAATCCCTTTAGTCATTTCATTATTGTCTATATTGATGATATCCTTGTTTTTTCTAAATCTATTGACGAACATTTCAAACATTTGAATTCGTTCTTCAAAGCTATCAAAGTCAATGGTTTGGTTTTGTCACCAACCAAATGTTCTCTTTTCCAAGTTAAAGTTAAGTTTCTTGGCCATGATATTCATCGGGGTTTGGTTCGTCCTATTCAAAGAGTTATTCAATTCGCTGATAGATTTCCTGATAAAATCCTTGATAGAACTCAACTTCAAAGGTTTTTAGGATCTCTTAATTATGTTGGTAAATTCTATAAAAATTTGCGAAAAATCTGTAAACCTTTGTTTCTTCGTTTACAGAAGAATCCTCCTCCATGGACTGATGAGCATTCTGCCATCGTTCAGCAAGTTAAAAAATATGTTAAGGTTCTTCCCTGCCTTGGCATTTCTAATGAATTAGCTTTCAAAATTGTTGAAACTGACGCCTCCGAAATTGGCTTCGGCGGCATTCTAAAGCAGAAATTGACTCCTGCTTCTTCTGAACAAATTGTCCGATTTCATTCTGGCGCGTGGAATCAGGCACAATTAAACTACAGCACTATTAAAAAAGAAATTTTAGCTTTAGTTTTCTGTGTCAGTAAATTTCAAAATGATTTATTAAATCAAAAATTTTTGGTTCGTATTGATTGTAAGTCTGCTAAATATATTTTAGAAAAAGATGTTAAAAACATCGCTGCCAAACATATTTTTGCCAGATGGCAATCTATTTTAAGTATTTTTGATTTTGACATTGAATATATTAAAGGTAGTGATAATTCCGTTCCTGATTTTCTAACTCGGGAATTTATTAATTCAGGTACCCCTCAGGTTCAAAATGAGTGTGAGAGGGAAAGATAAAAATGTTCGGCCCTTGGGTCCAAGCCCAAGCCCTCCTAGTCAGAAGCCCGTGGGAGCTATAATCCCTCATCCAGTTACCCCCCTTACTGTAGTTAATAGGTTCACTCCTTTGGTTTCTAACTCGAAACCCTATAGTTCGGCTCTGGTTCAACCCCCTTTAATGGTTGATCCGTATGCTTCCTCCAGTAATCCTCCTGCTGGTCAGCGTATTCAAACTGAATACATCCCTGTTTTCAGCACCAATTTATTTCATATCGAAAGACATATGAAATCAATTGATGATCCAGTCAAATTAGCTGCCCAGTTCTTCCCAACTGGTTGGCATTTTATTCCTTCTGCTCCTTATAAATCTCTCATGTATTATAAGGACGTCCTTTTGCAAACTCAGTCAATCGCTATTAAACCTATTTATGATAGAAATGATTCTTCAAAAATCATCTATCATTCTCTTTATATTAAACAGGTTATCTCCATGCCTAACTGGGGTAATCATCCTAGTGATCTTAGGCAGCTTGAAGGTCATGATAGCCAGTTTTGCTATTATGATTACATGGAAGCTTGGAACAGAGTTTTTCTGTTTCAAACTCCATCTTTTAGTCATTCGTGGTTCATCCAATTTGACCACAAATTTAAAAGTCAATTTCCTCATTGGTTTGTTCTTTGGTGGGAACGTTATGGTCTCATCTTTGATATCCTCCCAATTGAGCTTCAGACTGTTCTTAATGTCTTTAGCTCTAGGGTTCCTGTGGTGCAGTCTAATTGCTGCATCCCAGTTATTCTCCATTTCGCTAGTAAATATAAAGTCCCATGGATCCTTCGATGGAACTATGGATTTTATTCTCCAACAGTCAATGTTGCTCTTTCTTCCTTAGTCGCCCCTGAAAAAGGCGCCTCTAGTAATCACCTTAATCAAATTACTCATGTTACTCGTGAGTTTTCAGTTAAATGGTGGGATAAGTTCGATCCTTATCGCATCGTGGGCCAAGTTCAGAAGGAATTCCCCAATCCTTCACCCATTCAAACGATTCCTCCTCCAAAGGAATCATCCTCCAGTAAATCTAAATCCAAGAAATCTTCCAGTTCTAAGTTAGATTTCGCGGATATTGATCATTGTACCAATAATGAGCTCAAACAGTTATCTCGTTTAATTCAGAAAAGAATGGATAAACTCAGTGAGGACTCAGTTCCTTCTGTTTGTTCATCTTCTTCTTCCCGCTCCAGTCATCACTCTAGTCCTACTGATCCGTACGGAAGCATCTCTCTTCAAGATGCCCAGGATCCGTTTGCTTAGGACCCGGTTTCCTTTCACCTTGGGTTCCTACAGTCACCTTGGTCAGCTTTGTTGCTAGATGCCCCTGCCCGCGCAGCCCGTGCTCCTTTGTCCAAAGTAGCCGAAAGCAGTTGCTGAGTCAGTTGTCATTTAGTATTAGTCAGATGTCTGTAGTCAAAAGTTGTTATTATCTTTATTTGTCTGTATTTGATTAACTCGTCTGTAATAGTAAAAGTTGTTTGTAATAGTCAAAAGTTAATTAAAACTTTAAACTTAAAACAATTTTGAAACTTAAAGAAGATGACCAGTGAATCGGTGAAGTAATAACTTAAAGAAGATGACCAGTGAATCGGTGAAGTAATCTCTTTCTATTAATATAAACAGTTGGGAAAGGATTACATCGTATCTGGATCTATTTACAAAGGGAAGAAGAAGTACAGGAACTTCTTCTTCTTCTAACTAGAACGAAGGTAGAGAGAAGGTAGAGAGAAGGTAGAGAGAAGGAGAGAGAACCTCTGATGAGGCTAAATGGTTTACATTTCTAAGCCTAAGGAAACTCTAACACTTGAGTTCCTTTAAATAGAACTAAAGTTACCGGTTTATATTTACCGAAGTAACTTTTACATTTACTTAGGTTAAAAGTAAAAGCATTTAACTAAAGTAAGAAACATTTAACTTAAGTTAAAAACATTTAACTTAGGTTAAAAGTAAATTACTTTTACATTTACTAAAGGTAAAGTAAAAACATTTAACTAAAGTTAAAAACATTTAACTAAAGTTAAAGTATTTACATTTACTTTTACTTAAGTAAATAACTTTTACTAAAGTAAAGTTGTCCTTTACTTTTTGACTTTGTCGGATGCGTTGATTGCATCTGACGATGACTGGAGCATCCGATGACTGTGGGACCCTGGGGGGCCAGCGTCGTCTGACTGTTGACTGTTGAGGTCCGGCTCCTTCCTCGCCGGTGGGTGCTGTTGATCTTCTTCTCAGAGAGATCACCATCCCCTATACTTCGACCCCAAAAAAAATCCAGGGATTCAATCCTTTTTCCCCCCAAAAATTATGTTTAATTTTAAGAAAGGAGAAAAAATTTCACCGAAATTTTTGGTCACCGACTGTAGATTTCAAAAATTTTATGTAAAATTTTTTTAGAAAAACTGATCAGACTGTGTCTGATACAAGGATCACACGGCTGACTCTTGACTAACTGATGAACTCGATCTAAACAGTCTACTTCGTTTTAACTTTGTTCAAACCTAATCTCTAGATCTGTTGACATTCCACTTAAAGACATACCAAAGTCGCTTAAGTACATACCCCTTTCTTTGCTTAACATAAACACATACCCTTGAATCTAGTGATTCCATTTTTGCCTTAACTGCTCACACTCTTGAGACTTACAACGGCTCGACGGGACCTATGGCGAAACAGGGTGGTTTATACAAAGAGACTAGGTGACTTAAACTAGGTGCTCTAAGGACGGAGCAACAGAAATCTAAAGAAGAAGTAAAAACAAATTTTAAACTCAGACCTCTGTGTTTGACCGGAGAACAAACAGTGACACCAAGAGACAACACCGCATGGCTTTGATACCATTTAACAGCGGACGAAAAGTTTAATTAAAACTTTAAACTTAAAACAATTTTGAAACTTAAAGAAGATGACCAGTGAATCGGTGAAGTAATAACTTAAAGAAGATGACCGGTGAATCGGTAAAGTAATCTCTTTCTTGTATTATAAACATTTGGGAAAGGATTACATCGTATCTGGATCTATTTACAAAGGGAAGAAGAAGTACAGGAACTTCTTCTTCTTCTAACTAGAGAGAAGGTAGAGAGAAGGGGGAGAGAAGGAGAGAGAACCTCTGATGAGGCTAAATGGTTTACATTTCTAAGCCTAAGGAAACTCTAACACTTGAGTTCCTTTAAATAGAACTAAAGTTACCGGTTTATATTTACCGAAGTAACTTTTACATTTACTTAGGTTAAAAGTAAAAGCATTTAACTAAAGTAAGAAACATTTAACTTAAGTTAAAAACATTTAACTTAGGTTAAAAGTAAATTACTTTTACATTTACTAAAGGTAAAGTAAAAACATTTAACTAAAGTTAAAAACATTTAACTAAAGTTAAAGTATTTGCATTTACTTTTACTTAAGTAAATAACTTTTACTAAAGTAAAGTTGTCCTTTACTTTTTGACTTTGTCGGATGCGTTGATTGCATCTGACGATGACTGGAGCATCCGATGACTGTGGGACCCTGGGGGGCCAGCGTCGTCTGACTGTTAACTGTTGAGGTCCGGCTCCTTCCTCGCCGGTGGGTGCTGTTGATCTTCTTCTCAGAGAGATCACCATCCCCTATACTTCGACCCCAAAAAAAAAAATCCAGGGATTCAATCCTTTTTCCCCCAAAATTATGTTTAATTTTAAGAAAGGAGAAAAATTTTCACCGAAATTGTTGGTCACCGACTGTTAATTTCAAAAAATTTTATGTAAAATTTTTTAGAAAAACTGATCAGACTGTGTCTGATACAAGGATCACACGGCTGACTCTTGACTAACTGATGAACTCGATCTAAACAGTCTACTTCGTTTTAACTTTGTTCAAACCTAATCTCTAGATCTGTTGACATTCCACTTAAAGACATACCAAAGTCGCTTAAGTACATACCCCTTTCTTTGCTTAACATAAACACATACCCTAGAATCTAGTGATTCCCTTTTTGCCTTAACTGCTCACACTCTTGAGACTTACAACGGCTCGACGGGACCTATGGCGAAACAGGGTGGTTTATACAAAGAGACTAGGTGACTTAAACTAGGTGCTCTAAGGACGGAGCAACAGAAATCTAAAGAAGAAGTAAAAACAAATTTTAAACTCAGACCTCTGTGTTTGACCGGAGAACAAACAGTGACACCAAGAGACAACACCGCATGGCTTTGATACCATTTAACAGCGGACGAAAAGTTTAATTAAAACTTTAAACTTAAAACAATTTTGAAACTTAAAGAAGATGACCAGTGAATCGGTGAAGTAATAACTTAAAGAAGATGACCGGTGAATCGGTAAAGTAATCTCTTTCTTGTATTATAAACATTTGGGAAAGGATTACATCGTATCTGGATCTATTTACAAAGGGAAGAAGAAGTACAGGAACTTCTTCTTCTTCTAACTAGAGAGAAGGTAGAGAGAAGGGGGAGAGAAGGAGAGAGAACCTCTGATGAGGCTAAATGGTTTACATTTCTAAGCCTAAGGAAACTCTAACACTTGAGTTCCTTTAAATAGAACTAAAGTTACCGGTTTATATTTACCGAAGTAACTTTTACATTTACTTAGGTTAAAAGTAAAAGCATTTAACTAAAGTAAGAAACATTTAACTTAAGTTAAAAACATTTAACTTAGGTTAAAAGTAAATTACTTTTACATTTACTAAAGGTAAAGTAAAAACATTTAACTAAAGTTAAAAACATTTAACTAAAGTTAAAGTATTTACATTTACTTTTACTTAAGTAAATAACTTTTACTAAAGTAAAGTTGTCCTTTACTTTTTGACTTTGTCGGATGCGTTGATTGCATCTGACGATGACTGGAGCATCCGATGACTGTGGGACCCTGGGGGGCCAGCGTCGTCTGACTGTTGACTGTTGAGGTCCGGCTCCTTCCTCGCCGGTGGGTGCTGTTGATCTTCTTCTCAGAGAGATCACCATCCCCTATACTTCGACCCCAAAAAAAAAAATCCAGGGATTCAATCCTTTTTCCCCCAAAATTATGTTTAATTTTAAGAAAGGAGAAAAATTTTCACCGAAATTGTTGGTCACCGACTGTTAATTTCAAAAAATTTTATGTAAAATTTTTTAGAAAAACTGATCAGACTGTGTCTGATACAAGGATCACACGGCTGACTCTTGACTAACTGATGAACTCGATCTAAACAGTCTACTTCGTTTTAACTTTGTTCAAACCTAATCTCTAGATCTGTTGACATTCCACTTAAAGACATACCAAAGTCGCTTAAGTACATACCCCTTTCTTTGCTTAACATAAACACATACCCTAGAATCTAGTGATTCCCTTTTTGCCTTAACTGCTCACACTCTTGAGACTTACAACGGCTCGACGGGACCTATGGCGAAACAGGGTGGTTTATACAAAGAGACTAGGTGACTTAAACTAGGTGCTCTAAGGACGGAGCAACAGAAGTCTAAAGAAGAAGTAAAAACAAGGTTTTAAACTCAGACCTCTGTGTTTGACCGGAGAACAAACAGTGACACCAAGAGACAACACCGCATGGCTCTGATACCATTTAACAGCGGACGAAAAATTTAAACAAAACTTTAAACTTAAAACAATTTTGAAACTTAAAGAAGATGACCGGTGAATCGGTAAAGTAATCTCTTTCTTGTATTATAAACATTTGGGAAAGGATTACATCGTATCTGGATCTATTTACAAAGGGAAGAAGAAGTACAGGAACTTCTTCTTCTTCTAACTAGAGAGAAGGTAGAGAGAAGGGGGAGAGAAGGAGAGAGAACCTCTGATGAGGCTAAATGGTTTACATTTCTAAGCCTAAGGAAACTCTAACACTTGAGTTCCTTTAAATAGAACTAAAGTTACCGGTTTATATTTACCGAAGTAACTTTTACATTTACTTAGGTTAAAAGTAAAAGCATTTAACTAAAGTAAGAAACATTTAACTTAAGTTAAAAACATTTAACTTAGGTTAAAAGTAAATTACTTTTACATTTACTAAAGGTAAAGTAAAAACATTTAACTAAAGTTAAAAACATTTAACTAAAGTTAAAGTATTTACATTTACTTTTACTTAAGTAAATTACTTTTACTAAAGTAAAGTTGTCCTTTACTTTTGACTTTGTCGGATGCATTGATTGCATCTGATGATGATTGGGGCATCCGATGACTGTGGGACCCTGGGGGCCAGCGTCGTCTGACTGTTGACTGTTGAGGTCCGGCTCCTCCTCGCCGGTGGGTGCTGTTGATCTTCTTCTCAGAGAGATCACCATCCCCTATAACATAAACACATACCCTTGAATTATAGGGGATGGTGATCTCTCTGAGAAGAATATAGGGGATGGTGATCTCTCTGAGAAGAAGATCAACAGCACCACCTCAACAGTCAACAGTCACTAAACGTTGTTCTTGATCTTCTTCCTCTAGTCATTTTTAAAATCAAAAGTTTTGATCTTTCTTTGTTCAAGAAGTCACCTAGTCTCTTTGTATAAACCACCCTCCATCGCCATAGGTCCCTGTCCAGCCTTTGTAAGTCTCGAGTGTGTGAGCAGTTTCGGCTTTCTGGGAATCACTAGATGTTAAGCAAAGAAAGGGGTATGTACGAAAGAACACAGATTAATTAAAACTTTAATTTTAATTATGAGTAGATTGTTTAGATCTAGTTCGTCGGTTAGTAATAGATCTTCTCTTCCTTCTGTTCCTAATATAGTTAACCAAGAAGAACAAAGTTATGAAAATATTAACCAAACTCTTAATAATTGGAATATACCTAGTGTTTCTCCTAAAGAAATTTACCAGTCAACCTTTATCGATAATTTCAAAACTGATTACAATGTTAAAACTGTTGAACGTGTGTATGCTATTAATAAAGAATATGAAAATTGCAGTCTTCTTTCTCCCGATGTCATTAATAAACATCGTAAAAAGGGTTATAATTTTATTCATATTGGTCTTGTTCAAGTTGCAGTTAAACCATTAACTATTAAAGGAATAAACTCAAGTGTCTTTTTATGTTTAAGAGATCCTAAAAACCTTTGAAGTTGAGTTCTATCAAGGATTTTATCAGGAAATCTATCAGCGAATTGAATAACTCTTTGAATAGGACGAACCAAACCCCGATGAATATCATGGCCAAGAAACTTAACTTTAACTTGGAAAAGAGAACATTTGGTTGGTGACAAAACCAAACCATTGACTTTGATAGCTTTGAAGAACGAATTCAAATGTTTGAAATGTTCGTCAATAGATTTAGAAAAAACAAGGATATCATCAATATAGACAATAATGAAATGACTAAAGGGATTTAAAATTTCATTGAGAATATTTTAGAATTCACTAGGAGCGTTTTTCAAGCCAAATGCTTGAACAACCCATTCATAATGACCAAAAGGGGTGGTGAAGGCGGTTTTGTACCTATCACTAGGATGGATACTGACTTGCCAGAAACCAGACTTAAGGTCGAATTTACTAAAAATGGTAGCATTACTAAGACGACTAAGAAGGTCTTCCTTATTAGGATGGGGATACCTAATCCATTCTAAGACCTTATTAAGAGGCTTATAATTGATGACTAGACGAGGGACACCTCTCTCTTTCTCTGCTTCATTATTAACATAAAAGGCAGGGCAAGACCAAGGAGATTTACTATGTTTTATTAAGCCTTTGGCAAGTAAATCGTTAATTTCTTGTTTACAAAGCTCCATTTGTTGGTGACTCATTTGAATAGGTCTAGCTTTAGTAGGAATAAGATGCTCTTTAAATTCTTTAGCGTAAGGAAGTTTAACTACATGTTTCCTACGATGCCAAAAAGCATTAGGAGAATCAGCACACAAATTTTTAACCATGAATAGACGAAGTTCTTCAATTTTATCTTGTATTTTTTCACTTAAAAGAAGATCTTCAACCTGTTTATACTTAATTTCATGTTTTAAAAACTTTAAATGAGAAGTTTTACATTTTAACAAGTTAAGAGACTTAGAAATAGACTCATCTTGAATAAATCTTAAATCTCTTTCTTTGGGCTGAGATAAAAACTCAAAAACAACTTTGTGCCCAAGGTGCTCAGTAGTTAACCCATTATTACTGGTGGTGAAAGGGTATAACAAATAAATAAATGGTAATCCCAGAATAATTTTATCAGTTAAATTACGAATTAACACAAAAGAAGTTTTAAAACATATATCATTTTGACAAATATGAACCTTAGGGAGCTTATATTTAATTTCCATGCTGCTTCCATTAGCAGAGTTTAATCGTTCACTGGTTTTAACATAAAATTTGGTAGGGATTAATCCCTCTTGGATGCAGTTAAGATCTGCACCAGTATCAACAAGAGCAGGAAGTTGAATGGCAAAAGTACCATCAACCATTAACCGTATCAAAATATACCACTTTTGAATGGTAATATCTTTTATCCTTTTTAACGAATTACCTTGAATAAACAAAGGAGACTCTTCATCCTTGACTCCTGAAGTTTCAGGCATGTCTTCATTTTCTGAAGAATCAGAAATATGAAGTTCAGAGTCTTTGTTAACTAACGCAGTCATATCACTTTTTAAATTGGAGATCTCAGCCTTGAGACTAGAAATCTCTTTCTTAAGCTTGTTGACCTCTTGATTTAGTTCTGGGAGAGTAATTTCTCTCTCAGCCACTTTAAATCTCTCAAGGGTTTTATTAAGGCTTATAAGCGGCTTTTCTTTAGCTCTTATAAAAGATGATGGTCCTGTTCATTTTAATTGCTTTCCTGATCTTCCTTTAAGTCTGTCTGATATTAATTTACTTAAGGCTTTAACTTTAAATATTAAAACTGCTGGAGAGATAACTCAAATGATTGAGGGATCTCAACCCTTAGCTTTAATTTTCAGAATTTATTATAAAGTTATGAAAACCAACTTAAATATTCATGCTCTTAATAAAAGTCCTAAGGATCATACTGTTTTAATACAGAGTAGCACTAGTAATGCCAACATTCAAACACCTAAAACTATTCTTTGGAAAGATGTCACGTTACCTAGTCAATGGATTCTTCCCCAGGAAGTTCCACAAAAACCAGTCAATAATAAATTGTTAAATTTGGAAAATATTAAACAATTCTCTGATGGTACTGTTCGAATTAGTTTTGAACGTACTAGAAGACCTTTCATTATTGAAGAATTTACCAGTTCTTCAGTCCCTTCTACCTCTAGAAGAGACACTGAAGTCTTAAGTGACTTTTCTATTCCTGATGTTAAGCTGAAAGGAGTGTTGAATCAGGGTCAGACAAGTCATCCTTGTTATACTCCTGCCTTTCAGACTGATGGAGAACATGAAGATGTTTCTCCTACTGTGTCGGTCGGTCCTTCTCCCTCTGATTTTGATGCCCCAATTAATCACCAATTAAGAGTCCTTACTAAAGTCTCTAAATTGGATTGGGAAAGTCTTGTTGAAGATTTTAATTCTAAAACTAATCAAGCTAAACGTCATGCTTTTCGTAATATGCATAATAAAATTGATAGAGATAAAATTGTTCATAATTGGAAAAAATTTGTTAAACTTACTAGAGAGAACCTTACATTTTATGATTGGTATGATAGAAATCATTGTAAAGTTCTTACTAAATCTCAATGGATAAAAGAAGATAAGTCCAAAACTTTAGCTTCTCATCCTCCTCTTGAAACTGTTCTTTTGCAAGTCAAAAATAACTCAGTTGTTGCTAGTCCCTTTAAAGTAGCTGATGGTAAAACTGATGATAAAAAGATTATTGAACAAAATAATTTTACTAATCAGTATTTAGCCACCATAGGAAAACAACTTGATAAAATTGAAGAAAAGTTTGATAATACACTTATTAAAACCCCTGATAAGAAACTTGATCAGCCTTTGTTAACTCTTCCTGATAATAGAGATGGCAAGGGATTGCCTAGTAAAGATTCTGATTTAGTTAAAAGTATTGATAAACTTATTAAAAAGATTGGTTCGAGCTCTGGCGAAGCCAGTGGAACCGTTGCCATCATTGATCAGATTCAAGAATCTGGCAATGATTATAATAGTGACTCAGATGAGGTATCTGAGATCGCTTCTATTCCAGACCTTACTGAACAATTGAAAAAATTAACTTTTAATAACACTAGTATTACAAAAAATTGGTATACTAGACCCACTCCCCCGGATCTTCAGTTCGAGGAAAAGAATCTTGACAATCAGTTTTCTGTTTCCTCTAATAAAATTTATGAATGGAATATTGATGGCTTCAGTGAACATCAAATTCTTACCAAAATGAACCACATGTCTATGGTTGCTAATAGTTACATCACTGCTTTTACTAATCTTACTCAACCTGAAATTGTTGAAATTTTAACTAATGGTTTTTCGGGAGTTCTTCGCTCTTGGTGGGAAAAACACCTTGATGAAGATGCTAGAAACTCTATTATTCATGCTTATCAACTTGATGATAATGGTCAACCTATCTTTCGTGAAGATATTGGTTTTGGTATTCCTGACGGTATTAATACTTTAATTTTCACTATAATAAAACATTTTATTGGTACTCCTAGTAATATTACTGAACGCATTCATGATCAACTTAGTAATCTTACTTGTCCTACTTTAAGTGATTTTAGATGGTATAAAGATGTTTTTATTTCTCGTGTCATGCTTCGTAATGATAGTAATAAACCTTTTTGGAAGGAAAAATTTGTTAATGGTCTTCCGTCTTTATTTGCTCATAAAGTCCGTGAAGAACTTAGTAAAACATTGGGCTATATTGATTATGATAACCTCACTTACGGTGACATTGTTAGTTATATTCAAAAAATTGGCCTAAAAATGTGTATTGATTTTAAAATTGCTAAACAAGCTGCCAAAGATAAAAAGAAAGCTAAATATGAACTTGGTACTTTTTGTGAACAATATGGTCTGCCTCCTATTGCCCCTTCAAGAAGAAAGCATAGGAAAAAGCATTTAGAAACTCACAAAAAACGCAAGCACCATAAAAAGCGCTCTAGTCAGACTAATAAAGAAAGTTATTATGAAAAACCCAGGTCTAGAAAGAAAACTGGAAATAAAAAATCCACTTCTAAATCTAGTGATAAGAGTAAAATTACGTGTTTTAATTGTGGTAAAAAGGGACATTATAAGAATGAATGTAAATTAAAACAAAAAACTCTATTCCAAGCTTCCATGTAATCATAATAGCAAAACTGGCTATCATGACCTTCAAGCTGCCTAAGATCACTAGGATGATTACCCCAGTTAGGCATGGAGATAACCTGTTTAATATAAAGAGAATGATAGATGATTTTTGAAGAATCATTTCTATCATAAATAGGTTTAATAGCGATTGACTGAGTTTGCAAAAGGACGTCCTTATAATACATGAGAGATTTATAAGGAGCAGAAGGAATAAAATGCCAACCAGTTGGGAAGAACTGGGCAGCTAATTTGACTGGATCATCAATTGATTTCATATGTCTTTCGATATGAAATAAATTGGTGCTGAAAACAGGGATGTATTCAGTTTGAATACGCTGACCAGCAGGAGGATTACTGGAGGAAGCATACGGATCAACCATTAAAGGGGGTTGAACCAGAGCCGAACTATAGGGTTTCGAGTTAGAAACCAAAGGAGTGAACCTATTAACTACAGTAAGGGGGGTAACTGGATGAGGGATTATAGCTCCCACGGGCTTCTGACTAGGAGGGCTTGGGCTTGGACCCAAGGGCCGAACATTTTTATCTTTCCCTCTCACACTCATTTTGAACCTGAGGGGTACCTGAATTAATAAATTCCCGAGTTAGAAAATCAGGAACGGAATTATCACTACCTTTAATATATTCAATGTCAAAATCGAAAATACTTAAAATAGATTGCCATCTGGCAAAAATATGTTTGGCAGCGATGTTTTTAACATCTTTTTCTAAAATATATTTAGCAGACTTACAATCAATACGAACCAAAAATTTTTGATTTAATAAATCATTTTGAAATTTACTGACACAGAAAACTAAAGCTAAAATTTCTTTTTTAATAGTGCTGTAGTTTAATTGTGCCTGATTCCACGCGCCAGAATGAAATCGGACAATTTGTTCAGAAGAAGCAGGAGTCAATTTCTGCTTTAGAATGCCGCCGAAGCCAATTTCGGAGGCGTCAGTTTCAACAATTTTGAAAGCTAATTCATTAGAAATGCCAAGGCAGGGAAGAACCTTAACATATTTTTTAACTTGCTGAACGATGGCAGAATGCTCATCAGTCCATGGAGGAGGATTCTTCTGTAAACGAAGAAACAAAGGTTTACAGATTTTTCGCAAATTTTTATAGAATTTACCAACATAATTAAGAGATCCAAAAAACCTTTGAAGTTGAGTTCTATCAAGGATTTTATCAGGAAATCTATCAGCGAATTGAATAACTCTTTGAATAGGACGAACCAAACCCCGATGAATATCATGGCCAAGAAACTTAACTTTAACTTGGAAAAGAGAACATTTGGTTGGTGACAAAAGTTTAAACAAAACTAGGAGCGTTTTTCAAGCCAAATGCTTGAACAACCCATTCATAATGACCAAAAGGGGTGGTGAAGGCGGTTTTGTACCTATCACTAGGATGGATACTGACTTTCCAGAAACCAGACTTAAGGTCGAATTTACTAAAAATGGTAGCATTACTAAGACGACTAAGAAGGTCTTCCTTATTAGGAAGGGGATACCTAATCCATTCTAAGACCTTATTAAGAGGCTTATAATTGATGACTAGACGAGGGACACCTCTCTCTTTCTCTGCTTCATTATTAACATAAAAGGCAGGGCAAGACCAAGGAGATTTACTATGTTTTATTAAGCCTTTGGCAAGTAAATCGTTAATTTCTTGTTTACAAAGCTCCATTTGTTGGTGACTCATTTGAATAGGTCTAGCTTTAGTAGGAATAAGATGCTCTTTAAATTCTTTAGCGTAAGGAAGTTTAACTACATGTTTCCTACGATGCCAAAAAGCATTAGGAGAATCAGCACACAAATTTTTAACCATGAATAGACGAAGTTCTTCAATTTTATCTTGTATTTTTTCACTTAAAAGAAGATCTTCAACCTGTTTATACTTAATTTCATGTTTTAAAAACTTTAAATGAGAAGTTTTACATTTTAACAAGTTAAGAGACTTAGAAATAGACTCATCTTGAATAAATCTTAAATCTCTTTCTTTGGGCTGAGATAAAAACTCAAAAACAACTTTGTGCCCAAGGTGCTCAGTAGTTAACCCATTATTACTGGTGGTGAAAGGGTATAACAAATAAATAAATGGTAATCCCAGAATAATTTTATCAGTTAAATTACGAATTAACACAAAAGAAGTTTTAAAACATATATCATTTTGACAAATATGAACCTTAGGGAGCTTATATTTAATTTCCATGCTGCTTCCATTAGCAGAGTTTAATCGTTCACTGGTTTTAACATAAAATTTGGTAGGGATTAATCCCTCTTGGATGCAGTTAAGATCTGCACCAGTATCAACAAGAGCAGGAAGTTGAATGGCAAAAGTACCATCAACCATTAACCGTATCAAAATATACCACTTTTGAATGGTAATATCTTTTATCCTTTTTAACGAATTACCTTGAATAAACAAAGGAGACTCTTCATCCTTGACTCCTGAAGTTTCAGGCATGTCTTCATTTTCTGAAGAATCAGAAATATGAAGTTCAGAGTCTTTGTTAACTAACGCAGTCATATCACTTTTTAAATTGGAGATCTCAGCCTTGAGACTAGAAATCTCTTTCTTAAGCTTGTTGACCTCTTGATTTAGTTCTGGGAGAGTAATTTCTCTCTCAGCCACTTTAAATCTCTCAAGGGTTTTATTAAGGCTTATAAGCGGCTTTTCTTTAGCTCTTATAACTTTACCTTTTCCAAAAATGTTTTTAGAAAACAATTCTTTTAACTGTTTCATGTACTGTAATTTTAAATCTTCATCAGTAAGCTTACTAATTAATTCAATTAACAAAGAACTTTCTTGGTCTTCTTTAGAAAGAACATTAATAGTTTTGCAACAATCAGATCTACAATTATCAGTGCACAAAGTAACTTCATTATCTTCACTAGGAGTCTGACTATTTTGATCATTAGCCGAAGAATAAGGAATATCAGAAATATCATTATCTTCATCGGACTGAGATCTAAGCAAATCAAAAATCTTTTCAGAATCTTCAACAGAAATATTTAACTGGTTTAATTTTTGTTTTAATTTACATTCATTCTTATAATGTCCCTTTTTACCACAATTAAAACACGTAATTTTACTCTTATCACTAGATTTAGAAGTGGATTTTTTATTTCCAGTTTTCTTTCTAGACCTGGGTTTTTCATAATAACTTTCTTTATTAGTCTGACTAGAGCGCTTTTTATGGTGCTTGCGTTTTTTGTGAGTTTCTAAATGCTTTTTCCTATGCTTTCTTCTTGAAGGGGCAATAGGAGGCAGACCATATTGTTCACAAAAAGTACCAAGTTCATATTTAGCTTTCTTTTTATCTTTGGCAGCTTGTTTAGCAATTTTAAAATCAATACACATTTTTAGGCCAATTTTTTGAATATAACTAACAATGTCACCGTAAGTGAGGTTATCATAATCAATATAGCCCAATGTTTTACTAAGTTCTTCACGGACTTTATGAGCAAATAAAGACGGAAGACCATTAACAAATTTTTCCTTCCAAAAAGGTTTATTACTATCATTACGAAGCATGACACGAGAAATAAAAACATCTTTATACCATCTAAAATCACTTAAAGTAGGACAAGTAAGATTACTAAGTTGATCATGAATGCGTTCAGTAATATTACTAGGAGTACCAATAAATTGTTTTATTATAGTGAAAATTAAAGTATTAATACCGTCAGGAATACCAAAACCAATATCTTCACGAAAGATAGGTTGACCATTATCATCAAGTTGATAAGCATGAATAATAGAGTTTCTAGCATCTTCATCAAGGTGTTTTTCCCACCAAGAGCGAAGAACTCCCGAAAAACCATTAGTTAAAATTTCAACAATTTCAGGTTGAGTAAGATTAGTAAAAGCAGTGATGTAACTATTAGCAACCATAGACATGTGGTTCATTATGGTAAGAATTTGATGTTCACTGAAGCCATCAATATTCCATTCATAAATTTTATTAGAGGAAACAGAAAACTGATTGTCAAGATTCTTTTCCTCGAACTGAAGATCCGGGGGAGTGGGTCTAGTATACCAATTTTTTGTAATACTAGTGTTATTAAAAGTTAATTTTTTCAATTGTTCAGTAAGGTCTGGAATAGAAGCGATCTCAGATACTTCATCTGAGTCACTATTATAATCATTGCCAGATTCTTGAATCTGATCAATGATGGCAACGGTTCCACTGGCTTCGCCAGAGCTCGAACCAATCTTTTTAATAAGTTTATCAATACTTTTAACTAAATCAGAATCTTTACTAGGCAATCCCTTGCCATCTCTATTATCAGGAAGAGTTAACAAAGGCTGATCAAGTTTCTTATCAGGGGTTTTAATAAGTGTATTATCAAACTTTTCTTCAATTTTATCAAGTTGTTTTCCTATGGTGGCTAAATACTGATTAGTAAAATTATTTTGTTCAATAATCTTTTTATCATCAGTTTTACCATCAGCTACTTTAAAGGGATTAGCAACAACTGAGTTATTTTTGACTTGCAAAAGAACAGTTTCAAGAGGAGGATGAGAAGCTAAAGTTTTGGACTTATCTTCTTTTATCCATTGAGATTTAGTAAGAACTTTACAATGATTTCTATCATACCAATCATAAAATGTAAGGTTCTCTCTAGTAAGTTTAACAAATTTTTTCCAATTATGAACAATTTTATCTCTATCAATTTTATTATGCATATTACGAAAAGCATGACGTTTAGCTTGATTAGTTTTAGAATTAAAATCTTCAACAAGACTTTCCCAATCCAATTTAGAGACTTTAGTAAGGACTCTTAATTGGTGATTAATTGGGGCATCAAAATCAGAGGGAGAAGGACCGACCGACACAGTAGGAGAAACATCTTCATGTTCTCCATCAGTCTGAAAGGCAGGAGTATAACAAGGATGACTTGTCTGACCCTGATTCAACACTCCTTTCAGCTTAACATCAGGAATAGAAAAGTCACTTAAGACTTCAGTGTCTCTTCTAGAGGTAGAAGGGACTGAAGAACTGGTAAATTCTTCAATAATGAAAGGTCTTCTAGTACGTTCAAAACTAATTCGAACAGTACCATCAGAGAATTGTTTAATATTTTCCAAATTTAACAATTTATTATTGACTGGTTTTTGTGGAACTTCCTGGGGAAGAATCCATTGACTAGGTAACGTGACATCTTTCCAAAGAATAGTTTTAGGTGTTTGAATGTTGGCATTACTAGTGCTACTCTGTATTAAAACAGTATGATCCTTAGGACTTTTATTAAGAGCATGAATATTTAAGTTGGTTTTCATAACTTTATAATAAATTCTGAAAATTAAAGCTAAGGGTTGAGATCCCTCAATCATTTGAGTTATCTCTCCAGCAGTTTTAATATTTAAAGTTAAAGCCTTAAGTAAATTAATATCAGACAGACTTAAAGGAAGATCAGGAAAGCAATTAAAATGAACAGGACCATCATGCAAACTAGATTCCATTATTCCAATAATACTAGGAGCATAATTAAGATAACGAGCATCTCTTAAACATAAAAAGACACTTGAGTTTATTCCTTTAATAGTTAATGGTTTAACTGCAACTTGAACAAGACCAATATGAATAAAATTATAACCCTTTTTACGATGTTTATTAATGACATCGGGAGAAAGAAGACTACAATTTTCATATTCTTTATTAATAGCATACACACGTTCAACAGTTTTAACATTGTAATCAGTTTTGAAATTATCGATAAAGGTTGACTGGTAAATTTCTTTAGGAGAAACACTAGGTATATTCCAATTATTAAGAGTTTGGTTAATATTTTCATAACTTTGTTCTTCTTGGTTAACTATATTAGGAACAGAAGGAAGAGAAGATCTATTACTAACCGACGAACTAGATCTAAACAATCTACTCATAATTAAAATTAAAGTTTTAATTAATCTGTGTTCTTCCGTACATACCCCTTTCTTTGCTTAACATAAACACATACCCTATCATCTATTTATTCCCAGAAAGCCGAAACTGCTCACACACTCGAGACTTACAAAGGCTGGACAGGGACCTATGGCGATGGAGGGTGGTTTAAGTAAAAGTAAATGTAAATACTTTAACTAAAGTAAAGTTGTCCTTTACTTTTGACTTTGTCGGATGCATTGATTGCATCTGATGATGATTGGGGCATCCGATGACTGTGGGACCCTGGGGGCCAGCGTCATCTGACTGTTGACTGTTGAGGTCCGGCTCCTTCCTCGCCGGTGGGTGCTGTTGATCTTCTTCTCAGAGAGATCACTGACTGTAGATTTCAAAAATTTTATGTAAAATTTTTTAGAAAAGCTGATCAGACTGTGTCTGATACAAGGATCACACGGCTGACTCTTGACTAACTGATGAACTCGATCTAAACAGTCTACTTCGTTTTAACTTTGTTCAAACCTAATCTCTAGATCTGTTGACATTCCACTTAAAGACATACCAAAGTCGCTTAAGTACATACCCCTTTCTTTGCTTAACATAAACACATACCCTATAGGGGATGGTGATCTCTCTGAGAAGAAGATCAACAGCACCTACCGGCGAGGAAGGAGCCGGACCTCAACAGTCAACAGTCAGAAGACGCTGGCCCCCCAGGGTCCCACAGTCATCGGATGCTCCAGATGCAATCAGTGCGTCCGACAAAGTCAAAAAGTAAAGGACACCTTTACTTTAGTAAAAGTTATTTACTTAAGTAAAAGTAAATGTAATTACTTTAACTTTAGTTAAATATTTTTAACTTTAGTTAAATGTTTTTACTTTACCTTTAGTAAATGTAAAAGTAATTTACTTTTAACCTAAGTTAAATGTTTTTAACTTAAGTTAAATGTTTCTTACTTTAGTTAAATGTTTTTACTTTTAACCTTAAGTAAATGTAAAAGTTACTTCGGTAAATATAAACCGGTAACTTTAGTTCTATTTAAAGGAACTCAAGTGTTAGAGTTTCCTTAGGCTTAGAAATGTAAACCATTTAGCCTCATCTGAGGTTCTCTCCTCCCTCTCTCCTCCTTCTCTCTACCTTCTCTCTAGTTAGATGAAGAAGAAGTTCCTGTACTTCTTCTTCCCTTTGTAAATAGATCCAGATACGATGTAATCCTTTCCCAAATGTTTATAATACAAGAAAGAGATTACTTTACCGATTCACCGGTCATCTACTTTAAGTTTCAAAATTGTTTTAAGTTTAAAGTTTTGTTTAAATTTTTCGTCCGCTGTTAAATGGTATCAGAGCCATGCGGTGTACTTCTTCTTCCCTTTGTAATATAGGGGATGGTGATCTCTCTGAGAAGAAGATCAACAGCACCCACCGGCGAGGAAGGAGCCGGACCTCAACAGTCAACAGTCAGAAGACGCTGGCCCCCCAGGGTCCCACAGTCATCGGATGCTCCAGATGCAATCAGTGCGTCCGACAAAGTCAAAAAGTAAAGGACACCTTTACTTTAGTAAAAGTTATTTACTTAAGTAAAAGTAAATGTAATTACTTTAACTTTAGTTAAATATTTTTAACTTTAGTTAAATGTTTTTACTTTACCTTTAGTAAATGTAAAAGTAATTTACTTTTAACCTAAGTTAAATGTTTTTAACTTAAGTTAAATGTTTCTTACTTTAGTTAAATGTTTTTACTTTTAACCTTAAGTAAATGTAAAAGTTACTTCGGTAAATATAAACCGGTAACTTTAGTTCTATTTAAAGGAACTCAAGTGTTAGAGTTTCCTTAGGCTTAGAAATGTAAACCATTTAGCCTCATCTGAGGTTCTCTCCTTCTCTCCCCCTTCTCTCTACCTTCTCTCTAGTTAGAAGAAGAAGAAGTTCCTGTACTTCTTCTTCCCTTTGTAAATAGATCCAGATACGATGTAATCCTTTCCCAAATGTTTATAATACAAGAAAGAGATTACTTTACCGATTCACCGGTCATCTACTTTAAGTTTCAAAATTATTTTAAGTTTAAAGTTTTGTTTAAACTTTTCGTCCGCTGTTAAATGGTATCAGAGCCATGCGGTGTTGTCTCTTGGTGTCACTGTTTGTTCTCCGGTCAAACACAGAGGTCTGAGTTTAAAACCTTGTTTTTACTTCTTCTTTAGATTTCTGTTGCTCCGTCCTTAGAGCACCTAGTTTAAGTCACCTAGTCTCTTTGTATAAACCACCCTGTTTCGCCATAGGTCCCGTCGAGCCGTTGTAAGTCTCAAGAGTGTGAGCAGTTAAGGCAAAAAGGGAATCACTAGATTCTAGGGTATGTGTTTATGTTAAGCAAAGAAAGGGGTATGTACTTAAGCGACTTTGGTATGTCTTTAAGTGGAATGTCAACAGATCTAGAGATTAGGTTTGAACAAAGTTAAAACGAAGTAGACTGTTTAGATCGAGTTCATCAGTTAGTCAAGAGTCAGCCGTGTGATCCTTGTATCAGACACAGTCTGATCAGTTTTTCTAAAAAATTTTACTTAAAATTTTTGAAATCTACAGTCGGTGACCAAAAATTTTGGTGAAAATTTTTCTCCTTTCTTAAAATTAAACATAATTTTGGGGGGAAAAAGGATTGAATCCCTGGATTTTTTTTTGGGGTCGAAGTATAGGGGATGGTGATCTCTCTGAGAAGAAGATCAACAGCACCCACCGGCGAGGAAGGAGCCGGACCTCAACAGTCAACAGTCAGAAGACGCTGGCCCCCCAGGGTCCCACAGTCATCGGATGCTCCAGATGCAATCAGTGCGTCCGACAAAGTCAAAAAGTAAAGGACACCTTTACTTTAGTAAAAGTTATTTACTTAAGTAAAAGTAAATGTAATTACTTTAACTTTAGTTAAATGTTTTTACTTTACCTTTAGTAAATGTAAAAGTAATTTACTTTTAACCTAAGTTAAATGTTTTTAACTTAAGTTAAATGTTTCTTACTTTAGTTAAATGTTTTTACTTTTAACCTTAAGTAAATGTAAAAGTTACTTCGGTAAATATAAACCGGTAACTTTAGTTCTATTTAAAGGAACTCAAGTGTTAGAGTTTCCTTAGGCTTAGAAATGTAAACCATTTAGCCTCATCTGAGGTTCTCTCCTCCCTCTCTCCTCCTTCTCTCTACCTTCTCTCTAGTTAGATGAAGAAGAAGTTCCTGTACTTCTTCTTCCCTTTGTAAATAGATCCAGATACGATGTAATCCTTTCCCAAATGTTTATAATACAAGAAAGAGATTACTTTACCGATTCACCGGTCATCTACTTTAAGTTTCAAAATTGTTGAAGTTAAAGTAATTACATTTACTTTTACTTAAGTAAATAACTTTTACTAAAGTAAAGGTGTCCTTTACTTTTTGACTTTGTCGGACGCACTGATTGCATCTGGAGCATCCGATGACTGTGGGACCCTGGGGGGCCAGCGTCTTCTGACTGTTGACTGTTGAGGTCCGGCTCCTTCCTCGCCGGTGGGTGCTGTTGATCTTCTTCTCAGAGAGATCACCATCCCCTATAATACCATTTAACAGCGGACGAAAAGTTTAATTAAAACTTTAAACTTAAAACAATTTTGAAACTTAAAGAAGATGACCAGTGAATCGGTGAAGTAATAACTTAAAGAAGATGACCAGTGAATCGGTGAAGTAATCTCTTTCTATTAATATAAACAGTTGGGAAAGGATTACATCGTATCTGGATCTATTTACAAAGGGAAGAAGAAGTACAGGAACTTCTTCTTCTTCTAACTAGAACGAAGGTAGAGAGAAGGTAGAGAGAAGGTAGAGAGAAGGAGAGAGAACCTCTGATGAGGCTAAATGGTTTACATTTCTAAGCCTAAGGAAACTCTAACACTTGAGTTCCTTTAAATAGAACTAAAGTTACCGGTTTATATTTACCGAAGTAACTTTTACATTTACTTAAGGTTAAAAGTAAAAACATTTAACTAAAGTAAGAAACATTTAACTTAAGTTAAAAACATTTAACTTAGGTTAAAAGTAAATTACTTTTACATTTACTAAAGGTAAAGTAAAAACATTTAACTAAAGTTAAAAACATTTAACTAAAGTTAAAGTATTTACATTTACTTTTACTTAAGTAAATTACTTTTACTAAAGTAAAGTTGTCCTTTACTTTTGACTTTGTCGGATGCATTGATTGCATCTGATGATGATTGGGGCATCCGATGACTGTGGGACCCTGGGGGCCAGCGTCGTCTGACTGTTGACTGTTGAGGTCCGGCTCCTTCCTCGCCGGTGGGTGCTGTTGATCTTCTTCTCAGAGAGATCACCATCCCCTATACTTCGACCCCAAAAAAAATCCAGGGATTCAATCCTTTTTCCCCCCAAAAATTATGTTTAATTTTAAGAAAGGAGAAAAAATTTCACCGAAATTTTTGGTCACCGACTGTAGATTTCAAAAATTTTATGTAAAATTTTTTTAGAAAAACTGATCAGACTGTGTCTGATACAAGGAT
Organism: Panax stipuleanatus; assembly: GCA_020205555.1. Taxonomy (NCBI): domain Eukaryota; kingdom Viridiplantae; phylum Streptophyta; class Magnoliopsida; order Apiales; family Araliaceae; genus Panax; species Panax stipuleanatus. The sequence continues at coordinate 127,811,182 of CM035124.1, forward strand.
CACACGGCTGACTCTTGACTAACTGATGAACTCGATCTAAACAGTCTACTTCGTTTTAACTTTGTTCAAACCTAATCTCTAGATCTGTTGACATTCCACTTAAAGACATACCAAAGTCGCTTAAGTACATACCCCTTTCTTTGCTTAACATAAACACATACCCTTGAATCTAGTGATTCCCTTTTTGCCTTAACTGCTCACACTCTTGAGACTTACAACGGCTCGACGGGACCTATGGCGAAACAGGGTGGTTTATACAAAGAGACTAGGTGACTTAAACTAGGTGCTCTAAGGACGGAGCAACAGAAATCTAAAGAAGAAGTAAAAACAAATTTTAAACTCAGACCTCTGTGTTTGACCGGAGATCAAACAGTGACACCAAGAGACAACACCGCATGGCTTTGATACCATTTAACAGCGGACGAAAAGTTTAATTAAAACTTTAAACTTAAAACAATTTTGAAACTTAAAGAAGATGACCAGTGAATCGGTGAAGTAATAACTTAAAGAAGATGACCAGTGAATCGGTGAAGTAATCTCTTTCTATTAATATAAACAGTTGGGAAAGGATTACATCGTATCTGGATCTATTTACAAAGGGAAGAAGAAGTACAGGAACTTCTTCTTCTTCTAACTAGAACGAAGGTAGAGAGAAGGTAGAGAGAAGGTAGAGAGAAGGAGAGAGAACCTCTGATGAGGCTAAATGGTTTACATTTCTAAGCCTAAGGAAACTCTAACACTTGAGTTCCTTTAAATAGAACTAAAGTTACCGGTTTATATTTACCGAAGTAACTTTTACATTTACTTAAGGTTAAAAGTAAAAACATTTAACTAAAGTAAGAAACATTTAACTTAAGTTAAAAACATTTAACTTAGGTTAAAAGTAAATTACTTTTACATTTACTAAAGGTAAAGTAAAAACATTTAACTAAAGTTAAAAACATTTAACTAAAGTTAAAGTATTTACATTTACTTTTACTTAAGTAAATTACTTTTACTAAAGTAAAGTTGTCCTTTACTTTTGACTTTGTCGGATGCATTGATTGCATCTGATGATGATTGGGGCATCCGATGACTGTGGGACCCTGGGGGCCAGCGTCGTCTGACTGTTGACTGTTGAGGTCCGGCTCCTTCCTCGCCGGTGGGTGCTGTTGATCTTCTTCTCAGAGAGATCACCATCCCCTATACTTCGACCCCAAAAAAAATCCAGGGATTCAATCCTTTTTCCCCCCAAAAATTATGTTTAATTTTAAGAAAGGAGAAAAAATTTCACCGAAATTTTTGGTCACCGACTGTAGATTTCAAAAATTTTATGTAAAATTTTTTTAGAAAAACTGATCTAAAGGACAACTTAGTAATCTTACTTGTCCTACTTTAAGTGATTTTAGATGGTATAAAGATGTTTTTATTTCTCGTGTCATGCTTCGTAATGATAGTAATAAACCTTTTTGGAAGGAAAAATTTGTTAATGGTCTTCCGTCTTTATTTGCTCATAAAGTCCGTGAAGAACTTAGTAAAACATTGGGCTATATTGATTATGATAACCTCACTTACGGTGACATTGTTAGTTATATTCAAAAAATTGGCCTAAAAATGTGTATTGATTTTAAAATTGCTAAACAAGCTGCCAAAGATAAAAAGAAAGCTAAATATGAACTTGGTACTTTTTGTGAACAATATGGTCTGCCTCCTATTGCCCCTTCAAGAAGAAAGCATAGGAAAAAGCATTTAGAAACTCACAAAAAACGCAAGCACCATAAAAAGCGCTCTAGTCAGACTAATAAAGAAAGTTATTATGAAAAACCCAGGTCTAGAAAGAAAACTGGAAATAAAAAATCCACTTCTAAATCTAGTGATAAGAGTAAAATTACGTGTTTTAATTGTGGTAAAAAGGGACATTATAAGAATGAATGTAAATTAAAACAAAAATTAAACCAGTTAAATATTTCTGTTGAAGATTCTGAAAAGATTTTTGATTTGCTTAGATCTCAGTCCGATGAAGATAATGATATTTCTGATATTCCTTATTCTTCGGCTAATGATCAAAATAGTCAGACTCCTAGTGAAGATAATGAAGTTACTTTGTGCACTGATAATTGTAGATCTGATTGTTGCAAAACTATTAATGTTCTTTCTAAAGAAGACCAAGAAAGTTCTTTGTTAATTGAATTAATTAGTAAGCTTACTGATGAGGATTTAAAATTACAGTACATGAAACAATTAAAAGAATTGTTTTCTAAAAACATTTTTGGAAAAGGTAAAGTTATAAGAGCTAAAGAAAAGCCGCTTATAAGCCTTAATAAAACCCTTGAGAGATTTAAAGTGGCTGAGAGAGAAATTACTCTCCCAGAACTAAATCAAGAGGTCAACAAGCTTAAGAAAGAGATTTCTAGTCTCAAGGCTGAGATCTCCAATTTAAAAAGTGATATGACTGCGTTAGTTAACAAAGACTCTGAACTTCATATTTCTGATTCTTCAAAAAATGAAGACATGCCTGAAACTTCAGGAGTCAAGGATGAAGAGTCTCATTTGTTTATTCAAGGTAATTCGTTAAAAAGGATAAAAGATATTACCATTCAAAAGTGGTATATTTTGATACGGTTAATGGTTGATGGTACTTTTGCCATTCAACTTCCTGCTCTTGTTGATACTGGTGCAGATCTTAACTGCATCCAAGAGGGATTAATCCCTACCAAATTTTATGTTAAAACCAGTGAACGATTAAAGTATTAATACCGTCAGGAATACCAAAACCAATATCTTCACGAAAGATAGGTTGACCATTATCATCAAGTTGATAAGCATGAATAATAGAGTTTCTAGCATCTTCATCAAGGTGTTTTTCCCACCAAGAGCGAAGAACTCCCGAAAAACCATTAGTTAAAATTTCAACAATTTCAGGTTGAGTAAGATTAGTAAAAGCAGTGATGTAACTATTAGCAACCATAGACATGTGGTTCATTTTGGTAAGAATTTGATGTTCACTGAAGCCATCAATATTCCATTCATAAATTTTATTAGAGGAAACAGAAAACTGATTGTCAAGATTCTTTTCCTCGAACTGAAGATCCGGGGGAGTGGGTCTAGTATACCAATTTTTTGTAATACTAGTGTTATTAAAAGTTAATTTTTTCAATTGTTCAGTAAGGTCTGGAATAGAAGCGATCTCAGATACCTCATCTGAGTCACTATTATAATCATTGCCAGATTCTTGAATCTGATCAATGATGGCAACGGTTCCACTGGCTTCGCCAGAGCTCGAACCAATCTTTTTAATAAGTTTGTCAATACTTTTAACTAAATCAGAATCTTTACTAGGCAATCCCTTGCCATCTCTATTATCAGGAAGAGTTAACAAAGGCTGATCAAGTTTCTTATCAGGGGTTTTAATAAGTGTATTATCAAACTTTTCTTCAATTTTATCAAGTTGTTTTCCTATGGTGGCTAAATACTGATTAGTAAAATTATTTTGTTCAATAATCTTTTTATCATCAGTTTTACCATCAGCTACTTTAAAGGGACTAGCAACAACTGAGTTATTTTTGACTTGCAAAAGAACAGTTTCAAGAGGAGGATGAGAAGCTAAAGTTTTGGACTTATCTTCTTTTATCCATTGAGATTTAGTAAGAACTTTACAATGATTTCTATCATACCAATCATAAAATGTAAGGTTCTCTCTAGTAAGTTTAACAAATTTTTTCCAATTATGAACAATTTTATCTCTATCAATTTTATTATGCATATTACGAAAAGCATGACGTTTAGCTTGATTAGTTTTAGAATTAAAATCTTCAACAAGACTTTCCCAATCCAATTTAGAGACTTTAGTAAGGACTCTTAATTGGTGATTAATTGGGGCATCAAAATCAGAGGGAGAAGGACCGACCGACACAGTAGGAGAAACATCTTCATGTTCTCCATCAGTCTGAAAGGCAGGAGTATAACAAGGATGACTTGTCTGACCCTGATTCAACACTCCTTTCAGCTTAACATCAGGAATAGAAAAGTCACTTAAGACTTCAGTGTCTCTTCTAGAGGTAGAAGGGACTGAAGAACTGGTAAATTCTTCAATAATGAAAGGTCTTCTAGTACGTTCAAAACTAATTCGAACAGTACCATCAGAGAATTGTTTAATATTTTCCAAATTTAACAAATTATTATTGACTGGTTTTTGTGGAACTTCCTGGGGAAGAATCCATTGACTAGGTAACGTGACATCTTTCCAAAGAATAGTTTTAGGTGTTTGAATGTTGGCATTACTAGTGCTACTCTGTATTAAAACAGTATGATCCTTAGGACTTTTATTAAGAGCATGAATATTTAAGTTGGTTTTCATAACTTTATAATAAATTCTGAAAATTAAAGCTAAGGGTTGAGATCCCTCAATCATTTGAGTTATCTCTCCAGCAGTTTTAATATTTAAAGTTAAAGCCTTAAGTAAATTAATATCAGACAGACTTAAAGGAAGATCAGGAAAGCAATTAAAATGAACAGGACCATCATGCAAACTAGATTCCATTATTCCAATAATACTAGGAGCATAATTAAGATAACGAGCATCTCTTAAACATAAAAAGACACTTGAGTTTATTCCTTTAATAGTTAATGGTTTAACTGCAACTTGAACAAGACCAATATGAATAAAATTATAACCCTTTTTACGATGTTTATTAATGACATCGGGAGAAAGAAGACTACAATTTTCATATTCTTTATTAATAGCATACACACGTTCAACAGTTTTAACATTGTAATCAGTTTTGAAATTATCGATAAAGGTTGACTGGTAAAGTTATTTACTTAAGTAAAAGTAAATGTAATTACTTTAACTTTAGTTAAATGTTTTTAACTTTAGTTAAATGTTTTTACTTTACCTTTAGTAAATGTAAAAGTAATTTACTTTTAACCTAAGTTAAATGTTTTTAACTTAAGTTAAATGTTTCTTACTTTAGTTAAATGTTTTTACTTTTAACCTTAAGTAAATGTAAAAGTTACTTCGGTAAATATAAACCGGTAACTTTAGTTCTATTTAAAGGAACTCAAGTGTTAGAGTTTCCTTAGGCTTAGAAATGTAAACCATTTAGCCTCATCTGAGGTTCTCTCCTTCTCTCCCCCTTCTCTCTACCTTCTCTCTAGTTAGAAGAAGAAGAAGTTCCTGTACTTCTTCTTCCCTTTGTAAATAGATCCAGATACGATGTAATCCTTTCCCAAATGTTTATAATACAAGAAAGAGATTACTTTACCGATTCACCGGTCATCTACTTTAAGTTTCAAAATTGTTTTAAGTTTAAAGTTTTGTTTAAACTTTTCGTCCGCTGTTAAATGGTATCAGAGCCATGCGGTGTTGTCTCTTGGTGTCACTGTTTGTTCTCCGGTCAAACACAGAGGTCTGAGTTTAAAACCTTGTTTTTACTTCTTCTTTAGACTTCTGTTGCTCCGTCCTTAGAGCACCTAGTTTAAGTCACCTAGTCTCTTTGTATAAACCACCCTGTTTCGCCATAGGTCCCGTCGAGCCGTTGTAAGTCTCAAGAGTGTGAGCAGTTAAGGCAAAAAGGGAATCACTAGATTCTAGGGTATGTGTTTATGTTAAGCAAAGAAAGGGGTATGTACTTAAGCGACTTTGGTATGTCTTTAAGTGGAATGTCAACAGATCTAGAGATTAGGTTTGAACAAAGTTAAAACGAAGTAGACTGTTTAGATCGAGTTCATCAGTTAGTCAAGAGTCAGCCGTGTGATCCTTGTATCAGACACAGTCTGATCAGTTTTTCTAAAAAATTTTACATAAAATTTTTGAAATCTACAGTCGGTGACCAAAAATTTCGGTGAAATTTTTTTCTCCTTTCATAAAATTAAACATAATTTTGGGGGGAAAAAGGATTGAATCCCTGGATTTTTTTTTTTGGGGTCGAAGTATAGGGGATGGTGATCTCTCTGAGAAGAAGATCAACAGCACCCACCGGCGAGGAAGGAGCCGGACCTCAACAGTCAACAGTCAGAAGACGCTGGCCCCCCAGGGTCCCACAGTCATCGGATGCTCCAGATGCAATCAGTGCGTCCGACAAAGTCAAAAAGTAAAGGACACCTTTACTTTAGTAAAAGTTATTTACTTAAGTAAAAGTAAATGTAATTACTTTAACTTTAGTTAAATGTTTTTAACTTTAGTTAAATGTTTTTACTTTACCTTTAGTAAATGTAAAAGTAATTTACTTTTAACCTAAGTTAAATGTTTTTAACTTAAGTTAAATGTTTCTTACTTTAGTTAAATATTTTTACTTTTAACCTTAAGTAAATGTAAAAGTTACTTCGGTAAATATAAACCGGTAACTTTAGTTCTATTTAAAGGAACTCAAGTGTTAGAGTTTCCTTAGGCTTAGAAATGTAAACCATTTAGCCTCATCTGAGGTTCTCTCCTCCCTCTCTCCTCCTTCTCTCTACCTTCTCTCTAGTTAGATGAAGAAGAAGTTCCTGTACTTCTTCTTCCCTTTGTAAATAGATCCAGATACGATTTAATCCTTTCCCAAATGTTTATAATACAAGAAAGAGATTACTTTACCGATTCACCGGTCATCTACTTTAAGTTTCAAAATTGTTTTAAGTTTAAAGTTTTGTTTAAACTTTTCGTCCGCTGTTAAATGGAAGATAGATGATGGAAGAGTGGCGCATATAAAAACTGAATTATAACTATAGCAATACTATAAGAAATAATAACAGCAGTTCATAAGTATAAAGAGTTTATAAAACAAAACTTTTATTGAACTTTGAAATAATTACAAACAATTAACTGAATAACTTACAACAGATTGACTCGATTATAGAAACTTAACATATCTAAGAAAGAAGGCAAGAGAGTTGAAGATTAGTCAGATAGGAATCTGAGTCTTCTCAAACGCTCTATTGGATTACTAAATCCTGCCTCATAACAATGACTGAGCCTCTCTTATATAGGAAGAGAAAAGGCGGAGTAATTACAACTCAATAATTACAAAACATAAATGACTATTGAACAACAGTAATGTTTTATCAAAAGATGAAAGCATTATTACAACTTTTGACTATTACAAACAACTTTTACTATTACAGATGAGTTAATCAAATACAGACAAATAAAGATAATAACAACTTTTGACTACAGACATCTGACTAATACTAAATGACAACTGACTCAGCAACTGCTTTCGGCTACTTTGGACAAAGGAGCACGGGCTGCGCGGGCAGGGGCATCTAGCAACAAAGCTGACCAAGGTGACTGTAGGAACCCAAGGTGAAAGGAAACCGGGTCCTAAGCAAACGGATCCTGGGCATCTTGAAGAGAGATGCTTCCGTACGGATCAGTAGGACTAGAGTGATGACTGGAGCGGGAAGAAGAAGATGAACAAACAGAAGGAACTGAGTCCTCACTGAGTTTATCCATTCTTTTCTGAATTAAACGAGATAACTGTTTGAGCTCATTATTGGTACAATGATCAATATCCGCGAAATCTAACTTAGAACTGGAAGATTTCTTGGATTTAGATTTACTGGAGGATGATTCCTTTGGAGGAGGAATCGTTTGAATGGGTGAAGGATTGGGGAATTCCTTCTGAACTTGGCCCACGATGCGATAAGGATCGAACTTATCCCACCATTTAACTGAAAACTCACGAGTAACATGAGTAATTTGATTAAGGTGATTACTAGAGGCGCCTTTTTCAGGGGCGACTAAGGAAGAAAGAGCAACATTGACTGTTGGAGAATAAAATCCATAGTTCCATCGAAGGATCCATGGGACTTTATATTTACTAGCGAAATGGAGAATAACTGGGATGCAGCAATTAGACTGCACCACAGGAACCCTAGAGCTAAAGACATTAAGAACAGTCTGAAGCTCAATTGGGAGGATATCAAAGATGAGACCATAACGTTCCCACCAAAGAACAAACCAATGAGAAAATTGACTTTTAAATTTGTGGTCAAATTGGATGAACCACGAATGACTAAAAGATGGAGTTTGAAACAGAAAAACTCTGTTCCAAGCTTCCATGTAATCATAATAGCAAAACTGGCTATCATGACCTTCAAGCTGCCTAAGATCACTAGGATGATTACCCCAGTTAGGCATGGAGATAACCTGTTTAATATAAAGAGAATGATAGATGATTTTTGAAGAATCATTTCTATCATAAATAGGTTTAATAGCGATTGACTGAGTTTGCAAAAGGACGTCCTTATAATACATGAGAGATTTATAAGGAGCAGAAGGAATAAAATGCCAACCAGTTGGGAAGAACTGGGCAGCTAATTTGACTGGATCATCAATTGATTTCATATGTCTTTCGATATGAAATAAATTGGTGCTGAAAACAGGGATGTATTCAGTTTGAATACGCTGACCAGCAGGAGGATTACTGGAGGAAGCATACGGATCAACCATTAAAGGGGGTTGAACCAGAGCCGAACTATAGGGTTTCGAGTTAGAAACCAAAGGAGTGAACCTATTAACTACAGTAAGGGGGGTAACTGGATGAGGGATTATAGCTCCCACGGGCTTCTGACTAGGAGGGCTTGGGCTTGGACCCAAGGGCCGAACATTTTTATCTTTCCCTCTCACACTCATTTTGAACCTGAGGGGTACCTGAATTAATAAATTCCCGAGTTAGAAAATCAGGAACGGAATTATCACTACCTTTAATATATTCAATGTCAAAATCGAAAATACTTAAAATAGATTGCCATCTGGCAAAAATATGTTTGGCAGCGATGTTTTTAACATCTTTTTCTAAAATATATTTAGCAGACTTACAATCAATACGAACCAAAAATTTTTGATTTAATAAATCATTTTGAAATTTACTGACACAGAAAACTAAAGCTAAAATTTCTTTTTTAATAGTGCTGTAGTTTAATTGTGCCTGATTCCACGCGCCAGAATGAAATCGGACAATTTGTTCAGAAGAAGCAGGAGTCAATTTCTGCTTTAGAATGCCGCCGAAGCCAATTTCGGAGGCGTCAGTTTCAACAATTTTGAAAGCTAATTCATTAGAAATGCCAAGGCAGGGAAGAACCTTAACATATTTTTTAACTTGCTGAACGATGGCAGAATGCTCATCAGTCCATGGAGGAGGATTCTTCTGTAAACGAAGAAACAAAGGTTTACAGATTTTTCGCAAATTTTTATAGAATTTACCAACATAATTAAGAGATCCTAAAAACCTTTGAAGTTGAGTTCTATCAAGGATTTTATCAGGAAATCTATCAGCGAATTGAATAACTCTTTGAATAGGACGAACCAAACCCCGATGAATATCATGGCCAAGAAACTTAACTTTAACTTGGAAAAGAGAACATTTGGTTGGTGACAAAACCAAACCATTGACTTTGATAGCTTTGAAGAACGAATTCAAATGTTTGAAATGTTCGTCAATAGATTTAGAAAAAACAAGGATATCATCAATATAGACAATAATGAAATGACTAAAGGGATTTAAAATTTCATTGAGAATATTTTGGAATTCACTAGGAGCGTTTTTCAAGCCAAATGCTTGAACAACCCATTCATAATGACCAAAAGGGGTGGTGAAGGCGGTTTTGTACCTATCACTAGGATGGATACTGACTTGCCAGAAACCAGACTTAAGGTCGAATTTACTAAAAATGGTAGCATTACTAAGACGACTAAGAAGGTCTTCCTTATTAGGAAGGGGATACCTAATCCATTCTAAGACCTTATTAAGAGGCTTATAATTGATGACTAGACGAGGGACACCTCTCTCTTTCTCTGCTTCATTATTAACATAAAAGGCAGGGCAAGACCAAGGAGATTTACTATGTTTTATTAAGCCTTTGGCAAGTAAATCGTTAATTTCTTGTTTACAAAGCTCCATTTGTTGGTGACTCATTTGAATAGGTCTAGCTTTAGTAGGAATAAGATGCTCTTTAAATTCTTTAGCGTAAGGAAGTTTAACTACATGTTTCCTACGATGCCAAAAAGCATTAGGAGAATCAGCACACAAATTTTTAACCATGAATAGACGAAGTTCTTCAATTTTATCTTGTATTTTTTCACTTAAAAGAAGATCTTCAACCTGTTTATACTTAATTTCATGTTTTAAAAACTTTAAATGAGAAGTTTTACATTTTAACAAGTTAAGAGACTTAGAAATAGACTCATCTTGAATAAATCTTAAATCTCTTTCTTTGGGCTGAGATAAAAACTCAAAAACAACTTTGTGCCCAAGGTGCTCAGTAGTTAACCCATTATTACTGGTGGTGAAAGGGTATAACAAATAAATAAATGGTAATCCCAGAATAATTTTATCAGTTAAATTACGAATTAACACAAAAGAAGTTTTAAAACATATATCATTTTGACAAATATGAACCTTAGGGAGCTTATATTTAATTTCCATGCTGCTTCCATTAGCAGAGTTTAATCGTTCACTGGTTTTAACATAAAATTTGGTAGGGATTAATCCCTCTTGGATGCAGTTAAGATCTGCACCAGTATCAACAAGAGCAGGAAGTTGAATGGCAAAAGTACCATCAACCATTAACCGTATCAAAATATACCACTTTTGAATGGTAATATCTTTTATCCTTTTTAACGAATTACCTTGAATAAACAAAGGAGACTCTTCATCCTTGACTCCTGAAGTTTCAGGCATGTCTTCATTTTCTGAAGAATCAGAAATACGAAGTTCAGAGTCTTTGTTAACTAACGCAGTCATATCACTTTTTAAATTGGAGATCTCAGCCTTGAGACTAGAAATCTCTTTCTTAAGCTTGTTGACCTCTTGATTTAGTTCTGGGAGAGTAATTTCTCTCTCAGCCACTTTAAATCTCTCAAGGGTTTTATTAAGGCTTATAAGCGGCTTTTCTTTAGCTCTTATAACTTTACCTTTTCCAAAAATGTTTTTAGAAAACAATTCTTTTAACTGTTTCATGTACTGTAATTTTAAATCTTCATCAGTAAGCTTACTAATTAATTCAATTAACAAAGAACTTTCTTGGTCTTCTTTAGAAAGAACATTAATAGTTTTGCAACAATCAGATCTACAATTATCAGTGCACAAAGTAACTTCATTATCTTCACTAGGAGTCTGACTATTTTGATCATTAGCCGAAGAATAAGGAATATCAGAAATATCATTATCTTCATCGGACTGAGATCTAAGCAAATCAAAAATCTTTTCAGAATCTTCAACAGAAATATTTAACTGGTTTAATTTTTGTTTTAATTTACATTCATTCTTATAATGTCCCTTGTTACCACAATTAAAACACGTAATTTTACTCTTATCACTAGATTTAGAAGTGGATTTTTTATTTCCAGTTTTCTTTCTAGACCTGAGTTTTTCATAATAACTTTCTTTATTAGTCTGACTAGAGCGCTTTTTATGGTGCTTGCGTTTTTTGTGAGTTTCTAAATGCTTTTTCCTATGCTTTCTTCTTGAAGGGGCAATAGGAGGCAGACCATATTGTTCACAAAAAGTACCAAGTTCATATTTAGCTTTCTTTTTATCTTTGGCAGCTTGTTTAGCAATTTTAAAATCAATACACATTTTTAGGCCAATTTTTTGAATATAACTAACAATGTCACCGTAAGTGAGGTTATCATAATCAATATAGCCCAATGTTTTACTAAGTTCTTCACGGACTTTATGAGCAAATAAAGACGGAAGACCATTAACAAATTTTTCCTTCCAAAAAGGTTTATTACTATCATTACGAAGCATGACACGAGAAATAAAAACATCTTTATACCATCTAAAATCACTTAAAGTAGGACAAGTAAGATTACTAAGTTGATCATGAATGCGTTCAGTAATATTACTAGGAGTACCAATAAAATGTTTTATTATAGTGAAAATTAAAGTATTAATACCGTCAGGAATACCAAAACCAATATCTTCACGAAAGATAGGTTGACCATTATCATCAAGTTGATAAGCATGAATAATAGAGTTTCTAGCATCTTCATCAAGGTGTTTTTCCCACCAAGAGCGAAGAACTCCCGAAAAACCATTAGTTAAAATTTCAACAATTTCAGGTTGAGTAAGATTAGTAAAAGCAGTGATGTAACTATTAGCAACCATAGACATGTGGTTCATTTTGGTAAGAATTTGATGTTCACTGAAGCCATCAATATTCCATTCATAAATTTTATTAGAGGAAACAGAAAACTGATTGTCAAGATTCTTTTCCTCGAACTGAAGATCCGGGGGAGTGGGTCTAGTATACCAATTTTTTGTAATACTAGTGTTATTAAAAGTTAATTTTTTCAATTGTTCAGTAAGGTCTGGAATAGAAGCGATCTCAGATACCTCATCTGAGTCACTATTATAATCATTGCCAGATTCTTGAATCTGATCAATGATGGCAACGGTTCCACTGGCTTCGCCAGAGCTCGAACCAATCTTTTTAATAAGTTTATCAATACTTTTAACTAAATCAGAATCTTTACTAGGCAATCCCTTGCCATCTCTATTATCAGGAAGAGTTAACAAAGGCTGATCAAGTTTCTTATCAGGGGTTTTAATAAGTGTATTATCAAACTTTTCTTCAATTTTATCAAGTTGTTTTCCTATGGTGGCTAAATACTGATTAGTAAAATTATTTTGTTCAATAATCTTTTTATCATCAGTTTTACCATCAGCTACTTTAAAGGGACTAGCAACAACTGAGTTATTTTTGACTTGCAAAAGAACAGTTTCAAGAGGAGGATGAGAAGCTAAAGTTTTGGACTTATCTTCTTTTATCCATTGAGATTTAGTAAGAACTTTACAATGATTTCTATCATACCAATCATAAAATGTAAGGTTCTCTCTAGTAAGTTTAACAAATTTTTTCCAATTATGAACAATTTTATCTCTATCAATTTTATTATGCATATTACGAAAAGCATGACGTTTAGCTTGATTAGTTTTAGAATTAAAATCTTCAACAAGACTTTCCCAATCCAATTTAGAGACTTTAGTAAGGACTCTTAATTGGTGATTAATTGGGGCATCAAAATCAGAGGGAGAAGGACCGACCGACACAGTAGGAGAAACATCTTCATGTTCTCCATCAGTCTGAAAGGCAGGAGTATAACAAGGATGACTTGTCTGACCCTGATTCAACACTCCTTTCAGCTTAACATCAGGAATAGAAAAGTCACTTAAGACTTCAGTGTCTCTTCTAGAGGTAGAAGGGGCTGAAGAACTGGTAAATTCTTCAATAATGAAAGGTCTTCTAGTACGTTCAAAACTAATTCGAACAGTACCATCAGAGAATTGTTTAATATTTTCCAAATTTAACAATTTATTATTGACTGGTTTTTGTGGAACTTCCTGGGGAAGAATCCATTGACTAGGTAACGTGACATCTTTCCAAAGAATAGTTTTAGGTGTTTGAATGTTGGCATTACTAGTGCTACTCTGTATTAAAACAGTATGATCCTTAGGACTTTTATTAAGAGCATGAATATTTAAGTTGGTTTTCATAACTTTATAATAAATTCTGAAAATTAAAGCTAAGGGTTGAGATCCCTCAATCATTTGAGTTATCTCTCCAGCAGTTTTAATATTTAAAGTTAAAGCCTTAAGTAAATTAATATCAGACAGACTTAAAGGAAGATCAGGAAAGCAATTAAAATGAACAGGACCATCATGCAAACTAGATTCCATTATTCCAATAATACTAGGAGCATAATTAAGATAACGAGCATCTCTTAAACATAAAAAGACACTTGAGTTTATTCCTTTAATAGTTAATGGTTTAACTGCAACTTGAACAAGACCAATATGAATAAAATTATAACCCTTTTTACGATGTTTATTAATGACATCGGGAGAAAGAAGACTACAATTTTCATATTCTTTATTAATAGCATACACACGTTCAACAGTTTTAACATTGTAATCAGTTTTGAAATTATCGATAAAGGTTGACTGGTAAATTTCTTTAGGAGAAACACTAGGTATATTCCAATTATTAAGAGTTTGGTTTATATTTTCATAACTTTGTTCTTCTTGGTTAACTATATTAGGAACAGAAGGAAGAGAAGATCTATTACTAACCGACGAACTAGATCTAAACAATCTACTCATAATTAAAATTAAAGTTTTAATTAATCTGTGTTCTTCCGTACATACCCCTTTCTTTGCTTAACATAAACACATACCCTATCATCTAGTGATTCCCAGAAAGCCGAAACTGCTCACACACTCGAGACTTACAAAGGCTGGACAGGGACCTATGGCGATGGAGGGTGGTTTATACAAAGAGACTAGGTGACTTCTTGAACAAAGAAAGATCAAAACTTTTGATTTTAAAAATGACTAGAGGAAGAAGATCAAGAACAACGTTTAGTAAACAAAACACGTAAGTATAGGGGATGGTCCCCTATAGTCTATTCCAGACCTTACTGAAAAATGTTTTATTATAGTGAAAATTAAAGTATTAATACCGTCAGGAATACCAAAACCAATATCTTCACGAAAGATAGGTTGACCATTATCATCAAGTTGATAAGCATGAATAATAGAGTTTCTAGCATCTTCATCAAGGTGTTTTTCCCACCAAGAGCGAAGAACTCCCGAAAAACCATTAGTTAAAATTTCAACAATTTCAGGTTGAGTAAGATTAGTAAAAGCAGTGATGTAACTATTAGCAACCATAGACATGTGGTTCATTTGGTAAGAATTTGATGTTCACTGAAGCCATCAATATTCCATTCATAAATTTTATTAGAGGAAACAGAAAACTGATTGTCAAGATTCTTTTCCTCGAACTGAAGATCCGGGGGAGTGGGTCTAGTATACCAATTTTTGTAATACTAGTGTTATTAAAAGTTAATTTTTTCAATTGTTCAGTAAGGTCTGGAATAGAAGCGATCTCAGATACCTCATCTGAGTCACTATTATAATCATTGCCAGATTCTTGAATCTGATCAATGATGGCAACGGTTCCACTGGCTTCGCCAGAGCTCGAACCAATCTTTTTAATAAGTTTATCAATACTTTTAACTAAATCAGAATCTTTACTAGGCAATCCCTTGCCATCTCTATTATCAGGAAGAGTTAACAAAGGCTGATCAAGTTTCTTATCAGGGGTTTTAATAAGTGTATTATCAAACTTTTCTTCAATTTTATCAAGTTGTTTTCCTATGGTGGCTAAATACTGATTAGTAAAATTATTTTGTTCAATAATCTTTTTATCATCAGTTTTACCATCAGCTACTTTAAAGGGACTAGCAACAACTGAGTTATTTTTGACTTGCAAAAGAACAGTTTCAAGAGGAGGATGAGAAGCTAAAGTTTTGGACTTATCTTCTTTTATCCATTGAGATTTAGTAAGAACTTTACAATGATTTCTATCATACCAATCATAAAATGTAAGGTTCTCTCTAGTAAGTTTAACAAATTTTTTCCAATTATGAACAATTTTATTATGCATATTACGAAAAGCATGACGTTTAGCTTGATTAGTTTTAGAATTAAAATCTTCAACAAGACTTTCCCAATCCAATTTAGAGACTTTAGTAAGGACTCTTAATTGGTGATTAATTGGGGCATCAAAATCAGAGGGAGAAGGACCGACCGACACAGTAGGAGAAACATCTTCATGTTCTCCATCAGTCTGAAAGGCAGGAGTATAACAAGGATGACTTGTCTGACCCTGATTCAACACTCCTTTCAGCTTAACATCAGGAATAGAAAAGTCACTTAAGACTTCAGTGTCTCTTCTAGAGGTAGAAGGGACTGAAGAACTGGTAAATTCTTCAATAATGAAAGGTCTTCTAGTACGTTCAAAACTAATTCGAACAGTACCATCAGAGAATTGTTTAATATTTTCCAAATTTAACAATTTATTATTGACTGGTTTTTGTGGAACTTCCTGGGGAAGAATCCATTGACTAGGTAACGTGACATCTTTCCAAAGAATAGTTTTAGGTGTTTGAAATGTTGGCATTACTAGTGCTACTCTGTATTAAAACAGTATGATCCTTAGGACTTTTATTAAGAGCATGAATATTTAAGTTGGTTTTCATAACTTTATAATAAATTCTGAAAATTAAAGCTAAGGGTTGAGATCCCTCAATCATTTGAGTTATCTCTCCAGCAGTTTAATATTTAAAGTTAAAGCCTTAAGTAAATTAATATCAGACAGACTTAAAGGAAGATCAGGAAAGCAATTAAAATGAACAGGACCATCATGCAAACTAGATTCCATTATTCCAATAATACTAGGAGCATAATTAAGATAACGAGCATCTCTTAAACATAAAAAGACACTTGAGTTTATTCCTTTAATAGTTAATGGTTTAACTGCAACTTGAACAAGACCAATATGAATAAAATTATAACCCTTTTTAACGATGTTTATTATGACATCGGGAGAAAGAAGACTACAATTTTCATATTCTTTATTAATAGCATACACACGTTCAACAGTTTTAACATTGTAATCAGTTTTGAAATTATCGATAAGGTTGACTGGTAAATTTCTTTAGGAGAAACACTAGGTATATTCCAATTATTAAGAGTTTGGTTTATATTTTCATAACTTTGTTCTTCTTGGTTAACTATATTAGGAACAGAAGGAAGAGAAGATCTATTACTAACCGACGAACTAGATCTAAACAATCTACTCATAATTAAAAATTAAAGTTTTAATTAATCTGTGTTCTTCCGTACATACCCCTTTCTTTGCTTAACATAAACACATACCCTATCATCTAGTGATTCCCAGAAAGCCGAAACTGCTCACACACTCGAGACTTACAAAGGCTGGACAGGGACCTATGGCGATGGAGGGTGGTTTATACAAAGAGACTAGGTGACTTCTTGAACAAAGAAAGATCAAAACTTTTGATTTTAAAAATGACTAGAGGAAGAAGATCAAGAACAACGTTTAGTAAACAAACAACTCATGGCTTTGATACCTAAAGGCGGAAGATAGATGATGGAAGAGTGGCGCATATAAAAACTGAATTATAACTATAGCAATACTATAAGAAATAATAACAGCAGTTCATAAGTATAAAGAGTTTATAAAACAAAACTTTTATTGAACTTTGAAATAATTACAAACAATTAACTGAATAAATTACAACAGATTGACTCGATTATAGAAGCTTAACATATCTAAGAAAGAAGGCAAGAGAGTTGAAGATTAGTCAGATAGGAATCTGAGTCTTCTCAAACGCTCTATTGGATTACTAAATCCTCCCTCATAACAATGACTGAGCCTCTCTTATATAGGAAGAGAAAAGGCGGAGTAATTACAACTCAATAATTACAAACATAAATGACTATTGAACAACAGTAATGCTTTATCAAAAGATGAAAGCATTATTACAACTTTGACTATTACAAACAACTTTTACTATTACAGACGAGTTAATCAAATACAGACAAATAAAGATAATAACAACTTTTGACTACAGACATCTGACTAATACTAAATGACAACTGACTCAGCAACTGCTTTCGGCTACTTTGGACAAAGGAGCACGGGCTGCGCGGGCAGGGGCATCTAGCAACAAAGCTGACCAAGGTGACTGTAGGAACCCAAGGTGAAAGGAAACCGGGTCCTAAGCAAACGGATCCTGGGCATCTTGAAGAGAGATGCTTCCGTACGGATCAGTAGGACTAGAGTGATGACTGGAGCGGGAAGAAGAAGATGAACAAACAGAAGGAACTGAGTCCTCACTGAGTTTATCCATTCTTTTCTGAATTAAACGAGATAACTGTTTGAGCTCATTATTGGTACAATGATCAATATCCGCGAAATCTAACTTAGAACTGGAAGATTTCTTGGATTTAGATTTACTGGAGGATGATTCCTTTGGAGGAGGAAT